>CM053585.1:366170095-366211219 GCA_028646515.1 Pseudochirops corinnae
GCTGACTTTTCCCCCTGAACTAGGTAAATGATATGTTTGATTAAAGTAAAATTGTTAACCCATTTTGAGTTGCTTTCCTTTAGAAAAGCAGATCTAAGAACCTGTGCTAGTAGCCGCCCTAGGTATGCTAGGGTGCTTGCTGTTACACTTCCTGCCAGAGTGATGACGGATAAACGTAAAATACAAAATGAGGCATACATTTTCAGACATGGCCAATGTGGAAATTTGTTTTTGCTGGACGATGCATACTTGTTATGATGGTTTTCTTTATCTCTTATTTTTCAATTGGGGGAGGCAGTAGGAGGGAGAGATAGTAAATAATTGTAAAACTAATCATTTATAAAAAAAGAGAAAACTTCCAATGCTCTGAAATATAGATACAAATGTGTTAATACTGTATCTCCTTTCCTTTGGCACATCCATCAAAACTTGAAACCTTTTTTCCTTTGTTTTAAACATTTATTTTGAATTTATAAATGGCACTAAATACAATCATTTGCTACTCTGGATGTACTTATTTGAAATACAGTTGGAAGGAGACAGTTTAGGGAGAGCATCATGGAAGAGGGGAGCAAGGAGAGAGAGAGAAAGGAGGGAGAGAAAGAGAAAAAGAGAGAGAGAGAGAGAGAGAGAGAGAGAGAGAGAGAGAGTTAACATTAAAGTGTTTTGCTGGTGGGCTGTCTCTGGCTTAGGGGTTTAGAGATTTAAAAAAAAATTGAATTATAGATCTTTTTGTTACAGCTTTCCAGATATGGAAGATGGCAGAGTAGGTCAGAAAATTCCAAACTCTCTAAATTTCCCCCATAAAAATTACAAAATAGCATCTTAGGGCCAATGTAGAGCCGTAAAAATAAACAAGAGTTGGGGCAGGACAGTAGGCCTCCTGGGATGACCAGAAAAGGACCAAGGTTTGGTTCGATCAAACAGCAAGTAGTGAGCCCTGGGGTTAGTTGGGTTGGGAAGTATCCTTAGCCCCAACCACAGCACAGTATGGGGAGTTAGGCATCTGAGTGGGGGAAGATTGAGGGAATCTCTATTGATTAGGGACACCAGGCCCAGTTGTGCTGCTGAGATGCAGTTTGGGTGAGAAAGAACCAGCACACATCTGGTGAGTACAGAAGCAATGGGGTAGGGATGCCGCTGACTATCGGCATTTACAGGAGGGTAGAGTCTGGTTTCAGTTTCCAGGCCAGAAGAGAGAACTGAAGGAGGATCTGAGGCCAGAGATACCACCACCACCACCTCATACCTCAGGGCTAGAGGTGATTACAATAATAATTTTTTTTAAAAAATGAGCAGGCAAAGAAGAAAGAACTCAACCACAGAAAGTGGAAATAGAGAAGGCCAGGGTTCATCTTCAGAGGAAGATACTGAAGCAAAAAAACCTCTTCTACCCAAAGAGTAACATCAAATGGTCACCTGAACAAAAAGAATTCATAAAAGAGCTTTAAAAAGACTTTAAAAACCAAATGAGAGAGATGGAAGAAAATTTAAAAAAAAAATAAGAACAATTCAAGAAAAACAAGAAGATTATGAAAAGAAAATTAACCAACTAGAAGAGGAGATCCAGAATCTTAAGGAAGAAAACAACTTCTTGAAAATTAGAACTGGGTCAGGGGAAGCCAGCGAGGTTATAAGAGATCAAGAAATAATAAAACAATATATAAAGAATGAAAAAATAGAAGAGAATGTGAAAAAACTCACAATAAAAGCAACCGATCTGGAGAACAGATCAAGAAGAGACAACACAATAATTGGACTACTGGAAAGTTATGACCAAAAAAAAGAATCTTGATATAATGATACAAAAAACAATTAAAGAAAATTGTCCTGAAGTGTTAGAAAAAGAACGGAAAGTAGAAATAGAAAAAAAAATCCACCGATCACCGCCTGAAAGCAATCCTACAAGGGAAACTCACAGGAATGTCATTGCTAAATTCAGAAACCCCTGGCTTAAGGAGAAAATATATGAGAAACATGAAAAAAACAATTCAAATATCGCAGAGTCACAATTAGTACCACACAAGACCTAGCAGTGGCTACACTAAAAGATCACAGATCTTGGAACATTATATATCAAAGAGCAAAAGAACTAGGGTTGCAGCTGAAAATATCATCTGAGCAATCATGAATTTTAAAGAAATGAGTATTTCAAAAAATTGCCAGATTTTCAGGATTTTATTGCAAAAAGACCTGAGCTTGGTAGAAAATTTGACACACAAAATCCAAGAGAAATATAAGGTAAACATCAAAGACAAACTACAAGGTACTCAATAAGGACAAACTATTTACTTTTTATGTGAGAAATGTAAACTGTATTGTAAGATTGTGATTACTAATTGGATAATGTGAAAGAAAGATTGGGGTAAAGCTGAGTATGATGTGATTCTAAAAATAATACTGTCTAGGAAAAGGGAAAAAGAATAATTGTCTTACACAAATGAGGTGTGAGAGAACTCACACAGAAGAATTAGATGGGAGAAGAGGAATGGTAGTTGGGTTAAAGAGGGAACCATATGTGTGCATGCGTGCACACACACACACATATCTAGAAGGGTATAAAAATCTTCTAAATTCTGAAAGAAATAAAAGCCTAAGGAGATAAGGAGAGGGGAGAAGATGAAGGAGGGAAAGAGGTGTGGGAATAGGATAAGGTGGGGGGTGTATAGAAGGATATTTTGATGAATGGAAATGGGAAAAAGAGGGAATTTTATATATATAATCATGATCTCAGACAAAGTTAAAGCTAAAATAAATTTAATCAAAAGAGAAAAACAGAGAAACTACACTACATGTCAGTCATATTAATCAATGTTGTTTTAGACTATCTAAAATAACCAGACAATCGAAGATTGGAATATTGCTGTGGTTTAGGAAATGATGAGTTGGTGGACTTAGAAGAATAGGGAGACTTGGACTTATGAATGGAAGTTGTTCTTCATCTTCAGAGAAATAGAGGACAAACAAGTATAGTATGGTTAAAAGATACATAGGAATATATAGGTCTATATGTGAGTATGATTATAGATATCTAAGTGTATGTATGTGTATGTAAGCATGGGTATGCATGTATATATGCGTGCATGTTTGTGTGTATGCATGTATGTACACACACACTTAATCATAACCTTCTTGGGGGGGAGGGAGGAAGAGAACAAAGTAAAAAGTGCACAGCAGTGAACAAAAAGAAACTTACAAGGAAGCCAAGAAAAGATGGACAGCTGCAAACACCATGTGTAGTATTTATTATATAGTCTTTCTTGAAATGGAAATTCATTGCTGTATAATTTGAATGCTCTGTTACAATCTGCTGTGCATGTGGCAAAGCTTTTTTTTGTTTTCTTATTTTGTATTTAAGTTTTAGTATTTAATTTTCTGATGTTTCTTTTTCTTTTCTTATTGTGTATTTAAATCTAAAATAAAATTTAAAACTATGTCTACCTATGAGTATGGTTACAGATATCTAAGAATATGTAAGTGTATTCAAGTATATGCATGTATGCATATGTGTATGTATATAGAAGGTTATGTGTACGTGTGTACACACATATGTGTATATGTGTATCATGTACATGTGTATACACATATACATACACACATATCTGCACTTAATTGTTGCCTTCTTTGGAGGGGAGAGGAAGGAGGGGAAAGAACAAAGTGAAATGTGCCCAGCTGAGAACAAACCTTAAAAGGAAGCAAAGAAAAGACAGACAGCTTGGAACACAACGTATATTATTTATAAAACGGGCTTTCTTGAAATGGAAATTTATTCCTGTATATTTTGAATCCTCTCATGTTCTGCTGTGCACATGGCAATGTTTTTTTTCTTTTCTTATTTTGTATTTAAGTTTATAATATGTTTCTTTTTCTTTTCTTATTGTACATTTAAGTCTTAGTATTTAAATCAAAAATAAATTAATAAAAAAACTTCCCAGACAGGAAACAGAACATTTATATATACAAATATATAATTACATATATTTATATAAGTCCGTCTAAGAATAGTATTGGGTAGGCAGCAAACAGGAGTGGCTGAACAGACCTGCTCACCATATCGTACCATCACTGCTATGCTTATATATAACTTGTAACCATAATCTCAATCACAGCATTAACCAACACCTAAACCAAGGGTGGGAAACCTGTGGCCTCAAGGCCACATGTGGCCTTCTAGGTCCTTGGGTGCAGTCCCAGGGTATGGGTTGATCAGGGAGGACTAGCACCTCCTGTGAGAGGGCTTGTTGTGCTCTTTTCAGGGCTGTTCATCCACCTGTGGTATCCACCTGTCACTCACCTCTCACCTGTGACTCCAAGAAGTTGTAACGTGCAGCAGCTACACCCTTGTAAAACTGTCTCAGCAGATGGGCTAAATCAGGTTAAGGATCACTGACAGGCCTAAAACCCATCAGTCTGTCTGTGAATTACCCTAAGCATATGAAGATTTCCTCCAGTGGAATGGGTAGATGAGCACAATCTGTTCAGCCATGAAAGTGGCTGAAGCAGGTGTTTTGGAACGCTTAGAGCAGTGGTTCTCAACCTGTGGGTCGCGACCCCTTTAGGGTTGAATGATCCTTTCACAGAGGTCACAGGGATCACCTAAGACCATCGGAAAACACGTATTTCGGATGGTCTTAGGAACCTCCTCTATCCATCTCCGGGTGGGTCCGCCCACATGCAGATACACCCACATACGACTATTAAAGGGTGTTGGCATTAGGAAGGTTGAGAACCACTGTTTTAGAGCTTGGTCAAACAGGTCATTGCCAGTCATCCTTTTGTCTTGGCACTAGATTTCAGTGACTGAGGAAGAGAATGAGGCTGATGACTTTGTGCAACTCTGTCCTCTTTGAACATGAAGGATGAACAATTTTTTTTTTTGCACTTAATAGTATTTTATTTTTTCCAATGACACGTACAAACAGTTTTCAACATTCATTTTTGTAAAAGTTTGAGTTCCAAAGTTTTTCCCCTCTCTTCCTTCATTCCCCTCTCCCCAAGACAACAAACAATCTGATATAGGTTATACATGTACAATTGTGTGAAACATATTTCCACTTGTGAAAGAAGAATCAGAACAAAAGGGAAAAACCATGAGAAAGAAAAAACAAACAAAAAAGTGAAAATAGTCTGCTCTGATCTGCGTTCAGACTCCATAGTTCCCTCTCTGGATGTGAATGGCATTTTCTATCCCGAGTCTTTTGGAATTGTCTCGGATCCCTGTATTGCTGAGAAGAGCTAAGTCTATCATAGTTGACCATCATGCAATGTTGCTGTTGCTGTATACCATGTTCTCTTGGTTCAGCATCAGTTCATGTCTTTCCAGGTTTTTCTGAAATCCACTTGCTCATAATTTCTTATAGAATAATAGTATTCCATTACACAGAATACCACAACTTTTTCAGCCATTCCCCAACTGATGAACATCCCTTCAATTCTGCCACCACCAAAAGGGCTGCCATAAATATTTTTTTTGTACAGGGGGGTCCTTTTCCATTTTTAATGATATCTTTGGATACACACCTAGGATGAATCTAGTATACCTAGTATATATCTAGTAGTGGTATTGCTGGATCAAAGGGATGCACAGTTAGATAGTCCTTTGGGTATAGTAAGGATGAACAATTTGAGGCTCACAAACCAAAGGTGAGGTAGGTCTGTTATCGTTCCCATTTCACAGTTGAAAAGACTTAGGCAAACAGAGGTTAAGTGATTTGCCCAGGATCATACAACTAATGTCCAAACCCAGATTTAAACTCAGGTCTTCCTGCCTCCAGGTCCAGCACTTAAAATCCATTGTACCATCTAGCTTCATGGGCCTAGATCCCATGAGAACAATAGTAGCAAGGTCATAGGTGTGTGTATAGGTGTAGTGCCAATGCAATATTTACAGCTCCCACCATCACGATAAAGACCATGACTATAAGTATCACATGACGTTCCATCACAAAATATACCAAACTCCCCAGATAGAGGATCGAACCAAAGCATTTATTCAGACACTAGAAAACTGAATCCCGAAACCAGTAAGCCAATTCCATCACAGTACCAAAGACATTCAGAAGCCATAATAATGCTGAGAGCTACAGCATTCTTCAGCCTTCTCACAAACCAATACAAATCAATATTTACTCACAAACCTCTTTATCTCCTTGCCTGAGCACCTCTCTCCCCCACTGTCTCACTGGCTCTCACTACCAGCTTCCTGTGGGCTCTGCTTCCCTTCGGCAAACTCTTTCCACCCCAGGCTCCATGTAACTATATTTAGCCTATTAGAGGATAGAGTTCATCTTCACAGCAGGGAAGCTTCCTGTGGGCTCTAATTTGCTAAAAGGCTCCATCACAGGCTCCATGTGATTGCATTCAGCCTATTACGGGGCAGAGTTTATCTTCACAGCAGAGGAAGTCTTCAAACTCCCTCCCAGGTCTATTAAGGGGCAGGGAAGTTCTTCAGATTCCCATTCCCATTACAATAGGGTGTACTCAGGCATATCCTAACGTGTTAGCAGTCCTTTTGCTTGCATTTAGAGCACAGCAGGGGTGAGAGTGTCTTTCTCAATCTCTTGACACCCCAGTTTGCTACAGCTGTCAGTATTGCTGCTTCCTTCCTTCTTTACCCACTTGTAGCAATCACCCCATTATTTCTTGAGGTCCATCTAGTACAAGGGTTCTTACTCTGGCATCTATGGATTTGTTTTTTTTTTAATATTTCAATAATTATATTTCCATATAATTGGTTTCCTTTGCAATCCTATGTATTTTATTTTGTGAATTTTAAAACATTCTGAGAAGGACTTCACCAGACTGGGAAAGGGACAAGAAGATTAAGAACCCCTGATCTAGTAACCTCATCATTCTGTAGTTGTGTGCCCCTCTATGATCCTTTTTAGACTCTCTGTGATGCCGTCTCATTGGCTCACTGGCATTTCTAGGTGGAATCTAGCTCCTATTGGAGTTTGAGGTGTAGGTTCTTCTTTCCCTGTTTCTGCCCCAGGGGATCTCTGTTGTGCCTTGGGACTCCAGCTGGCTGCTAAAGCCAGGTCAGGGAAAAATCAACTAGACATATTTCTTCATTCATGTCACTTTATTTTCCCTGGCTCATTCCGTATTATGTGGCCTCAAGGTTTTAGTTGGTACAGGTGAGAAAGGCAAAATATTTAAAATTTTAAAAGAATGCACACAGTTCACCCGTCCTTAAATTCTACCATTAGTCCTTCATCACAGAGTGTGGGGCTAAGGAAACAGTCTAACTGGAAAAAAAATTTGTGTTAGCCTAGAAAATAATGAGGAAAAGGTTTTTCTGTATCTGGGGGAAGGGAAAAGGGAAGGGTTTTATTAAAAGAACCTCTTCAGAAAGCAAAATTCAGTTTTTGATTTCTAAAAAGTAAGTTCTAGTTTCATGAATTAAAAAATGTTCTTGATGAATGAATCACTCAATATTTGCCTTAAAATTTAAAATAAATTTAAAAATTAAAGTTAAAAATATATTTCCCTGGGTGCCTACCCTAGTACAATGAGCTATGACAAAAGTAGGTTTCCTCCTCGACCCCAGGCTCTCTCTTCTAGCCTTGGCAAGGGAAAGAGAGTGCTGTGAAGGATGCTGGTGTAAGAGCAGAGCAGAGGACTGAATGGGACCCCTAGAACCTCTCTAGTACTTGACTCCCACCCAACCTATGCGAATATAGATCACCCCTGTTCTAAAAAATTTACTGGATCACAGACGGAAAGAACCCGAAAGGTTTTCTTTCCTAAACCCCTCATTTAACAAATGAGCAAACTGAGAAAACTGAGATACGGAGGAATGAAGGCATGGGATCATAGTCATGGGGTCTACAGCAGAAAGGGACCTCATAGGCTATATAGTCTGGCTTATTTTTATAGATGAAGAAACTTAGTCCCAGGGAGGTTAAATAACTTGCCCAAAGTCACACAGGTAGTGTAAATGTCAGAGGTGGAACTTTAAGCCCCTTCAGGGTCTTTGTACGACTGTCCCCATGACTTGTCCAATATCATACAGCTACTAAACGGCAAAGCTAGGATTTAAACAAAGGTCCTTTGACTCCCAAATCTAGCACTCTGGTCACTGCACCTCGAGATTTTCAAACATCTCAGCTTCATTGATTTTAGTATCTTATAGTCAAACAGTTATCATCATCTAGTTTTAAGAGAAAAATCCCCTAGTTATGGGGCATAAAGTAAATTCAAATGCCAGTTTCAGAAAAGGGTTTCCTTTCCATTTCCTAACTATAAAATAAATAGGTTTTCACTAGAGAAAACTCCTGTTTTGAGTAAAGATTTCTCCCTGTGCCTTCCCATGTTCCCCAGCTTATTCAGAGTTGCTTGATCAGTACTTATGCCAGTGGTGATAGCTTTTCACAAATCTGCCTGCTGAACTGAAGCCAGAATGGGGATATAAAGAAACCCCAGTTCCTTGAGATGTTTAACTACTATGTTCGGTATCACCACAGTCTCTGAGAAGATAATTGACTTTCCTCGGAAGGGCCTCAATCTCCACAGATTCTTTTTCTCTTTTTGTTTTTGTTTTCATCTCTTCTACCAGACTCACACATGGATTTATCTCCTCTCTGTGTGCTATTCAGATGTTTCTGTTGTGGGGAACAACCAGATCAATACACTCCACTGTCTTATGAGTGTGTCAAACAGCTGCAGAATATCTGTTTGGTCGGTTAGACTTTGTGGTCCTCTCATCCTGCTTCCATCCCAGACATGTTACAATAGCTGTTTAGCTGCCCTCAACATATAGTCCAAATCTATTTTTTTAAAGACTCATGAGTCCTTGATACTAGGGTTCATAGCAGCAGTATTATTGGGTCTGTTGCTAGAGAGACAGCTACAGTGTGTTGAGCACTGGATTTGGAGTCAGAAGACCTGAGTGCAAATCCAGTCTTTGCCATTTAACTTCCTTATGTGACCTTAAGGCAAAACTTTTCTGGCCTTAATTTCTTCATCTATAAAATTAAGGGGTTGAACTATATGATCTCCTTGACCTAGTACTTCTGGAATTTGGTTATAATGTTCCTTGAAGTTCTCATTTTGCTGTCTCTTTCTGAAAGTGATTGGTGGATTCTTTCATGATCTGTTTTGTCCTCTGGTTCCAAGACATCAGGGCAATTTTCTTTAATAATTTCTTGGAGTATGATGTTCAGGTCTTCCTTTTGATTATGGCTTTCAGATAGTTCAATGATTCTTAAATTATTTATACTGGATCTATGAACTAGACATTCTCTTCCAATATTATGCTTCTCTAGTCATGGTGGCCATGTTGCTGGAGTAGCCACTTCCACGGTCCTATATCAGTTCACTTACCATTGTGATCAAAGCAGCATAGGAGAGTGCACAAAAGCAAGCCTTGGAGTGAGGAAGCTTGAGGCTCCAGTCCTGCCCCATCCATTCTCATTGTGTGGCTGTGAGTGAGTCACCTCAACTCTATAGGTCCTCCAAGTCTGTTGTTTACAGAAAAAACACTGATATGTGTTGATGGAGTTTTCACACTGGAGTTCTTGATACAGATGAAATCCAAACTGGACTCCCCAAAATTGTCTTAGGCCTAGGCACTTGCGATGCAAATGTAGCAAGAGTAATCATGGAGATGAAAGAGTTATGTTTTGTAATGACACGGTAATCCCCTAGTGGTGCCATGACTTTTGGGTTATGTCAAAGATGACTGGTGACTGAGGCAGGAAGAACCCTTATACAGGAGGCTATGAAAAGAGGAAGACAAAGGCTCCTTATCTCCATCTCTTTCTCTTCCCTTCTTTTTGAGTGTGCACTTGGGACTTAGGCATTCTCTCTCTTGGACTTCAATGAGAGAGGAAGGGAGAAACTTCTCTTCTTCCCCCTCCTCCCTCCCACTCCTGTAACAGCCATTGCAGCTATGAGTACAAGGCAGCAAGACTATACACTTGCCTAGGGAAACCCTAGATTGGATTTCAAGTCACTAGCTATCTCTTCTACTTAGTGTTTCCTTCCTTGAGACCAAATCACCAAATCATGATCCTGAGAGATGGACATTCCTGTCCTTGGTGGCTATCTTGTGAGTTCAAGAAGTCAAGAGTTCCTGAGTCGCTGCTAGATACTCAATGCAAAGTACATTCTGCAGTTACACCATTTTTCAGAAAAGAAGCAGGACAAACTGGCCTTTGCCTCTTGTTGTTTCTTGGAATCTTTTTTGCTCCTGACCTTTCCTCGCTGAGTTGTCACCTTGTCTCTGAAAGTGCACATGAGCAACATCACCAACAAGAATGACCTCAAGTCTCTCAACTCTTGGGTCTTAATTGGGAACTTAAATCCAGCCATGGTGAGGAAGGCATATGTAGACACCATCTTCTCCAAGTATGGCTGTGAGGCTGGCTGCTCTGTGCACAAGGGCTATGCCTTCATCCAGTATGCTAGCGAGCACCATACCTGTGCCACTATGCGGGGTGAGAACAGGAGAGTACTGGCAGGGCTGACTCTGGACATCAACATGGCTGGAGAACCTAAACCCAATAGGCCAAAAGGACTCAAGAGAGCAGCTTCTGCCTCCTATGGGGGCTATGACTTTGACTCTGATTACTACAGGGAAGACCTGTATGGCAGGCTTTTTGAGGCCCTGGGGCCAGCTATCTCTAGTCCCCAGGGTGGTTCCTGTGAAGCACCACAGGTCACCATACCTCTTGTCTATTGCATCAAAGCAACTCTGCCTGTCAGACTCTTTTCCCACTCCACCACTTCCAGAAGGTCGTCAAAGTTAAAGTTGAAATGTACTGAGCAGCAGACCATCAAGACAGAACTTACCCAAATCAAGTACAACATTGAGGCCCTGCTGGGGTGGCTGGACCAGATCTTGGAGGAGCAGAGTCCTGGCACAGATGGCAAGAAGAAGAATGACAGCAAGAAAAGTGAGGCCACTCAGGAGGATTTGGAGGCAGAGATACCCTTGGAAGAGTTGTTGCCCCGGGATGACAGCGATGAGGCGCTGGCACAGGATGACTTTGAAGAGTTGGACAACAGCCGATACACAGAGCTGGATGAATTGATTCTACAGTAAATGGCCTGAAATGGTGTCCAGGACCTCTTAAACCACCAAGAATGCCCCTTTCCTTTCCCAAGACATTAACCCTCCCCAACCACTATCTATCCTTCCTTAAGCAACCGAAGATTCTTTCCCCAAGGATGAAATGTCCTCAGCGTCTTGCATCCAACTAAAGAAGCATTAAATTGCACCAGGAAAAGCTCATAAATCTTATCTTAAAGCTGACAGAGAGATTTTTTTCCACCTCTATCTCTGGCCTACTAGACAGGAAGGGATCATAGATTCGGAGCATAGATTCTGAGAAAAGTGAAGCCCAGAGGGGATAGGTCACACAATAAATGTCTCAGGAAGGATTTGACCCCAGCTCTTCCTGTGTCCAAGTTCAGCTCTGTCCACTGCCTCATGCCTTATTGTCAATACTCCTTTCCTAGTTCTCAGCTGTGCCACTAGGTCATCATCATTATTATTAATAAATAATTGCTATCATTTATAAAAAAAAAAAAAGAAGCAGGCAAACTGCCAAAAGGATGTTACAGCTGAAAGGAAATAAGGAAGCCCAAGCCAACCCTGGATTAACAGGAGATCCAATTTTATGAGCTAGTCAGAGGGACTGTTCCGTTATCCAACAAAGTGCCTTTACCTTTTGGGAGAGTGTAATAGGTATATATCACTTGGTAATCCCATTAGGGCTCATGGGTTGAATTCTCATTTCTATACCGATAATTTCCAGATACACAGTTATATATGTAAATAATATGCATACACATACATATGCAATATGTATATGTGCACATATGTACATACAAATATGTTGAGTTTGAGGTATCTACAGGACATCCAGATCAAGATGTAAAAATAATAATAATAGTAATGTGACTGTAGCTCAGGAGAGAGACTAGGGCTAGATATACACACAGATACATAGAGCCCTGTATATATACATATGCAAGTGTTTGTACACACCCACACAAACATGTATGCACATGTGTACATAAATGTTGCATATATGTGTATTTATACATATGTAGATACACACCATATGTATACATACAGAGGGCTGGATATATGCTGGATGTGTGTGTGTGTGTGTGTGTGTGTGTGTGTGTGTGTGTGTGAGAGAGAGCCCTAGTCTCTCTCTTATTATTTTTTTTGACATCTTGATCTGGATGTCTTGTACATGTCTCAGACTCAATATTTTCAAAACACAAGTAGTATTGTCTTTCCCTTCAGTTCCATTCCCCTTCCTCATTACACTCTAGGGAATACAAGGTGTCATCTGAGACTCTTAATCTCACTCATCCCACAAGTGCCATTCAGTGCCAAATCTTATTAGTTGTACCTTCAGAATATCTCATATACATCCCCTTTCTCTTGACTCACATAACAACCACCCTAGTTGGAGCTCTTATTGCCTCTCCCTCACTCTATTGACATAGCTTCCCAATCAGTCTACCAGTCTCAAATCACTCCCCACTTTAATCCAGCCTTTATTCACATGCCAAAGTGATTTGTCTAAAAGGTAGGTCCTGCTTTACATTCGTTAGGACTATTGATCTACAGTTTTCTTTTTCTGCTTTCCCTCTCTCTGAAGACCATATTAGTATCACAGAAGGAACTTGGTAGAGTCACTTCTTTTCTTATTTTAGCAAATTGTGTGATATTGAAAGTAATTTTTCTTTGAATAGTTGATGGAATTAATTTGTAAATATATGGTCCCAAGATATTTTTTTCTTTGTAAGCTCAATTTGTGATTTGTTCAATTTATTTTTTTTAATTTAGGTTATTTAAATTCTCTATTTTTATTCAGTTTACTTGGACATTTTATATTTTAAAAAATAGTAATCCATTTTATTTGAGTTATTGGTTTTGCTGATGCATATGGTTTCTAGTAATTTCCTTTTTATATGAATTTCCTTTTTATTGTATGTAATTTAGTTTTCCTCTTTCTTTTTAGCAATTAAATGAACTAATAGTTTATCTGTTTTATTTGTTTTCTCAAAAAAAGTCATTTTATTTAGTAATTCAATTGTTTTTTGCTTTCATTTTTGTTAAGGTTTATGATTTTCAGAATGTCTATTTTGGTCTTTGATTGAGGTATTTTAATTTGTTTAAATTGCATGCCCAATTCATTGAGCTGTGCTACCTCTTTTGTTTAGAGATAGATATAAAATATTTGCTAAGGACTTCTTTGAGTACATCCCCCAAATTTTGATGTGTTGTCTCATTGTTGTCATCAACTTTAATTAAATTATCTATTGCTTCTATGATCTGTTCTTTCACCTACTAATTCTTTAAGATAAAGTTATTATGTCTCTAATTACTTTTAATCCTTTCTTCAATGACCTTGTATTAAAGATAATTTTTATTATATTGTGGTATGCTTAATATATAGTTTTTCTTTATTTGTTTTGATGTTTTTGTGTCCTAATATCTGGTCAATTTTTGTAAAGATCCCAGACTTTTCTGAGCAGTATATATTCTTGTATATTTTCATCCACTAATCACCAGAGAGCTATCATATCTAACTTTTCTAAAATTTTAATTCTTGTTTATTTTTTGTTTGTTTTATCTAGATCTGAAAAGAGTACATTGAGGACTGTCACTATTATTATTTGTCTATTTCTCCCTGTCACTCATTTAGCTTGTTGTTTAAGTATTTAGATGCTTTGCCATTTGGTGCTTATATGTTAAATATTAATATTAAGTAATTGTCTGTGGTACCTTTTAGCAAAATGTGGTTTACCTGTTTATCTCTTTAATCAAGTCAATTTTTGCTTTTGCTTTTTCTAGCAATCATGATTTCTATTCCTGTTTTTTTTTTAAGTTCACCTGAAACATAATAGATTTTTCTTCAGTCTTTTATTTTAATTCCTTTAATCCTTGTTTCAAGTGTGTTTCTTGTAAACAACATATTGGATTGTATCATCTTTCATTTTGTGAGTTCATACCATTCATATTTAGTTATGATTATTAATTGTATTTTTCCTTTTGTCCTATTGTCTTCTACCTTTTCCTCTCTTTATTCCC
Organism: Pseudochirops corinnae; assembly: GCA_028646515.1. NCBI lineage: Eukaryota > Metazoa > Chordata > Mammalia > Diprotodontia > Pseudocheiridae > Pseudochirops > Pseudochirops corinnae. The sequence goes on from CM053585.1 coordinate 366,184,155, forward strand.
CATGCCCTCTTTTCAGAAAAAAAGGTGGTAAAAGAGGAGTATGCTTAAAAACACTCAGAGAGAGAGTGAGTTTAAGGGTCAACTGATATCAGAGCATCTCCAAGGCATTTGTTCTCCTTTCATTTTAGGTATTTAATCTATGCCTTAGTGGACTTGTGTTAATATATTTCTGCTTCAGTTGGATCCATATAGTAAACACAATATTGATATTTTCTCCAACCACTTGATTTGTATGTCTATTTAGGTATCTCTTTCTGTTTCTCATTCTATTTCTCTCCTTCCCAGTCATAAATGGCCTCCTGCAAGCCTCTTCAAGTGTTTCTAATGAATGTATCATGCACGTGTGTATTTATTTCTGTTTGTACCTTATCACGTTATAGACTTTAAATTCCATCTTAATAGGGATGGTATCTTAATCTAAACCAGAGGTGGGGAACCTGCAACCTGTAAGTCACATGTAGGTCTCTAGATCCTCAAGTGCAGCCCTTTGACTGAATCCAAACTTCACACAACGAATCCCCTCAATAAAAGGATTTGTTCTGTAAAACTTGGACTCAGTCAAAAGACTGTACCCAACGACTTAGAAGGCCACAGGTTCCCCACCCCTGATCCAAACTTTTTACCTGAGGACCTAGATAAGTGCTTTAAATACAGTAGATAGTCTGATAAATGTTGAGTGAATGCATAAATGAAAGAATGAATGGATAGACGAATCTTCCTTTGAATTTTCCTTTTAACATGTGTCTCTCTTGCTTATATCCCTTTTGGTCTTTGAGTTGCTCAGTGTCTGGGCAATTCAGTTGAGGGGGCTATGGTGGAAAACCCTCCTGGGATACCATAAGGCCACAGAGATTTTCATCTGGGGTGCAGCTGCCAGGGAAGAACTCTGCCATAAGGTAGCTTCCCATTGTAATGATTCTTACTAACTCAGTGCTAAGTTCAGTTGTTCCTATTCTATTGATGGAATGCAAATTATGTCAGAACCTTCTAAATGTTGGCACCTTGAGGAAAAGATCATTTGCTCAGCCCTAGTCATGACTCAACCCTAAAGGCTGCTTGGCTAGACCCCACCCTGGGTGGGGGCCTCCCTATTGCAGAACGAAGGTCAGAACTATCGCCTTTATGGTCAAATTGACTAACTCTAGAATAGCACCAGCCCCTGTGCCTCTCTCCCTCCAGTTCTAGCCTTTAATTGCCTTTGCAAGCACCTCCTTGATGCATGTGGGACTCAGGCAGAGGGGTGGAGAAACCGTTAGAACCACTTTCCTGGATACAAAAGCTTCTTTCTCCCCCTTCAAGATGAGGTTTCCAGGCAGGTTATTTTTATAGCCAGGCTCCAGCAGGATCCTTTAGAGAAAATAAACAAAGCTATATACAACAGTTCTTCACACATACCCCATCCTTCCCTGGAGAGAGGCCCAGCCTGGCTGAGCCGACATAGGGGCGCCCACAGCCCCAGAGGGTCTGTTGAGTCCTGATGAAGCTTACGTGGGCCCCACAGCCTCCCAAAATGGCAAGGGAGGAAAAAGTGGCTGAAGAAAATGAATTCCTGATAATTCCAGCCTAGGTCTGACTGCACCTGCATGGTAGGATCCTTGGGGCTTTGGCTACGCTAGGGTTTGGACCCCAGGTCCAAATTAGGTGCTGAGGTCCAAATTCTTGGAACCAGAAGTAGAGTGTGATTGTAGAGACAAGAAGGAAGGTAGAGAAAGTATAAAAGGTAGAAAAGGAGATCAGTGGTTATACTGTGAAGACTACCTACCATCCTGCCTTAAAAAATACATAGAATATTCAAGTGGTCCCCTGTGTAAAGGCTGGACTATTCCAAACCTAGAGGAAGAGATGATGTTAGCACAGTAATACCTTGATGAATACGTTTGTACAGTGATACCCTGATGAATAAGCCCTCTGGAAACAAAGGTCCTTTTTAATTAAAGATACCCTTAAATTTTACTTTACAAGAAAGACCAGCCCCACTCCCTAATAAATCACCTTTCAAAAAGCAAAACCAAAAATACCTTTATAAATTATATACATTTAGAGTTGGCCATGATTTTTTAAGAATCCAACAACTTATAGCTATTGCTGCATAGTTAGAGTTTATAGTGATAATCCACATTAATAAAGCACTTTTAAAATTATCAAAATGCTTTCTTCAACATGAAGCAAAATATAATTATACCTATTTTATATATGGGGAAACTGAGTCTCAGCAATATTAAATGACTTTCTCTATCATACAAGTAAAAGTTGGAAACACTGCACAAACCCAGGTCTCCTGATTCTGAGTCAGTATTCTTTCTACAAACTAATCTACTTACACAGAATCTAGTCTTTTTCTTCTACCATTCTCCCTCTTTAGTAGGGGCTCTCTCCACATTCCAGGGACCCAGGGCCCTTCTGCTCTCTTAATGACCTCTCAAAACAGGAAATGATTTGATATCAGATCTTTACTCTTACTGGTTAGCTTGTCACTCTTGATTACAAATGAATTTCAGTCAATTTGTTCACTCTACCAGCTCTCGAGTTTTTAAGTTTTTTTATTTCTAATCATGGAATTAAAAGCTATTTCCCCCGTTGAAGGAATTTTAAGCATTATACATCGGGGTGGAGATGGGGGATGATTAATTACACATTTAATTCTTTAATCTAGAGCATCTTGGTTGTTAAGCTATTTTTGGGGGCCGTCTAGTGAAGCCCATGAACCCCTTCACAGCATCACATTTTTAAATGCATAAAATAAAATATATAATATTACAACGGAAATTAATTATACTGAAATGTAGTTAACAAAATATTAAAAAACAAACAAGTTAAGTGTTTGCCCTGGGGAAAGGTTTCTCTGGGGAGAATACATTGGGAGTTGGTCTGGCTATGATTGCTAAAAGTCTATTCCTAGGAGCTTCTGTGGGCAGAAAACAATGTCCCCAGTGTGAACAGTGCTTTTTCTAGAATCTGGAGTTTGTCCTGTCCTCAAACAAGTACTGGCACACTTCTTCCTCCAGATCCTGCCCTTTGACACTCTTCAAGTGTTAAGCTGCTTCTAGCACTTCTGACTTCCAGCTTCAAGAGGCCAATCCTACTTCAGGTGACTGAAGGAAAAAACTCTCCCTGGGAATATGTTAGAGGAGTGAGAAGTCTCTATCATGTCCCTATCCTCAGCTTTCTACACTAGAAACTTCAGTGACTTTCCCCTTGGGTGAGATCCAGGATCCTCTATCTTGGGTGATCTGAGGTATCTCTCTAATGTGAGAGCTCCTTAACTCTGTATTGTTGAATATGTTTTCTCCTATGTATGCTATGATTTAGACAAATGGATTTCTTTGTTATTTACTATGCGTGATCATTGTGGGACTGATAATTGGTGGGAAAGGGGTCAAGTCTTGGATATAGAACTTGGGATCCTCCTTTGCCCCCAATAATGACAAAGCCATAGGAATTTAGATTGAACCTGATCACAGTCCCCTAGACTAATAATATTTAAGGGAGTAGATAGATATACTTCTAACTCTGAAGAGAGGAAAAACAGCCTTTAGCCCCAATCTCCTACTTCCCCTCCTGGCAAGAATGAATCTCCCTTGGAAAAAGGTGAAGAGAGAAGAGGCTAAAGATGTCTATTATACCTCCCTGCAAGTCATACAATGATAAGCCCTTGAAACCTATAGTGATATTGGTGGTGAGGGGGTGCTTCTATGGGAGAAGGGGAGGAGCATCATGGTCAGACTTGCACTTTAAGAAGATTGCTTTGACAGTCAAGTGGAGTGTGGACTAGAGTGAGGAGAGACTTGTGGAAGGGAGACCAACATGAATGTTATTGCAATAACCCAGACATGAGATGATGAGGAACTGTACCAGGGTAATGTCAGTATAAATGGAAGGAAGATAGCATATCCAAGAGATACAATGAAGCTAAAATCAACAGTCCTTCTCAACAGATTGGATATAAGGGTGGAGAAAGAATAAAGAGTTGAGGATAATACTTGGGTTGGGAGCTTAAGTGGCTGAGGGGATGCTGGTATCCTAAGCAGTAATAGAGAAGTTAGGAAGAGGGGAGGATTTGGGGGAAAAGATAATGAGATTAGTTTTGGACATGTTGAATTTAAGACGTCCACAGGATGTCCAGTTCAAGATGCCCAATAAGTAACTGGAGATATAAGACGGGAGGCAGTCAATAAACATTTATTAAGCACCTACCGTGTGCCAGATCCTGTGGTGGGCTCTGGAAATATGCATATAAATAAAAACAAATACAGGCTGTGCCCTCTAAGAACTTACAGTGTAATAGGAAAAGATGGCACGAGCAAGGAAGCTGAAATGAGTGGGGAGGGAAGGGAGAGAGAAGGCATTTGGTGTAGAGATTTCCACAGGAGTCCAAAAGCAGCGTAGCTGGGGGGAAGTAGGGAGAAAAGTTTGCTGAGGTCAACAGAGAAGTTGCGGCTTAGATAAGTAGAGAGGAGACTCACCAACATAAAGATAATAACTGAACCTATGGGAGCCGGTGAGATCACCAAGGAAAGAAGACAGAACTGTGTGGGACACTCACAGTTAGCAGCTCTGAGCCAGAAGCAAAGAGGTCCTAAAGTATAATAGTACGCTGGAAGGACACAATGGAGTCTTATTTTAGGGGGTCTTACATGCTGAGCTAAGGATTTCAGAGCAACTAGGTGGCAAAGTGGAAAGAGTACCCAGCCTTGAGACAGGAAGATTTCTCTTCCTGAGTTCAAACCTGGCCTTAGTAACTTACTAGCTGTATGACCCTGGGCAAGTCACTTAACCCTCTTTGCCTCTGTTTCCTCATCTGTAAAATGAACTGGAGAAGGAAATGGCAAATCATTCCAGCATGTTTGCCAAGAAAACCTCAAAAAGAGTCTCAGAGAATTGGACAAACAACTAAACAACAAATGGGTGTGTGTGTGTGTGTGTGTGTGTGTGTGTGTGTGTGTGTGTGTGAAAGGTCAGGAATGTGACTAGATTGGTTGAAGAGAAATGACCTTTTGCCTTCTGGTTTCAGCCCCCAACCACTCATGTACAGAAAGGTCTATTACATGAAAGAAAAGAAAGGTCTTATAGTTGAAAAAACTGGGGTGTCCTTGAATCTTAGGGCAGCTTGATGGTTTTTGGATGAATTACCTTTTTATGGACAGGTAACTTCCAGAGATTAAAATTGGAAAGCTAGTCATAAGTGATAGTGAGGTCTCTGATAGATAGACACAAGTCCTAGGGGATGGTGATTCCAAAGAAATGACAAGCTTAAAACTGAGTTCACCAGCTCCTTAGCTAGGAATGCCTTCTGCTCTTTTCTCTAAAAGATACAGGCTCCCAGGATGGGACTGAGAATCTCCTGCTGGATCAGAGGCCTCACAGACAAGAGCCTAGGCAAATTCACTGGGACATTTGCTGGTCCATATGTAGTTGCTTTGGTAGTTGCTTTTCTCCAAGAATTATTACAAAGTAAAAAGCAAAAATAAAACCCCTCCAGCTTTTAACTAAGAGAGCATAGCAGAACCCTTTTTCTTATGAGGAACTTATATTGAAAGACTTTAGTTGGTGGCAGAGGCTAGAGAGAATCTCAGCAACCACATGCTCAATGGGGCTTGGCTAGGTAGCATCCAGATTGATCAGGGGCCAACCGTGTCTGTGGGTTCAGCAGACAGGAACTGGTAGAAACTCCATATATTAGAGAGATCACTAGGTAAGGAGGAGGCAACAACAGGCATCAGTGGAAGACATCAAAATTGGATATATCCAATCAAAAAGATATAAAATATATATATATGCATATATATATATATACATATTTCACAAATACATGTATTTGTGAAAAAGTATGCACCAGGTTTATGGGAGAAATGCTTCATTCCCACCCTTCTTACTATGCATTTTCATTAAGTATCTTTGGTTTTTAGTCAGTTCTTTGCCTCACAAGTTGAAGCCACTTAATTATCCTTAAGAGTTTCTCCTAATGCATCTATCCTTCATCTCTTCATTAAAGTGCCACCTCCTTCTCTCAGCCATTTCCTTTCCTCAATCAGATGTTTTTCCTCAAAGTCAGCCTCTTCCATGAAGCCTACCTAAATTAGCCAGGTCTCAGCCCCTCTAGCGAAGTAGCAAAGTAACCTTCCTCCAGACTGGTCATTCTGCACATTGGCATCTCCCTTCTATAAATGGGCTGATTCATCTAATGCTGAGAATCCTTGGAGCCATGGAAAGCCATTAGGATGATTGACTCTAACTTCAGATAAGCAGGATAAATAAACTCCTTGTCCAAGGGGGAACTTGTTCTGTTCTCTTTGTCTGCTTGTCACACTCATCAAAGTCACATTCTCAAGGTCCCTATAAAACACCTTTCTCAGAAGCACCTTTTAATGGGTTTCCTTGCTTTATTTATTGGACTTATTGAAAAAGCAGATAACTTGCTATCTATCCAGCTAAAAGATTGCTTTTAAATTGTGCTGACTTTTTCAGTTTGAATGGTCCTTAATATTTGGACAGAATTAACTCATGGTTATTGAAAAAATTGATGGGTATTCTCAGAGGCCAGAGGTTGTGATTTTTCAGTCTCTATTGTAACCCCCTTCCCAAATCTCACCCCACCCTTCCATTTCTTATTCATTTTGTAAGGTCCTGTTCAGATGCGCTATGGTATGATAAGACAGTGATGGATATAGAGAGAGAAGACCTAGGTTTCAACCACAACTCTGCTATTTACTACCTATGTGACCTTGGGCGAGTCATTTATTCTCTCTCCATCTCAGTTTCTTCATTTGGAAAATGATGGTAGCTAGACGAGATTATATATGAGGTCCCTTCTCTATGATCATGTATCAGGGGAAGTCTCATGTGTGAGGAAGGCAGGGAGGCAAGGATAGACACCTCCAGCATTTGCTGTCTCTCCATTCCACTCCTTTCCTAGCTTCTGTCTCTCCCACCCCCTCCTCCTCAATAGCCTTCTCCAAGGGAGACTAATTCCTGTCAGGAGCGGAAGCAGGAGACTGGGACAAGAAGCTGGCCACTCTGCTCTCCTTAGGGAGACCAGTTGCCAGGGAAGCATTATATCTGTCTGCTCCCTTAAATAGTGCTAGTTTAGGGGATTCAGTCTTTAGGTTCAAGCTAAACTATTGATCACTATTCATAAATGGGGAAAGGGGGAGGGGGCAAGTTTCATATCTAAGGCTTGACTTCCTTTCCATCAAATACCAGTTACACAATGAACACACATAGCAAAGGAAATCAATTTATCCAAGTTGGTAGCAAAACAGAAATCACAAAAATGTAAACATAGAAGAATATATATTAGATAATATAGATTAAAGGAGCTCTTCCATTCAGTGAGTTACTTCAGCTGAAACAAGAGTGTAAAAAGGTTTTGAGAGAGGCTCAGATCTTGCCCAAAGGGAAATTTCCCCAAGTCTCTAATGACATGATTCAAGTTCTAAATGTTGGCTTCTTCCCAGAGTTTTTCTCCCTTCATCCCATGTATCTTCTCTCTTGACACTGAAAGCTAGAAACACTAGAAGAGCCTGAAGAGACTGGATCTCTCTTCTCCTTGGTTCTCCTCAACTCTACCCAATTCATCCATCACACAGGCCTGAAGCATTCATCTCCGCTAGGGAGGAGAGACTCCTATGTAAATGGGCTTTGAGGCTTGGGTTACAATTACACTTTTAATTACAAAAAATAATTGTTTCAATCCAATTCAGCAGACATTTATTAAATGTCGCCTGTGATTCGTGGTTTACTTGGTACAAGTAATAATTTTGATATGGTTTCATTTTGTGATAGCAATGGTTCTATGTATGTTTCTACTGACATCAGAGTGACTCAGAATGTCTTCTTCAACCGGATGAAACTAGACTGAGTCCATTTCCCCACCTCTAGATAGTCCTCAATTAGGTAAGGGCTAGATTTCATGCCATACACATTTGTTTCATTACTCACTTTTGCTGTGTTTTTAATTCTGTGGTTTTGAAAAATAGTTATTACTCCAAGGATATGCAAAGATGTAGCTTTTAAAGTACTTTGATACTGTCAAAGATATTACAATGGCCGTTGGTGTGGGGAAGTCAAGTGCTTCGAGTGTAATAGATTTTTAAGAACTGATTGGCATTCTGGGATTTGTAGTTCAGTTCCATCTCAGTCTTGAGAAAAGATGTGGCCTATCATAGTCTTTGAACCAAGTGGCAGACTTGAGTCATGCCCAGGAGTTTTGAGAATGTACGTAATTTACAGAAAATCAGAGTGGGAAGAGGGAGGCCTTGTTCTCAACCCTGCATCCCTGAATGATGGAGTGATGGGCAACAAGAGACAGAAAGACAAACACAGAGAGATGAGAAAGAGGCAGACAGAGAGACAGAGAGACACATAGAGGGATGGAGGAAGAGAGAGGAGAGCAAGAATTGGAACAGGAAGAGGGGAGGGAGGAGAAACAGAGAACATGACAACTCAGGACAGAGATGTGGGGTACACCCTGCAAAGGAGACTGAGAGAAATCAACCTGACAGCAGAAAAGAAGACCAGGATTGAGCAGTGTTTCTCTCCTTCATCTCTCTTCCCCTCCAAAAAAAAACCCCTCAGGGAGAAGAGGGAATCTAAAAAGAGAAGGCAGACAACAGCATCATATACTGCAAAGAATTCAAGGAAGATAAGGATTGAGAAAAGACCACTGGATTTTAAAATAAAGAAAACATTAGTGACCTTGGAGAAAGCAGCTTCAGTTGAGTGTTGAGGACAGAAACCAGATTGCAAGAAAATGAGAAGTGAGTAGGAAGTGAGAAAGTGGAGTCAGGGAAAGTAGAGAGCTTTTATTTCCCTAGTGGTTTGGCTTTGAAGGGGAGCAGAGATTGAGGGTAGATAAGATTTAGTGAAAGTTTTCTTTTAAGGATTGTGGAAATATGGGCATATTTGAAGGCAACAGGAAAGGAGCCAATGGATAAGGACAGCCTGAAAGTTAAGGCAAGATAATTGGAGGGTAAAGGTGCTGGAGGACAAGGGGAAGAGATGATGGGATCAAGGATTGAAGAAGAGACGTTGGGGTGGGCAGAATAAGGAGCCATCTCATCCTTAGAAACTGGAGTAAAGGAGGAGAGAGAACTTCAGAACCATGCTTTCCCCTCCCTGACATGAAGAAAGATGGACTGATGGAAGATGACAGAATTTTAGCTAAAACCTTTGTATAACTAGTGGTTGAAAAATGAGCATCACGATTTAATAAGCACAATCAAAGATGTACTTCTTTTGTTTAGGTCTACATGTCTTTGTGAGATTCTCTCCGTCAGTTACAAGAGCCAGACTTTTAAATGACTGTATAATAGAATATTAGACCAAGATTTTCAAATATAATAAAGTATATCCAGTCATGTTGCTTTCATTAAAAAGCACTATGGTATATTTTGGTGAGAACAAAAAGTTTGTGTACCATTAATAAATGAAATAAAATTTTAAAATATTTTATTTATCCTGATTTTCTTTTTAATCTTTCATGTGGAATTTAAAATGTACATAATACAGGGTGTTCTAAAAGTCTTGGTGCAGTTTTAGGTTTGAGTAGCTTAAAACTTCATGAAGACTTTTGGGAACCTTGTATATTCATACAGTAGCGCTCTGGAATCAACTGTGTGAGATGGGAGGCACTGGCACAAGGACCACCTGGCATGGTGTACCAGCAGCAAAGGAGGTGGCCTTGGATGGCTTATTCCAATTTCTCTGATTCTTCACTACCCTCATCTGTAAAATTATGACAATGGACTGACTAACCTCTAAAATCCTTCCCAGGTCTAAGTCTATGACCCTATTTCACAGGGTTGTTGCAAGGATCCATTGAATGGACAATGCATGTAAAGATTTTGCAAACTTTAAAGCTATTATTATATTATTGTATAAGTGACAACCATGTTTTAATTCATTTTTAACTAAGCATTTCTGAGGCTAACCAGGGAAAGGCAAGGGGAAAGGAGACAAAGGAGACAAAGTCTGTGGTCTCTTGTCATCTCATATGCTGAAGGGCTGATTAGGGCCATGGTGCCTTTTCCCTTCTCCCACCACTTACAGTTGGTTGCCCAGTTTGGTCTACAAGAAGATTACCCAGCCTTCAGTCAGGTCCTCAACGTCTGCTAGTAATGAGATCCACTGCTCATAAAAGTAATTGACAGTTGCTGCCTCACTGTCATCTCCTATATGTGTAGTTTCGTATTAGAATGTGAACTACTTGAGGGCAGGGGCTCTTATTTTTCTATTTGCGTCTAGTGCTTAGGCACATAGTAAACACCTCATAAATCCTTTTTGAATAATTCATAAAAGTAAATAAATCTGTGATTCTATATGTGTATAATAAACATAGAGTCATGACACACATGTATATGTGTGTATGTATGTATATATTATGGCGACAAGGACACTGATGGAAGTCAGATCTGACAATGAGGCCTCCTTTGGCCTAGTCAGAGAAAGCTTCCCAGAAGAGGGGAGTTTGAAGTTGAGCTCTGAATGCTGCATTGATAGATGGGGAAACTTGGTTGCAAGTTTCTTTGGTCTGAAATCGCACATTGGGTTTCAGATCCCAAACCATTTTTCTTCTTTCTTTATTTACATTTCCTGTGGAAAGTCTAGAGAAAAAAATCCATGGAGCATCTTCTGAGTTGTTTGCACTTGGAAAGGGAAAAATGCTCCTTCTCTGCTTGGAAAACTTTTTTTTTTTGGTACTTTCACAACTCAAACACAACTTGGGTTTTCAAAGCCTCTGGCTTGGCATATCCAGCCTATCCTCATCCTGGAGGAGGAGGTCTCAGACACCTGGGCTAAGGAGAAGTTTGCTTTGGGCATAAAGTTTGGAATTTTTGCACTTTCTGTCTTTAGCACATCCAACCAATCCAGTCCCTTCTGCCCAGGCTCACTCTCAGCATGATTCCCATCTGTCTCTGTGGCTCCAGGGAGCCCCTCCAAGGCACAGGGCTCTCTCCTGTCTTAGATTCTGGAGGAGTCTCATAGCGGGAAGTAGATAGAGCAGCAAGCGTCTTTGACAGAGGCATCTGCTTTGCTCTCAGTGACCCTACACATGGCACAGGATGAGCCAGGGGGACAGTTTATCCAGGTTTTTCAAGTCTACCTAACTTCCTCCAGAGAGATAATGTATTGTAATAGAAATTGTCCCTTCAGGAACTCTCTAATGGGGAGATACATCTGGTGGGCCACCTGGTCCTTTATATTCACCTACTAGTAAAACTGGGAATGATTAAGCCTAAAGAAAAGAGAATTTAAGGGGGATATGTTGACTGTCTTCAAAACAAGGACTTGTAGAATGGCTGATTTACTTTTTGAGGATCTAGCACAGTGGTTCTCGACCTGTCGGTCGTGCCCCCTTTGGGGGTCGAATGACCCTTTCACAGGGGTCACCTAAGACCATCGGAAAACACATATTTCCAATGGTCTTAGGAACTGAGACACCACTCCTCTATCTGTCCCCAGGTGGGTCCGCCCACATGCAGACATGCCCACATATGAGTATTAAAGGGTCTCGACATCAGGAAGGTTGAGAACCACTGTTCTAGAGGATAAAATAAAGAACAATGGGTAAAAGTTACAGAGAGGCACATTTTTAATGTAAAGAAAAACATTCTAAAGCAGCTATCTACCTCAGGAGATAGTGAGTTCCCTGCGCTAGAGAGATTGTAAACAAAAGTTGTTTGACTACTTAGTAGTGATGGTTTTTGAGCAATCGAGGCATCAGATATGAATGTTGGGACTATATGGCCTCCAAGTTGCTTTCTAACTCTTATCTCCTATAGGAGGTAATATATTTTTGGAGAAGAAATCTCTATTTGACAAATATTGCTGGGAAAACCAAAAAGCAGCTTGGCAGAAATTTGTGTTTAAGAGAACATCTTACAACACACACCCTGATAGGCTCAAAATGAATTTTCTACCTGGATATGAAAGGTCACATCATTAAAAAAAAAAAAGAAGAGGAAAACCAGATCAGTTAAATAAACTATATCTAGTTTTTAACTAGATAAGAGACAGAGGTAATCACAAAATATAAAATAGATAATTTTAATTATGTGAAATTGAAAAAAATGTTTGCACTAACAAAATCAATACAGTTAGCATGAGAAGACAAAATTGTTGATTGAGGAAAAATTGCATTAAATATCTAATGACACACATATATGAAGTCAAAAACCATTCCCCCAAAGAATCAGTGGTCAACAGAGATGAAAAGAGTTATTATAATAATCATAAATAACTAAAACCCCTATGAAAAACTGCTCCAATCAGTAATAACTAAAGAAATGCAAATAAAAATGGCTTTGAGGTTTCACCTCACACCCCCAAAATTGACCAACATGGGAAAAGATGGGAATCATTAATGTTGGAGGAGCTATTGAAATACAGGCACACTAAAACAATTGTTGGTGCAGTTGATAATTGTTCCAACCATTCTTTTTTTTTCCTTGCTTTTTGGAGGGCAATTGGGGTTAAGTGACTTGCCCAAGGTCATAGGCTAGTTTTTGTGTTAAGTGTCTGAGGCAGGATTTGAACTCAGGTTCTCCTGACTCCAGGCCCGGTGCTCTGTTCACTGTACCACCTAGCTGCCCCCCCCCAACCATTCTTTAAAACAATTTGGAATTACACTAAGTCATTAAAGACTCTATTGCTAGGCATTTACCACAAGGAGAGCAACGACAAAAGAAAGGCTCCATCTACTCTAAAATTTTTATAGCAGTATTTTTAATGTACGGAACTCGAAATGAAATAGGTGCCTGTCAATTAGGAAATGGCTAAACAAATTATAGCCCACAAGCATCATGCAATATTACTATACTGTAAGAAATAATATATGGATACAGAGAATCATGGAAAAACTTATAGAAACTGATACAAAGTAAAATAGGCAGAATCAGGAAAACAATATGCACAATGATACAATGATGCAAGTGGGAAGAACCATGATGGCAATTGAACTGAATGTGGTGAAATTACAAATAAACTTGATTCCAAAGCAGAGGTTTAAGAAGACCCTCCACTACTCCCTACTCCTTTGCAGAGGGGGTATGGAATATAGCATCAGATTTTTTTTTTTAATGTGTCAATTGAATTTACTGAATTGTTTTCTTTTTTTCCTCTTTAAACAAGTGTTTCAGGGTGGCTAGGTGGCGCAGTGAATAGAGCACCAGCCCTGGAGTTAGGAGGACCTGAGTTCAACTCCGGCCTCAGACACTTAACACAAAACTAGCAGTGTGACCTTGGGCAAGTCACTTAACCCCAAATGCCCTCCAAAAAGCAAAAACAAAAAACAAAAAACAAAAAACCAACGAGTGTTTGCTATAAAGCATGGTTTTCTAGGAAAGGGAAAAACAAGGAATGTAGGGGGAAATATAAATGATGTAAAAACAAAAATATCAATTAAAATCTATCGAAAAAATAAGAATAGCCCTGGCACTAACACCAGTTCTATAATGGGCAAGGGTTCAGCTACTTCCTCTTTAATTATAGTTGTACTGCCTCCTGCAACTTTGTAAATCATAAATATGTGTTATTATGATGACTCTGTAGGGTATTGATTAGCTGAGTCCTCTGATCAAATGGGTGAACTCGCAGGTTGGTAAACCATTGTTTTTGGCTCATTATAATTGGGCATGGAATGGTCAGTTTAGGCTGTTATAGATCAATTGGGAATAATAATAACTAGCATTTTTATAATGCTTCCTTACAACGACCCTATAATGTAGGGCCTATTATTATCATCATTTTATAGATAAGGAAAATAAGGCTAGGGAGATTAGATAACTTGCCCGGAATTATATAGTAAGTGTCTTGAGGCAGGATTTGAACTCAGGTCTCTCCTGATTCCCCAAGTCTAGCACACTATCTGAACAGGCCACCTCACAATTTCTAAACTGAATAAGTTGGCTGGCTTAGACTGTTGTGGTTTGGAGGCATGCTCTTTGTTCTAGACTATTAAAAAAAAGAGGGTCCATTGCAGAGTCACCTTTTTGCCTTTTTTTCAGTCGGATCTAGAGATCAGAGCTAATAGTAGAGCAGGTTCCCAGTATGTTGCTTGCTCACTCTGAGAGACACTAATGGCTGCCGTGGGACAGATACACATCAGAATTGCCTGTCCTCTCACCCATGTGACCTGAGAAGAAAATTTCTGGACTCCCGAGTTCTGGAATCCAGCCCTCTAGAGAGAGGAAGTGGGGTTCCTGGGCAGCATGTTCAAGAGTATAAGAGTCTTTCATTCTAGAGCAGTGGTTCTCAACCTTCCTAATGCTGCGACCCTTTAATACAGTTCCTCATGCTACTTCATAACTGTAATTTTGCTACTGTTATGAATCATAATGTAAATATCTGATATGCAGGATATATTTTCATATACATATTTTCATTGTTACAAATTGAACATAACCCACAGGTTGAGAACTGCTGTTCTAGAGAGATAATGGGAATTCTAGAACATCCCCAGCTTCTTGAAGAAAAATAGCATCATAGAATCCAGAGGGGAGAATTCCTGGGCCTCTTCTTAGAGAAAAGAGAATTGTTTACATGGCCCACAGAGTAGCAATAGGCAACAAGAGACTAAACCATGATCTGAGGGAGTAAAAGACCTAACTGCCTACATTCTCCAATCTTTACAAGTTATTCAGATAGGCCAGATCAATTGGAGAGGGAGTCACCCGTCTGGCAACCCCCTGGTTGTTTTTCTTCTGGTGGATTCTAAGACCTTAGTACTATATGGCTGGATGCCTTTATGGGTCCCTGTAGTGAAAGTGGGACTCATTTAAATGTGTGTGGTGGCTATGGTGGCTGTGGTGGTAGTAGAGCTTGGGGGCTGGGAGAGTTTCTCCTCACTTGTTTCCCTTAGGAAGGGAGTCCAAACCACAGGGTAGCTCTTTCATTGTGCTATACTGTATAGGCCCTGGAGAAAATTGGAACTTGTCAGAGAGGGAGGAGAATGTATCAATAGTTTATAGGCTACTCTGAATCTTAAATGTTTTCTACATTTTCTATGGGATAAAATACTGGCTGTCCTCTGCATTGTTACCCATAATATTTTTAATGAGAGCTGGATACACTGTCCCCCCACATCTGTGAAGACCCTGATACTATAGCTGTATAGACATTATAGAGCAGTATATATTCTAAGATTTCCCAAGAAAAACTGCATAAGGGCAAAACAAACCATGTTGAGGGGGTTTGCCTCCAAGACTAAACCTTAACCATGATAGCCCAGATAGCCCAGACAGAGCTCCTCATGCTCTATACCTGCCCTATAGTAACTTATACAACTAAATACCAAACTAAATGTCTCTATATAACTCTGTACTGAAATCAATGTTTCTCTTAATGACTCTTGGCGTTGGCAGTTAATAACCCTATTGGCATTGGTAGTCCCTTTTAAAGGGATTCCTTTGCATTTTTAAGCTTTAAGAAGCTTAAAGCTTAATAAGTCATGAATCTGAATGTTTGTCGTAGAGGAATAGGAAAGGCAGATGCTTGCCCCCAAGGAGTTTATAATCTAGATGCAATAAAACAAAATACACCTGAAACAGAGAACTATCACAAAGCTGAAGGCAAGAGATCCTAAGGACACTGTATGTAAATACTGAGTGCATAAGCTCCGTGTGAGCTTTCTTTGCCAGATATCCTTTAACTATTTGCTTATTGAACAGTTAGACTAGTGAGTGACTCTTAATGTGTTTATTTAGGATCCTTTGTAAATTGTTTGTGATAAAGGCAAACTTATTTTACACAAGACAATCAAACAAAATGCTTGGATCTTGGAGCAAGTCTGCCTAGGGAAGAACTTCTAAGAATGATGATCAAAGCACTAGGTTCAAGAGGTTACCAGGCTTATAAAGTTGGACAGGAAGCTGGTTCCAGGAGTTGGGTCAAAATCAGAGTCCTGCAGGGGATCAGGAGGGGCCTCTTGAGGGGGAATAAACAAATGAACACATTTCCAAATGAGGAAATAAACCTCGATGTTATTTTTCCCTTTGAGCAGAGACGGGAACAGTGACTTCGGGAGTGAGGAGGTAACATTGGGTTCATTAAAACCTTGGAGGACTTGGAAACAGACTTTGACAGTGGTCCCTACCCTCTATACCCTTGGTTGAGAAAAAAGCTTTTGGAACACAACAATCTCTTATTGAAGACCAAGACTCGAGACATTTAAAGAAGTTTTTAAAAAAGAATCCCAGAGATAAAGAAGGAAGGGAAGAAGGGGTTTACTTAGCATCTCCTCCTTCCCACTCCCCATCCTTGCCCCTTACTGTGATCTGGAAGTTGGTTCCAATGAAATAATGCATATCCAAATATTCCAGCAGCTAGGTGGCACGGTAGATAAAGTGCTGAGCCTGGAATCAGGAAGACTCATCTTTCTGTGTTCAAATCCAACCTCAGACACTAACTGTGTGACCCTGGGCAAGTCACTTAACCCTGTTTGCCTCAGTTTCCTCATCTGTAAAATGAGCAGGAGAAGGAAATGGCGAACCACTCTAGTGCCAAGAAAACCCCAAATGGCATCATGGAGAGCGGGGCATGATGAAAACAACTCAACAACAACAGCAATGACAACAACGACAACAACAACAACAACTGGAGGCTTATAGTGCCAGATTTAGAGTCAGAGAGCCTAGATTTGAATCCTGATTCTTTCATTCACCACTTGTACAATCTCGGGCAAGTCACTTCTTTGGGCCTCAGTTTCCTTAAGTGTAAAATGAAACAACTGGACTAAATAGTGTCTAAAGTTCTTTCGAGCTCTAATCAATGACCCCATATTCTTACACATTCTTTTACTCTTCTTTGGATTAGAGAAACTCCATTCTATTTTATGACAGTTGGATTCAGATGTCATTCTTTTTTTAAGTGGATGTTTTCACATGGCAGGTTCATATAGTGTGGTAGATAGAGTGCTGGACATGGTAAGACTTTAAATATTGTGTTATACACTTACTAGCTGTGTGATCACAGGTAAGTTACTTAACCTCTCGATCTGGGTTTCCATATCTATAAAATAAGGAGTTTTGGGACAGCTAGGTGGCGCAGTGAATAGAGCACCAGCCCTGGAGTCAGGAGGACTTGAGTTCAAATGTGACCTCAGACACTTAACATTTACTAGCCATGTGACCTTGGGCAAATCATTTAACCCCAATTGCCCTGCCTTCCCCCCCTCCAAAAAGCAAAAAAAAAAAAAAAGAGTTTGGAGTCTATGACCATTTAATCTGTGATCCTATGATCCCACTCAGCGAGCAATATCCAATTCTACAGAAACTAGACTCAGAAATAACATTGATGGGGTTCCTGCCCTGTGTTTGTTCCTGCTTACCAGAGGCTAGGCTTGTCTCTTCTAAGAGAATAGGTTTCTATTCCACAGAAATAGGGATTGGTCATCTTTCAGTTTTGACAGGCATTGGGCTGTTTCTAAAGAGACTGAAATGGGGAAATGATAGTGGGTCGACAGAGACAGAAAAAGACTTGCTCTTTTTTAAAGATTAATAAATCAACAAGGATTTATTATACTTAAATAATTGGAGAAATATTAATTGCTCATGAGTAGGTAGGGCCAATATAACAGAAACGACAACACAACCTAAATTAATTTCTTAGTGCTCTACCAATCAAACTCCCAAAAGAATATATAGCAAGGACTGTCCCTGACATGTAGCATGGGGGTGTCCTTGTGTGGCTCAAAAGGAGTCAGAGTAGATATCTCTAGCCTGTTCTACCCATACCCTTCTTCAAGGGAGATTTTAATTCCTTCCTGGAGAGGAATCAGGAGGTTGGGGTCAGAAGTTTGGCCACTTTGCAAGACAGAGGAAGAGAGACAGAGACAGAGACAGAGAGAGAGAGAGAGACAGAGAGAGAGACAGAGAGACAGAGAGAGAGAGAGAGAGAAAGAGTCCTAGGCTAGAATTATATATCCCTTAAATATTATTTATTAGTCTAGGGGATGTGGTTTTCAACTTCTGATTGCTGGGGGGTTGTTTGAATGGGGAAAGGAAGATCAAGCTTTATACCCAAGGCCTTCCCACCAAATGCCAGTTTCACAATGAACACACATAGCAAATTGCAAAGAAATGCATTTATCTAAGATGATAGCAAAACAGAAATCAAAGACAGTATACATAGGAGAATATGATAAGACAATACAGAGTGAAAGAGTTCTCCCATTGGGACAGAAGTAACTCAGATCAACTGAGAGAGTCCGAAATCTCGTCCAAAGAGAAATTTCCTGAAGCCTCAGCAAGTTGAGGATAGGGACATGGTGGGGACTGCGAACTCCTCTCTTTGTCAGCAACTGGAAGTGGAGTTGGCATTACCCATTTTCTCTCTTGAAACTAGGAGCCAGAAGTACCTGAAGTGACTACAGATCCCAAAGAGACTCAAAGAAACTTGAACCAGGTCCCAAAGAATTGAAGAGCCTCAGTTGCTTGAAGAAAACAAACCTCTTCTCTCACTCTTTGACCCACACACAGGTGGTGATCTCTACCAATGAGGAGAGAATCCTATACAAATGAGCTTTGAGACTAGGGCTATAATTATTTTATAGACCTAGAAAAAATAATAATGAAATGTACATGGAAGAGCAAAAGGTCAAGAGTCTCAAGAATAATAATGAAAAAAAGTGTGTAGAAAAGGAATCTAAGTTTCAGATCTCAAATTTTACTACAAATCAATTATCATTAAAATTATTTTGTAAGAGGGAGTGGGGTCAAGGAGGGAAGTTGATCAATGGATTAATATACAACTTGCAGAAAAAAAAATAGAAACAGTGTTTAATAAACCTAAGGATGACAGTTACAAGAAAAAGGGCTCACCATTTGATTGCTGGGAAAACTGAACAGCAGTCTGGCAGAAATTTGATTTAGATCGGCACCTTACACTATACACCAAAATAAACTCCAAATGAATATATGACCTAGATATTTGCATAAGCAAATTTCAGAAACAAGGAAGAAATTACCTTTCAGATTTATGGGTAGGGGAATAGTTCATAATGAAACAAGTGACAGGAAGATGTTCACACAAGATAAAATAAATTATTCTGATTTTATAAAGCTAAAAAGGTTTTGCACTGAAACAGCTAGGTGGCACAGTGAATTGAGCACTGACCCTGGAGTCTGGAGGACCTGAGTTCAAATCTGATCTTGGACACTTGACACACTTACTAGCTGTGTAACCTTGGGCAAGTCACTTAAACCCAAATGCCTCCTCCAAAAGGGAAAAAAAAAAGATTTTGCACAAATCAAAGTAATATAACAAAAATTAGAAGGAAAATAGGTACCTGGGAAAAGATCTTTTCAACAAGGTCTTATTTTTGAGCTATATAAGTAACTGATTCAAATTTATGAGACTAACAGTCATTTCCCAAAAGATAAATGGTCAAAATATATAAATTTTCAAATGAAGAAATCCAAGCTATCAACAATGAAAAAATGCTCTAAGTCACTAATAATCAGAAAAATGCAAATTACGTAAAATTTTAAGTTATACTTCACACCGTCAGATTGGCAAAGTTAACAAAAAAGGGAAATGATAAACATTGACAAGGCTGTGGGAAAGCACTAAAGCCCTGTTAGCGGAGCTGTGAATTGGTCCAGTCATTCTAGAGAGCAATTTGGAATGATGCCCAGAAAGTTACCAATGAGCGTGCCCTTTGAGCCTGCTATGTTGTTGTTTGTCCTTCATTCTTGAAGAGGACCATGACATCGGGGAAGTGATGCTATGAGATGCAAGTGAATTGGATTTAAGTGAGGAAAGGCTATTTGAAGTCACCAGCCTCACTTTCTCCTCTGGAGCCATCTAGCTCCAGTGACCAGGTATAATCAGGATAACTGCAGATGACAGACTCTGAGTCAGCTATCCCACTGACCCATACCCCAAAGAAATCAAAGAAAGAGGAAAAGGGTTTTGTGTACAAAAATATTTAGAGCAACTCTTTTTATGGTAACTCCAAACTGAAAATAAAGGGAGTGTCTTACTGTGGAATAGCTAAATAAATTATTGTATATAAATAATGGAATGTTATTATGCTATATGAAAATTTTTAAATGGACAATTTCAGAGGAAACTGAAGAACTCTATGAAAGTGATTCAAAGCAAAGTGAGCAGAACTAGGAATATAATTTATGCAATGATAATATGATAGGGACAAACAACTTTGAAAGATTTTTACAACTATGATCAATGCAATGGGAAGCTATAAGTCCAAAAGAATGGAGATAATGTATGCTACTCATCTCTTGACAGAGAGGTAAAGAACCTAAAATTCAGAAAAATCATATCTTTTTAAACATAGTGGAAAGTTTTTTCCTTTGGTCTTTTTTTTGCATAATGGGAGAGAGGGAGATAGTAGGAGGGATAGATTAACTAAACATAGTTGTTACTTGAAAAATGAGCATGATTAACTCTTTTTTAAAGCCAACCATTCTTATATACCTACCATATGCCTGGTATTACATTACATGCTGTGAGATAATTGTGTAATACTTGTAACATATTTATTACTAATTATGCTTTAATTTGCAAGGCACTTTTACGTATGTTACCTCATTTGAGTCACTGAAACATATTTATATAGTACTTTTTAGATTATAATGAACTTAGCTACATTATCTCACTAGATCCCCACAATCCTGTGACATAGGAAATATTATTAGCATTTTAGCAGATTAGTTTTAAAGAAGCGAGAGGACATAGTAGAGGTAGTGTTGGTCAGTAATTTCAGTCATGTCTGACTCTTTGTGACCACATTTGGGGTTTTCTTGTTAAAGATAGTGGAGTGGTTTGTCCATTTCCTTCTCTAGCTCATTTTACAGATGAGGAAACTGAGGCAAACAGGGTGAAGTGACTTGCCCAGAGTCACATAGCTAGTAAGTGTCTGAGGCTGGATGTGAGCTCAGGGAGATGAGTCTTCCTGATTTCAGTCATGGCACTCTACCCATCACACCATCTAGCTGCCTTCAAATTAATTAGGAAGATTGAGTTCAAATCATGCCTTACTCTAACTGTGAGACTCTGGGCAAGTCACTTAACCAGTCTCTGCCTCAGTTTCCTTATCTGTTAACGGGGGAAAATGATAGTACCCTCTTCCAGGGTTGTTGTGAAGAAGAAATGAGACAGTCTTTATAAAGTACTTCACAAACTTTAAAGCGCTATACTAGCTGTTGGTGGCGGTATTGTTGTTAAGCTAAATGACTAGCCAAGCTCAAAGTAGTAAGGTCAGGACTTGAACTCAAATATTCTGATTCCAAATTCAACATTCCTTCTATTATATCTTCAAGGAAGAAGTCCAGAAATATAAACATAATGACGCCTTGATTAATGACCGCTCTAGGAATGAAGTTCCTTTTAATGAAGTTGGCCGGGAAGTGGAGGCAATGAGAAGTCCCCACCAAAGGTACTCTAAGTATAGGGTTTCCCTCAGTAGTGGGAGGGAAAGAGGAAGTCATGTCCTAGAATACATCCCTACACCTCGTTTATGATTTTTGTCTTTATATTATATGTGCAAATAATGAAATCAGACACTGGAACACTTCCTTCCCAGTTATGTGAAGTTTAAAGTCTGGCTGGACAGATAAGACCTATTTGATACCTGAAATATAAATAACAAGATGGTGCACTGGGACTGTGTCAGGAGATACGTTGTGATCCTAGCTCTGCTGGTGACATGCTTTGTGACTTGAGGCCATCTAAACCTTCTGTGCCTATTTTGTAATCTAAAGCATGTAGTTGTTTGGCAAGGTGACCTCCACAGACCCCTCCATTGCTAAATTCTATGATTTCATAATTAAAATTTGTACACAATTTAAAAAAAGGGACAGTATTTCTTAAAGTACTAATTGAGCACTGTAGATAACTTAATAGGAGTTGGAGATGGGACAGAGATCAGTATAGGCTGGATTCATCAAGGCAGACTTTACAGAAAAGGCAGAAAAAGACAATGTTTCTCTTGGTTTTCTCATTCAGGCTCCAATGGATATAGTAAATCTCCTATATGGCAATGAATATGACAAAAATCTACCTCAGCCTCTTTTTGGATTCTGCCCTTGAAGAGCGGAAGGAGAGAATATGAGTTCTCTCATTTGAGATAAAAAATCATTTAGTTGTAGCCTCTGGCTGGTGAAACTTTTGCCAAAGCATTCTCCAATGGGAAGTGGGAATTGCAACAGGAACAGTGAGCACTATAGTATTCTTGAGGGCATAGGTGCGGCTAATTTATCTATTACATATTCAGGTATAGAGCTGGAAAAACTTCAGAGATCATCTCATTCCAGATCCTTTCCCCCAACTTTTTTTTTTTTAGGGAGGAAACTCAGATGCAGATGTGGGGAAGCAATCTTCCCATCTTCTCCCTGGCTCTAATAATTCCCAATCTTGCCCATCTTCTCCCTGGCTCCAATAATTCCCTTGAATGTGACAATGAACTGGTGTTTGACCCTCCTATAAACTTTTAGAAAGCTTCCCTCTAGAGAGCAATGCTTCCCTAGTGTCCCAGTCAAAGACAGTAGGATAAGGTGCATTATGTAATAAAGTGCACAGTTCATGAGAAGAGTATCTTGATCATAATAATATGAAATATTATCATATTATGGGAGAATGAGAGCTGGTCTTAGAGTGAGAAGGTCTGAGTTTGGATACCAGATCAGATGTTTGAGCTGTGTGCCTTAGGGGATGTCTCTAAGCATAACTGAACCTCTCAGTTATAAAATGGGGATTATGTCCTTATTACTATTATTATTATTATCATTATACTTACACTGCCAATCCCATGGTTTTGCTATATGGCAAGTGCTTTGTTTGCCATTAAATGCCAAAATGCAAATATTATTATTAAGCCCAGAATCCCAGTTCTAGGGGAAATTTCCAATATTACAAAACCCTAAGACCATTTTCTACATGATCTGCTGCAGGGTGGTCCTGATGCTCCTTAAACTAAATAAGCTTTTTAAATGTGTGAGTTTAGAAGAGCATTTGTTGTATGTTCTGCTCACAGATAGAAACTCATCACTTCAGACTTTAGTCAGCGCTAGAAATTGGCTGGAGTCTGAGGGGCAAATAAGATGAATAGGAAGGGATTCAGGCTCTCCAGGAAAGTCTTACATTTTTACTTGACTCAGGTGACCCTTGAGAAACACACAGAGAGCCTCAGATCCCCGAAAATCAGACAGGATTGCAAAGGCAGAGTGGCATCAGAAAAACCAGCTGTCCTCCGACCTGAAGGGGAATAATTGGTCCCTTCATCAGAGATGTTTCCTGGCCAGCTCTGTTATGAGGCAAGGGATGCCAGTGATAATCCAAGAGCTGAAGCTGGGAAGTAAATCAACCCCTCCCCGCCTTCCCTAAACTAGATTCATTCAATGCCTCTTGGTTATTTGGTATTTGAACATTTTGGCTAAATGCTAATGAAGATTTCAATTCGGCATTGAAGCCAAATACAATCTTTGGCCAATTCTCGCACTTACTGATTATGAATAAGTCCCTTTGGCTTCCGAGACAGCTGTGCCTCAGAACGAATTTCAGAAGCTCAAAAATGAATTATTGGCCTCATGCAGACTACCCCATTACGATCAGTTCCTGTCTGGGTCTTGAGCATTTCAACCTTCTTTTAATTCCTTTAGGACTTAGTCTATCTCATCTAAGTAAGAACCCAAGTTTTAGTCCTGATTTTGCCGCTAGTCATTAGCATTACTTCGGACAAGTCGCCTTCCTTCTCTGACTCAGTTTTCTAAATTTGATTGATGCTTTTTTAACATAGATGTCATTTTCCAGTAACTTTTCCCACTCTCCACATGCAATGGAACCCTCTTCTGTAACAAAGAATTACAGTGAAGTCAAACAAACACATTTATCATGTCTGACAGCAGACACCTCGTTCCGCATTGAGCCAAGGGTGGAATGTCTCAGCACCCACACTACATAATCAAGACTGATCAATGCATTGATAAGCATCCTAATGTGTTTTAATGTCATTTTCCTTTATGTGATGTTGTCATCGTGTATATTATTCACTTAGCTCCTTTGAAATAATTTTTTAAATGGAAAATAAAATAAATCTAAAATACATTCAATATCTATTTGATTGATAGCACCAACAGTCTATAAAAACAGCTAACACGTTCTTGGTTCTATTTATTTCACTTGGTCAATGTATTAGTTTGTTTTGTTGAACTTCTTTTTTTGTTTGTTTTTTGTTTGAAGGAAAGGATAAATTCAGATATGAAGATAATGTTAAAACAAAAGATGATCAATTACATATTATTTTTACATGGAGGAGGGAAAGAAATGGCCTTAAGCCAGAAACATCAAAAATGTGACTTGAACAGTAATTTCCCACCATAGAGAGAGTTAAAATTTAGTTGAAGAGATGGCTTCCCCCTCCAAATCTGTGGTTTCATTGGTATAGGGAGTTCCCAGTAAGGGCACTCCCTCTATAATACAAATGGGCAACTGTGCTGAGTTATATGGTCTTAGAGGGTTGCTTGGGGGACTTAGAGATCAGCTAATATACGCCAAAGGCAGGACTTGAACCCAATTACTCCTGAGTCCAACAGCAACCTATGGTCCACTACCCCACAGTACTTCTTTAAGACTATGTTGTAGAACAGTTACCATTCTGTATTGGGACAGAATCATGGGAACATTAGCTTAAGGCCACTGTTCATTTTATTTCTGAGAAAATTGAGACCTGTGGAGGCAAAGCAATTTGCAAAATGTCATATAGATAAGATGAAGATACATTAAACAGTAATACCAGGTGACAGGACCATTGAATTCTGAAACTAGATTGTATCTTAGAACAATCTTTCTACATCCGTCTTTTAATAGGTGAAGAAACTAAGGCTCAACTAAAATGTTCATCCTCTTTGACCCAGTAATACCAGTGCTAGACATTTGTTCCGAGGAGGTCAGAGACAACAGGAAAGATCTCATATGTACCAAAATACTTATAGCAACAATTTTTATGATCGCAAAAAACTGGAAACAAGATGGATTGAAGAATAACTAAATGAAGTGTGGTTTAGTGCAATCTCACTGTATCTTAAGAAATGATGAAGGATGTAGAGAAACTTGGGGAGATGTATAAATTGATGCAGAATAAAGTAAAAAGAAATGAATGAATGATACACATGAGGATACAATAATGTACTTCAAAAGGTCATTTCTTTTTTCCTTGATTTTGTAATTGATGTCTTTTGTTTTTAATGTCACCTTCACTTCTGATTCTGTCTCTCTCCATTCCCTTACCTGTGAACTATCACTTGTAACAAAGGGTAAAAAGGAAGGAGAGGTGAGGGGAGAGCAATGCATC
Source organism: Pseudochirops corinnae (assembly GCA_028646515.1). Lineage (NCBI taxonomy): Eukaryota > Metazoa > Chordata > Mammalia > Diprotodontia > Pseudocheiridae > Pseudochirops > Pseudochirops corinnae. The sequence continues at coordinate 366,209,464 of CM053585.1, forward strand.
AAAACTAAGCAATGCGACAACCAAATCGGCTAGAAAATGTAGCATTCTGTACATTCATATTTCCCTGCCTAAGTAAAGCAGGGAAGGAAGTATATTTTCTCAATTACCCAAGGACATGTTAATAAGTATTTGATCAATTGGTATCTCTATTGATTGACCAGGCAAAGCACAACACAGAACATGGAAACTGCTATGCCTGTGACAGCTAACTTGGCGTTTCTGCTTGGTAGATGGATGACAATGATCAGGATTTACTAGGAGGGGAATTCCTTTCCCTGCTGCCTATTCAGTCTGAGGCTGAAGCTCAGGAATGCACAGCTCCGGGGCCTCCAGGTGGGCTCCCTAATCAGAACATCTACCCATCACTAGTCATTAAGAGCATGGAACCTGTTTGGGATGTTCTACTTCATCATCATGACAGGAGTACATGTGTAGTTGACGGAGCTGTATGCATTTATGGCTCAAAGGGGAGAAAATGAGTCTGGACCTGCTTAGCTCTGGGAGAACTTTGTTGCTGTCATCAGCTAAACCTCTGAGAAAATGTGAAAGGTTCTAGAGAATTTGTTTTTCTCCCTTGGGTCTTATACCAGGCTGTTGGAGCAGTGGCAGAATGTCAGATGGAGCCTGGGTAACAGCATAGTGCTGCAGAAAGAAGGAAGATTAAGTGTTGGAGGACCCAGGTTCACATCCTGGCTCTACCACTTGCTATCTGAATGATCTCAATTGACCTTATCATTTTATCACTATAGACCTTATTTTCCTCATCTGTAAAATGGGGGATGAGATGGACTATATGTTTTCTAAGATCCTTCCAGCTACAAGTCTATGGTCTTGTGATCTGTTGACCTCTGCTCTGATGAACTCTGTCCCAGATCTGAACCTAACTCAAGACCTCAAAGGTCATCTGTTTCAACTGCCTCATTTTAAAGATGAAGAAAGTAAATGGTAAAATTACTTGCATAAAGCTGAACAGGTAATAAATAGTAGGGCTAGGCTTTGAATCTTTCCCTTTCATCACATCTTAAAATGCAGTAATCTTCCATTGGATTCGCATGTCATGATTTGTTCAGCTACTCTCCAATTGATTATCACCTCTTAGTTTCCATCCTTTGCTACATCAAAAAGTGTCGCTATGAATATTTTTGTATGTGTACTTTCTTTCCTCTTTTCTTTGGGCAGGTAGGTGGTGCAGTGGGTAGAAATCCAGACTGAGAGTCAGGAAGATCTGAGTTCAAATTTGACCTCAAACATTTGCTCCTGTTTGGCTCAGTTTCCTTATCTGTAAAATGGGGGTAATAATAGCACCTACTGACAGGATTATTGTGAGCATCAAATGAGATAATGATTATAAAGTGTTTAACACAGTGCCTGGAACACAGTAAACGCCGTATGAGTGTGAGCTGTTATTGTGGCAGTCAGTTAGGCAGCAGAGCAGAGTGGACAGAATGCTGGGTCTGGAGTCAGGAAGACTGAAGTTCAAATCCAGCCTCAGACATTTAATAGCTGTGGGACCCTGGACAAGTTACTTAACCTCTGTTTGCCTTGGGTTCCTCATCTATAAAATGGACATTATAATAGCATCTTGGATCAAATGAGATGAAATTTGTAAAGTGTTTAGCACAGTGCCTAGCACTTGGTAGATACTATATACATGCTTCTTCTTCTCCTCCTCCTCCTCCTCCTTCCCCTCTTCCTTCTTCTTCTTCTTCTTCTTCTTCTTCTTCTTCTTCTTCTTCTTCTTCTTCTTCTTTTCTCC
>CM053585.1:366211719-366284173 GCA_028646515.1 Pseudochirops corinnae
CTGCCATCTTGGCTCCGCCCCCCCCATGAATACTTGTATTTTGCTGAAACAAAGGCCACTGTAAGTGCCTTTGAGACATGTTCAGAGCACAGTTCGATGCTTCTGTTTTATTCCAACTGTAGCAGTTTTAGAAAATAGAGTGAACCCTCATTGAGTCGACATCATAGGGGAGTGAAACACTCCACGTAATTTAATTTTCTAGACCAACTGAAGCTTATTCCTTTAATAATTGTCACTATTTTGAGGGAAATCATAAGACAGAGACCTTAAAATTCATCTACTCCAATCCCTCAGTTTGTAGATGAGGAAACAGAGAATCAGAGAAGTAATATAACTTGCCCAAGGTTACATAGCTAGTTCATTGCAGGTGTGGGATTAAAATCAAGGTCCTGTCATTCCAAAATCAGGGCTCTTTGCAGTTCATCAAGCTGTACCAAGATTTTGAAAAAATGGATTGTAGGCTTCTCTACCTTCTTAAACAGCACAAACCAAACATAATTTAACCTTGATTACTTAGGGTCATCACTGTGATTATCAATTACTTAGCTGGTACTGTAACAGAGTGATACCCTTAGGGGCTATTGAAATGTATGGAGCTATTTGTCTATGCACTCAAAGATCCTAGACTCCAGTGCTTTTCCAGTTCTTGTGACTTTTAGGCACTAAGTAATTAGCATTATCTCTCACTTAGAAATTAAGCTGCTCCCACCTAAGTAAGCCCTGGATCTTAGGGCAATTTCACATCCTGACTTTTTCATATAGAGGAGATCCTGGCATGCCTATTTCAATCTTTGGATCATCTTTGTTCTTCCCTCTGTGGTCTGAGCCATAAAGGTGGCATTTGTGAATGTGTAGAGAGATTCTAGGCTAAAAGACTCCTCAGAAATAGTACATGGTGTTCTCATTAAGCCAACCATCCTGGAGCTCTAAGAACATTACAAGGCCAAAGGTTGTTGCTCTTTGGAAGTCCACATTTTCCCTCCAGCTTTCAAACAAGAAAGAGACTCTAACAGGGCTCAGGTATAGATAACTCTCACTTCAGCCCAAAATAAGAAATGAGAGAAGGCAGTAAGTAGGGAGGCAGAAAGCTGAGGGAGTTGAAATATGGCAAGAATAGAAGGGAAGGGAAGAAAAACTTTTTGGAAACTGAGATCCTTTCCCTCTGTTCCCCATACCTTATTCTAGTTGGATCTGCCTCCGTCATAACCTGGGCCAAGATTACAGCTGTGACCAACTGTGTTCCAAGACTGCCTTTGGATAGCCTCCCACCTTCAGATTCCGACTTTCAGAATCCTCCCAAATCTCTGCCAAGTTGCATTGACTTAATATCTGACAGAAGGGCACAAGATTCTTTCTAGAACAAAGGACCACTTGATCCCCAACCCATCCAACCTTCAGATTCAGTCTTTCCTTCTGGTCCAGGGTTCCTTGACTATCCATCTACCTCTCCCTCTTTTCCTTTTCAGCAACACATCTTTTCCCTTTACTGATGGAAGTAGGTCTCTTGTCTGTAACCAGTACTTTAGGCTTACTCTGCCATTCCCAGATCCCAGATCCATAACGGAGGTAATCGTCTTGAATTCTTCTCTTACTCTCTCTGATTCACATGGTCAAGTCCCATGGCTAGGGACCTCCGGAGGAGAGGGGCATGGGGAAAGAATTTGGATTGGGGAAAATTCTAAGGATTTAGCCCTGGCTTTCCTGCCTCAGTGACCTTGAATTCCAGATTCCCCTAACGGCTCCCCGCTGCCCCCTGCCTGCCCACACCTGAAGGTCCCTGTCTCTTTTCTGCTTTCTGGGCTTCCTCCCTCCTTCCCTCCTCCATCCAGGGCTCAGTGCCCTCTCCTCTGCAAACACTTCCCTCCCTCTCCTGCTCCCTGGGCAGAGCTCCGAGGGGAGGGGCTGTAGACACCCCCCTCCTCCTGGCAACCTCTTCTCCTGCCTGTGGAGGTGGTGGTGGGGCGTTTTGCATTCCTGAGGGAGAACGAGGGTGGGGGGCGTCCAGTGTGACTCTCTTTCCTCTCTCCTCAACTGGGAGCATCCCGGGAGAGGGAGGGAAATAGGGTGCTGAGAAGGAGAGGTGCTCTATCGAGGGGCAGGTGTAAAACGAGGGGCAGGGTGGGAGAAAGGGTCTGGCCCAGAGCCTGGTAAGGGGCAGGGGGAGGGGTAGGGGGAAGAGCTCAGGTTACAATTCTGCAGGGGGTAAGGGGGGTTGGCCCGTGCTCTCGGCTTATCCGCTGGCTCCCGGGAGGGGCAGAGCGCATATAACGGGAGCCGCAAGCGGGTGCTAGGTGCAGAGTCCTGCAAGGCTGCTTGGGACTCCCTCTTGCTTGTCCTTTTCCAGAGGGGCCGGCTGCATGAGGGCGCGGTAGAAACCGGGACCAGCACCTTCCTCCGCCGCCTCCTTCAGCCTCTTCGGCAGAGGGTCCCGGGTTAGTCATGTTTCACCTGGGGGATCCAAGGACTCTGCTGCTTCTGGCCACTGCCCAGGTGCTGCTGATAGCTGCTGTCCGGTGTCAGGACGTGGATGTCCGTAAGTCTCTCCTTTCCTTACCTTTTCTTGTAGCTTCGTCCCAGCGCGACGAGGGTCCTCCTGGAGCTCACCGGTCATTTCTCCCTACTAGCAGGTGATACAGTAGCAAGTGATATCCGCCGGGGGCCTGAAGGGGACCAGGAACCCAGAGCTCTTTCACCAGGCTGTAGCTTTCTCTTCCCGAAAGGCCCCTCTGAGGGGACTATTACAGCTGATGTCGGTACAGCCACGGCTATGTCCTTAAGTCCTTTAGGGTTTTCAATGGAAAAAAAGTTTTCTGAGAGGGTTTATAAATTCATATTCTCTCTTTTTCTCTCACTCTGTCTTTTTCTATCTCTCTGTCTTTCTCTGACTCTCTCTCTGTGTCTCTGTCTCTCTCTCTTCTTCCTCCAGGACATCCACACTAAGATTCCTTCAGGCGCCTCACACTTCTCGCCTGAACAGTCAGAGGTCAGCAAACGGGTCACAGCCCATCTATCTATGGAGGAGAAGGATGGTCTGTGTCTCTTGGTTGACAAAGCAGCCAGAAGCCGAGGGGTTAACTTCCATGGTCTGGTGGGGGTGGAGGTTCAAAAGGGAACCAGACAAAAGGGATACTCTGAGATAGACTTGGCACAAAGATTTTTGTGCAGCTTTTAGAGACCTTACTCTCTTCCCACTTCTGTTAACAAGGTGCACTCGGGACCCAAAGCCACTTTCCTGCTCCATCTCAGAAGCCTTCATGGGTTGCTCTCTCTCTCTCTCAGAGTCTCTCTCTCTCTCTCTCTCTCTCTCTCTCTCTCTCTCTCTCTCTCTCTCTCTCTCTCCCTGCCTCCCTCCCCTTCCCCCCCACCCCAGGCCACCTGAAGGGTAGAAAGCATTCCAGACTCACCAGGCAATTTACTCCAAACACCCGTTAAAATAGCTGCCCCCCCCCTCTTCTGGGCTAGAGGTGGGGGTGCCATACAAAGAACTACTTTGGTACAGTTATGGAACTCTACACACCACAGTATCAGGGGGTGGTGGAAGGGAAGGCCAATTGATTACGTCTATAAATCTTTCATCTCGTTGCCACTGAGGGTCTCAAGGTTTACAGCCCAAATCTAAGCTCGGATTGCCCGCACCCTCCCTGCAACCCTCTTCGGAAAGGTTCCCCAGTCTGGGATTTTAGTCAGAACAAACGAAGCCTGGAAAGTTTATTAGGTAGAAAGGATTTTTTTTTTTCTTTTCCTATTTTTTTCTCCACGTGTTTGGGCACGTTTCCTATAGCTGAGATGCCTGCTCCCTTCTTTGTATGTTACAGATTGTAAATCAATCTTAGAGGGAAAACTTTTAAAGGGGGAAAAAGTCACTCTCCTGACGAGGCACTCTCCCTCTTCCCTGAAAGCAGGCGAGGATTCCAGAAACGATGTGGAATGCCGTCCCCCGGCACTCAGACGGAGTTTCCATTCATTAGCGGGGTTGGCTTGCCAGGGAGAGCTGGAGTGGCCAGAGAAGTGCTCGCCGTCAGGGGCACTTGGGAGGATAGATCAGGGGATATACGACGCAGTCCAGTGATGTGGCATTTTCTACACGCAGTCTGAGTAAATTACGGTCTTATCTTTGCCTGGCCACCGAATTGACACTTTCCCAACCTCAAATTCTCTTTTCTCAAACCGCCCTAACTACCGGTCTGTGAATCAGCTGTGCATTCGATCCAGTCTTTGGGAACAACCACCCCCCACCCTCCCAGACCTCCACCCCCGCCGCCAGAAACCAAAAACCCTTTCCCATCTAAAGTCCTCCATCCACTATCTTGAATCCCTTTCTTAAATGGCAAAGGGCTTTCGCTGCTGCCTCTTGGTTCCAAGGAATTAATTTCGGAGGTGCCTGGTTGTGCCCAGAACTTCAGTGGCTCCTCCCAGAAGGCAGTTTAGGTAATGTTGCCCCAGAGAGGCTGCCTGCCCGCGTGTCCTGGTTCATTTTCCGCTGCTCCCCCTGGTCCCAAAGATGTGACGTGGGGAACGGGCGCAGCCTAGAGAGACGTCAAAAAATGTTAGAAACCTAGAGATCGCTAATGCCTCCCCAAGGGATTGAAGTGTTTTTGGCTCGGGTGTCTTTGACCCACATCTGCATTTCAGAGTCTGCGCCTCTGAAAGCTCTCTTCAGTTCAAGCTAGAGACCTCAATCCCCTATTGTGAAGGTTTGTTTGCATTTGGGAGATTGGCAGCGATGGGTTCCAGATGGAGTTGAAATGCTGCCCGTATTTATTTTAAACGGGTTCCTCGCAGAGACCTGTGAATCGGGCTCTGTGTGAGCTCAGAAAAGGCTCATTCATGAGAGGAGAGGTCCGGTGGGCTCCCCCAGGCTCCCACCCTTAGCACAATGCCCCCCTCCCCCACCTCCCAGCCGCAACCATGGGGGCTCCAGTCCTTCTCTGGATGGCAAAGACAAACAATTCCCAGAAAGAGGTAGCTTTTTATAGGGCTCCCACAAAGGGTAATATACAGTACAGCTATAATTAGGGTAACCTTATAGGGGCCCATTGTGATGCTATCACCAGCCGTTTATTAACAGTAATTATGCCGATTAATGGTGCCGAGCTCCTCTGTCCACACCTAAGTTATCCAGTTACTACACTGGCTCGATTTTAAACGAGCAGTGTTTGTACAGAAGCACACTTCCACAAGTTTCAGTCGTAGATAATTACTCTGGCTTTCCTTTTCATAATTTACCTACCGTCATACCTGACTCAGTTGTCCAGTTTCTGGCTTCTGCTCAGCTTCTGACCTTTCTAATGCTTCCTGAGGCCAGGTCCCAGTGATCCCCCCAGGGAAAAATATCAACAGTTCATGAGGCTATTTCCCCTAAAGCTTTTCAGTTTTGCTTACAGGTAACCAGCCAACCTTGTCCCCACCTGGGTCAAGTCCCTGGGTCACCAAGGGTGAACCCATCAACACCAGCAAGCTGCATTCTAGAGTTCTCTTAATAGCTACATTTTCCCAAGCAGTTTCTGCATATCATCAGGATTTGCTTACTCTACCAATATTATACTTTTGAACTGGGACTATTTCCTCTGTGGAAAATGGAAAAATAAAAATCCTTTTATATTCAAATGGTAACACTGTCTCTTCCAGAGCAGTGAGAAGGTCAGTCTCCTTTCTCTCCTCTGTTTTAGAACTCTCTTTTATTATTCAGCCCTTGATGCCCCTACTTTCAGGTTTTTGATGAGAAAACCAGCTCTGAGCTCTCCTGAGCACATGCTGCCAATGCAGCCAGCTCTTTGGCACAGTATGCTCAGCTCCCTTGTCAACAAAGGACTCCTTTGCAACACAAATTCCAGATGGGATGGGACAGTAAGCAGGGCTCATCTTTGCTTTGCTCCCTTGGCCTTTTTGAGTAGTCAGGGCTGGATTGTCTAGACTTGACATGACTAGGCAATCTATGCCCCTCCTAGAAGCTGGGGAATGTTGTGGAAATGGAAGCTGGCTGTCTTTAAGGGGACACAACTAAGTGAGGCTTTAGGGACACAGATGATTGTACATTCATTCATTCATTTCTTTCACAAAAACTTTTAAAAGAAGCAATTATGATGTACAAAGCATTGTTCTAGTCACTGAAAGGAGAATATAATGATAAATAAGACACAATCCTTGCTATTTGGGGAAGGTGTATGCGCCCGATGCTTACATCATGTGTATCTTAACATAGGACTGAGAATTTCTGCTCCACTATGACTCTTTAACTCCACCCAGCTATCCTAATCCTAACACACTGCAAAGCAATTCAGAGCATCTCCACTCTTCCTCCTTCCCCACCCCCCCCCAAAAAAAAACAAAACCGAGTCCTTTAATAAGGTATCTGACATTGGAGACTGTTACTATATTTTGTGGCTAAAAACTCTGACAGATTCAACAGAATGCCTTTGAGGTCATATGTGGTTAACCAACCCAGTAAAACCTAGGCAAAAGGTGGGATAAACCAAACACTTCTCACTGTTTCTGTGAGAACTACCCAGCTTTCCATTTCTCCTGTGTAAATCATTTCATCTTCAAAGAAACGCCAATCTTGGAGGTCTCACTGGAATTATAGTTTCTTCCTCTTGCCTCCCCCACTCTACCCTCTTTGTAGCTCAACTACCAGAGAAGGGAGGAATGCAGGCTGGTATCCACTTGTGAACCTTCAGGGCCTACTCCCAAGAGCAGCTATTCCCAAAGGGCCTGAAAAACTACAGAAAACATGCAGTGTAGCCAACTCTACTAACCTCCCTTCTGTCAGCTGTATTACTGGGCCTGGGCATTTCACTGGTGACAATATCTTTGGGGGGGAAAACAAATCCTTTATGTTCCACTTTCTAGATGTCTCAGAGGAAAAAGTGGTCTTTATGGACATTGAACTTATCTCTTAGACCTGAGTTTATATTGAATTGTAATGACTGCTGCAACCAATGCCAACATTATAACCCTATTTCTCTTTTTCTTTTCTGGCTTTTCTCTTTCTCACCCATTACTCCTACTTTCTTCCACACTCTTACCCTTTGGTACAGAAAATGCAAACAGCTGTGTTCATCAAGGGCAGAGGTATAATGATAAGGATGTATGGAAACCTGAGCCTTGCAGAATCTGTGTGTGTGACACTGGGACTGTCCTGTGCGATGAAGTAATCTGTGAAGACATGAAAGACTGTCTCCACCCTGAGATCTCCTTTGGAGAGTGCTGCCCCACCTGCCCAACTGACCCACCCACCGCCAGTGGTCGTAATTTATTTATTTCTTGTTTCATAAATAAATTACTTGCAGTCAGAGCAAAAGCTTTCCCATGGATGGGGACCAGAGCCAGAAAGTAGGGGAAACTGGTCATCCATGGGATTCCAGCAGCTGAGACTAAAAAGAAAGGCCACTTCTTGCTTACCCAAGACCCTTGGGATCACTCTTCTGGCTAATTGATAGGGAATCTGAGACACCAAAGGGGTTTTCTCTCTTTCTTTGCCCCTCTCTGCACTACCAGATAGTTACTGGTGGCACTAAAGCTTAGTTTAGTCATCTGGCAGTCTATCTAATACCCTCTAAAGAGATCTAGTAATTACCATATCCACAAAGAAGATCAAAAGCTCTTTTAGCCAAGCCACAAATCATGTCTTCTTCAGTCACACACATCATTACTCAGAGAAGCCCCTTCAAATACACAGTGACCAGATTGGGGAAGAAATCATCTGTTGGCCAGTAAGGAGCAGGAAGGGCAGATTTCCTCTTTTAAGTACAGAACTTGGAGAATTTTTCCCCCCTTTACATGTGCTTATCCCCCAATCAAGGATAGTGTTACTAGGTGAAGTATGAATCGGGTTATAGAAGCCCTGTGTGTAGGGTGGGGTGATTAGTCTGGGGCTGTGACTCTCTAGAGTCTAGACCATCTGTAGGTGGTGTGAGGGCTCAGTCAATCCTTGTTAGTATCTAAGGATGCTGTTGAGCCATCTTCTTTCCCTTCCTCTCCCTTCCCCCACCCCCATACTCATATTTACTCACCCATCTGCTCCATTTTCACAACGGAAACAAGCCCAAGTTTCTTGGTGGCTTCTCCATTGTCTCCCCTACCTTCACTAGTACAGTTTATAAGAAACTAAAGTTTCTTATAAAAAGCATGAGTTTATAAGAAACAGAGGTGATGGAAAAGCAAGAAGTTGTCTTTCTGAAACACTTTACCTACACTGACCAAACTAAGAACTAATTTTAATAGCCCAAATTTCCAAACCGTTTTTGAGGTGGTCAGTGTGAGTGAAGTGTTGCTTGCTGGTTACTTATTATCCTGGGGAAAAATACTTGGGAGATTGTCATTTGGGATCATGCCGAAATGCTTTTAGTAACATCTGCATTTTGCTCTTTGCTGTGCTTGCTTGGAGGAGACAGGCACCTCTCTAAAGTAAGGCTTTCTAAGTAATCTTTAGCTTGGGAAGGTTGGGGGAGGGGGTGGGAAGGGGCTTTCTGACTGGAAACAAAATTAGACTGAACAAATCCTCCTATCTTGAGTGTTTCCTTTCTTTGTGGCTGATTAACTCTTCTCTTTGTTGCTTCACCAGTATCTCACTTTGCTCATTCTGTTTGAGAAATTTCCACTGTTCATAGGGTCACATAGCACCCAGAGTCTGAACATCCTGACAGTTCTGTTTATAGGAATCATACATAGTTATTCCCTCATCAGATTTCTCCCCTCCACATTTAATCCTTTGTTGTATCTTCTTTCCTGTTTTGTGTCTTCTGAAGGGTAATCATGTGTTTAATAAGAAGTTTTATTTATCCATCTCATGATACTTATGTTCTGTTCCATTTTTTCCCCCCTTCTAAATAGGGCATCTGGGGCCAAAGGTGAGATTGTTTTTTTGTTTGCTTTTATCAGTAATTTCACTTATATTTTTGGAGAGCTATTGTACTTACTCTCTTTGTATGTTCTTTAGAAAGTATCTCCCACCCAGTACAGCAAGCTCCCACCTCTGAAATCAGAGGTGCCTTGATCACAGTAAACTTGCTTGGGTAAACTTGACTCTGTTTGGTGGGGTCCCTGTAGTACAAGTGTTTACAGATTTATTTGGTTAGGGTAGATTTATTGGTAACTGTCTAACCTAGGGAATATATTACATTACAGGGACAGAAAGGGGAGCCTGGAGATATCAAAGATGTAAGTTGTCAGTTTTCTTCTACATACAAGTTATGTTATCAGTGCCAGCAGCTATTTTAGGTGTGACTTGTTTGGGCTTTTCTCTAACCAATGGCTCTGGGTTCCTTTCTTTTATACAGGTTGTAGGACCCAAAGGCCCTCCTGGACCACAGGTGAGAAAAATAGAGAAATCAGTCATCTCTAACCCTTCTCCCAATAGAACATGAGTTACTTGCAGTGCTTTGGATATTATCTCACTGTTTCCTTTTCTTTCAGGGACCTGCAGGCGAACAAGGACCTCGAGGTGACCGTGGTGACAAAGGGGAAAAGGTAAGTAAAGAAAGAGCATCCATTGAGTCTCACTGACTCTCAGTTCCTTCTGTGGTCTCACCACATGCCTGGCTACTTCCCCAAGGGCAAGCTGTGGGCAGGCGGTTACTGGGTCCATGTCACTGAACACTGATGTCTTTATCTTTGTGCCAAGGGTGCTCCTGGACCTCGTGGTAGAGATGGTGAACCTGGTACCCCTGGTAATCCTGGACCCCCTGGTCCTCCTGGCCCCCCTGGCCCCCCTGGCCTTGGTGGAGTGAGTATATTTACTTTCCTCTCTTTCAGAAAACCGACCCATAAATGTATATTCTCATTGGTGTACACATTGATCTGGCTGGCTCCCAGGTATTTCCAGTAGTAATTAGACTCATTATACAACCTCTCTAGACCCTTCAGACTACAATTTAATGCCACATTGCCTTTATTCAGTGTGAGGCTGGGGAGCTTTTAGGCTGCCTGATCTAACTAGGCACTAGGGTTTTCAGTAGGGAAGATCTTTAGCTGCCTAACTCACCATTCAACCTCAGAGCTGTGTGACAGATTGATAATGGATATGGGAAAAGGTTGCCTGGATAGTTGTAGGCAATGAAAAAAAAAACAGTGACTGGTATCCTTGCAGAGTATCTGTCCCTGGCATATGTCAAATACTTTCCCTATTAGATGGTCCCGTGTCACTGGGGAAAAAAAATCTTGGAACTGCCTAATTACATAATTTCATAGTTTGGATATTTGCTACATTTAAGCAAAATTAACCTTAAATAAGTACATAGAGACCTACCACATCCATTACCAAAGTTTCTGGAGGCTGGTGATCTGGATTTTCCCCAGGACACTAGTTGACTGTGAGACTCTGAAACCTTAAATCACATAAACATTTTTCTTATGTTTACTAATGACTATGATTAAATGCACAATTATTTGATAATTTTTAAAAAATTGGTTAACCATTTCATAAAATTGAGAGAACATAGCAAAAGAATTGAAGTAATATCAAAAAGGCAAAGGGTATGGTGACAGCAAGACCATTTAAAAGGCATTTCCAACACTTTCTGTCCTTAGCAGATACTGTCCAGTAGCTGGAGTTTAACAGATTTCATCCCTTTTAAGAAATAATACACCTGATAAAATGAAGAAAACCAAAGTAGATTTGAGTCCCTAATGCTATTGAGTTTGTTTGCAGAATTTCGCTGCTCAGATGGCAGGAGGGTTTGATGAGAAAGCTGGAGGAGCTCAGCTGGGAGTGATGCAAGGACCAATGGTAAGGAAGGCAGAAGGTATCTCAAACTGGAAGGGTCTATCAGTGAAGGGGACTATTTTAGAACCAGGGAAACTGGCCACTTCCATCAGAAAAAATTCCTGCTTACAGTAACGTCACTCTCCATTACTTAGCAGAGAGCTGACTTAAATACTTGGTCTTAAATGACTTAGTTTTTCTTCTTTGAGTGCACTCTTTGTCAAATGCCAAGTTGTTTAATTACCACAGGGGGTTGGGAGGTGGTGTTGATGATGGTAGTGGTTGGATGGGGAGGAGGTGTGTGTGTGTGTGTGGAGTCATATAGGCTGATTTGTTTAAGGGCTAACCTCTGTTGCTTTTGGAGGGAAGGCTGGAGAATGTAGACAGCGGCTACTGTTCCTCAGGATCCCACAAGATTTTCAGCAGGAAATTTCAGCCCTGCGGTTTTCCTTGGCACATGCTAAATGAAACTCAGAAACTTTAGTAAACAAGGCTGCTTTCCAGGAGAAAGTCAGACTGGGTTCTCTTTCTGAATGGCCTCTATGAATTAAAATAGGTGAACGTGTAGGGAAGGAGGCCATATGAAGGAGGTGGCTAACAGTGGGCAGCCCCTGTAGGTTCTTCTTCCACTGTAGAATTACCCTGTTTTTTCTTGTCTGGGCTTCTTGGCTTGGATCCAACACATTGGATGATGGTGTTTGGGCATCTCCGGTTAAGGGCCCTTGTTTTGTGTTTCAATGCAGGGTCCCATGGGACCAAGAGGACCCCCTGGCCCCTCTGGTGCACCTGTAAGTATAGTGACAGCCCTGATTTTAAATGCTTTTAAATGATTTTTCAATTCTTTTTGTTATCTTCATGCTATGAGTGGCTAACCCAAATTTTCTGACCTTCTGTTTTAGGGCCCTCAAGGATTTCAAGGCAATCCTGGTGAACCAGGAGAACCTGGCGTCTCTGTAAGTATCCAAATGTGGTTATGTCCCTTCTCCTGGAAATAACCACACATTACAACACCATTGCCCCAACTACCAACACCTTTGGGGTTTACGTTCATTTCACTCCCATCAAAGAAGGCTGGCAGGGACCACCCAGGAATGTTATCACAGCATTATCTTTCTTGAGTCACTATTGCTAGCCTAAGATATCCCATTACAGTGACAAGACAAAACTGCCACACATTGCCTGACAGAAATTTAGACTTTTGACATGAAATAAATTTTAGAAACCACTGAACTACCTAGCTGCCTTAAAGAATCCCAGAGAACAGATTTTTAAAAGTACTCACTCAGAGGATCACCAAAGTCAATAATCCATATTTGAAGCCATCAGATTAAAGACAGCTGAAGGCCAAAAGCATATGATACTTCTCTGATTGCCACCTCTAGAGCAGGAGATCTATAATGAGGAAGCAGGGCCAGCAAGCCCTTCTTGCTGGGACTGTGCAAATGCAAATGAAATTAATTACCTTAAAAATCATCCATTTTAATTACTTTTCAAAGGATTTGGGACTACTAAATGAGGTAAGGGAAGGGCTAATTACAAAAGAGATGTGATCACACTTCTCTTTCCTGACTCCCAGGAATGAAATCTCCACAGCTTAGATTTCTCTTAGTAGTCTTCTCTTTATGAAACTGGCTGGCCCTTAACAACCAGCTGCCTTGTGCACAGGTCCCATTACATGACCAAAGGAATTTGCATCCTTTCCTCACCCAACCCTAACTTAACGTATGTATGGTGGGGCTACACTTCAGGGTCATATGCCATGAGCATGGTCCCCACTCTTCATGGAGTCTGTGGATTAGATTTGTAATCATTCCCATAACCTGATACTCAGAAGTATCTGAGCTTCCCAGAAGAACCTTCATTCTCAGCAGCATCTGCCCATAGGGAAGCAATTTTGTGTGGTTCTCTCCTATTGTTTTCCAGGACAATAACATTTGTTTAAAAGGGAAGGCAGGAGGCCTTCCTCCTGACAGTAGTAGTCAGACTATTTAACAGCCCATTGAATTGTGGGAGGTATCTGTCAACTGACTAAGCTCAGGATATTGTTATCTCTCTTTGTTTCTAGGGCCCAATGGGTCCCCGAGGTCCTCCTGGTCCCCCTGGAAAACCTGGTGATGATGTGAGTTTAAATTAAACTGCTATTTTGAGGGGAGGAGGTTGGAAGCCCATGAAAAGTATGGAGATACTTGTTTGATGTGATCACCATTTTATTGAATGCTTAGAAAGGAAGGAAACCTGCCTACTTTAGGAAAGCAGTTGTTTGCCCAACCTCCAGTTACTTGGGGGGATGTAAATACAGTGAGGAGAAAGCCTCAAGTTGTGAAGCCCTGGTCAGTGATGCCTGTATTCTATGGGAGAATGAGCTCCAGGGCTCATGGGATGATGGGGTCATAGACTGAGGGCTAGAAAGGACCTCTGAGGTCATCTAGTTCCATCTCCTGATTTTACAGAGAAGGAAACTAAGGTTTTCCCAAACTGTTGAGCCAGATACAGTGGAAAGGAAAATGCTACCAGTGGCCCAAGAAATGATAGGAAAAGATCTGAAAAATAAAAGTAGGGATAGACGAAACAAAGAAAAAAATATGTAGAAAAAGATAAACAGTAACAGAAATGTCCAAGAGAGCTAAACTGTTTTTATTTTAAATGAGTTAGAAAACAGACCAATTCATAATTTATAACTCATAACTAATGAAAAAGGAAAGAGTTGTTTATAGAAGTTATCACTTAAATCTAACTAGTATTCATTACAGAGAGATGAGTACTTCCTAGTATACATAATATTTCTCAAAGTTGAATTCATGTACCTGGAGTGATAGAGTGAAGCAGGTTTGGTCTCTGTCCAGCTGTAATAGTTTAAGATAGATCTTATTAGGTGATAAAGACATTGGAAGCAATGGCAGGATAAGGACACGGGGAATTTGCCCTTTGGTGAAACAGTTGGCAAATGAAAAGAAAAATTCTTTTTCTTTTGATGAGTACAGAGGGACTCTCTAGAAGTAGTAAGTTTGAAAGAAGAGCTGGCGGAATTAAAAAAATGAGTCAGCAACTGAGCAGATGATTTCATTTGAAGATGCATGGGATTGGAAATAAAAGAAGTCATTCTAAGGGTCCAAGCGTGGTAGTGGTATTGTTCTGAAGTGAGCTTATTAGCAATTCTTGCTCTCCTCAGGGTGAAGCTGGAAAACCAGGAAAATCTGGTGAACGTGGTCTTCCAGGTCCTCAGGTACGTCCACTGCCTTTCTGTGCTCCCCCTTCCCCCATACCAGCCTTTTCCTTAGAATGGTGTTATGATTCTCCTATTTCCGTTAGTTCATTTATACAAAGCAAGCTCTCAGGAAGAATTGCCTAGAAATAGTTATAATTCTTCCAACTCAGCAGTGAGACAGTGCTTTCCCTATGTTTAGCTAAAACTCTTAGCAGTGGGAAACGCTGCTGTCTCTTTTTGATACGCAAGGAAACCAAAGTACAGAGTGGGGAAGGGGCAAAGCCACAGTCATGGATCTGGAGTTACAAACCTACAAAGTCCACATTCCCAGCTTCATTCATCCTGATTGGTTTCATGAGACTTTTCACCATTTCCTCCAAGTATTGTCCAAGAGATAGAGTTTGCACCACCTAGTGCCTCTCTGTTTCCTTTACATTTTGTTTTTGGTTTGCAGGGAGCTCGTGGTTTCCCCGGAACTCCTGGTCTTCCTGGTGTCAAAGGTCATAGAGTAAGTATTGAGGAGGTGTAGTCATAGATCATGGTGGGGTAGCTGGGAGGAAAGGAGGGACTGGGGTGAAGGCAGGGATAGAGGTAGTGACATCTTCTTGTTTTCCAGGAATGTGACTAAATTTTCTCTCTCACTCTCTAGGGTTACCCAGGCTTAGATGGAGCCAAGGGAGAAGCTGGTGCTCCTGGTGCTAAGGTAAGGAAATAAGAAGACCCATAGAACATAAGTCAGTGGTTCTCAACCTTCCTAATGCCTCGATCCTTTAATATAGTTCCTCATGTTGTGGTGACCCCCAACTATAAAATTATTTTTGTTGCTACTTCATAACTGTAATTTTGCTACTGTTATGAATCTACCTGATATGAAGGATGTATTTTCATTGTTAGCAATTAAACATAACCCACAGGTTGAGAACTGCTGACATAGGTGCTTTGAGAGGGAGCTTTTCCTTTTACCAATCTAGAATTTACTGCAGGGAAGACTAATAAGCCATTTCATACTCTGTGGACAGCTTTGTTGACAGTCTGCTTTAATTTAAAATAATTTCCCTTCCTTTTTCCTGATGGGGATTCAGTAGGCCTGGGTGCTCCCAGCAAAGAGGAGTTTTCCCAATCTGGGATGTTAATCTGTCAGTTTGTGGTCAGATGACAGGCTAATCAGACACTGATTTTCCTGCTTTTTGCTCCCTAGAGAATAGGTTCACACATGCTAAGTTGTTGTTTCTTTTTCCCAGGGTGAAGGTGGATCTCCTGGTGAAAATGGTTCTCCTGGTCCTATGGTAAGTAAGGGTTTCATTTTTCAAGAGCTCTGGAGCTAGGCTTTTCCTGGCACCTGAACACATCTTGAGAAAAATCAAGCATTTTTACACTTGGCTATTGTTACGTCCCAGGGTCCCCGAGGTCTACCTGGTGAGAGAGGAAGGAATGGCCCTCCTGGTGCTGCGGTAAGTGTGGAGCCACATCTCCTATCTCAGGGTCAGGGGTGGGCAGTAGGACCTGGGCCTTGTTGGCTACTACTCTAGAGGACAGAGTGGCCCTTAATAGCCCTATTGCAAAGCTCCCACCTACTCCAATGAAGCAGGTATGGTGATTCTGAGCTCAGGCAAGTGAAATCTCTGCTTTGACTAAATGCATCCCAATAAGAATTTCCCAAACTCCAATTTCCAGAGAAACTCAGATAGAAACCTTTTTCTTTGCTTTTCTTCCCCATTTGATATTCCTCACCCAGGTGACCCCTTCTCTAATTCTATAGCTTATTTTAAGCCCTCTCGTTTTTTTTTATGCTACCTTGCTCCTTCCCCTGAGTTTCCTAGGTGAGGGCTACAGTATTTTAGAGGACCTGAAAAAAATCAGTCTTGGTGTTGGCAGACACACGCCAGATGGTGACATAATCTTGCCACTCTGTGTTTCCCTTTGCACTAAAAGCTTCAGAGAAACATAAGGAATTCTAGTAGTAGCACAGATACCTTGGCAAGGAAGGGGAAAGATGTTTGGTAGTCCCAGGCTCAACTGGTTGATTCTACTCACAGAGTAACGATCTCTGGTTGGATGATGCTATTAGCTGAGGGATCCCTTCTCTACCATACTTCGAAGGTGTGCAAAGCGCTGTTGCATATTGTTATTTGATCCTTCTCTTGTTTGAAGGCAGCTCTGCCACCTGCTGCCCTGGTTGGTTTTGTCTGACTTGTCTCACTCCTTAAGCATTTCATAGGCTGCAGAGCCGGAAGAGCTCTTAGTCTTAGTCTCCTAGTCCAATCCTCTCACTCCATATATCATAGCCTTAGGTCATATTTATACAGTGACTTTGGGTTTACAAAGCTCTTTCCATGCAGCAACTCTGTGAGGTGGGGTAGTGCTGCTGGTATTACTGGTCTCATTTACAGATAAGGAAACTGAGCTTCAGACTACTGTAGATAGTACTGGAGACAAAAGAGAAGAAGGCATCTCTGCTCATTCATCCAATCAGTTATTGCAGGCTCATTCTTTGCATGGTATTGCACAAGGAACTCTAATCTCTTTTCTTGGAAGGCAAAGGAGATAATTATGTAATATGCCTTATAACTATATGTAAACTATACAAACCATAACCATATAAACTATATAAAAGTGAGTTATTATTATTGCAAATGTAAGTGCATAAGAGAACCAGAATATAAAAGCCAGGGCGTGATAATGAAATTCAAAATGGAACACACAAAGATAGTATTCAGCAAAGAGTTCAGTCGCTGGCAAAAGACAAAAAAATGGTAGTGAAACTTTAATTAATGAATGGAAAAGTACATTTACTATGTGCCTGGCATTGGGCTTTTGAGGGGATTTTAAAATTTGTATTTTAATAGTTAAATATGGGCAAGAGAAAGGAGAGAATCATAAAGGCAAGGAAGCCCCCTTGGGCATGTGTTGGAAAGTAAAGGGAGCTGAGATTGGGTAGACATGGGAGGATCAGTTGATGGAGGGCCTTGTATTCTAGGCTGAGGAGCTCAGCGTTGATACAACATGCAATAGGGGACCAACTTAAGTGTTTGCCACGGGTTCATAATATGATGAAAATAGTGCTTTAAAAAGAACATCCTTTCAACTGAGCATACTTCCATCACCCAAGCTGAGGGATTGCAGCATCTTGAGCAGGAGACAGATTGCTACATTTCTCTGATTGGTGGCTAAAACAGCCATCAGCTGTACATTTGTATAGGGAAAATTGCCCCTCAAAAGCACATCAGTAAAATAACTAGGCGTGACTCTTGTTCGTTAGCAAGGGCTGCCAAAGGGCATGCTCTGGAGCAGTGTCACTTTGTATGAGGAGGATTAGAGACTATTTGGCCCTAGCCAAGAAGCATTGCCATGCCTGCCAATTACCAAGATCCCAGCTTGTACGTATTAAAGAGTGCAAGGGATGGCTTTTTAGAAGGCCTCAAGTGATGACAGTATTATGCTCTGTGAATAGATAAAGAGGGAATTGTAAATTTCTTCCCTCATCCTGTCTCCACTGGCCCAGAAAAAGAGCCAGTCCCCTCTCTTTGCTTCCCATTCCTATAGCAAATTAGGATGTCACATTACATTTTTAGGTTCTAGCTTCTCTGACTATATACCTATTGATGATACTTCATTCTACGGCCCATACTGACCATCTCACAGTCTCAGAGGTGTTCTTTCTTCTGATGGTGTAGGCCATATCACCCTTGCTGGGGCTACAGAAGAATAGAGATGGAATATATATGTAATATATATAATATATAATAACATATATGATATATAATATAACAATCATGTAGGCTCACACCTTCTTGAGCCTTGGACCTCAAGTTCCAGGGCTATGCCAAGGTGGAGCATCTGATTCCCTGTGATCACACAGTCTCCTTGGAGCCAGACTATGTAGCTGACCAGGCTTCTTCCCCAGGAACAGAAGTAAATAGAAGTCCTAGCACTGGGATTTCCCAAGCAGGAGTTTAGTCTCCATACACTAATTCCACAGCTACTTCCCTGATCTCTCTGAGCCCCCAAGTATCTGCTCCGGAGTTACTCAGGGCCATGGAAGGTTACTAACCTTCCCAAGTGACAACGCAGGTTGACCTGGGCTTCTGTGACCATGCCGTAGCAGTGTTACTCTCCCCCAACCCTACTTTGAGCGAAGCTTTCATAGATCCTATGACTCTCTTCTCCTTCATTGAGCTCTTTCACTGAGCTCGTGTTCAGGAAGTCTGGTCTAGCTTAAAATATCCCAGGAGCCAGTTATCCAGGAAGACCATTCCAATCTGGTTTTGTCACAATGTTCATCTCTTTATCTTAGCTATCATGGGTCTCTAGCCACTGCCTCCCCAACTTGTTAACTCCTTTCAGTCACAGGTATCTTTCATTATTTGACCCAGGTGAACCTTTGGGCTAGAGGATTTGAGTAAGATAGATAGGAAAAAGAGCTTTTGGCCCTGAAATTTCCATGATGACCTCAGCCTCAAAAGCCCTGCCTACAATGCTTGGCACACTACACTTCTGACTTACAGCCACTTTCCCCCTCCTCACCCTGGTTCATCCTCCATTCCATTCTCTGGTCTGGTGTTGTTTTTCTCATTTCCCACAATCACTACATTTCTTGTCTCCCATTTCCTTTTCCCCAATACTCTCCTAACGTTGGCTTTTTTCCCCATCGAATTTCCTCGTTGTTTCTTCTAATTCCATACAGTTTAATCCAACAAATATTTTCTAACGTGCTCATTCTGTGCAAGGCACTGTGCTAGCTTTTGAAGACAAAAAGCAAAGTAAGTCTTTGTTTTCAAAGAGCTTACATTCTACTGGGAAAGGTAATGGCAATTTAGTATTGTGGAACGTGGGTTCCAATCCTGCCTTTGATATTTACTATCCGTGTGACTTTGGGAAAGTCACTGAAGCTTTAGTTTCTTCATCTATAAAATAAAAGAGTTGGACTAGATGCAATCTTATAAATTAATGTTAGCTATGAGTTAACTTGAGGAAGGCAGGGACTCTACCAAAAAGGGGAATCAGGAAAGGCTTCCTGTAGGAGGCAGCACATGAATTCAACATTGAAGGAAGAGAGGGAGATGACAAGAATAATACTGAAGGTGAGAATGGAATGCATTCCAGGCTGAGCTGGGGCAACAGCAAGGAGGCCAATTTGTCTGCCTAAGTATGTGGAAGGAAATATGACGGGAAAGGTAGCCCAAATCCAGATTTCTAGGACTGGTCCATTTGGGAACGTTCTTTCTTCACCCCAAGTGCAGGAAATCCTTTGATTGCTGTAACTGGCACTAATATCTGATCCTGTAGATTTTGCCTAATCACTGTCTTCTATGTAGATGCCTAGTGCCCCTAGGAACTAACTCTCACTAACCAAATTAATCAAACATTTTGCAAGGAGGTACAGGGGCCAGAGCACCAGACACAAACATCACGTGGGCTGCCTGTTACTGCTGGAGGTGCTGAAGAATAGAGTTAAGTCAAAGTCTGATACTTCAGGCCAAGACTTGTTTCCAACATTCTCTGTAGAAGCTTGCAGGTGCTTTCTTTAGTTAGTGGGTAACCCAGCTGTTTGAGCAAGGGGAATTCTTGTTTCAATTAGGGCTCAACACATCAAGATGCTGCTCAGTTTTTTCTGCTTCCCATCCCTATTAGGTCTTAGTAGAGGTTCATTTATTTATTTATTTCAGTGAACAAGCATGTGTCTTCTCTCCCTCCAACATCCCTTTCACCAATTGAACAACAACAAAAAGTAAAGAAAAGGAAAACCTTTGTCATAAAGATGTGTAATCAAGCAAAGCAAATTCCCCATTGGCCATCTACAAAAACGTAGATCCTGTTTTGCATCTTGAGTCTACCATTTTTCTGTCAGGAGACGAACAGCATACTTCAACTTTGGTCCTCTAGAGTCATGGCAGATCAGTGCATCAATCAGAGTTCTTAAGTCTTCCAAAGCTGCTTTTCTTTATACTGGTATTGCTATTGTATAAATTGTTCTCCTGGTTCTGCTTACTTTACTCTGTATCAATTCACGTAGGTCTTCCCAGGTTTCTCTGAAACCACACCTTTCATCATTTCTTTTGGAACAATAATATTCCATTACATTCATATGCTATAATTTGTTCAGTCATTCCCCAATTGATGGGTACCCCCAGCAGAGGTTTAGCTGCCATAAACTTTGGGGCTTAAGAGAGAGAGGTGGGGGCAGAGGCAGAGACAGAACCTCTTTTCTTTCCAATGAGCCCAGCATAGAATCAGCAGCCCATCTCTAGCACATACCAGGATCTCCTCTGGAGTCCTTTAATGCCGGTTGGGTAATTCTACCATGGAATCTCCTTTAGAATCTACTATTTAATCCCCTAACATGGGCTTTATCATATGAAACACGAAAGAGTTATGAGCAAACTGTTTTGTTCAACCCTAATTTGAAATGTGAACTCCAATTCAGGAAGTTATGTTTCTTGTTCAAAATCTTGAAACCTTGTCAGTGCTCTTGGCACCATGCAACATTGTCCAAAGGAGCACAGGGATGAGTAGGACTACTTCTGGGGTTCACTTATAGTAGGTAATGGAAGTGCTTTGGGAGCCAGAAACAGTTCCATATAACTCCCCTGAGATGACTTCTGAGGCAATGAGGTATTGTAGGGTGAGTGAGGGTTAGGGTGCCCTTGGAGTCCCTTAGGTGAATGTCAGTTGACAGCAATAGGGCAAAGCTGTTCAAGTGGCAGGAAGAGTCAGGACTGACTTCTGCCTTGGGTACTTAATGTGTGAGCCTAGCCAAGTCATTTAACTTTGAGCATCAGCTTTTTCATCTATAAAATAGAGATCATGATAGCACCTACCCAATAGGGTTGCTGTGAGGGTCAAATAAGAGAGAAGGCACTGTGTAAAGGTCAGCTTCTCTTATTATTCAGATAAGGTGTGATGAGAAGACATGCAGCCCTGGCCCATTTATCAGTCAATGTCACGGATTGTTCTGTATTCACAAACAGCACACTCTCATACACAGGCAGGATGAATTCAAATGGTCCTTTGGTCTCAAACCCAGATTGAGTGAAAACAGGAATTATTTTCAAATAATATTCAGTTTCTGGTCGGGTTTCTAGGACACTCTAAACTTAGCAACTTCCTAAATCCTTGTGTATATGTTTATATGAATGTATATGTATGTATGTTTGTTTGTCTGAGTGTTGGGGAAGAGGGAGTCTGTTTTCTATTGGGATTTCTAGGAGACTGAATAATAGACTTCTCTCATTGACTGCTTTTTACTTCTGTTTTTTCACAGGGAGCTCGTGGCAATGATGGTCAACCAGGCCCAGCCGGCCCCCCTGTAAGTTGACTCATACTCATTTTTTGTTGTTGTTGGGAGCGATGGGGGAGGGGGAATGCTAGGAAATCACAGGCTTGGGAAAGCTCACTTTTGATCATGTTCAGAGTCAAATATTCATTCTGAACTCTGGAGCTAGGCAAATGGAGGGCGAGGGGTTTCAGAGGTTCCCTTTGACCTTAGAGTGGTGCCTTTAATGAGGACCTCTGTCTGGAGACCCCTGAGGGCATTGGCGTCTGAATGCCTGCTGTGTTCTCTTTAACTGGAGACTCTAGCCAGAATTTTTGTAGAGCTCAGACAGGCTAATGTGGGGGAGGGGCTCACTCAGAGTCTTTGGAGTTTTGTCCCTTTCCCAGCCAGAGACTCACTACTTTTCTTTTGCCCATAGGGTCCCGTCGGTCCTTCTGGTGGTCCTGGATTCCCAGGTGCTCCAGGAGCCAAGGTAAGTAACTCTTTGCTGCCAGCACAACTGTGAATTCCCAAAACATCAATGAATCCTGCCACCCCCCACCAAAAAGAGGGGTTTTTGAGCCCCTCTTCCCTTCCAAGAAATCTTAATTCCCTGCCCCCATCCGCTGCTACTCCCTATCCGGGGAATGAATTAAAGCAGAGAATTTCTCTAGGGTCACCTGCTGGAAGGAAAAGCAAAGATAGCTTGATAAGCAGCTGAAGGTAAAATTACAGACTCCAGCAGAGGAAAGGCAGACAGAGAAGTACAGGAGGGAGGGGAAAAGAGAGAGATCAGAGAGAGGATAGTCAACCGGGAGGGAAAGGTAAGAGATCGGCTTTCTTCCTGACAGTCTTAGGAGAGGAGTGGAGGAAATGCATCAAAAAGTAAAGCAGCCAACAGGACCAGGTCAGAGTGGGAGGAGAAAGAGCGATAATAAAATGAGGAAACATCGCTCCCTTCCCTCCTTATTTCCTCCCTTCCTCTCTACTTCTGCCTCTTCCAAAGTCTCACTTTTTTTTTGTTTCATTTGGTATACATGACTTTTATGGGACCAACTCTGTTTTAAAATAAATTCCATTAAAAAAAACAACTATGAATTTTATAGATAAAAATACATATCTATTACATATAGCTTGGTTTAAAAAAAAAACCATATATAACAAATTCAACAAATAGAAAATAAGAATTAGATTAGAAATTAGAAAATAAGTCCCAAAACTGTTCTGTTTATGTCTGTCTTATTTTGGACTTTGTTCTGGTATCTTCTGTGCATTTTTAGAATGTTTTGTTGACACTCTTAAAATTTCTCTCCTTTTTGTCTTTTGGCACAGTTTCACCAGCTTTCCCTATTCTAACTCAAAAAGTCATCTCCTGCAACAAATGAGCCCCAAAGCCCCTCACACTTTGACCTTGTTTGAAAAAGTCTGTCTCATTCTGTACTTCTACTAGTCCTTGCAGTCTTGGCTGGTCATAGAGTTGATCAGACTTCTTAAATCTTTCGTGATTATTTTCTTTTGCAATGTTGTAGCCATGGTACAAATTGTTCCTCTGGTTCTACTCACTTTACTCTTCATGCAAGTCGTCCCAGGTTTCCTTTCTTTGATAGCACAACAATAGTCCAGTCCAGTCATATATCATAATTTGTTTGGCCATTTCCCAATTGAGGGGCACCCCCTTAGTTTCCTGTTCTTTGCTATAACAAAAAATGCTCCTACGAATATTTTTATGCTTATGGGTCTATTGCCTCTTTCTTTGATCCCTTTGGGTATATGCTCAAAAAATGATAGAGCTGCATCTACATGGTTTAGTGATTTTTAAGAATATTCTGAATTACTTTCCAGAATGACTGGCCCAATTCACAGCTCTACTAACAATGTATTAGTGTGCCTGTCCTCTCCCATGATGTCTCCAAAACCAGCCATTTTCTTTCTATCTTTTTTTTCATCTTTGCCAATCTAATGGCTATGAGATAGAAACTTATGTTTTGCTTTTTTTTTTTTGGAGGAGGGAAGGCAGGGCAATTGGGGTTAAGTGACTTGCCCAAGGTCACATGGCTAGTTAAGTGTTAAGTGTCTGAGGTCGGATTTGAACTCAGATCCTCCTGACTCTAGGGCCGGTGCTCTAATCACTGTGCCACTTAGCCACCCGAAACTTGTGGTTGTATTAATTTATATTTCTCTTATTATTAGTGATTTGGAGAATTTGGATGTGGGTTTTGACGGCTTGCATTTCTACTTTTGATCATTGCCTGTTTGTTTTCTTTGTGATTTATCTGTTAAGGAATGGCTCTCAGTTCTTATAAAATTGAGTCAGTTCCTTGTATATTTTGGATAGTGGACCTTTATCAGAGAAATTTGCTGCAAAGATTTTTTTCCTAGTTAGTTTCTACTTCTAACTGCATCTATTTCATTTGTGCAAAAATGTTTCATTTTTAGGGAATCAAAACTGTCCATATATTCTTCTGGGATCCCCCCTCTCCCCTTTTTGGCCAATAACTCTTTCCTTAGCCATAGTTGTGAAAGTATCTTCTTTGCTCCTCAAATTTGATCATGATATGACCCTTTCTATCTAAGACATGCATTCATTCAGAGCTTATTGAATATATAGTGGGAGGTCTTGATCTAAACCCAATTTTTGGGAGACTACTTTCTGGCTTTCCCAGCAGTTTTTGTCAAATAATGAGTTCTTAGACCTCTAGTTGAAGTCCTGGCATGTTTCAAACAGTAAGGCATTATTGTTCTATTGTTTCTAGATCTCATGTACCTAATTTATCTTAATGATTAAATTTTTATTTTTTTTAACCGGTACCAAAATAGTATTGATGCCTATTTCGTTGTTTTATTGTTTGAGATCTGGTACTGTTAAACCCCTTTCCTTCCCACTTTTTCAAAAACTAATTCCTTTGAGATTCTTGACCTAACTACTCCAGATGAATTTTATTATTATTTTTCTACTTCTACAAACTTTGTTAGATTGATATGGCACTGGGTCTGTTAATTATATTAGTTTAGGAAGTACTATAATTTTTATCATTTTGGTACAGTCCAGATGTGATCAATTAATATTTCTCCATTTATTTAGATCTGTCTTTATTTCCCTAAAGATTTTTTTAAATTGTATTCATATAAATCTTGTATTTATCTTGGTAGATGGATCCCAAATATTTTATATTTACTTTGAAAGCAATTGTTTTTCTATTTCTTCCTGATGGTTTTTTATATTTTTAAAATTTTTTATTGACACTCTTTTTTTTTTTGTATCACTATCTCTACCCCATCCCCAAGTCCTCCTTACCCCTCCCTACTCTCCCTGAAAAAACAAACAAACAAACCTTTCAAAGTCACTTTAATAGAGTTCTTCAGAGGATTAATGAGGCTAGTGGGAGATTACAGCTCTGTGACTCAAGAGAGAATCCAGTGTGAAATTTCCTGGAAAATCTTGCTGAGTTTAGGCCAAGAGATGAATGCGGTCAACTGGAATCAGGTTGCTTTTCCCTCTTGGGGTTTCCATGGCAACCAGACAGTAGATGAAGCTCTGGGAGCCAGGTGAAGGAGAGCCACTGTGAAGAGGGAGAGAAGAAGGTGAAGGCACTTGACCTTTACAAAATAATGATTGTAAATGAAAGATAAGAAAATTCTGAGAAGAGGAAAAGCCAAACCCAGAAATCCAAGCAGCCTCTGCCCTCCCTTCAAGCCAATGCCCCACCCCTCTCCCTGAATGACTTTGTTTTCAACAAACATGTTAAAAAATTATAATCTTCCGGAAAAAAAAAGTATAAGTCACAGGAAAAATTGGTTTGTTTTATATTGGATTGCCAGGGACTGATCTTGGCAGAAGCCTGAGAATTCACCCAGACTAGACTGCTCTAGGGTATGTGTAATCAGATTGTCTGGGCTGAGAGGGTCTTTGCTCCA
Source organism: Pseudochirops corinnae (assembly GCA_028646515.1). NCBI lineage: Eukaryota > Metazoa > Chordata > Mammalia > Diprotodontia > Pseudocheiridae > Pseudochirops > Pseudochirops corinnae. The sequence continues at coordinate 366,236,794 of CM053585.1, forward strand.
ACACCTAGGTTTACCCTAAACCAGTTTCATCTAGGGCTTTGAGCAGCACTGGAAACACTCTAATTCCACCTTGGGAAAATGGATTTTATGAGGTCAGCTGTGGCATTAAGAGAAGGCTAAATGGCTAATGACCTAGGAGGTCAACAGCCTTTTCAGCTCAACTTTGATGATGATGATGATGGAGTAAACCACTTACTATTACCATAGCTTCTAATGGTGGTACTCTTCTGTGGTTATTCACAACACAGAAGGGGTCTGACCCTATATGGGGTTTAAGAAGTGCTGAAGGGGTCTCCAGTGGAAAAAGTTTAAGAGGCCCCAGGGTGTCTCAGAGAAGGAAGGAATTTGTCATGAAACAGCTAAAGTGCAAGAACAGGCATTCTACCTCTTACGGCTTCAGTTTTTATGAATTTTTAAATGTTTTGCCTCTTGAAAAATTAAATATCTGAAGTCTATAGTTTTTGGCTTAATACATCCTCTCGGAGCAGCAGATGATTCAATGTAGACAAAAGCTAAGGAGACTCACTACAAATTCAAAAACGTTAATTGGCTTGTGCTTTTGTTTATGAACGTATGTGTGCATGTGTAGACACATGTATAGAAACAGACGTGCACTGTGTGCATGGTTGGGTCCACATGTGTGAGCATGTGTGTGTATGTGTTTGTGTCTGTATGGGACCTGGAGTTTCTGTAATCTTCATGTAACTGGCATATAAACTTTACTTACTAACTTGGCGACCAGTTTCCTTTTCTTGTTCCCTTCATTTGACTAATGTCTCTACTTCTCACTTTTTAGGGAGAAGCTGGTCCTACTGGTGCCCGTGGTCCTGAAGGTGCTCAAGGTCCTAGAGGCGAATCTGGCACCCCTGGGTCTCCTGGGCCTGCAGGAGCCTCCGTAAGTGACCACTGTTCTCCAGCATAAATTGCCATGGGAGAAATAAGGGGCTGACCTTGTGGAGGACAGGTGTGGAAGACAGTGAGGAGGTTGATGGCAACAACAGAAAATCAGATCAGGACCTACTCATTCCCCAACTCCCTGAGGCTGATCCCCCCCATCCAGAAAATCCAGAAAACAGGATTCCATAGCCCTTAGGGGGTTATTGGAAAAGGTATTACCATATAGAAGAACATACAGGCAGGGGAAGGATAAGATTCTGCCTCTGCAACATCTCTCACATCTGTGCTATCCATCTTCATTTATGTGGCCACCATCCTGGTTCAGGTTCTTGTCACCTTTTCCCTGGATCATTGCAATAGCCTTCTAATTGGTCTCTTTACTTCAAATCTCTTCTTTTGCTAATTCATTCTCCACTTAGGTGCCAAAGTGATTTTCCTAAAACATAGGTATGACCACATCACCCCTCTGTTGAATAAATGCCAATGACTCCCTAATACTATACAATAACTATATAATAATTCCATAATGATGAAATGGAGACACCTGTTTGGCATTTATAACTTAGCCTCAACCTCCCTTTTCAGGCATATTATTTATTATTACCCTTTCTACATTCTTCATTTTGGCTTAACTAGTCTACTTGTGGTTCATCATACAACATTCCACCCCCTGTCTCTGCACCAGACATGTTCCCCATGCTTGGAATGGACTCCTTCCTCACATCTGCCTGATTTTCTTGAAATCTTAGATCAAACTCTCTCAAATGAGACTTTCCCACACCTGTCCCCACTTTGAAATGCCCTGCCCCCACTGCCTGGTAGATATCTTGTACATATTTATATCTGCACTTATTATTTCTAGATAAAAAGTCAGAAATTGGTTCATTTTATCTGATATTCCTTCCATCACTTAGCATAATGCTTACTACACAACAGATACCTCATAAATGCTTGGTGACTGACAGATTATTTCAGTTGGTCTAAGGCTTCTGTTCCTCTCACTCCCTTCCCCAGATGAAGGCTACCCCAAGATCTAAGAATTCACTGGCTTTTGTCCTTCACACTCCTATTCTTCACCCCCTAATGAATCAGAATCTCTGAAGTGTTACTTCCAGCCAAGCCCTCCACACTCATTCTCCCCATTTTTATCCTGAGGCAGCCTGCTTTCAACCCTAGCTTTCTTCTGGAAGGAATCAGCAACTTCAAGTTATCTCTTTTTTTCAATTTAAAATCATCTAAAATAAAATTATTTATTATTTTGAGTTCAGTGCCAGTCCTCAGCCTTGTAATTAACCTCCCTAGGAATTGGAAAGTGAGGTTCTTTTTCTGCTGCTCCAATAATGTCTCTCTGTTTTTAGGGCAACCCTGGAGCTGATGGGATCCCTGGAGCCAAAGGATCTGCAGTAAGTGTTGCCCCCTGGCCTTTTCCCCATCCAGTTGAATTTCATTTCCCTAGGATGAGAATAGTCTAGCGATTTCTGAGTAGTGAGAAGAGACCAGAGAGACCAGGGAAAGGCTCTCTCAGGGAAGGAATTCAGAGCTCAATATTTGCTTACTTTAAAATGATAATCTAAGGAGATGAGATAGTTCTATTGTATATTGCTCACTCTATAAGGGATTTTCTTTATCTGATTTAATTTGTTGGAACTTGTGACTTTATGATCATTGCTTTAAAAAAAATTGAAAGCTTGCACAGTGATGAGTTAATCATTCCTGGAGGGTTATGATTTCCTCATCTCTGCATCTTCTAGTCATGGTGAGTTTCCAGAGGAGGTAGCATTTTAATGTTCCCTTTGGATGAGAGCAGGGAGGTGAATTGGGTACATGAGTCCCTATTGCTATTCTAATCATAAGCAGTACTGTAAAGGAGTGAGCAGAGAGGGAAGAGGGAGGGAATGGGGAAGAACATGACATGCCTGCTCTCACTCACAAATTCCCTCTAATTTTTCACTCCAAAGCCCCTGGAGTAGAGCATGCATTCCCCGAGGCATTCCTCTTTCTCCTGACTACTCTTTGCTTGATCCTGACAGGGTGCTCCTGGAATTGCTGGTGCCCCAGGCTTTCCTGGTCCTCGTGGTCCTCCTGGTCCCCAAGGTGCAACTGGCCCTCTAGGTCCTAAAGGTCAAACGGTAAGGGCCCCAAGCCTACACTGAGTCCTGAAGGGTTTCCCTTTTCACTAGGTCACAGAGCATCATATCCCCAATCAATTTCTTCATCTGTAAAAAATGAGGACTTTGGATTAGATGATCGTTAAGATCCCTTCCAATTCTACATCTACTACCTTACAACCTTGAGTCAGATTGGACCTGCCTTTCCATATCACTGAATTATGGGTCTTCTCTTCTTTGGGATCACCAACGACTTTCACACACACACATGCACACAGACACACACACAGACACAGACACAGACACACACACATACACACACACTCCATTTTCATTTTGTAGTGGACAGAGTCACAAATGAGAACTTTTCTTTCTCTCCCTTCAGGGAGAACCTGGCATTGCTGGCTTCAAAGGTGAACATGGCCCCAAGGGAGAAACTGTAAGTATCTGGGATAATTTCTTCTTTGTTGTTCTCTCTGTCTTGGAACCAGTCCACCCAGCTCAGAGTTCATATCCTTGGCCTTAGACAATCCAGGCACCTGGGAGACATATTCCTTTTTTTGGGACTAGTTAGTAAGGTCATAAAGATGGTCCTTTACCACAGGCCAGTTCTTTAGCACAGGCTAAGTTCTAAGGTGAATAGTGTTACTTATTTAAGTTTTTCCTGGTGTCAGGAGGAAAAGAAAAAGATAGAGTTATATGTCTTTGCCCTATGCTTGAGCCTTGGACATATCCCTGCTATTTAGGGGGAAGATCAGGATGGTGAGAGGACTGGAGAATATCACAAATAGAGATCAGAGGACTCAGGAGGGAGACAATAGCTGTCTTTAGGCTCCTGAAGTTCTATTATGGGATAGGATAGAGTGTTTAGAGTTACTCTTCTTGGTCTTAGAGGATAGAAACATAAGTTGCAGAGAAGCAGATTTACGCTTGATATAAAGAAAAACTTAACAACTAGTGCTATATCCAGGAATAGAATTGGCTGTCTTGATAGGTCATAACCTCCTCTGCTATTGTAAGTCTTCCACTGGAGGATAGGTGATTAATTTGGGACATGCTGTAGAGGGAAGTCAAGTTCAAGTGGGACAAGCTCTGAGGTCCCTTCCTGAACTTAGATTCTTTGATCATATTACCAAAATATTTCCTGGAAATCTAGGAAAAGGAACCCTAAACAAAATATGGTAGATGGAGATGTTGAGTTTCATATCTGACTGCCTAGAGCCATCTATATTCTAGATGATCTAGTCTAACTTATTCAAACTGAAGAAGAGAATTGAGGATATCCTAGAATCAGTCTGTCTGTATAGGTATCTGTCACAGGAAATTCAGTACCCTGAATGTATTTATCAGTGTCTTAGAATCACAAGACCTTTGTTCAAATCCCAACCTGGGGTGCAGAGGGGAGGTTGAGGGGAAAAGGGCATATTGATTTAGAAAACCACATATTAACATTATCTATGTTCTATCATATTTTTATTTGTGTTGTTAAATATTTCCCAATTATATTTTAATCAGGTTCAGGTTACAGTCAGGAATGTTGCTAGCTACAATACAGCCAGTAGGAAGTGTTTTTGACACTTCTGAGCTAAGGCACCTCACCCCATCTCTGGCTCAGACTTTGAACCGTAGCCCATGGAATCAGAGACCATGGTTTATCTGTAACACTTGGTCTTGACTTCCCACTGTGGTACTCTTGTAGAGATGGACCTAGTGCCCTACTTCCTGTAATTTCCAGAGATCCTTTCCTAACTTTGGTTCATTATTTTAATTTTTACTTTATATCCTTGTTGTTAGATAAATTCACTTAGTAATTTTCTAAATGCTTTTTCTTCCTCTTTGGTCAACAATGTTTTAGTAGACTTTGACCTTGTCCCTCTTCTTCAACTTTGCTACTATGTATAGATTGCACCTTTGGATTTGTTTCTGGCCTCCATGCATACCATGGAACTGTCCCATGTCCCTCTGTATCAAACCCCAATCCAGTTTGGTGGAAAGGTTCTTCTCTACCAGTTAAATCATCTCCTCCCAGGGATAAATTTCATCAGAACATCTTCTGTTCCCAGGAAAGGATGTGAGGGCTGCAGCTACCCCCCAAGAAGCACCCAGATTCTCAGCAGACTTTTCTTTTGTGCTTTCCCCTCAGGGTCCTGCTGGACCCCAGGGACCTCCTGGTCCAGCTGGTGAAGAAGGCAAGAGAGGTGCCCGTGGAGAGCCTGGTGCTGCTGGACCTGTGGGTCCTCCTGGAGAGAGAGTAAGTACAGCTGTCCTTCTGTAAGCTAATGGTGAGATGTGACTAAAAAGCCACCAGACTGAGAGCTAGAGAGTTGGTTCCTAATACTGACCTCTACAAGGACTTGCTCTATGTGTCCTTGGGCAAATCCCCTTGACCTCTCTGGTTATCAGTCTCCTCTTTATTCCCTTTCCTGTAACAAAAGCTGGAGATAATGATTCCTGTCCCCATTCTATGTGATTCCATATGATAATACACGTAAAATCCTTTGGACTCCTTCTTAGTGAGTTAGGGAATTATTTTTAAAATCTTACCCTACTCCACACCTAATAAGACAGAAGTCCAAAGAAACTTGTTTCTGGGCAGATAAAGGTGATATTGTCTAATTTCAATGATCTTAGCAGAATCTATTCTTACTTCTTCACCTTTCTTCTTTCTTCCCAGGGTGCTCCTGGCAACCGTGGTTTTCCAGGTCAAGATGGTCTGGCAGGTCCCAAGGTAAATATATTTCACTTTATTCTGAAACTTAGGGGTCTAGCCCCAGAGCTTGTTTGACCACGCAGGGCTCTCTGCTTTGGTCCCAGTATGGATGTTATATGAGTCTCCTACTAATTCTCTCTCTCTTTTTAACCTCCTCTTTGACAGGGAGCCCCTGGTGAGCGTGGACCCAGTGGTCTTGGTGGTCCCAAAGGAGCCAATGGTGACCCTGGCCGTCCTGGAGAACCTGGCCTCCCTGGAGCTAGAGTAAGTTTACCAATCTCTTTGGACAGATGTTTCTAAAATACAGATATGACTTCCATACCCATGTATCAGAGATCATAGACCCCTGCAAAGAGAGCTTTGTTAGGCACTTGTAAAACAGGCAAAGGCCAGAAAAGGGGACCAATGCCATAATAATGCAGGAAGGACCCAGTAGAATGGAACAGTTTACTTCTTTCAAGTCTGTGGAGTTACATATGTACGTACTAGAATTCCTTTCCCTGCCCACTTCCACATCCTTTTGCAGGAAGGACCTGCTCTCCAAGGTCGCTGGATGATGCTAAGCAATAGGGAATAAGGAACACATACTCCTAGTTTCAAAAGCTGGCATCCAGGGTTGACTCTGGATCTGACTCTAGGCTCTGAGTCCCTTTCGTTCTAAGAAGCATGTTGGAGTCAGGTACTCATTCATTATTTGAACTCCAGCCTTGCCACCTAGTCCTTCTTTGCCCCATTTGGATCTTATAACTACTTCAGAACTAAAAATCTTGTCCCCATTGACTAGCACTCCTCCTCCTGCCCCTCATCACCATTCTCTCCCACGAGTGTAGGAAGGACAGACTCTGAAGTGGCATATGCACCAATGAAGGGGAAACATCATTCCACCCAGGTCTCCTGATATCAGTTTTCTTTCCTATACACAGGGTCTAACTGGTCGCCCTGGTGATGCTGGTCCTCAAGGCAAAGTTGGTCCTTCTGTAAGTTAAATGCTCTTATTTTCTGGGGTTGATGGCTGAAGGATAGGAAGAAAAAATGACATATGTCAGGAGAAAATATGTTTGGGAATGTGAGTAGAAAGACAAAGACAAAATAGGTATGGGTAATTTGGAGTGGGGAAGGGTACGGATTGTAACAGACCATTTGGCTAGTAAGACTCATATGGGTAGCATATTTGAGACTTATTTATTGGGACTTTGGGAGCAAGGTATTGTATATTGAATGGAGTATAGGGGCCATGAGGAAGCTAAATAGCATTGAAAAGGAACAGAGAAAGTCCAGGATGTTTCCTTTCTAGATCAGGGTGCATGAGGCAAGCACTCTAGCACATGATTAACATAATCATTTTGAAACTAGAAAAGTCTCATGCTGAGACCTTTATGGTTAGATATTGCTGGTTCAGGTTCTTGGCTTTTACCTGATCCTATGTACATAGACTTGGAGGAACAATCTCTAGTGTCTGAAATTGATGTCCTTCTTTCCAGGGAGCCCCTGGTGAGGATGGTCGCCCTGGACCTCCAGGACCTCAGGGAGCTCGTGGGCAGCCTGGTGTCATGGGATTCCCTGGTCCTAAAGGTGCCAATGTAAGTTATATCTTGCCTTTTCCCCTCCCCTATGTGTTATTGGCCTGCCCATCTTGTGTTCATTGCCATTTCTAGTTCATGACCTGCTAAGTTGATAGAGTTGAGTTGAACATGAGCTAAGTTGAATATGCTAAGGTTGATAGAAGACATTAGTCTCAGTGTTATATGTAGTGCCAGCCTTTTTGTTGTGCCTTCTATAAGCTCTATGCTACATGAAGCCAAAGTACCCAAGGTCTGGTGAAACACAATTCTCATTAGAACTACCTGCCCTCTAAGTCAGTTTTAATTTTTAATGGTCTTGGGCATGACACTGCAAAATGGTGGAAAGTTCTTGGACAATCTCAATCTATTTCCTCCCTCAAACTGGATATGGAATTGGCAATGTGCTTCATCCTTGATCTGTCATCTAATTGCCTTTTGGGAGAATATTGTTTCCCAATTAGTTTCTCAAGGACTCTGCTTTTTCAAATTGCTTTGGCTTAACTCAGGCCACCTAACCACAAGACTGTGTTTCCTTTCCACCAGGGAGAAGCTGGCAAGGCTGGTGAGAAAGGACTACCTGGTGCTCCTGGACTAAGGGTAATTACACTCCCTTCGATTACAGCTGTCCTTATACCTCCACAGCAGCTGTGAGCCTAGGAAGGCAAAGAAGGGAATATTGGAAAAAACATTTTAATAAACATCATTCTCAAGAAAGGAACAGATTGAAATGATCTCTTTCACTCTAGTCCTTGGTTGATTATTTTTTTGCTGTTCCCCAGATTATGGTAGATCACAGAGAAAGCCTCTAAAGGATGTAGGTTTTAACCTTTGGCTACTTTGAGACAGTGGATTGGGTAGACATTTATATGCCTTCATGTTGGGAAAGAAATATGAAGATTAGGGAAAGATATTGAAAGCCCAGCAATGTGAAAAGAAATGAGTGTGACATGAGAATTAATTCCAAAAATACGACAACAGAATAAAAAGACAGAAGTGGAATTGGGGAGGACAACACATAGATACATTGGAGTTCAAAGAAGGGATGGAAGCAGAGGTAGAAAGAGATAGAGCTAAAAAATGTGAGTTGATATAAGGGATGCTGAGAAACCCAGGAAGTTTAAAGATGAGTGTTATCTCTATGCTATTGGAAAGTAGATTTTATTCATGGAATTGTTTTAAAAAAAAAAGACATGGAAGGAATGATGATGGAGCATATATCCTGGAGCCTGAAATCAGTGTGCTAGATAAACAAAAAGGGATTGTTTCTTGAAGTCACCTGAGCTCGCTATACTGGCTTTTCTTTTTTTTAGGGTCTTCCCGGCAAAGATGGTGAAACAGGTGCCTCAGGACCCCCTGGGCCAGCAGTGAGTACTTGCTTAATCGCTCATGGACATGGGTGTTGGGTTTGGAGCCCAGAGGTGGGGAATGCCTCAGTCCATCTAAACATGTTAGCAGATTTTGACCTGGACAGTTCCCAGACATTTAAGTCCTGAGTTAACATCAATCACCACACATGGCCATTGGGGAATGAATAGAGCATGAACCATCAGGCTGCTATGAATTCCTATCAAGGTTCTCAGTGGTATAAGCTACTAAATAGGGAGAATAGCAAGTTCCTCTTGGTGTGTGGTATACATTCCATACACATATGTACCCCCAATATTGGAAAGTCCAGAAATTTCCTGGTTTCTACAATTTCTTGCTGTGTTCTTTACTTTGAGGACCTCTTCTGTTGGGACTCTCAGCTGTTCACCAATGCATTTTATTTACTATTTCTCTTATCTCTTTCAGGGTCCTGCTGGTGAGAGGGGTGAGCAGGGTGCTCCTGGACCATCTGGCTTCCAGGTAAGTGCCAGATTCATTCTTTTTCCCAAGGCAGGAATGGGTTAGATGAGGATTGTTTCTAGACCACAGTGTACACTGTCAGAGAGATGCTACTGGCTGCTGAGTGGGAGGAATGGAGGGAGGAAGTGGGAGGAAGGCTGTCACTTCATCCCAGACTCTTAGAATATTTATTCTTTGTTACTTCTCTCTGAAACCAAGTCTGAGCCAAGGATGTAGATGGAGAGACCACTTATTGCTATTAGGGTCAAGTCACCCCTTCATCCTGTGGTTAATATGTATCTCTTTGGTTTGTAGGGACTCCCTGGCCCTCCTGGCCCTCCAGGTGAAGGTGGAAAACCAGGTGATCAGGTGAGTGTCTACAACTTACTTATCTTGGAGGGGAAGGACTCTTCTCACGTCCTTTGCACTCGCAACAAGACATATAGAATAAAGATATGTGCCCTAAAAGTGCTCTGTGCTGAGAATTCTATCAAAAACCCATTTAACTGAGATATGCTAGCATCCCTTCCATACAGAGGGAAGCAAGGTAGCCTGAGGTTCCCAGGTTAAGAATACTTCCCCAGTTCCCATTGTTTACTCCATTGGTTACAACCCTTCTATACAACCAGACTAATGTCCAGTGTGAAAGTATTTGCAGACCCTATACTTGACTGCATGCCGCCATGGGGGAAGGGGGGAGAGAGGGGAGAAAATTTGAAACTCAAGGGATTGTGGAACTGAATCTTGTAAACTAAAAGCAAATCAACAAATCAATTAAAATAAAAAAAAAAGAATACTTCCCCCAATTTCCCAGAGCTCACCACACTATTGGAGTCTGCCTATATGAGACCCCAAGCAAACTATTACCTGGGCACCCACCACTTGTGACTTCTGGAAACTTCCTCCCCATCTTACATCCTTCTGTTTTCCCAGGGTGTTCCCGGTGAAGCTGGTGCTCCTGGCCTTGTGGGCCCCAGAGTAAGTGTGATTTCTAGTTGGGTTACATTATAGCATAGCCCTGGCCATGTCTGGAATATCACCCTGGGACTTGCCCTTTTCTTTAGTTTTTTAAATTATTTATCATTTTTATTTATTTATTTTTACTCCCTTTCCTACTCTGAATCAGAAATTCTACTCATCTCTCAAATCTATTCTTCTTTCTTGAGTTGTGTTCTCTTGGTTAAGTGCCCCTGATCTCCCCCATCCTTATCTCTGCTCCTAACCCTCCTCCTCCACAGCTTGTAATGGGGGTGATGTCCCTAATCCTGTTCTACCCCCTGATCTTTCTTTGATTTCCTCTGCCACAGGGTGAACGTGGTTTCCCTGGTGAACGTGGCTCTCCTGGTGCTCAAGGTCTACAGGGTGCTCGGGGTCTCCCTGGGACTCCTGGCACTGATGGTCCTAAAGTAAGTGGGTCCTGAGGGTTTGGGGGCAGGGTCTTGTCATTGGGCCTATGATATTGCAAAGGGTCCACTTCTACCTTCTATAGGAAAGGATAGAGAAGAGTCCATAAAGAACAGAGAGCTGGAAAGAGTAGGAAGGGATAGGATGGGAAAAGGTAGTATGGGCAGAGATTATATGGATACAAGTGGGAGAAAGGAAAGAAAAAGACCTCCTTGCCCTTGGAGTCCTGGTTGTTGATGTTTTACATTGTAAATCCTTCCTCTTCAATTAGGGTGCTACTGGTCCAGCTGGCCCTAATGGTGCTCAAGGTCCCCCAGGTCTGCAAGGAATGCCTGGTGAGAGAGGTGCAGCTGGTATTGCCGGACCAAAGGGAGACAGAGTAAGTACCAGTTCTCAAGCAAGAATGTTGCCCCACTCTCCATCCATCCTACTACATTCTAGATCATGTCCCTGCCTTGTTCTTAAACATACTCAGGGAAGCCCATTATTGGGAAGTGGAGGGAGTTGCTATGGTCTAGAATGGCAGTTTCCTAGCATGTCACCTTGGTGAATGACCCAGTGGCCCCAGAGTGCGTCTAGTGATTAGGATAGGAATCTAGAAGTCAGGACATTTGACTTCTCATGCTTACTTGAACACAAATCTGGGTGTATGTGAGCCTAGACGAATTTCTCTGACTTTGGGATCCAAGTAACAATGCTCTTTTTACCTTTGAAGGACTTGGAGATCCTCTGGATAGGGCCTATATAATTATATAATCCTCTGGGGGCTGTATAATTAGAACTTCCCTAAATGGAAATACTTTTCTTCTCCTCCTGTTGTTGGCCATGATCTAGATGACTGTGTTGTGTCCTTGGTTTCCAGAAGCATTCCCTTTGTTACTCTCCCTCTTCTCCTATCTTCTTGATGAATTAAGGACAAGACTCTGTGCCCCAGTCTGCCCCTTTCTATTTCTACACCTTCCCTCCTTGAAACACCCATGGTGCTCACCCACATCTTTCTGTGGCTCTATGCTTCATGATTTTATTTCCCTCTGCCCCAAATAAACACTCTCGTCATTGCTTCCTCTACCCTAAAAATAGTCCCTTTCCTTTACTCCTTAGATTTGCTTTGCAGATTACTGCTCACAGTTTTTAAGTGGTTCTCAACCTCTTCTGTCCTATCTCCTTTCCGTTTCACTGCATTCTTTCCAACTAAGCAAAGGACAGGGCTCCCTTATCAGCTGGAAATAAAGGTCCTCCAGGACAGGCTCACCCAACCCTGCTTGTCAGTGTGAACAGTCTCCTTGACTTTTTGACCTCCTCCATGAGTGCTTGGTCCCTTTTCCAAACTTGGTCATGTCTTAGCTAGAAGTTGGGTCTGGGCATTGTGGGGAGGTACTCAGGCTCTATTTAAGAAAACACTTGCAATGGAGCAATGGGTGAGATCCAGAATGCCCATTAAATCTTGTCTTTATCCTCTCAGGGTGATGTTGGCGAAAAAGGCCCTGAGGGAGCTCCTGGCAAAGATGGCGGCAGAGTAAGTAAAGGGAATTGTGTTGAATGGCAGATTCCAGGAGAGGGTATGATAGACACTCTCCCTGGAGACTCAGTCTCTGGCACTTAACCTCAAGGCATGAGAACAGAAATCCAAAAGCTTTTGAGGTGGATGGGCCCTGCTATGCATCAAGCAGAGGCAGAAACATTCTAGTTGAGAACTGGGATGGAGAAGAGCAGAGTGGAACAAATGGGAAAGCTGATGAAATTCAGGGAGTTCAGGAGAGTCAGCTGGTTCAGTCTTTATGAAGGGTCTCTGTTGTGTCTCAGATACTGTCCCAATACCCTAGAAAGTCTCACTTCCCTTACCTTATCTTCCTTTTCCCTAGGGTCTGACTGGTCCCATTGGCCCCCCTGGCCCTGCTGGCCCTAATGGCGAGAAGGTGAGTTGTTAATAATTTCTCTCCCTCAGGTAACAGTTATCAGTGTCCACAGATAACACTCTAAATCAGGAGATTCCCCTCTGTTTTTCCTCATTTTAAGCTCTCTAAATACTTATATTTTTTCTCCTTGCTCCATCGCCCAGGACCCTTTTCTCCCTTTGTGAGCTGGGGGCACCTCCAAAGAGGGGATACTATTAAGCAGGGGCTATTGAGCTAAATGATAGGGGTTACTACTGTTTTGGGGTCTTGTGTTTGTTCCTTTAAGTACCCAGGAAACTATAGATTGCTCACTTCCCTTCATCTGGTTCTTTATCTTCTCTCTAGGGTGAATCTGGCCCCCCTGGTCCTGCTGGAACTGCTGGTGCCCGTGGCGCTCCTGTGAGTTCTTATTCCTACTACTAAGAAGAACCCCTCCCTGATCTCCTGCTCACTTTGAACCTGGACTAGTACCCCCTCTCCTCTGGATGCCCTGGAATCTTTTTATATATCTAGCTGGTGCTTGGGTCTCTGAAGGCTGTTGAGGGAATGTGTACCTTTCCTTCTCTCTGGGTCTGTGTGGGAACATAAAAGGCAATGAATGTGATAAAACTGGGTACCTGACTTGCTGCTTAGGACCCTTGTACTGAAAAGTAGATTCTGGAAACTGGATTTGTTCTTTTGTCAAAGGACTCTGGAATCTCCAGTTACTTTCTGATGCCCTTTAAAAGAGACCCTAGACCAAGAGTTCTTAACTTTTTTGTGTGTCATGAATCCCTTTGAAAGTCTGATGAAATCTATACCCCTCTTCTCTGAATAATACTTTTAAATGCATAAAATAAAATAGATCAGATTACAAAGGAAACCAACCATATTGAAGTATGGTAATCAAAATATTAAAATTTCCAAGTTCATAGACCTTGGAATCCCTTGGGGGTTTACGGACTCTTGCTTAAGAACTCCTGCCCTAGACCTAGTCCCTAGAGCTCGTCAGTGAAATATGGAGATCACTGTTTTAACATAAATGCAAATAGGAACTAGTCCTTGTCTTTGGGTCCCAGGGTGGAAAGTAAGGTAGTCAAGTCGTGGGAGGCTTACCTACCTGCTTACTGGGATTCCTTGTATTGTAGGGTGAACGTGGAGAGACGGGACCCCCTGGCCCAGCTGGATTTGCAGGTCCTCCTGTAAGTAACTTCATCTACCCATTGAGTCATTGGACCTATGTATTTGCCATCCAGTTCATTATGGCCTCTAGATGGTATGTGGATCAACTTTACAGAGCTTCTCTAGGCTCTCCTGTGTTAGATCTGGTTCCATGGAGAGACCCTGGGAGTATTTTGGGGGACACAGAACCCCCAACCAAGGTCACACACCAAAGCCAGGAGAACCAGAGCAAGCCTCTCTGTCTCTCTCTATCTCTCTCAACCCTGAGCTTTCATAGAGCTCTTTCTATCTTTCTATTTTGATAGATAGCTTAACATCCCAGAAGGATTTTCATGTAGTTTCTTGGACTGGTCCAGACAGTAATTATATAACAAAACAAGATCTTCCCGTTTCAATGGAGCCCAAAGCCCATGGACCCTCGTGGCATCATTTCTCTATAGTTAACCTTCTTTCTGTTATAGATGTGGTGTGGAGGGTTATCTAGTAGACCTGTGTATCCTGGAACTTTGTCTTGACCTGTAGGGGATGAGGAGTTAGAATGATGCAAAAATTTGTAGAAAACTTTAGTTCTCTCTCTAACCCTCTCCTAATGTTTAACGGGGCTATGGTGTGCTTTCCAACACAACACAACAAACACACACATCTATTAACTTGAAGAAGGGGTATCAACTATTTTGCTCATCTCTCATTCATGTTTATTCTTTTGTGAAACAGGGTGCTGATGGTCAGCCTGGTGCCAAGGGTGAACAAGGAGAATCTGGTCAGAAGGGAGATGCTGGTGCCCCTGGTCCTCAGGGTCCATCTGGAGCACCTGGGCCTCAGGTATGTGACACTGAATTCTCTAAATAATTTATTCTGGGAGCCTGGGTTCACTACCAGAGTAGGAAGAGGTATCTGGCCTGGGCTAGGGTAAGCTCACCATAAAAGGTCAAGGTCTACGAGGGGCAGCTTGATGCTATGAAGTAGCCGCTACCTTCAGGACTTCAGTTAGTCTAGCTGTGTTTTCATGGGGGCCCTCCCTAGGTTTGAGCCAGGCTTCCATTCAGGAACCAGCTTTCTAGGAATAGTTTGATCCTTTCATTTATACACCCAGACCTAGAGGCAGCAAAAGCCAGTACCTTGGTATCTGTATTTCTGAATCTGAGGGAGAAGCTACTGGAAAGATCAGTGGGAATTCAGAGACAAAGGCTCAGGATGGCTAACTCATCCCTGGAGCAAGAGAGAATTGTGTGTGTGTGTGTGTGTGTGTGTGTACGTGTGTACAGAACCAAGCAGAGACCAAGAATTTTGGATGTCCATGATGAATAGAAGCAATGAATGCATCTCCATAGGGGTGGGGTTCAGGGTGATAGAGCAGAAAACATTTCCAGGAGCGCTGGCTCTGTGAGGTGCTACAGCAGGCTTCCAGGGAAGGTTGGGCATCTCCATCCCTCCATCTCCTGAAATGAGAGAGATGCATTTCTGTCTGACCTTTTCTGCTGACTCTAGTGCTGAACATTCAACACTTATGAGTCTGTTTTCTGCATTCATAATCTTCCCTTTTTCTGATTTCTGGCCCCCAAAATAAGGATTCTTTAAGATACTATGCCATTCTTATTTTCCCCAACTCACTTAACTTTTTCTCTTCCCATCCTAGGGTCCAACTGGAGTGACTGGTCCGAAAGGAGCCCGTGGTGCACAGGGTCCTCCTGTGAGTATCATCTTGTCCCTTTTTCTTCCATTCCCAACCCATTTTGGTGGGGACCAGAGGGAGGCAGAGCTTGGAGAAGATTATAGGTAGTGAGGGAGTAAGGACCGGGAGACTGCAGGGCCCTTTCTTGGCTCCTCAGTGCTACCTACAGAAGCGCTCATCACAGAGAGGTCTCTGTTAGGCTTTCAAGTCACATGGAGAGCCCCTGAAAGTGTTTGGAAGAGATGGAAAGGAGTGGCTAAGCCTTGTGTGCTTGTCCTAGGGACGGAGCAATTCTGTCTTCTCATTCCTGTTCTGTTTGTGTTCTGCTGTTTTGTTCTTTCGCCTTCGGTCCTGCCAACTCCACAGTTGCCACTCCTAGCAGGGTGGCAGTTTCATGGTGGGGGCAGGGCTTACATCCATGCAATAGCACATGGTGTGTTTTGGGAGCCTGCTCTGCCTTACTCCAGATTGTCTTTTCCTTCCTTTATTGACCCCACCCCCTCCCCAGATGGCCACTGGGAACAGGCTGAGAATCAGAGCCCAGTGCCAGGGCTCAGTGAGGCATCTCTAATGTCAGCACTTGGGCCAGTCAGGTCTTGGGACCTATGGACAGAAAACCTCCCACATTCGACCTTCCTTCCTCACAGCCCCAGGACCCTTAACCATAGGAGCTTCCTAGACCCCCCAGAATCTAAGATTTAGAGATTAATTCTCTAAGCTTGTTGTAAGAGCTTCTTCCTAGGCCACAGGTTCAATGACTTTTCTTTTCTTACTCAGGGAGCCACTGGATTCCCAGGAGCTGCTGGCCGTGTTGGACCCCCAGGTTCCAATGTGAGTGATTGATTCTGGTTGGTTTCTCTCTCTGCTTCCTGGGATGGGATGTGTATAGGTGGGCTTTGGGGCTAGGGAGGAGGGTGACAGGACACAGGCCACCCAAACCAGGCAATCAGAGGACTCACACTGAGTCACCTTCTCTTTTCCTTCCTGAGTACCTGAACAGACTTGGGAGATAGAACAGGCAGGGAATACCTTGTGCATGAAGACCAAAGGCAGCCCAACATAAGCAGCTGTGGGAAGGAAGAGGAACTGCCCCTTCAGTGGAGTCACATTTGTCCCTAATTCCCACCTTCTCCACTAACTGGGAATAGCACTTTCTAGTGCAGCAGTTCTCAATCTGTGGGTCATGACCGCTTTGGGGGTTGAACGACCCTTTCACAGGGGTCGCCTAAGAGCATCAGAAAACACATATTTCCAATGGTCTTAGGAACCAAGACACCTCTCCTCTATCTGTCTCCAGGCAGGTCCGCCCACATGCAGATACGCCCACATACGAGTATTAAAGGGTCCCAGCATTAGGAAGGTTGAGAACCACTGCTCTAGGGGGTTTGGGCCTACATGCCAGAATCCACAAGTTCCTGACTCAGAGAGAACAGCAGAGCTCAACTGCCTTTAATTAACAACAGCAGAGAAAGTTCATTCTTCAGGGGCTGGACCAGATGGACTAGACCTGAGAGATCTTTTCCTAACTCAGATTCTATGACTTGCTGAGCATTGACTATGTGCCCAGCATTATTCCAGGCACCATGGGACTATGAAAACAAAAACAAAAGCCTAAGACATGGTCCCTGCCTGTAAAAAACCCATATTATCCAGCCAGGAGATAAATACAATTCATAAAAACAGAAGTAGGCCTACAAAGCAGTAACTGAAAAAGTCTCCTATTTTAAGTGCCTCCTGATGTATAAGCTCTAAGAAGTCCATAGAAGCCTCTCTAGGAATCTCTGAGGAGGGAGAGAGCTCCCTCTGATGGGCTGATTTCACAGGAGCAGTGGATTTTGGTTGGGCCTGGGGGGGATAGATAGGATTTAGGTAGTTAGAGAGGCAGGTGTTGGGCATTCCAGGAATGAGTAAAGTCCTAGAGGCAGAAGGCTAGACCATTCAAAGGAAGCCATAGTAGAAGATAAGACTGGGAAACAGATTGGGGCCAGCTTGCCTTAAAATAGAGGAAACAAGGAAGGTTCCTGGAGGACAGGAATGGATTTCACAGCTCCTCAGGAGCTGAAAGCACATGTGCATTCTTCCTAGGACACTGATGGGTTGAAGTGGGAAATCATGGAGACATGGTCCTCATTGCCTGTGTGTTCTTCTTCAGGGTAATCCCGGCCCCCCTGGTCCTCCTGGAGCTTCTGGAAAAGATGGTCCCAAGGGTGCTAGGGGAGACAGTGGTCCCCCAGGTCGAGCTGGTGATCCTGGACTTCAAGGTCCTGCTGGAGCCCCTGGTGAAAAGGGAGAACCAGGAGATGATGGTCCCTCAGTAAGTCTTGTATCCCAACCTTCCTCTTTTTTTCCTAGGGCATGCCATGAATATGGCCAGTGCCTGGTTCCCAAGGACTCAGCTCAAAGCTGAGCACTTTGAGCTCTCAGCCCATCAGAGAGAGCTCTCAAATCTGCCTGTCTCCTCTTCTATTCACTTTCTATGGCCAGTAGATGGGGTAGCTTTTGGATTTAAGTGGGAGAAAGGAAATGGGTGGGAAGTTTTTTTTTTTTTGAGGGAGGGAGAGAATGGGGTAGCTTTTGGATTTAAGTGGGGGAAAGGAAATGGGTGGGAAGTTTTTTTTTTTGAGGGAGGGAGAGAAAAGAACCAATAATACTGGAATTCCTTGGGAAGTAATTCTGTGGGGTAGATTGACCTCCCTGGATCAGCTTTAATTTTGTCTCTTCTTCCTCCAGGGTCCTGATGGTCCTCCAGGTCCCCAGGGTCTGGCTGGTCAAAGAGGAATTGTTGGATTGCCTGGTCAGCGTGGTGAAAGAGGCTTCCCTGGTCTTCCTGGCCCTTCAGTAAGCATTCATTTCTTTTTTTTTTTTCCTGGAAGGGCAATTGGGGTTAAGTGACTTACCCAAGGTCCACATGGCTAGTAAGTGTTAAGTGTCTGAGGCTGGATTTGAACTCAAGTCCTCCCGACTCCAGAGCCAGTGCTCTATTCACTGCGCCACCTCGCCTCCCCTAGCATTCATTTCTCTTGGTTATTTAATGAGACAGTGGCCCAGATGTTGGTTTAGAGCACTAACCGGGACTAACCATGTTATCACTGAAGTCCCATGGGTCAACTTCCTTTCCTACATAGAAACTATTTCCAAGGTCTCCTACTCCCACCCCCACCCTCTGACTGAGGGGGTTCTTAATATTATCCTTTCCATTGAAGGGCGTATTGAAACTACAGATAAGGGGCGGCTAACCCAAGTTCCAGGATCTACAGTGGAGGGTAGGGGAGAACAGTGAACCCAGAGGCAGCTTCTGCTCAGGGCCCAACCCTGAAGCTTGGTGGAGACTTTATCAATATGGCCTGGCTATCTGTCTGATAGTATCAGTTGGTTGTTGACCTCCCAGGTCTCTCACAGTGACTGAAGTGAAAGACTGTAGTCTTCTTGCAGACAACTCCTAGTAGGGCAGTGAGTTCAATATCCACGTTCCTGGCCTTTCTCTAGGGCGAGCCTGGCAAACAGGGAGCTCCTGGAAGTTCTGGAGATCGTGGCCCTCCTGGTCCTGTGGGGCCTCCTGGCTTGACTGGTCCTTCTGGTGAACCCGGGCGTGAGGTGAGTAATGGAGCTCTACTACTAAGAACACTCCTGCTATGGAGGAGGCAGAATTCCCAGATCTGTTTCGCTCTGACCTCTCCAGTGAACGCTGTCTCTGTTGTGATAGAAACAGTCCTTAGGATGAATTGCTGGTTCCTGGGCAGCCAAGAATATAGTTGGGATGGGAGTTTAGTAGTAGTAGAGGGTGACTGAATTGGGTAGGACTAAGGGGCAGAGGGTGTCTAAGTGCTCAGAACTAGATGCTAGAGAAGGAGACAAAAGGAAAATGAATGAGAGGAGGAAGGGGAAACTTGAGAAGAAATGGGTTGACAGGGCAAGGCCCAGTCTTGAAAATGTGGTGAGGAGCTTGCAGACTAAAGACCCTTGAATGGGTTTGGGGAAGGTCCAGCTCCGTCTATAAAGATACGTCTCAAAACATTTTCCACCAGGGGCATCTAAGTGACAGAGGGCCAGACTTGGAGTGGGGGAAGAGGAGAGAGGGCAACCCTGACTTCATTTCTGTTTTCCTTTGCTCAGGGAAGTCCTGGTGCTGATGGGCCTCCAGGCAGAGATGGTGCAGCAGGAGTCAAGGTGAGTGTGACTCCTTCCTGTGAGGGTTATAGAAAACTGGTGCACACATCTCCTCGCCATCAATAACCATCTTCACTGGGGCTCAAAGCATCTGCCTCTTGGTTGCAGAAGACCAAATTAAAGTCAAACCTTGCACTGGTCCAAGAAAATTATCACCTTATCTCTTCTGGGAGGTGGTGGGGAATGCTGCAGGGAGGGGCAGATACAATCTCCTTTAGCCCCCCGGAAGAGGTTTTAGCTCCCTTTGGCTTGGTTGGGCTGTAACTGACAACAGAAAGTGTCCTTTCAAAAGTTTTGTTTTGTTTGCATTTTGGAGAAGGGACAGTAGGGCAGTTGGGCTCAAGTGACTTGCCCAAGGTCACACAGCTAGTTTTGTGTCAAGTGTCTGAGGTCAGATTTGAACACAGGTCCTCCTGACTCCAAGGCTGGTGCTCTCTTCACTGGGCCACCCAGCCGCCCCCTTTGAAGAGTGTTTTAATGAAGTTTGTTTTACTCACAGGGCCTGAATATGATATTTCTCTCTTGACAGGGTGATCGTGGTGAAACAGGTCCTGTCGGTGGTCCTGGTGCCCCCGGACCCCCTGGCTCTCCCGGACCTGCTGGACCAACAGGCAAACAAGGAGACAGAGGAGAAGCTGTGAGTGTCTGTCAAAGCATGTCTAGGTTTGGCTATGGGAAGCCTCATCCAAGCCACCAGCTATAGGTGGCAAAAGAAGGATGGGGGCTATATTTACTGATGTGCCCTGTCCTGAACTCTCAGCTCTGCTCCTAGGGATGAAGACATCTCTGGGCAGGGTAGGGACTGAAAGTAGCTCCATGTTACTTCTGCTCAGCTCAGTCAAGCAGAATGGGGTAATGAAGAGCCTCAGGCTTGAGGACTTTGCCTCAGAGTTTCAAGTGGGAGGTGAGGGAATAAAATATTCTAGCTCCTGGGCTTTCCTCTGATGCTGTTCTATCTTTCTCCCCAGGGTGCACAAGGACCCATGGGCCCTGCAGGACCAGCTGGAGCAAGGGGAATTGCAGTAAGTACTTGAGAATCCTGTAAGAGGGCTTGTCAGTGACATTAGAGGACAAATATCACCCTTCCAACTTTGCCCTCCTGTCCAGCTTTGACTCACACTCCTTTGTTCATCTGCCTTTTAGGGTCCTCAAGGTCCCCGTGGTGACAAAGGAGAAACTGGAGAGGCTGGTGAGAGAGGATTGAAGGGGCACCGTGGCTTCACTGGTCTCCAAGGTCTCCCTGGCCCCCCTGTAAGTATTGCTACTAAATGGTCCACTTACCTTCTCAGTACCTATTTGGGTTTTTTATGCCCTATAAAAGGAATTTGGGATCATCCTGGGTCCGACCCAGAGGTTTCCTACCTTTTTTGGGGTCAGAGAGGGCAGCTCACCTAAAGACAGAGACCTATCTGTGTGCTGACCTTTGACTTTCTCCAATACAGGGTCCTTCTGGAGATCAAGGTGCCTCTGGTCCTGCTGGTCCTTCTGGTCCCCGAGTAAGTAGATTGAGGTTTGGGGGATGGGAGGAAAAAGTGGACTCTTTGTCAGGTTTCTAAAAAAGAATCTCAAACATTAGGTCAAACCATGGGTCAGGTGTTCATATTTTTAGGACAGATATTTCTGGGGTCCTTGGGATGTGGAACTCAATTGAATTACCTCTTTCCCCTGATCAGCGAGTGACCCATGGTCCCACGATTGTGCCCCTTTTCTCTCTCTACACAACAGATACCAACTCTTTGTCATGTCCCCAAAGTGTATTCATATATTCCTTTCATTTCTAATCCTTTTTTTTTTTACTCTTTGGATCATTGTGACATCAAATTAGATCTAGATTGAGGGGATTCAGGGCTGTGTGTGAAGTTAGTCACCCAAAGAAGCAAAATAAGCCTCATTAACTCAATCTGGGATACCACTGACCAGGTATAATTATAACCAAAAAGGATCAAATGGTCATAGTGGTCCACCAACTGAACATGAGGTAGTAACTCAGTAGTTCAGTCCTGATTTTTAAAAACCCAGATCCAGCATCCACATTGTAGTAGGATTTTGTGTGTGTGTGTGATGTGTCTTCCTGCCTCAGATCCTTATCATTTGCAGGATAGTCTCCCAGCAAATGGAGTGAGACCCAACCTTGAGACTTCTCACCATTTCTTTTTTTTGGTCTTCAGGGTCCACCTGGCCCAGTGGGCCCTTCTGGCAAAGATGGCTCCAATGGAATCCCTGGCCCCATTGGTCCCCCTGGTCCTCGAGGTCGCTCCGGTGAAACTGGCCCTGCTGTAAGTGTCCCATCTCCAGCACTATGCCCCTGTTTCTGGAACCACAGCAACTAATGGGTTCTTAGTCACTGCTGTCTATAAGTAACTAGATGGGGGACCAGATCCCCTTATCTTTCCTACCTGTGGTTTTCCAGGGCCTTAGAAGGACTCAAAGTTGGTAGAAGTGTGAGAAATAGGGTAATCTACATTCCGGCCAGGTGCTGGCTACCATTCCCCTTTCTGGAGAGAAGTACTCTCAGGGCCTGGAAGAAGACCCTTTCTCCTGTGTCCCTAGCTAGTGACTATAGACACAAAATGGGCACACTCTCCCAACTCACATGGCTGACTTTTTCACTGGGGTTCTTTGTTTTCTACCATAGGGTCCTCCTGGCAACCCTGGACCCCCTGGACCTCCAGGTCCCCCTGGCCCTGGCATCGACATGTCAGCCTTTGCTGGCTTAGGCCAGAGAGAGAAAGGCCCTGATCCCCTGCAATACATGCGAGCTGACCAAGCAGCTGGCAACCTGAGGCAACATGATGCTGAGGTGGACGCCACCCTCAAGTCCCTCAACAACCAGATTGAAAGCATCCGAAGCCCTGAGGGCTCTCGCAAGAACCCAGCTCGTACCTGCCGAGACCTGAAACTCTGTCACCCTGAGTGGAAGAGCGGTAAGTAAGGAGGGCAGGGATGGTGTGAAGCTCAGAAAGGGCCAGATTCAAGTTCTGGTTCTGTGGCTCTATGTAAAGTAAGAAACTACTTAGATCAGAATTCCATATGAGCCCTCAAAAGTTCCAAAGTCCCACTAAGCTCCTGGGGTCTTCTTCCTGCCCCATCTGCAAAACCTTAGGAAACTCTGCTCCAACAGTCAAGCCCAGACTTCTCTTATGTGGTCCTCTGTGTATTAATCTCTTCTGGGGTCAATCCTGTGAAATATCCAAGCAGACCAACTCCTCCTACTAGGCCACCAGCTCGCAAACATTTTCCCCCATGATTTCCTTTGAATTCTTTCTCATGTACTCTACATGCCTTCCTTCCTCTAGGTCCTCCAACAGCCACTTTTTCTTTCTCTTCACTGATCTCCTCATAACTTGCTTTGTTCCCTACCTTCTCTTCACGGTCTTTGTGTTCCCTGCCTAGTCAACCTTAGTCCAGCTATCCAAGCTTCCTTCTGCTCCATGTTCCCTGCAGTGTTGCAAACTGCTCTGCCCACTCTGAGCTCTGCCAGCTCTGATCCAGGAGACCTCTCTCCCTGCAGGAGACTACTGGATTGACCCCAACCAGGGCTGCACCTTGGATGCTATGAAAGTTTTCTGTAACATGGAGACTGGCGAGACCTGCGTCTACCCCAACCCATCAAGCGTCCCCAAGAAGAACTGGTGGAGCAGCAAGGGCAAGGAAAAGAAGCACATCTGGTTTGGAGAAACCATCAATGGTGGCTTCCATGTGAGTGCCCCCACCTCTCCTGAGCCTGAGATGGTCCAGCAGAGGCTTGTTTTCTTATTTGTTTTGACCTTCCTTTGGTCTGGGCCTAGCAGTCAGGGAAAGGCTGGGATGATTGTCTACAATTATAGAGGAAGGAACAGAAGGGTCAGAGGGACCCTCTAGGAAGATCAGACCTTCAAAGCACATGTTCTACCCAATGTCTTCTTTATTCCTTTATCCTGAAACCAGAATGCTCATTCCCGCACACAAAGACTTTCATGAATCATGAGGAATCCCTGGTGTCTAGAACCCTACAATTCCCCCCCATCCTGCATAGGATGGGCCTCCAGGCCTCCTGACCCTATGTTCTGCCCTAACAGTTCAGCTATGGAGATGACAACCTGGCTCCCAACACTGCCAACATCCAGATGACCTTCCTACGCTTGTTGTCCACTGAGGGTTTCCAGAACATCACCTACCACTGTAAGAACAGCATTGCCTACTTGGATGAGGCAACTGGTAACCTCAAGAAGGCCTTGCTGATCCAGGGCTCTAACGATGTTGAGATCCGGGCTGAGGGCAACAGCAGATTCACATACAGCGTGCTGAAGGATGGCTGCACGGTGAGCATCCCCCCAACAAAATGAGTCAGATTGGACCTTACATCCTCCATGGAGGGATAGAAACAAAAAGGTCTAAAAGGCTAAGTATGGAGTAAGGAAGGGAGCTGACCTACAGACAAACTGTGTCTGTGGCCCAGAGTGCCTGACCTTTGAAAGAATAGCTTATAGAAGAAAAGTTAGGGAACGTCTTGTGACTCCATATTCTTCTGCTTTTAATGCCTTTCACTTTTCTCAGAGGAGCTAAGAATTTGCATACAGTGAGTGTTCAGGATAGCTTTGAAGCTATTCCTAGCCTGAGAAAGAGTATAGTGAAGACATAAATAAAGGCCCACTTGTTGGAAGGATTAAATGTTAGATGGGGCAAAAAAGAGGGCTGGAGCAAGGAGGTGAGAGAAGAGTCTTCTCCTCTAGGACAGGGAATTTAAATGTGGAAGGTTTTCAGCAAGCTAAAAAAGGGGGGTTTGGGTGTAGTTAGTGAGTCCCTGCCCAGGACAAGCAGTTTATACTTAAACCTACTAAACATTATCTTTTCCCCTTCTCTTCTAGAAACACACTGGTAAGTGGGGCAAGACAGTCATCGAGTACCGATCACAGAAGACCTCCCGTCTCCCCATCATTGACATTGCACCTATGGACATTGGGGGGGCTGATCAGGAATTTGGTGTGGAAATTGGCCCCGTCTGCTTCTTGTAAAAACCCAAACCCAGAAACAATCCAACACAATATGTACCAAACCCGAAGGACCTGAGTACTTTACAATCTCCAGTCACTCTAGGACTTCTGCACTGAATGGCTGACCCCAACGGATGCCCATTCGTCCACATGCTTACATTTTGGACATTTCCCCCCTTCCTATTCCAAGAGGCCAGAACTGGGCAGACCTCGAAGTAAAACCTCGGTGATCTATTTATTTATTGTCTTCCTGTAAGACCTTTTGGTCAAGGCAGAGGCGGGAAACTAACTGGTGTGAGCGAAAGCCCCCCAAGTGGCTGCCCCCAGACTAAGCATGAACCCTTCAGGTGCCGGGCAGATGCAGGAGTTGTGTGTATCATACACAATGGTGCTATTCTGTGTCAAACACCTCTGTATTTTTTAAAACATCAATTGATATAAAAAAAACCTTGTTGGAAAGTACAAGTTGATCTGAGCTTTGTTCTTTTGTTTATGTTCCTTCAATCCCTCTCTCTGGAGGGATGGCCAACAGTTTTTCTAACCTAAGACCTGCCCTCCCTCTTGTGTGGTAGGTTTTTGTTTTTCAACCAAGATGAAGGAAGCTGAGGCCACGCCAGCCTCATGCTTCCCTTGTTTAAGCTACCTCACAGTAAAACGAAGCCTATTTCTTCTTGTCAACCTTGGAGCCAAACAGAACCCAGTAGCAGAAACACACATTTAACTGGGATTTGGGGAGAGCCCTGTTTTTGAGGATGACAACACGGAACCCCCAAATTCTGGGTTTTCCCTCCTGGGGAAGATTTAGCTGGAAAAGAGTGGCAGATGCAGCCTGTGCTTTGGGGGTGAGAACCATGTGTGGGCCACTGACCACTGGGTAGGAGACATCAAGGAAACTTCCCAGAGAAGGGCAAGGGTGGAGGCAAGAAAGAAGCCAGGGGCAGTAGACACTTGAGATACAAGTAGAAAAGCTGTGCGAGACAGACTTGGGCAAGGGGTAGGAGTCCCTGCCTCTCCACTCCTGTTTTCCCCAGCCAGGTTTGTGGGTTGAACCCCATCCTCTCTCCTTGGCCTTTCCGCTCCCCACCATCATCAGGTGCTCCTTGCTTTCCAATGACTTTTTTTGGGGGTTAACTAGAGAGTAAAAGTTGTCGGCCCTGGGGGTAGAGAGGGAGGCAAGGCAATCTCAAGAAGAGCCGGGACCAAGGACTCTGCACTATTTTGTAAAATAAATTTCTAAAGCTATTTGACAATGCCAATTTTAAGTGTCCTAGACTAGGAGCCTCAAACACACATAACACCCTCTCCATGGATAGTTCTTGTCCTGTCTCTGTCCTTTTCCCATTCCCTCTCCCTACTCCCTTCCTCTACAGTTACAAAGTAGACCAATTTTCTTTCAAAAATAAAAGCTAAAAAGACACCTCTGTTGGATTTGTTTGTGTACTAATTTCCACTCTATGATGTAATCTTTGTTGAATGTTTATCTTACCTGGGATTTTCCATGACAAACCAAATAAGACAAATAAAAAATGTTCATTAAAAACCAATAAATAAATGGCTCTTGTTTTATGATAAATAACCCACTGCCACAAAGGCAGTTACAAGGGAGGAGGGGCAGGACCCCTGCAAAAGCCTATGGGGGGAAAAACAAACCTTAACTGAACCAGAAAAGTCCATATTGGACTAAACCTGACAAAGAAATAAAAGGAGCTACTGACGTCCCCCTCCTACAACACTTTCGACAATTCTGTCACATCTATTTTAGAATCAAGTTCATAGGATCAAAAGACCATGCATGTTACTGATGAGGAGTGACCAAAGTCGGTACTTGAGCCTGGGTCCTCTGATTCTACTTCATCTCTAGTGGAAAAGTGGATTCATTTCAACACCTACCTCACCCCAGCCTGTGGCCACCTTGGTTGAACCATGCCCAATCCTGTTCACTTCCTAGATACCTAATACAAGAAAGAACATCTCATAACTCCTCCGTGTGGGGCTGAGGAGTGAAACAGGATGAAATGAACAATCATCCATCAATAAGCATTTGTTAAGCTCCTGCTATGGGTCAGGCAGTGTGCTAAGTGCTGGGGTTACAAACAAGGGAAAAGATAGTCCCTGGTCTCAAGGAACTCACAGTCTAATAGAAGAGACAATATGCTAAGAACTATGTACCCACAAAACACATACAGAATAAATTTAAAATGACCAATGGAGGGAAGGCACTAGAATTAAGGGGAATCAGGAGAAGCTTCTCTTAGAGGTTGAAACTTTTGCTGAGACTTAAAGGAAGCCAGGAAAGCCAGGAGGCAGAGATGAGAAATGAGAGCGTTACTGGCCTGGGGGACAGTCAGTGAAAATGCCAAAAATGGAGTGCCTTGTTGGAGGAACAGCAAGGAGGGCAGAGAATATGCAACAGGTCAGTATAAGATGTAAGACTAGGGGACAGCTAGGTGGCGCAGTGAATAGAGTCAGGAGGACCTGAGTTCAAAACTGGTCTCAGACACACTAGCTATGTGACCTTGGGCAAGTCACTTAACCCCAATTACCCTGCCTTCCCCCTCCAAAAAAAAAAAAAGATCTAAGAAGACTGGAAAAGTTGTGAAGGAAGGTTATAAAGGACTTTGAACGCCAAAAATAGGATTTCATATTTGAACGTGGAGGTGATAGGGAACCACTGGAGTTTTCTGAAAGAGGGCTGACATAGTCAGACCTAAATTCTAGGAAGATCAATTTGACAGCTGAATGGAGAATAGATTTGAGTGGGGAGAACCTTGAGGCAGGAAGACCCACCAGCAGGCTATGGCAAAGTCCAATTGTGAGGTGATGGGGTTTTACTCTAGAGTAGTGTCAGTGTTGGAGGAAAGAAGGAATTTTGAGAGATGTCACAAAAGTAAAATGGACAGGGAGGGGAGTGAGATAGAGTGAGGAAAAAAGGACAATGCTTAAGTTGGATCTGTGATTATCTCAAGGTGGGTACTGACCACAAAAATATGTATCACAATCTTTTCCTGCCTACTTATCCTGTGCAACTCTGGTGCTGTGGATAACATACTGGACTGGGAGCCAGAAGCCCCGAGTTCAACACTAACACTTAACTGTATGATCATTTAACCTCTTTACGCTTCCATTTCCTGATCTGTAAAATGAAGAGATAGGGTGATAGAATTTTTGAGGTCCCTTCTATGTCTGATTCTATGATCCTGTGGTCGTACAGTGGATAGAGTGCCAGCCCTGAAATCAGGAAGATCTATCTTCCAGAGTCCATATCTGGCCTCAGACACTTCCTAGTTGTGTGACCCTAGCAAATCACTTAAGCCTGTTTGCCTCAATTTCCTCATCTGTAAAACAAGCTGCAGAAGGAAATGGCAAACCACTCCAGAATCTTTACCAAGAAAACCCCAAATGGGGTCACAGAATCAAATGTGACTGAAACAACTGAATAACAACATAAAATAGAAGAGAATAGTAGAATAGATTAGAAAACAGACTCTAACAATGTTATTTACAAAAGATACATATGAAACAGAAAGACACATATAGAGTCAAAATAAAGGGCTGTTATCTGTTATGTTTCAACTGAAGTTAAAAAAAATGCAAGGGTGGTGATCCTGATCTCAGATAAAGCAAAAATAGATCTATTAAAAGGAATAAACAGGGATTTAAAAACCATTTTATTAAAAACAATAAATTAATGTCAACACTAAGCATATGTGCACCAAATGGCATAGCATCCAAGTTCTTTTTAAAACATTAAATGAGTGCTGGGCGTCTCACAGCCGCCAGGGCTCAGGGTTCCGTGAGGACTTGAGGAAGTAGGGGCTAGGCTGGGCAGGATAGTGGCTCCAAGGCTGCCATGGGCAACCTGTTTGGTGGCAAGAAGCAAAGCCGGATCACAAGGCCAGCCTGCAGTTGAAACAACAATGGAATAAGTCGAAGCAGTACCAGAAGAGGATTCACCCAGCAACTGGAGAGAGAAAGAGAATTTACCAGACAGCTTCACGATGGAAAGAAAGAAAGAGCAAAGTTACTGCTTAAGAAGAAGCACTACTAGGAACAGCTCTTGGATAAGACAGAAAACCAAATCACAAATCTGGAAACTATGGTTCAGAATATTGAGTTTACCCAGATTGAAATGAAAGTGATTGAAGGTCTGAAGTTTGGAAATGAGTGTCTGAATAAAATGCATCAGGTCATGTCCATAGAAGAAGTGGAAAGGATAATGGATGAAACCCGTATGCTGTGGAATGCTAGAAACAAATTGATGATCTTTTGGCTGGCAGTTTTACTCAAGAAGATGAAGATGCTATCTTAGAGGAACTGGAAGCAATCACTCTGGAAGAGGAGTTTCCAGAAGTTCCTTCAGAACCCCCATCAGAGAAGATTCCAGAGAAAGATCCCATCAAGACAAGGCCAAAACAGCCAGAACTGGTGGCAGCATCTTACCTTCTTTCTTCCCCCACTGGGGCCTTGGAGGGACTTCCTAAGGAATTATGACCCCTGGAGGGTTTATTTTCTCAGTCCTAGGAATGGGCATGCCCTGAAACTCTCTTGAGCTGGACAGGGCAGAGCAAAGTAAAGTGGACAGGGGAATGCTGACTGATCGGCAGCACATTTATGGTTCTTGTATCAAAAATTTTTTTTTTCTACAGCATTATTTTCCTGGTACTTTAAAGTCTGAATATACTTTAGTAGTACTCTTTCTTCTCACCTCTGGTGACTTACAAACTTTTCAAGCCAAATACTGTTGCGATTTTAGGTTGTGATTTCCATAATGGTCCAGCCCCAATCACAACACTCAGTACTGTATTTACACGACCTACCCCAAACTCTGTGATGTGCTTGAAGGACTCCGGTCTCCATAGAATGTTTCTGGGCATTTGGCTATATTGGGAAGGAGCAGAGGACTCTTCCTTTAGTAGTCTCACCACTGAGAGGAGAGGTCATTTGATTTGGGTTCCTGTTGGATTCTGTGTGGAACCAGAGGAAGGAAGGACAGAGGGAGTCCCTATAAACAGAGCCTTTCTGTGCTGCTTTCTTTGGCACTCCATCCTCTCCCTACCTGCTGGGATAGGACAACAGCATGTTCAAACCTAGGTCAGCTTATCCACACTGAACCAAAAGGTAAAGCTCTAGGAGGGAGAACATAGACTTTAGCTTCATTCCTCCCATCATTTTCATTGTGTCGTTAAAACTGGGACTGCCTTGGGGAAATTATCACTGGTCTTTCTATAGGATTTCCGATAATGTTCCTGAAAGGTTCAAAAGTGTGATAGAAAAGTCTGTGGTTCTAGCAGGGAAGTTCTTATCTGTGAAATTCCAGGATGTTGTGTCTGTTCTGAACATTTTCAAGTCCTGAGATTCACCTGAAACTTTCTTTCTTTTTTTTTTTATTTTTTGCTTTTTTTGCAATGCAATTGGGGTTTAGTGACTTGTCCAAGGTCACAACGTTAGTAAGTGTTAAGTGTCTGAGGCTAGATTTGAAGTCAGGTCCTATCGACTCCAGGGCCAGTGCTCTGTTCACTGTGCCACCTAGCCACCCTTCACCTGAAATTTTCATTTCCTTAAATTTGGCTGCTACATTCTCTCTGCCATAGCACTAGTCAGCTTCTGCAGTGGGATAGGAATTCCTTCATACCATTTGCACAGTTCCTGTTTTTATATTAGGCAGTGGAGCTGACATTTGGCTTTATTCTCCATTTGAAATAAGCAGGAGCAGAGATTCTAGCAGAGGAACCTTTTAACAATGGTTTTCAACAGATTTCCCCACACAATCTCTCCTTTCTCCAAAAATATATATAGAAAAAAAATATCTAGCATTGTTCTAGTTTAGTCTCTACAATCAATTCTGATAAGGGTAGGATGAGGTTGGACTTTAGCCTCTATAGAACTTGGGGCAGAATGTGCCTTGTGGCCTGAAGTTTTCTTTTAGGTAGCCATGTGAATAAGATAGATAGGCCTAGCAGCAGAGATTTGGAGGTGGATTCTAATAAAAATATTATTCTTATTTAACTATAATCACAAAAAAATTAAATGAATTACGGGATGAAAAAGAAAACAAAACTAGTAGAGGGCATACATTTACTCCTCTCAGATCTAGATAAACATAACCTGAAAATATACAAGAAAGAAGTTAGAGATGCATTGAATTTTAGAAAAGTTAGATATAATAGACCTTTGGAAAATATTAAAGGGAAGTACAAAGGAGTACTCTTATTTCTCAGCTGTGTGTTGCACTTTCACAAAAACTGATCACAGTACTAGTTTATAAAGCTTCACAAACAATGCAAACAAGCTGATGTATTGAATATACCTTTTTCTGGTGATAGTGCAATAAAAAACACATTCAGTAAAAGGCCTTTGAAGCCTAAATTAAGATTTAATTGGAAACTAAATAATCCAATCCTTTAAAAAATGAATGGTTAAAAGAACAAATCATGGAAACAATCAACCATTTTATTAAAGGTAATGACAGCCCTAAGACAACATATTAATATTTGTGGTAAGTTCAGTATTCATGTTGATGCCCATTGAACATCCTGGCTTCTCAGTTTATCAACCCTTTTTGGTATGATAATCTATTTCCACTCTACCTCAACCACCCACAGGTTTGATAATACCATAGACCGTACCGTTACCTAAGACTGTTCTGTCTCTATGATTTTGAAATCTGAAATTCTTCTCTCTAATCATAATTCACTGTCCTTGTACTTCTATCAATCCCTTACTCCTATCCTTAGTATGACTATTTGTTCCTCCATTCCCCTCTGCATCAACTGAAATAATCATGAATTTTGTTGTTCTTATTATCAATATGATAAATTTATCTGGTTGGTTTTGTTATCAATGTAGTGAATTATACTTATAATTTTCCTGTATTGTGTGGAGAAAAAGATTGTGAAACAGGCATTGAATTTATTGAGAAAAGAAGGAGAGTAGACTAGATGCTGGTAGGTGACAGTAACAAGGATCTGAACATGGTGATATAAACAGATGACATGAACTTCCAAAGAGGAAAAGTTTCTGAGTGATGGTGAAAGAAGCAATGGCTGAAAGTAGAAAGGGGGAGTCAGGTAAAAGGTGGCAAAGATTATGCCAACTCAGAGGCCATATGGTAGAATGAGAAGAATTGGATTTGCTGACTACACTTGCTGACTGATTTGAAGTCAGAGGTTCATGGTTTAAATCCCAGCCTTGATGCAAGCTACCTGTCAATCTCTCATACCCTCTGTCTTCTTATCTGAAAAAATGAAGAGACCGGACTAGATGGTACCTAAGCTCCTGTCCATCTTTAAATCCACAATCCTATAATATTTTTGGCTTGAAAAGTTTGTAAGTCACCAGAGGTGAGAAGAAAGAGTACTACTAAAGTATATTCAGACTTTAAAGTACCAGGAAATAATGCTGTAGAAAAAAAATATATATAGGATTGGGCTCAATTTGTGGTCCTACCTCCTTCATATCATTCCTATAACCTAAGTAGTATTACAGAAATCTAAATCCCATTCTTAGACATCATCTAACCAGCTTCACAAATTCATTTCTCTTCTGAAGCCCCTCCCCATCTTCAATAAGCAGCAAAGATTCAGATTCTACCTAGACCCTATATGTATGTGTTTGTGTGTGATGTATGTATATAGACATCTACGTTTGTATTCAATTCCTCCCATTATTCAGTGGATAGTGCCATAGAGAAGAATAAGAGGTAAGGCCAGGTCTGGAAAGAGTGACAAGGGAAGAGTTGCCTTCAAGACAAAGTTAGGTTTCTACGAACACCAAAAAATGGAAAGAGAATGAAAGGAAGAGTTGAGTTTGTTAACAACAAAGTCAGAGTTAAAGGACAAAGTGGAAGAACCCAGTAGGACAAAGGGACTGGGGAGGAATTGGGCTCAGCTGAATAAGAAAGACCTTTTTGCCTCTCCAGAGGGTGACTTTAACTCACAATGTTTAAGGGAGCAAGAAGCCATTTAGGATTATCTGATGGCAACTGGGTTTTTTTCCGTCTTACCTAAAATTGAACTCATTGTCTTTCTCCCCAAAGCCTCTCTTTTTCCTAACTTTCCTATTACTGTCAAGGCTACCAGTGTCCTCTCAGTCACCCCAACTCATGAACTAGGCACCATCATTGACGCCTTGCTCCTCTCACCCTCTGTTTCTCATCCCGAGTCCTGTCTCTTCTGCTCTTATAACATCACTTGTATTTGTCTCCCTTCTCCTATCTAACCCTGTCACCACCCTGGTGCAGACCCTCATTATCTCATGCCTCTATTATTGCAGTAGACGGATAGTCGATCTCCTTATCTCAAGTTTCTCCTCACTCTAGTCCGTTCTCCATTCTGCTGTTAAAGTGATCTTCCCAAATCTCTTCACCACCCTGGCTTCTGTCAGGTCCCCACTAAAATATGACCTTCTACAAGAAGCCTTTCCTCATCCCTTTTCATTCTAGTACTTTCCGTCTGTTGATTATTTCCTATTTATCCTTTATTTAACTTGTTTGCACACAGGTTTGGTTGGGTTTGTTTGGTTTTTTTGCATGTTGTTTCCTCCATTAGAGCATAAATTCTTCAAGGTCAGACACTGTGTTTAGCCTTTCTCTGTATCCCCAGAGATGTCAGATAATTGATTGACTAGCTGCCTCATGTTACACTGAAGCATGTGTTAGGACTTTGATGCTATTTCACAAATAAAATGAGTCTACAGCTATGCACAGAACAGTTTATATGTATATATGCACTGAGTCATGCATTATTCTGGTAGGTTCATGCCTTTGGCTAGGAAATCTCCAAATATGTGGTTATTGCATAGAATGAAGTCCAATATCACTAGTTGCATTACTGAATCCAAAGGAATCCATGTGAATCATTCTTGGGGACCTCCTTAATATCAGAATCAAGAGCTCCATGCCACTTCCATCCCCCTTAGTGTCAGGAAACATAGAAATCTGACTTTCTCAAAAGTCCCTCAGCTCCAACTGCAAACAGGACTACAAAGACAAAATCACGGGTTTTTTTTTTCTTAAGACAGAAAGAATTTGTCGTGTAACACTTGGTTTTGCCTTTAGCAAAGTCCCCATAGTGCTCCACTAAAAGAGGAAAGGCTCCGAGTAAGTCCGCGTTGCTTAGATTTTTCTCCCAAGAATAATTCACATCCTCACACTAGATGGTGCAATTGGGCCTCAGTGGAAAAACAATGACCTCCACATTAAAGCAGGCACTTGTATCAAAAGGCACTCTATTCAAGTGGTGAATAGCCTAGTCTGAGAACTGCTTTTCACCAGCAATGAATTACTCTCCCCTAGCCTCTGTTTAGGGCACAATAAATACTGGGCACCGAACACATTTTCTTCACCCACAGCAGGGACGCACAAGCATGCTATTTACTGACTCCTGGACAGCAAGAAGGGAACGTCCAGTGAGCATGTGTACCTTTTTTACCTAAAAAACTTTCTTCAATGACTCCTTAGAAGAATTTCCTAGAATCCGGCCTTCACAGGTCTATCTTCAGGTTGTATTTTTCCATTTCTGTGCCTGTTGCCTTTTCCGAGCCAGGCCACTTTCTACAACACTCTGTAAATTTTCGCAGAGAAGGTATTGAATTTAGAGTCAGAAAAATCTGTGTTGAAATCTCAACTCTGCTATTTACTGTGTGTCCTTGGGCAAGTCACCTTTGGTTTCAGTTTCCTCGCATTCAAAATGGGGGGGGGGGGGGGAGAATTGACCAGAAATCTCCTAGTCTTCCAGTACATTCTCTGGTATGTTGAACCTCAATTCCTATCCACAATGATTACCCCCTCACCCCCTGCCCCCAAACCACAGATCACCAGCCCTAGAGGCAATGGGAGTAGGGAAAGACTCAGGGTGAAGTTTATTATTCCAAATTGAATCCCTGAAAGCTTTGGGAATGGTGAAGGGGATGAATGAGAGGGGCAAGGCTCACAGCAACCCCTAGCTTCACATTTCCAACCCCAAGAGGATCCTTCCACTATTCCTAAATCCCCAGGGACCTCAAGCCAAGGGTATGGTATGGAATCCAGGTGTCCTTTTATCCACTGTGGTCTTGAGGCTGGAACCAGCACCAGGGTATATGTAAAGCACTTTGCAAACCTTAAAGCTCTGCATAAATACAAGTTATCATTAACCAGGCTTCCAGTCTAGTGATTAAGCCCTTCCTTGAGCCTGCTACGGCATTCCTGCTGAACTCAAGCAAGGTTTAGAGAGCGATAGAAAGGTGCGCTGGCAAATGTTTAACGACTGGGCTCCTTGGGGGGAAAACAGGTATGCACACACTTTTAAGTTTATCTGCATTATCGACACTTTCTTAAATCTAGGCAATCAACAAAACAGTAAATCAAGCCCACATCTGTGGTGATTGCCCTTAAGATAAGAGTTAGCTCCTGCTGGGAGGGGGTCTGTGAGATAGATATACAAAGGTTAGCTCACTCACCAATCCTTCGGTGCCAGCCAGTATTGTTCCATCTGTTCTAGCAGAGGGACCCCTCCTAGCAAGAGGACCTAATAATCCTGGAGTGCTAAGAAGATATAAGGAAGATGTGATCTGTTGGGAAGCTGGGTAATGACAGATGATAGATAGTATTGAGAGTTGGAAGAAACCTTGGAGATGGGATTTGGAGGCAGAAGACATGAGGTCGAATCTAGTCTCCTCTTTCTGCCTGTGAGGCCTTGGGGAGAATGCTTACTTAATTCTTATTCTCACTTTCTTCTTCTGTAAAACAAAGGATTTGGGGCTGCCAGGGACTTTGGATCTCATTTAGCCAACGGCCTCATTTTACGGATGTTGAAACTGAGGTCAGGAGAGATTAAAGTGATTTGCTCAAGGGCCCAAGCAGTAAGTAGTGGCTGGGATTCAAAGTCAACTCCTTGGACTCAGGCCAGGATCATTTGTGCCTCCTTGGTGAGCACCTTTCAATGAGTTTGTTTCTTTACAAAATATACTTGCTAGACAGGGAGCAACTGGCCTTGATATGTCTTCATATTTCAGTTGCCCTTTGTACAGAGTACATGATAAAAGTTGAACTGAAATGCAGCAGGAGAAATTGAGATTGGCCTCAGAAAAGATCTTACTGACCATGAAAGATTGTGAAATCTATCTTCTCTACCCTTGGGAAGATTTGGGAATCAGATTTATAAATACTCTGGACTAAATAGAGGATTTTTCCTGGAAGCACAGAGAAAGAATGGCAAGCATCCTTGAGGGTTATGACTCCCTGCTAATATAATGTGTACTTGTATATAAAATCAATTTTTCATGGGATATGTCATATTCGATTCCATTTTGTTGAGAGTCATAAAGCTCTGATTTCCTGTGAGATTCTCTTGATTAGGTTACAGTGCTAAGATTAACAAAGACTTCTTTCTGGCGTCATTAACAGCAGCACTAGTATCAGGTGGTTTGGTGGACAGAGCTCTGGGCCTGAAGTCAGGAAGACCCAAGTTCAGATCTGACCTCAGACATCTACTAGCTGTGTGTGACCCTGGGCAAGTCGTTTAAACTCTATTTTCCTCAGTTTTCTCAAGTGAGATCAGTTTCCTCAATAAGATGGGGATGATGATAAACACCTACCTCAAAGGGTTGTTGTGAAGATCAAATATGATAATGTTTGTAAAATGCTCAGCACAGCGACTAGAACAGAGTAGGTGATGTGTAAATGCTCATTCTCTTTCCCTTTCCTGCTAAGTTGTCAACTCACTTTGTTCTGGGTGCTCCTTGGCCACATTTGAGGATAAATGACTAGTTCATAGCCATTGGAATCGGCCTTTAAAAAAAAAAATTATTTACTACTAGTTTACAACATTCAGTTTTACAAGTTTTTGAGTTCCAAATTTTCTCCTCCCCCTTCCCCACCATGGCAGCATGCAATTTGATACAGGTTATACATATACATTAACATTAAATATTAGTCAAGTTGTAAAGAATTATAACCAATGCAATGAATAACAAGGAAGAAGAAACAAAAAAAACATGAAAGAGAGAGAGAAAGTAGTTTGCTTCAATCTGCATTCAGACTCCGTAATTCTTTCTTTGGATATGGGATAGCCTTTTCCATCATGAGTCCTTGGGAGTTGTCTTATAACTTTGCATTGCTGAGGGGAACCCAATCAAAGTTAGTCATCATACATACATTGTGTCTGTAATTGTGTACAATGTTCTCCTGGTTCTGCTCCCTTCACTCAGCATCAGTTTATATAAATCTCTCCAGGTTATTATGCTCCTCATTTCTTATAGCACAATAGTATTCCATTACATTCATATAACACAACTTGTTCAGTCATTCCCCAGTGGATGGGCATCTCCTTGATTTCCATTTCTTTGCCGCCACAAAAAAAAAGAGCTGCTATAAATATTTTTTTTACATACTGATCTTCCTCCCTCTTGTATGATTTCTTTGGGATACAGCCCTAGAAGTGGTATTGCTGGGTCAAAGGGTATGCACATTTTTATAGCCCTTTGGGTATAGTTCCAAATTGCTCTCCAGAATGCTTGGATTAGTTCACAATCCACCAACAGTGCCCCAATTTTCCCACACCTTCTCCAACATTTATCATTTTCCTGTTTTGTCATGTTAGCCAATCTGACAAGTGAAATGTGGTGCCTCAGAGTTGTTTTGATTTGCATTTCTCTAGTCAATAGTGATTTAGAGCATTTTTTCATATGATTATAGATACCTTTAATTTCGTCTTCTGAAAACTGCCTATTCATATTCTTTGACCATTTATCAATTGGGGAGTGACTTGCATTCTTGTAAATTTGACTCAGTTCTCTCTATATTTTAGAAATGAGGCCTTTATTAGAGACACTGGTTGTAAAAATTCTTTCTCAATTTTCTGCCTCCCTCCTAACCTTGGTTACATTGGTTTTGTTTGTACGAAACGTTTTCAATTTAATGTAATCAAAATTATCCATTTTGCATTTTGTAATGCTCTCTATTTCTTGTTTGATCATAAATTCTTCCCTTCTCCACATATCTGACAGGTAAACTATTCCTTGTTCTCCAAGATTGCTTACAGTATCTTTATATGATGATATAATTCATAATCATGAACCCGTTTAGACTTGATTTTGGTATACTGTGTAAGATATTGTTCTATGCCCATTCTGCTATACTATTTTCCAGTTTTCCCAATGGTTATTGTCAAATAGTGAGTTCTTATCCCAGAAACTGGGGTCTTGGGGTTTATAAAACAGTAGATTACTATGGTCATTGACTATTCTGTCTTGAGTACCTATTCTATTCCACTGATCCACTGCTCTATTCCTCAGCTAGTACCAAGTAGTTTTGATGATGGCTGCTCTATAATAAAGTTTAAAATCTGGTATGTCTAGGCCACCTTTCCTTCTTTTCATTACTTCCCTTGATATTCTGGACCTTTTGTTCTTCCAGATGAATTTTGTTATTATTTTTTCTTGCTCTGTTTTATGGGACAGTTCATCCCATTCATATTCACAGTTATGATTACTATCTATGTCTTTCCATCCTATTTCTCCCCATTTATGCTTTTATTTCTCCCTTCTCCCTTCCCCTCCTCAAGAGTTTTATTTTTGACTACTGCCTCTCTCAATATTTTCTCCCTATCAGTTCCTCCCTTTATCTGCCTTTTCCCCTTACAACTTCTTCCCTTCCTTCTAATTCCCCCTTTTCTTTCCCCTTTCCCCTCCTACTGCCTATAGATTTCTATACTTAACAAAGTGTGTTATTCAAACGTTTGTGTCTCTTCCTGTTAAATTCATACACTTAACGGAGAATGTCATTCCCTCCTTGAACCAAAACTAATGAGAGTAAAGCTCATATAGTGCTCATCTCCCTCCCTTGTTTCCCTCTACTGTAATACATGTAACCTCTTTATGTGATATAATTTACCCTTTTATGCCACCTCCTTTCCTCTTCTTACATTACAATCCCTTTACACCCCTTAATTAGGTTTTTTTTTATCATCACATCAGTTAATTTATACCCACACTATCTATTTCCCTTTTAAGTGTCATAATAATTATGCAATTCTCAATATTGACAGGAATCATCCTCCCATATAGGGATATAAACAGTTTGCTCTTATTGAATAAGAGGGATTTTTGGTGTATAGGGGTGTGTGTGTGTGTGTGTGTGTGTATGTGTGTTCATTTATTTTTTCTCTGTTTACCTTTTTATGTTTCTCTTGAGTCTTATATTTGAAGATCAAATTTTCCATTGAGCTCTGGCCTTTTCATCAGTAAGTTTTGGAAGTCCTTTATTTCATTGAATGACCATCTTCTTGCCTGAAAGATTATACTCAATTTTGCTGGGTAGTTGATCCTTGGTTGCAGCCCAAGCTCCTTTGCCTTATGATATATCATATTCCAACCCTCTGATCTTTTAATGTAGAAGCTACAGAGTCCTGTGTGATCCTGACTGTAGTTACATGATATTTGAATTGTTTCTTTCTGGCTGCTTGTAATATTTTCTACTTGACGTGATAATTCTGGAATTTGGCTGCTTCCTTGGAGTTTTCAATTTGGGATCTCTTTCAGGAGGTGAAAGGTGGATTCTTTCAATGATTATTTTACCTTCTGGTTCTAGGACCTCAGGACAGTTTTCCTTGATTATTTCTTGTAAGATACTATCCAGGCTCTTTTTTTCATCATGCCTTTCCAATAGACCAATAATTCTTTGATTCTCTCTCCTGGATCCATTTTCCAGGTCAGTTGTTTTTCCAATAAGTTATTTTACATTTTCTTCCACTTTTTCATTTTTTAGATTTTGTGTGACTGATTCTTGATGTCTCATAGAGTCATTTGCTTCAACTTGTCCAATTCTAATTTTTAAAGAATTGTTTTCCTCAGTTTTTGAACCTCTTTTTCCATTAGGCCAGATTTTACTTTCAAGGATTTATTTTCTCCAGTTAAGTTTTGAATCTCCTTCTCCATTTGTATAATTGTACTTTTTAAGGACTTGTTCTCATCAGTGAAATTTTTTTCCATTTTGCCAATTGTATTTTTTAAATAATTGGTCAGTTTTTCTTCTTCCTCTTTAATTTGGCTTGAGCCTTCCAAGAATGCTTTTTGGGTTTGAGATCAGTTCATATTCCCTTTTGAGGCTTCAGATGTGGGTGTAGTGTCAATGCTGACCTCTTCTGAATGTGAACCTTGCTCTTGCTTTTCACCATAATAGGATTCTAAAGTCTTAGTTTTTCCAATTTATTTTTCCCCATTGCGATTACTTATTTCCTGGCTTTTAAAGTGGATCTCTGCTTCTGGGGTACAGAGGGCTCTGACCTATGCTTCTCAGGCTGGGAGCTAGGGGTCTCATTGTTGACTTTGTGTGCTACAGCCTCTGAGTGTCTAGATTAAGACCAAAGCCAGGACTTTCAGTGTTTCCCTGGGTTACCCGAAGACTCACAGCATGAGGTATGGGGGAGGGGTAGTCTGACCACTTCAGGTTTCTGTCTCTGTGCCCCTGGGCTAGAGCTCAGGCAGGCTCAGCTGCTGGTAGCCAGGCCATGCTGGTGTTTGCCAATTCCTCTGGTTGTGCAAAGGTACACTGGGGTTCTGACATTAGCTTTTGCTGTCTCCACCCCCCTGGAGTTCAGGATCTCCAGCTGGGATGCCTCCCATCCTGCATTGGTGCCCTTCAGCCTCAGCACAGCCACAGCCACACACCTATTGTAGATCTTCCAAGCCTCCAGCTGGTTCCACTATTTCAGGATTTTATACTGGGGCAATATTCTCTGGGTTCTCAAGGTCAAAAGGGGAGATGAGAGTAGCTATGGTTTACTCCTCCATCTTGGCTCCCAGAAGTTCAGGTAGGTAATTTTTAAACATCCAGACTCTGGGCTGCTAGCTCCAGAAATAGCTACTGCCACTGCCACAGGCCCTGTGCTTGTCTCTTACCCAGCTCCACCAGATCCCCCATCCTGTGGTGAGAGGTTTGGGAATCACCCCTGTAGTGGGTGAATCAGTTCACCTGGGTTCTCTCAGGTTCCTCCGTTATGGTGGGGTGTGTGCTGGTGCAGCCCCCATGCGCAGCACTCTGTTTCCTCCCCCAATGAATTCTACCTGAGAATTCTCCATGTTGTTGACCAGGGCTGGAAATCTGCCACTCTCTATCTCCTAGTGGATTCTGCTACTCTAAAATTTGTTCAGTTTCACTTTTTAGCAGTAATTGAAGGAATTTATGGGCAAGCTCAGGTGAGTCACTGCTTTCACTTTTCCACCTTCAGAACTGGCTTTTAAAAGGAGATCTGGAGAGAGCAAGAGATGAATACAATACACAGAGAGAGACTTTAGTTCCCTGAATGAAGCTTGTATATCAGGTAAGAAAAGAATGATGTGATTCTAGAATATCAGTGGGCAGAGGAGCTGGTAGGGTTACT
Source organism: Pseudochirops corinnae (assembly GCA_028646515.1). NCBI lineage: Eukaryota > Metazoa > Chordata > Mammalia > Diprotodontia > Pseudocheiridae > Pseudochirops > Pseudochirops corinnae. Next base: position 366,277,525 of record CM053585.1, read on the forward strand.
ACCCTACCAGCCACAATGCAGTGGCAGTGGAAGAATCAAGTCAGCAAGAGTTGTTTTTTTCTTTTAAATTAATTTTTAGTTTTTAACTTTCACTTCCATAAGATTTTGAGTTTTAAATTTTCTCTACCTCCCTTCCTTACCCCCTCCCCAAGACAGCATGCAATCAGATATAGGCTCTACATGTACATTCATGTTAAACATATTTTCACATTAGTCATACTGTAAAGAACAATTAGAACCAATGGAAGGAACCACGAGAAAGAAGAAACAAAGCTAAACAACAATAAAAAAAGAGAAAGCAAAGAGTATGTTAGACTCTGTAGTTCTTTCTCTGAATGTGGATAGCATTTTCCATCATGAGTCTTTTGGAGTCCAGCAAAAAATTTTTTAAATGCCTACTATGTGTCAGGGACTTTGCTAAGCACTGGGGATACAAAGAAAGGCAAAGGATAGTCCTTGTTCTTCAGGAGCTCACAGTCTAATATGGAAGACAATGTGTAAATAATCACATGCAAACAAAACATAAATATGTATGTGTGTATATATATATATCACAGGCATATTATATGTATATACAGAACACATGTATGTTATATTGCATATGGCCTACATAGTATATGTGTGTATGTACAGAATGTATATCATATGTGTATGTCTAGAACGTGTACACTGTATGTGTATACATGGCACACATACATGTATGTGTGTGTGTATGTATTTGGAGATATTCCACAGAGGGAAGACACTAGGCTTAAGGGAAATTGGGAAAGACTTCCTGTAGAAGGTGGGATTTTAGTCTGAAGAAACATGAGAAGAGAGAGAATTCCCAGCAAGGGGATATCCAGTGAAAATGCAGGGAGTCAAGGAGGCCAATGTCACTGGATCACAGAGTATGTGGAGGTGAGCAAGGTTTAAGAAGACTGATAAAGTAGGAAGGGGCCAGGTTATGAAGGACTTTATAAGCCAAAGAAGAAATAAGGAACCACTGGAGTTTATTGAACATGGAGAGGGGTGGTAACATGGTCAGGTTCCACTTTAGGAAGAACAGTGTGACAGCTAAGGAGAGGATGGACTGGCTCAAGAGACCTGAGGCAGGGACACCAACGAGGGGGCTATTGCAGTAGTCTAGGCATGAGCGATGAGGGTCTGCAAGGGGGTGGTAGTGACAGAGGAATTCCAGATCAAGGAGAACACTTCCTGGACTAGGTCTTTGGAACCAGAGGAAGAGTTCTTTGGCAATGCTGAGTTTCTGGATCCAGCCTTCTAGGGATATCATAGGAGTTTCTGAATAATGCCAAGTTTCCTGGAGAGAAATCCTTGGATAAAACAAGAGTTGGAGCTGAAGCAAGGGACAGAGTTTAAATGTGGAAATCCAGACCTTCACTAGTGCTGTGAGTTATGTAGAGTCTGCAGATCTAGAGGGAGTGAAGTCAGTTCTCCAGCAGCCTTGAGCGTTTTCCCTCTTGGGAGGCATGCCTCAGTTTTTGTCTGGTACTCTATGTCTAGAGGTGTCTGAGGGCCTGGGAAGTGTAGACTCACTGGGAAGGGAAGGAGAGCTATTTGAACTGTTTATAGCCTTCAGTGTCATTCCTATGCATTAAAAAGGAGTTCATTTGAAAGGGGAAGAAGAGCATCCCTACTGGGTGGTGGTCAAGAGAGTAGAGAGAAGTAAATAAATGAATGTGAGAATTGTTGTAGTGCAAGTGGTGACACTTGGCAACTGGTTGACTACAGGGGAGGGGAAGCAGTAGGAAGAAGGTGCATGGGACATGAAGGTCTGTTATATTTTTTTAAATGAAGATCCAAGTTAGACATGAACTGGGAAAACCTGGGTGAGGACAATGAGCCAGAATGGAACTGTATATATATAAATCTAGAGCTTCAGTTCTGGGCCACTGAATATCTTGGTATATATAATAACCTATTCTTGCCCAGCACTTTTCCAGGTCCATGTCTTTGCCCACTTTGTTTCCTGTTCCTGGGATAACCTCCCTCCCTCCCTCTTCATTTGTGAAATTCCTGTGCTAGCTTTAGCGGCCAGCTCAAATGCTGCCTCTTCCAGGGAACCTTCCCTGATCCCTCCCCGCCAAGTCAACAACAACCAGCTCTTCCCCTTCAAACTTCATGTAGGAATTTGTTTGTATTTCTGTAATTATCAAGCAACCCTGTGCAGTGTAGTTGTGCCATTATGAGATTTTGTGTTCAGGGAATACAAAGCTCTTCCTTGAGTCTTATTATAAGTGCTTAATCTCCCCTAGTATAGTTTCTGGCATATGTCAAGTACTTAATAAATACAAGCAGTGAGGTGGCACAGTTGATAGAGCACCAGGTCTGGAGTCAAGGAGATCTGAGTTCAAATCTGGCCTCAGACACTTACTGGCTGTGTGACCCTGGGCAAGTCACTTAACCTCTGTTTCTTCATTTGTAAAATGGGAAGAGTAATAGCAATCTGCAGGACTGTTGTGAGGATCAAATGAGACAATATTCGTACAGCATTCATTACAATGCCCAGCACACAGTAGGCACTTAATCAATGCTTATTTCCTTCCTTCATTCTTGATCTATTGACTGTCCAAGGGCATATCTAGCTAAATTTGCAGAGACTCATTACTAGAAGACTGATAATAGAAGATTAATCTTTTCGGCCATGACTGCACTGAAGAACACATAGATCTCCAAAGTTTTAAAGTCAATGTATTTGTACTATATCATGTGTTCTACTTCCCTCTCTCCAGTGACATGTAAATTCCCTGAGGGCAGGTACCGCCTCTTGATTATCCTTATATCTCCTTATATATCTCCTAAACACTATTCTTTGCTCCAGCAGGTCCTGAATGAATAAATGAAAGAATGAAAAAAAAAAAACCCATTCATTAAGGGTTTCCTGTGTGCCAGGCATTGTGCACAGGAGAAATGAATATAAAAATGAGATGGTTTCTACCTTTAAAGAACTACGTTAAATGGTTATTAAATAAAGAATGGATGTTTATTTTCCATTTGGGAAAAAGTATGAACTAATATAAATGCTATAGTGTTTGGGGTCACAAAATATGAGTTAAATTCTTACTAAGTGGCCAGATTTCCTTTGCTTTGGTTCCCTTACCTAGAAAATGAAAGGGATAAGATAGATGGTTTGTAAAGGGCTTTCTGGCGTTAAATCCTTTTATCTTATACTATTTAAGTCTATAGCTAGCCATAATCACAGTCCTGTTTGAAAAATAATATACGGACATGTTCACAAACAGAATTTATTTCTCATTATTGGGACCAAAAGAGACTTAAAGGGAAAAACTATTTGGATTATGCTTTTCAGAAGGTGGTATATGAGTCTGCAGCATGATGATATCGCTAGGTGATTGATATGCAGTGTTGGGAGTTTAAAAAATGTTACAAGTCTGCGAGGTTTGGTTACAAGGCTATGGGGCAGCAAAGATGGTGGGAAGAGATGAGGAGTAAGAAGCAGGCGATGGTATCCTGAGATTCCAGAATCCTACCCAAGAATTGCAGATAGTTGTGAGAGATGGCAGTAAGAATCTTGTGTTCATGTAGTTCCCAAGATCTCATTGCCTATTAGTTGCTTTCCTAAGAGAAAGTCGTACTCCCTAAGGTGCTGTGATGGGATGAGAAAGGAAAGAATTGAGCAAAACAACTTCTGACTTTATTTTTTTATACTGGTGAGTGACAGGACTGTATCACTCTGTTACTGTGTTGTTAGCAAGACTAGTTAGCAAGATATTAATTGGGGAGTTGACTGGTGTACCCTGGGGATATTTGAAAAAGATAGTCATTTAGTGTGATGCAGAGAGCATTTAATTCATTATTTTTTTATCTGCATGGCAGGAAGTTTACCTATTTACAAATAGGTAAACTGTAAAAGAAGTAGGTGTGGGTGGAGGCACAGGAGAAGATAATGAGTTCTGTTTGGGGCATGTGGAATTTGAGATGTCCATAGAACATCGAGTTCTGGAATGTCCAATAAAGAGTTGGTGAAGAACCACTGTTCTAAGAGCTCACACCCCTGCTGGTTCGGAGGTGAGAAATTATATCTTTTCTCATTTCTCCTTATTGCAATTCTTACTTTTAATAACATTAGGAGAGAGAGAGAAAAAAAATCAGTCACCCATCTCTGTAGTATGTATTACAGAGACCTGGAAACATGCTTTCAGGAAACTCTGTCTACTTTTTTCCCCCTTAAACTGAAATCTGTTCTTCATGTTATCTTGTTTGCTTAACAAGTGAACTTCAGGACATTTTGGCATACTTTGGGAGGAAGCTACCCAAGGCTCTAGTACAGTGGTTCTCAATCTTCCTAATTCCACAGCCCTTTAATATCTTATGTGGGTGTATCTGCATGTGGGCAGACCCATCTGGAGACAGATAGAGAAGTGGTGTCTTGGTTCCTAAGACCATCAGAAATATGTATTTTCCTATGGTCTTAGGTGACCCTTGTGACCCCTGTGAAAGGGTCGTTCGACCACCAAAGGGGTCGTGACCCACAGGTTGAGAACCACTGCTCTAGCAGAACAATCTCACACATAGCTATTTCCTCCCTCCCAGAAACGGAAGGGAGGCATTCCAAAATCACCTTCCTCCCCCTCATCACCTAGAGGTACTTTTAAAAGAGCCTGAACATCTGCCAGGCTAAGGGTAACAGCCTCCATCAGGGTGGTGGTTTTAATTGGGCACTACATTCCTAAGGAGAAGGTTGATCATTTCTCACCTCTGTCCTATTCCAGATTTGTTTCATCATCACACTTACAGCTAGTTATCTTACTATAGACATGAGCTCATCGGTGCTCAGGGGTGGGCTAGGGCAGAGACAGGCCAGCTAGGTAACTACCCCCTCTTCATTTTCTACATTCATATTATCCATTTTATGGCTTTATATTCATTGAGTTGGGTTTTGGAAAGAGTCACTCATCTTGAAAGGTAATGGGGACGTCAGGAATTACAAAGGGCAGAATGAACTATGTGTTATCATTCCAAATCCCCTACCCTTGCCCAGCTCTGCCCAAGCATTTTATCCTCCTCATCTTTCTTCTTAGTGTTTTTCCAAATAAAAGCTTATGTAACTTGGAGAAGCAGAGGGCACTGTGTTTATGCCTCCCCCCCCCCCCCATTAAAGGACCTTTGAAGTACAGATTAAAAAGTAATTGGAAACTTGAACTTAATCCTAAAGAAAGGTTGAGTCCATAAACAGGTCAGAGAAACAATGAATAATTTCATTAAAGATAACAACAAAGAGTCAACATACGAAAATTTATGAGATGTAGCCAAAGCAGAACTTAGAGGAAAATTTATATTTAGAAACACTTACATCAAAAAAGAGCTTATTAAAGAATTAATTGTGCAAAAATCCTACAAAACCAACAAATTAAAACACATCAATTAAACAGCAGAATATAAATCCTAAAAATTAAAGGAGAGATTAACAAAATTGGAAGTTGAAAGTATTGAACTAATAAAACTAGGAGCCATTTTTTAAAAAAGGAATAAAATAGATAAGCCATTAGCATTTGATTTCCTTTAAAAAAGAGAGAAAGGCAAATTACCAGTATTAAAAAATGAAAAAGAATGCAGAGGCAGAGCCAAGATGGTGGCATAGAAGCAGGAAATTCCATGAGCCCCCCCCACAACCACCTCAAATACCTATAAAATATGACTCTAAACAAATTTTAGAGCTACAGAACCCACAAAGTGACAGAGAAAAACAAATCTCCCGCTGAAGGTAGCCTGGCAGGCCTACAGGAAGGGTCCATCGCAGCAGGCTAGGAGCAGAGCGCAGTCCCATGTGAGTAGCATGGTTTTGGCCTCAGGGTGACCCTGACCAGTGGGTGCCAGAGCAGACTTCAGGAGAGTGAATCACTAGCAGCTGTGGTGGTTTCCAGACTCCTTAAGCCATAAACACCAAAGTTTCCAGACTCCTTAAGCCATAAACACCAAAGTAAAAGGTCAGTTGGGAACTCTGTTGGAAAGGAAGGGTGTGGTCCACCCCTGCCCCTGGGGCAAGAAGTGGCAGAGTCATGGTGGCTGCAGCAGCCACTGCCTGGCATGGCTGCATCCAAAGCTCCTGGCCTGCAGATATAGGGTGGCCAAGAGACTATTCAGAGGGTAATCGCTATTGCTTTAACCTGCTTGGATCTGGATTACGGTCTTGGGTAGAAGTCCTGGGTTATGTGGCCAGTAGGCCAGAGCTTGTGGGCACTGCAGAGAGGGCACCCAACTAATAGCTCCAGCAGCTGCGACAACCCCAGTGATTTGGGATAAAGCTCTCTCCATCCTGGAAGCAGATTCTACCATGACAAAGAGCTCAAAAGTCAAGTAATCAACTGGCAACATGAGCAAGCAGAGGAAGCAAAGCAAGCAGAATAATCAAATCTTAGATTCCTTTTTTGGGGACAAAAAAGATCAAAACATGGAATGAGAGGAAGACAATGAAGTCAAAACTCCTGGATCAAAAGCCTCCAAGAAAAATATGAATTGGTCACAGGCCATGTAGGAGCTCAAGAAGAATTTTAAAAATCAAGTAAGAGAAGTGGAGGAAAAATTGGAAAGAGAAATGAGAATGATGCAATAAAATCATGAAAAGCAAGTCAACAACCTGATTGAAGAAAATAACACCTTAAAAAATAGACTAACTCAAATGGCA
>CM053585.1:366284673-366295938 GCA_028646515.1 Pseudochirops corinnae
TTGGTTACAGCCCTTCTATATGACCAAACTATTGTACAATGTGAGAGTATTTGCAGATCTTATACATGATTGCACGCCACCATGGCGGGGGGGGAAGGGAGGGGAGAAAATCTGAAACTCAAATGATTGTAGAACTGAATCTTGTAAATTAAAAGTAAATGAGTAAATAAAAAAAAAATTCTTTTCTCCCTCTCTCCCTCCCCTACTCCATCCTCAAGTTGGCAAGCAATCTGATATAGGTTATACATGTCCAATCATATTAAACATATTTCCACATTAGTCATGTTGTGTAAGAAGAATCAGAACAAAAGGAGAAAACCATGAGAAAGAAGAAAAACAAATAATAAAAAGAGAAAATAGTATGCTTTGATCTGCATTCAGACTCCATAGTTCTTTCTCTGGATGTGGATAGAGGAGGGGGGAACCTGTGGCCTCGAAGCAACATACGGAACTCTAGGCCCTCAAGTATGGCCCTTTGACTGAATTCAAACTTCACAGAAGAAACTTCCTTAATAAGATTTGCTCTGTGAAACTTGGACTCAGTCAAAAGACTGTACCCAAGGACCTAGAAGGCCACATGTGGCCTCAAGGCAGCAGGTTCCCCAGCCCTGAGTAGCATTTTCCATCATGAGTCTTTTGGAATTACGTTGGATCATTGTATTGCTGAGAAGAGCTAAGTCTATCAAAGATGATCATCGCACAATGTTGCTGTTACTGTGTACAGTGTTCTCCTGGTTCTGTTCACTTCACTCAGCATCAGTTCATGTAAGTTTTTCCAGGTTCTTCTGAAATCCACCTGCTCATCATTTCTTATAGCCCAGAAGCATTCCATTACATTCATATACCACAGCTTGTTCAAACATTCCCCAATTGATAGGTACCTACTCAATTTCCAATTCTTTGCATATGTGGCCTTCTTGAGCCATTCTCTTCCACCCTCTCTCCCCATCCCACAAAACAATTTAAAGAATGGAAAGGAAAAAAAAAACCCTATTATTGAATCTCTTCTTAAACAAAAGTCTTGGTATAACAAGTTGCAGGACCCAGAATAGAATTGGGAATGCTAGAAGACAATAGAGTTGACTTACAATCTAGATAGTGTCTCAGACAGATGGGCATTCCTCTACTTTCCCCTTGGCTAAGTGGATGGACATTTGGGGCAGATTGAAGCTATGAGCCTAAGTAGAGTTAGTCTATAGCTGGAAAAAAAATTCTCTCAGGTTGAATATTCTAGGTGAATGGGACAAGCTGTGGTTCCTAGGTAAGGTACAAATGGAGAAAGAAGACTTGGAATTTTGTGCACACACACACACACACACACACACACCTTTGACATAGCTATTCCACTGCTAAGCCTATGCCCAAAGGAAGTCAAAGAAAGAGGAAAAGTTCATTTATGTGCAAAAATATTTATAGTAGCTTTTTCTGTGGTAGCAAAACCAATCCAAACCCTGGAGACTTCAATGAGTGCCCAAAAAAGTAAGGAATGGTTGAAGAAGTTGTGACATATAGTTGTTAAAAGCTGGCAATTCTTCTTTTGAAAAGTGTTTGTTCATATCTTTTGACTAGTTATCTATTGGGTAATGGCTTTTGGTTATACAGTGTATATATATGTGTGTGCATTCACACATATACACACATCTATCATCTATCTTTCTATATGTAAATATATATGTGGTCTACATATCTTGTATATCAAACACTTATCTGGGAAATTAGTTTCAAAGATTTTTTTCCCATTTGACTGTTTCCTTCTTAATCAGTATGCATTCATTTCATTTGTGCAGAAGTTTTTCAGTTTTATACAGTCAAAGACATCTATTTTACCTTTTGTAATTGCCTCTCTCCCTTGTTTGGTTAAGAATACAACTCTTTGGGGGCAGTTAGGTGGCTCAGTGAATAGCCCTGGAGTCAGGAGGACCTGAGTCCAAAGCTGGCCTCAGACACTTGACATGTAACTAGCTGTGTGAACTTGGGAAAGTCACTTAACCTCAATTATCTTGCCTCCCCCCCTCAAAAAAAAAAAAATACATCTCCTACCCTTAGCTGTGAAAGCCATAAAATCTGCTTCTCTTTGAATTTTTTATTGTATGATCTTTAATATTAGGATTATATAACCATTTTGAACAATGAAACACTTTTTAAAAGGCACAGAAAAGAGCAGAAGGAAATTTAGAGAGAAACAGACAAGCAGAACTAACATTTTGAATTTAGTGCTTATTTTATTAAAAAAAAAATAACTCCCTCAAAACAAAAACAAAACCCCAACAGCAACAAATTGTATGTAATGAGCTTCCCAGTTTCTTTTTACAAACTTTTAAAAAATCCTTTGTATATGGAAACATTTAGGGCTTTTGGTGTCGTTCAAGTCAAAATATTAAAACATTTAAAAAATCTTCCCCATAGTTGGTATGCAAGAGGTAGTGAGAAGAGATCCTCACTCTTAACTCCCTTTGCTTTTCCTGTCCCAAATCAAACCTGAAACAGCTGCCCCAGCACCTCTCCTTTATTCCTCCTTCATGATAGCACTGACCCTGAAGATACTGCCTTCATCTTTCTCATGACCTGTGGGGATCGAGTGTTTAAGGAATGACCTCCCTGGCACTCTAGCAATGAAAGGAAGGAAGACAAGCAGGCAGAGGTTGCTGGGAGATGGTTGGATAGACACCCCATATGTGAGGAGAGATTGACAATTTTCCTTCCAATTTTGCAATGTCTCATGAAGCGTGATTATAGTGAATCTAATGAGTGCATTGCATAAGTCTGTGGGGCAGGGACATCTATTGAGAAGGGACAGTTCAAGCGAAGGGTAGGAGTGGAATCATATACTTTTCTATAATTTTCTAACAACTCTGGTCCTATTTCATAACCTTCTGGTCTCAATTTGGAATCCAGTCAACATAAATTTTAAGCCATTCATGAAAGAAACTTGGCAGTATGGGAGGCTTATGTGCCTTCAATGGAAAGACAAGTTGAGCAAGCACAGTATTAGGACCCTACCCTATTGAAATCACTTGATGGGTCACTTGAGTATATTGCCACCTGGTGGACAAGTTAAATATCATCTTTCATTGGATAATTAAGTGACATTCTGTTTTTCCATGGGCTTCAACATCTCAAGTGTCTCATGGGCCATCACCACGTACAGATACAGCTTATAGTATCTCACACACCTAGTGTGTGTGTATGTGTGTGTGTGTCTCCAGTCATTTCAGTCATGTCCAACTCTGCAATGCCATTTGGGTTTTTTTGGTGGAAAGATATTGGAATGGTTTGCCATTTCTTTTTCCAGCTTATTTTACAGATGAGGAAACTGAGGCAAACAGGGTTAAGTGACTTGGCCAGAGTCACACACCTAGAAAGTGTCTGAGGCCAGATTTGAACTCAGTCCTTCTGCCTCCAGGACTGGTGCTCTATCTCCCGCACCACCTAGCTGCCCCATACATCTATTACATTGTCATATAAATAAATTTGTCGGAGCCTTTGTTAGGTGATAACACCATTTTTCCTTCTTTAATATAACTTAATATATACTTGTTAAGTGCCTATTATGTGCAATTAGTTGTGGAAATAGAGAGAAAAATTAAAAACAATTTCTGATCACAAAGAGATTACATTCTACTCAGTGATACAGTATTTTTTTTTTTTTGGAGAGAAGGCAGGGCAGTTAGGTTTAAGTGACTTGCCCAAGGTCATACAGCTAGTAAGTGTCAAGTGTCTGAGGCTGGATTTGAACTCAGGTCCTCCTGACTCCAGGGCTGGTTCTCTTTTTGCTGCACTACGGGATGCCTTCACTACTCAGTGATAGGGCATGTAAATAAACAAACAAAAAACCCCAAAGGCAATATAATTTGAGAAGGAAGAAAGCACTAATGCCTAGGGGCAGAGGGGGACTAAGCAAAGTTTCTTATCAGGGGAAGCACCTAAGCACAGAGCCTTGAAAGAAACCAAGGATTTTCAAAGTCCAGTTTGATGAAAGAGAGAAGTAAGAGATGTAATGCCACATTAGGGACCAGCAAGTGCGTCAGTGTGCTTGGAAGGCAGAGATCATGAGGAAGAATGCAATGAGACTGGAAAGGTAGCCTGGTGAATCCAAACACAGCCCAAGCACACTGGGAGAAACTTGTTATAATGGAAGCTTCCTCCTCTCCCTTGGTGGTTCATTTTGGTGTCTTGCCTCTCAAGCCATCGCTGAAATCTTGCTAATATCTAATCTAAATCCCTCCTGATTTAATTTTAGCCTTTCTTTCATGTTTTGTTTGATTCTTCATCAGATGGCTGGGGGATTTCTATATGGAGCTCTCAAAACAGAAAGGTCTTCAGTCTTTCTGTACCAGGGAGAGAGGCTGATGATGGTAGGTAGAGGTGATGGGGGGTGGGAAGAAGAGGGTCTCTTCTCCCATTGCCCACCCAACCTAAAACAGTATTAAGATTATTTCAATCTTGGGTATCCATAAGACTTTTCTTATTTGGTGGCCTGGATAGAGAACAGGGTGAAACACAGTAGACAGCAGATGACTTATGGATCTGGAGGTTTGCGTCAGTCTGAAACCTCTAATCATTGCCCCTCTCCTCAGATCACACCAGGACCTTTATTTAAGAGACCTAAACTCTTTAAGGAACTCACTCACACCATTTGAGCTAGTAGACTTGGGAGTACCTCCTTTCATATGTGAATCTCCAGGAAATTTACCCCAAGTTCAAGACATGGTGAATCAGCATTCATTTAACACCCCAACTGATGTGTTTACTTCTACCAGTTAGCACATTAATTCAAATAAAAGGCATTTAACCAAAAAGCATAGCAAAGAAAGTGATTCCTCTATAGAATACCTTCTATAAGTTACCAGCAGTGGAGGTGGTAACACATGTAAGAGACACATGCAGTCACACCTCTCATGATCTGGAGTTGCTGATATATGCAATATCTGGCAATATCAGCATGCTGTTCCTGGTTTCCACTCCTACTTCCTTTCTCTGCTTTCTTACAAGGATGGTCTGAACTCTTTTAGTCCCAAGTCGCTGAGTGCAGGCACTATACTTACGTAAAAAATATTGCCAATAAAAGCCAGCCAGAGTGGCACAGACTGAATCTAGTTAGAGGAATACAGCCTGTATCTGGTACAGATCGTCCAGCATCCCGATAATATTTAATTTAGGATTGGAAAATTCCTTGAAACTCCCAATTTAACCTTTTATGAAGGTTATATATTATGAAGGGTTATATATATACACGCACACACACACATACACACACACATACACACACACACACACACACACACACACACACACACACATATATATATATTCTTTATGAACCCATTTCAGAAACTTCTAAAAACAACAAAAAGCAACAACAACAACAAAATCCACAGCAGCTGTGTGCAGACTGGAGCTCCCAGGATCTCCTCTAATTGGCGTGCAAGTAAAATTGAGCGATATGAAAGCTAAGAGAAGAAGGCAAAGTCATTGTCCACTGTCCACCCCCTTCTTGGCCCATATTATTATTATCGACTTGATTATGTATACTGGCCAACAGACCCCTTGACTTCTGTATTCTGTCTCCCTCCCTCCAGGTGGAATAGGCGACTACCGTTGCATTGATCATCTGCCCTTGCATAAATGACATCCATCTGCTCAGTTTGCATCCCCAGATTTTCATCACCAATTGTAAGATAGGGGAGATAACGCCTAGCTCCCAGGGCTGTTGTGAGGACAATATCAGATCGTATTTGTAAAGCAGTTAGTACAGTGCCTAGTACATAATAGATACTTGATAAATGCTAAGTTCCCCTCTCTCTCCCTCCCGGATTCCTTGTGCTTGAAAGTTATCTGGGGCCACTATTGACAGGAGGGAATTGCCTGGGACTCAGCAGAATTGGGACTTGAACTGAACCCGGCACAGGAACTCCAGATACCATCACATTCAGCTTTCCTCTTTGCCCCCGCCTAGATCTCCGGAAACTTTTTTATACCTGCCCATCCTCACCCATGTCTCCCACTCCATGCCCATGGATCCCATGGAGAGAGACTTAGTGGCCCAAGTTTTTTCTCCTCCTTCTGACTGTCCCGCCTATACTCTGGCAATTTCCTCTGGCAACTCCCACACCCTGGGCTAACTTTGGGGTTGGTTTCCAGCAGTGGTTGGAGTTTTTATGTTAAAAAAATATTTTAGGCTGTTGGAGAGGGAGCAGAGGGCTGGGCAAAGAATAATAAATATGCTCGTGAAAGAAAGATTGTCTGGATGGGTTGCAGCTGTTACTGTCCACAGGCTGGCCTCTGGGTCATGCCAGGGGCTGGGGAGCCCTAAAGCAGCGTGGAGCTGGGAGAACTAGTCGCTTTCCCCAGTCCAATAAGGAAAAAAAAAAACCCAACTATCACACGGAGGGAAAAGGCTTCTTTCCGCTCTCCAGGTCTTCTCTCACTATTTTCCTTTGTAACTCATATGGTTTTGCCTTCATATTTAAGACTCGATTCAAGTCACCTTTCCTAATCCCCTGCAACCATTAGTGTCCTTCCCAAGCTACCCTGTATTTCTTCGGAATATAATAACGTCCACACATACATGTTCTTTTCCTACTAGGTTTTAAGTTCCATCCAGAAAGGGCAATCCCTGTGCTTTATTTTTTTGTCTTGGTATTCCTAGCACACAGCGCAGTGTCTGGATCATAAGAAGTGCTTATTAAATACTTACTGATTGATAGCTATTTGCTAAGGGTTATAGGTCAGAACAAACAGAAAAGGGCTGGATTGAGGTTAAAAAGGGCAGTTTTGTTTGTTTCTATCTTGGGTCCCTTCCCCTGAAGTTCATCTTCCTTGCCAGCTCTGTAAATAACAAAAGGAAGAAGAAGAGAAGGAGATAGAACATTTATACAATGTTGACTATGTGCTAAGCCTCTTACACCCAGCCCAGTAGATCCTCACTTCACCTAGAGAGGGAATTTCTAAACTAGGCTTCACTATGGGGTCTGTTGATAGAATTCAGGAGATTCATGAATTTGAATTGGGAAAACATTACACCATTATTTTCACTGACAGATAATGGAAATTTAGCTTTTCTTTCAATTATTTAAAAACATTATTCTGAGAAGAGACTGCCAAAAAGAGATACAAAAAAGGTTAAAAACCCCTGCTTAGAGAACTGGCTTTGATGACTTTTCTCACAATATCAGCCTTGGGATTCCATCTCCTTGCTGTTCTATTCCCAGCTTTTTTTTTTTTTGTCCCTCTAATCTTTCCCAGTGTCTCTCCCCTCTCTGTCTCTCTTCTCTCTTCTCTCTCTCTGTCTCTCTCTGTCTCTGTCTCTGTCTCCCTGTCTCTCTTCTCTCTCTCTCTGTCTCTGTCTCTCTGTCTCTTTCTCTCTCTGTCTCTCTTCTCTCCTCTCTCTGTCTCTCTCTCTGTCTCTGTCTCTCTGTCTCTCTGTCTCTCTCTCCCTCTCCCTCTCCTTCTTCCTCCTCCCCTCTCTTCACTCTTAATCTCTTTCTTGCTGTCTGTCTGTTTCCAGGTCCTTTACAGTTTTCCTAGGGAGGAGAGGGGAAAGTGTGTACATTGGGGAAAGGGCAGGGTGGGGGTTGGGGCAGAAGGTGGCAAAGGACAGAAACAGAACAAGAAACCTCAGTTTGATGGGAGGTTGACACTGTCAATATTTGAGATGAGCAGAATAACAGAGACAGAAGATGTATATACACAGAAACAGATGGAGAGAGAAACTGATAGTAATTAAAAGTCAAAAGCAGAGTCAAAAAGAAGCCGTGAGGAACAGTGATCACCAAGCAGTTTTTGCAGTCAGGCCCCCCCAGACATTCCTGTGGCCTGGGATCCCAGAGGAGGCCCAGCATGGCGGGGCAGTTGGGACAGCCCAGTCTTGGCTCAGCATCACAGGGGTGCTAGAGATAAAAAGAGTCCCCTCACCCACCCCATCACCTCTACCATGCCAGAGATTTCAGGGCTGGAAGGGACCTTACAGACCACAGACTCCCTCCTCCTCATTTCATATCAGAGAAAACTCAGCCCTAGGGGAGATGGAGCGATTTATCCAATGTCCTATACATATTAAATAACATAGTTGGGATTCCAACCTAGGTTCTCTGCCTCCAAATTTATCCTAGTTTTAGGGGAAAATCTAGTCTTCCTTTGCAAAATCTTCTCTCTCTTAATCTTGAACAGTGGACTCATAGATTTATGTAAATATAAATGGTCATATAATAGCAGCTTTAAGTGATATTGAAATACCAATAAATTCAGGCTACAGTGTCTAGAGCCAGGAGAACAATTCTTTCTCATACACTTGCCTTCTCCCACTGCTCAGAGAGGAAACAGGAGGCAAAATGATTGGACAATATTATTAATTACTAATTACTAATGTTGCTTTGTTTTTCTTAAGCAGAGCCCCAGGGAAGGGGCGAGGGGGAACAAAGGGGATGATGACAATATTGAGGATTCTCAGCAGACCCAGGTCTCCTAAGGAATATCTATTAACAATGAATAAAAGTATAAAGGTTCCAGATGGGATTTTAAAACCAAAGAAAAACATTGATATTCTCAATATCATAAAGGATAGCCCAAGGACTCAGGACCTAAAGGAAGGGAAGTTACAGTGTTCAAGGCCTCCAGTGAGAGATGTCACAAGGAAACCAGGGCACTGGTAGCATGCCAGGGTCTCTGCCAATTGCATTGGGGCCACTCTAGGGGCAGAGGCCTGGGCAGATCCCTGAGTTGAAAACCTGAAGCAACAGACTACTGAGTAGGAGACTGCCCAGGGAAATAAGAGGTAACAGCATAACCACAGGTCCTGGAATGCCCCAGGGAGACCAGACTAATAGCCAGTTAATCTGGGTCAGGCTGACGTGGCAAATCTTCAGTAGGTGACATCCCAAGGAAATTGACAAGGTCCATGCCATGGCTGGGGAAGCCCCAGAAGATAGAAGGAGAGCTACAGACTGGCAATGGGTGGAGTCTGTTACCAAGAATGTAACCAGAACTCTAATCTCAGGCCAGAGAAGTGGAAGAAGGCAGGGCCTGGATCTAGGCAGCCTCCCATCCAAAGACCACAGAACAGCAATCTATAGATGGTACCAGATGCAGGATCTAGAGATGATATAACTTCATCTCACGCAAGACAGCAAGAGACAGTACTTATACTTAATCATTCCATCTAATATTACTCGAAGGGGAGCAGAGCTTGGCCTTGGCAAAGACTTAATTCAGGGACTGTAGCTATAGATATGAGAAAACAGAAAAAGAAAAAACCTTCCGACAATAAAGAAATATTGTGCATTAAAGAATCCCAGGATAAAATTCCAGAGAAAGAAAATAACCCCCAAATAATCTCAGAATAACCTTAGAAAAAAAGTAAGGGACTCCAAGAATGCATAGAAGAAATGAAGGAAGAGCTGAAATAGATTTTTAAAAAATGAATGGAAAATTGGAATGAGAATAAACAACTTGGAACAAAAATTGAACAACTTCAGTCAAGTAGCTGACATCATAAAGATATTGACTAAAACAAACAACTTAATGATTCAATGGAGGGATAAGAAATATTAACACAAAATAAAAAGGATAAAAAATTAGGACAATTTTGACATCTACTATTAAAAACAACTGATTGGGATAAAGGACAAGAAGAGGTAATTTAAGAATCATTAGAGTCTATGAAAACTGTCACTAAAGAAAAATATTGTTTAAAAAAAGCATAAAAGAAAATTCTCTGGATCGATTAGAGTCAGAGTACAAAGTGAAAATAGAATATACCCTTCATTTCTTGAGAGAAACCCCAAACTGAATACATCCAGAAATATCATAGCTCAAATCCAGAGTTTGGGGGTCAAAGAAAAGAGATTGCCAGCAGCCAGGAAGATAGAAATAGTTTTGTGTGCTGTTATTTATGGAGTTTTGTGTGGTGCTACTCATAGGGAGGAAGATAAGACTAGAAGAATGATAAATATGATGCTGCATGTCTGTATAAGGGATGTACTGAATTGTTGCAAGAGCCTCTCTTTCAAGAGGCTTACAAAGAAAGGAGCATCAGGGAGGTGGAATGGTAGACAAGCATGGGAAGTTGTCCCTATAATCCCTATACTGTCTCCCCTGACCCACTCGTCCTTTTTGGGCTTGCTTGAAACTCTAGAAACTGTTGAGAATGGACCTTTCCTAGACTAGATCCTTCTCTTTCACCTCGCTTGAACTGAGATCTTCTCCTGCTCCCAAATGAAGAGTTCATTCATCGTTGTATATTATTTAGTATGTTCTATTTCTCCTGGGCAGCCTACGTGTCCCGGTGGATAGTGTCAGGCCTGGAGTCAGAAAGACTCATTCAAATCTGGCCTTAGACACTTACTAATTGTGTGATCCTGGGCAAGTCACTTAATCCTGTTTGCCTCAGTTTCCTCATCTGTAAAGTGAGCTGGAGAAGGAAATGACAAACCACTCTAGTATCTGTGTCAAGAAAACCCCAAATGGGGGTACGAAGAGTCAGACATGTCTGAAGAACTACTGAACAACAACAAGAAGAACATAATTTTTCCAATATTTGTTTTTCATTTCCTTAAATAAATGAATTTAGTCACTATTTGATATTACAATGTTCTTTTGTATGATTAGCATTTGGTGAGGAGGGGCAAAGTTGGTGGGTATTTTCCAAGGGCTACCCTCTCCCTTAAGACCAATCAAGGAAGCAGCTTTTGTTCTGAACCTATCCTGCCCCTAGAGTAGAGATATTTGAGAGATGGAAGATGAATACAATTCTAGTCTTGGAGACTGGAGGAGTGACTGCTCAGTCTTAGCTGTGCTAATACTCTTCTCCCTACCTCTTTCCCACCCCTGCCCCTTCCGTGCAATCTTCTAGTTGACCCTCCTCATGTTCTCTGATGGTTGGAACAGACCTCAGATCATAACTATCCATGTCACCCTCAAGGCATATTTTTATGTTTAGACAACTCACATACACCTAATTTCATATAAAATAACATATAAATTATAATAAATTATAAATATAAACAAAAATACTAAAATAATAACATATAAAATAAATGTACAAATGTACATTTATGTACATAAGGAAACACAATCAAGATTGCAAGTAATAATAAATTAATATTTAATAATATTAAATTAATAATTAATAATAAATTGGAATATGATATACGAAAAGGAAAAAAAAACTTTCTTACAAAGGACAGTTTGTACCACAAAACTGAATATAATAAAAGAGAAAACTTTCCTTAACTTTTTTGTTATGAATTAGAAAAACATCCCAAAATA
>CM053585.1:366296038-366317720 GCA_028646515.1 Pseudochirops corinnae
AGTGTATTTAATAAAAAATGTTTCTTTTGAAGCCCTTTTGTTTCTTTTCTTCTTTTTTTCATTACTATGATTTCCCCTATATTCTCTCCCCAGACCCACTCACCCTACACACCTCTCCATACTTCAGGTTTAGAATTGGAATAAAATGAGACACTTTTAGACCTTCTGCAGTGAACAAAAGGGGGCCTTCTTAGCCATCATGGAAAGGATACTAGGCACGGTGACAGTCTTGATTCAGCTGAGGACCTTTTCCCTGTCTCTGTGTTGTCCGTGCTGATCTGCTACTGAGGGAGAGCTACCACTATTTTCTCATGGGCCAGTATTTGTACTGAAACACTAAGAAAATATGTAAATGGACAGAGCCTTTAGTTGAGCCACTTAGGTCTCCAGGATGGTTACTACGTGTTTTAAAAGACAACTATAATTTGAAAGTATAACATGTCTTGACAGGGAGAAACCAGAGGAAATTCTTGTGAAGGTCTGAAGTTCTACTACTACCTAACTGTACAAATTAGCCCTCCAACCTGGTTATAGGGGCAAAAGATTAAAACCATCTTGGAAAGTGTTCCCTAAGACATTTCCTTCAGTATAGCCTGGTTCTTGTTCAATCAGTTGCAGGATAGGGCAGTTAGGTGAGTTACTGGGGTCCCATACTGCTTATCCAGCAGCTACCTCTAGCCCATGAGATGATCTCGACTTTTTGCCCATCTTTAAATAGGTTCGAAGTCTGACTAGCTGCTATAGAGCCAGCTGTGAAGGGAAGTAACTGGTAGGGTGCTTTAGTTTAGCAGAATTGATGCTGCAGGATGAACCAAATGACAGGTCAAGACACCTGATGCCCACACTCATCAGTGTGGAAAATATGTTGGCAGATGTAGAAAACCAGACAGTTGTCGTGGAAATAAAAATCTGCTAAGGAGTATGAAGCTGCTCACTTGCTGAATGAATTAGCCCTAAGAATGGAAGAAAGGAAGGCACTGTGCTAAGAGCTCTGCATATATGAGATATATATATATTATATATATATAGATAGATAGATAGATATTATATATATATATATATATTATATATATTATATTATACATCATTTGATCCTCACAATAACCCTGGGAAATAGGTGCTATTATGACCCTCATTTTACGCCGAGGAACCGAGGCACCCAGATGCTAAGTGTCCATGGTCACACAGCTAATAAGTGTCCCAGGTCAGATTTGAACTTGGGTCTTCCTGACTCCAGCTTCAGAACTCTATTCATTGCATCACCTAGTGACTTCTGAATGGTGCCAGTGCATCTATACTTTGCAGGTTTTTCCAGGAGAGGAGGAAGTGATACTCCCCAAGGGCTAACCAGGAAGCCTAGGATGATGGATTAGGGAGGAGTAACTTTTGTGCCTAGTCCAACAGGACATCAGTGGTCCAAGACTTTGTCTCCTGTACCAATTAGGTTGGTTTCAATAACTTTCAAGGACAACTAGCCTTGGTGTATTAGGCAGATCTTGCTCCAACCACACCTTGTAACATACGAATATAGTCAAACAAAACAAATTTGTGTTGTATTGATTGTGTCTGATTTATGTCTCATTCTGTATCTACAGACCCTCTCTACAACAGATGGGAACCATGTTTCTTTGGGGGGGGGGTATTTTTTCTCTTTTTCTGTTTTTTGGAGGGGGGAAGGCAGGGCAATTGGGATTAAGTGACTTGCCCAAGGTCACACAGCTAGTAAGTGTTAAGTGTCTGAGGGAGGATTTGAACTCAGGTCCTCCTGACTCCAGGGTCGGCATTCTATTCACTGCACCACCTAGCTGCTCCAAAACCATGTTTCTTTATCAGACTTCTGGAGTCATAACTGGTCATTGCATTGATCAGAGTTAAGTCTTTCTAAATTATTTTCATTGTATAATCAGTTTTCCTGGTTTTACTTACTTTACTCTGCATCAGTTTATACAAGTCTTCTTTCCCAAGTTTCTCTGAATCCACCCCTTTTCTTATTTTCCATAACACAATAATATCCTGTTACTTTAAAATACAATAATTTATGCAGATATTCCCCAACTGATGGATGCTCATTTTCTCTCCAGTTTTTTTTTTATGTAAGAAAGATGTTGTTATAAATATTGTTGCATATATGGGTCCTTTCCTTTTGATCTCTAGTAGTGGTATCATTGGGTCAAAGGATACCTATATAGTTTAGTGACTTTGGGGGTGGGAAGGATCTCTACACCTCTGCTCCACCCAAGGAAATAGCCCAGTCAAGACTGAACTTTGAACCCCTGCAAATGGATTCCCTAACACTGCAATGCTTACCATCACCACCCAGAAGTCACATCTCCTTTTTTCCAGGCTTTCTCTTTCCTCTTGTTTCTTCCTCCCACTTTCCTTCTGCTTCTTGACCTTTGAATGTTTTAAGCCTGCAGGGGTGGGGAAGCTGTGGCCTTGAGGCCACGTGTGGCTTTCTAGGTCCTGGGATGTGGCCTTTTGATTGCTTCCGAGTTTTGTAGAACAAAGCCTTTAATTAAGAGGATTTGTTCTGTGTCTGTGAAGTTTAGATTGAAAGGGCCACACTTGAGAACCTAGAGCAGTGGTTCTCAACTTTCCTAATGCTGCAACTCTTTAATACTCGTATGTGGGCAGACCTGCCTGGAGACAGATGGAGGAGCCCGGTGTCCAGCGCAGATGGTCTTAGCCACTCCTGTGACCCCAGTGAAAGGGTCATTCAATCCCCAAAGGGGTCGTGACCCACAGGTTGAGAACCAGTGACCTAGACGGTGACATGTGGCCTCAAGGCTTCAGGCTCCTCACTCCTGCTTAGGGTTTGGGAGACTGCTCTTCTGGGCTCTCTGTTGGCTTCTTAAGCTGTATCACCTCAGGCAGCAATGAAGGCTCAGGGAGCTGAGGGAATAGGCCCAGTGTATATTAGAGGGAATGCACATTTAAGAGACTCCTCTGGATAGTGTGGCACCAAAATGTGCAGCTGTCTTCTCCTTCATCTCCCAGATGTCAAGCAAAGTTTGAATGAGATATTTCTCAAGCCCTACCAGGCCAATGGGGTGACTGGCATTTCTCCCTGCTCAGCTGGCAGTTGCCTACCTTCCAGAAGGCATCATTAATGGTAACGATCCAAGGCAGACTCAATGTTCCTACGCTTACACAGGTGTCATGGAAAATTTGAGGCCTTGATCTTTGTTCTTGATTGTTCCTTCCCTATTTTTTACAACTGGAAACTTTCGGCTACTTTGTTCTCATTAACTAGGAAAGGGAGGGGAGAAGAGTGGCCTGAGTCAGCAGGTGAGGGCAGAGGCACCTGCTACTTCTTCTGATCAGTTATGACCTACACACACACACACACACACACACACACACACACACACACACATACACACACACACACACAGAGTGATACGTATGTGTATGCGTGCACATAAAATCATGTGCATATGGAGACAGAGCCTTCACTCCTTCAATAAAATATCTCTCCTCTTATGTCACCCTCCACCTCAGAACTAAACCCCTATACCTTTACATCTCTGTTTACTAGTCCCCAGCACTCTGGCACACTACTTCCCCATTCCTCTTCCCCCACTCCTGCCATCTTTTGTCAACTGTTTTCTCCCAGCCTTGAGGGTAACAAGATTTCTCCTTAAAGATCCCAATAAAAATTTATGATCAGAAAACAACTTAAGAAATTGCTTCCCCCCACTGGGTCCTGGCTCCTCCTTATCTCCACCCACCTCTAGTCAACTCTTACTCTACTATCGTCCTTGATTAAGGGTTCATGGAAACTTTTCAGGTCACTGGTTCTCTCCTTCCTCAAGGGAATAGGGCCCATCTTCCTTCCTTCTTTTCCTCCTCCTCTTTTAACAGAGATTCTGGTGTACATAGCTCCTTCTTTCAAGCAGCTCCCAACCCTTCTCAGAGAAGAACTCACCTGTTTCCACAATGGTGTAGTGGGGATAGGGAAGAATGAAGACTGTCCATGCCACTTTACAAATAGGAAAACAGATCCTGAGAGGGTCCATGACTCAGGTCCAACATGACTGGGTTGAGACTAGAACCTGAGGTTCCTGGTCAGCAGCTATACTGGTCTATGATGGTTTGTGTCTAAACCAAGATGTGAAGACTGAGATGGGGATTGGAATTAGTGAGAAACTCCAGAACTAAAGAAGAATGAAGACAAGGTAAAGACATGCTTATATGCTGCTGAGAAAAGAATGAGAAAAGCTATAAAGTTTCCTTTCTTCCAAGGAGTTCCCCTTTTTCCAAAGACTCTTGCTGAACTTAAACTTGCCCATTTGCTCACTTGCTCAAGTATATATAGAACACCAACTTGTTCACCATTGTGCTAGCCCTATGAGACTTGGATAGTTATGGCAGGGTCCTTGGATTTAAGAAGAATAGTTGGGGAAATAAAACATTTATGTGGAAAATAATAGTAAATAACACAATAATCATATGTGATTAGGTGCTTAGCACAGTCTATAGAAATAGAATTATGTAGGAATACAGATATGGGAATTCAGCCACCCTGGAGAAGAAGTTGCAACAGTGGGCCAGGGCTGAACCCAGACCCAGGCTGGCTGACCATCATCCTCTGTACCATTCTTCTCTCCCCCTTCCCACTGTGAGCTTTGCTATTCATCTGCTACTCATTACTATCCCTAGGACTTCTCTCCTATTTCTCTTCCTACCCCTATATTAATCAATCACTTGCCATGTGGGAGCAAAGTTCCCACCCCCAGTTCTCTCACTCACATCCTCTGCAACCCTACTTCACACATGGCCCACTCCAACCCCATTCCTCCAATCCTTTCCTTTTGCTCTCTGGAATTCCTGTTCTATAATGAGCAAACTCCTCTTCATCTTGTACTTCTTCCTTTTGTACTCCATCTACTAGCCCTCAGTGAGACCTGGCTTTCCTTGGATAATACGACATCCCCAGCCATCCTCTCTAGCATCACCTGTACCTTCTCCCACACCACTTGACACACTAGTCCTAGAGGGGAGGCTGGAATATTCTTTGCTCCCCACAACCACTTCTAGACCCTCCTTTTACCTATATCAATCATTCAGCAACCTCTCCTTTGAAGTCCACTTAAACAGAATTTTCCAGCCAATCCAAATCATGGATAAATATAAATGTTTCCATAAATAAATAACGTAAATTAATATTCTCCAACTGGGACCTTAATATGTATGATGGTCCTTATATTCCTCTCCAATTACTTCCTTTTCCATTTCCAAATATTCTCTATTCTCCTCAAAAGCCCCGCACACTACCTCTTCCTTCCAACTGTAGAATTTTGTCTCTTACTGAGAAAATGGAGGACCTTCATTGGTTTCTTCTTCTCCCAATTCTCTTCATCTCAAAATCTCTTGATGTCACCTCCAACTTTCCTCTCCTTTCCCCTAGTATCTCCAACCCCAGTACATAGGAACTTGATCTTCTCTCCTCCTCAAAGGTGGCCAGCATTACCTCTCTTGAATCTTTAACCTTCAAATATAACCTGTCTCTCCATCCGTCTGTCCTTTCCCAGCTAGCTAGTTCCAGTTGGGCAACTCAGCTCCTCCTCTGCTCTGCTTTGCTCTCCTCTCCCCTTACCTGAGGGTGTTCTGCCCAATGGAAGGCAAATTTTGATGACTGAAAGCTACCTAGTTAACTTGAGGTTTACTGCCTAGATTTCTCTCTCAAAGACCAAGCCTTAAACCCAATTCACTCTAGTTAGACAGAGAGCTTTTGGAAAGGGGAATTTATTAAGGTTGTGTAGCAAGAACACTTGATACAAAGCACTTCCCCCTAAAAGTTTGTAAAATATGCTCTTGCCAGCATGTTCAGAGTCAAGGGGAAAGGGAGTTCAAGCTTAGAGTAGATAAAGGGAAGCTGAAAAAGTGAGGGTGGGGAGAAGAGTACCAGGTACAGGGGCATGATGGAGGCATCTAGATTGCAATTTATTGTGCAATGAAGAGAGGGCTGTCCTTGCACCCCCCCTTCACTGAGGGATCTGGGAGGAGTCAGAGGAGTTGCAAGGACTAAGGATACTTTCAAGGTGTGAATTCCAGGACTGAAGCATCTTCCAGGATGAATAGTTTTCACCTAGCTATTTGCCCCTCTTAATCCTTTGCCAGATCCTCAACCAAGTCATGCTCACTCCACAGGGCTGTCTTCTCTCTATACTGTTTTCACTTGGTGATCTAATCAGCTCCCATAGATTGAATTATCTTCACTAACATGATGATTCTCAAGTCAGTTTATCCAGCTCAAAACTTTTGTGCTAATCTTCATCCTCACATTTCCGATTCCCTATTGGATGTCCTGAACTGGATTTATCATAGACATGTTATACTCAACTTGTCCAAAGCTGAGCTCACTATCTTTCCCCCCAAATCCTCTTTTCTCCTAACTTTCTTATGTTGAGGTTAACCCCCCCATCCTCCCAGTCATCCAGATTCACAACCTAGGCATCACATTTGTCATCTTTGAATCTTCATTCTCATATCCCATGTGTTACCAAGACTTGTTGATGTTACCTGCATAATCCTCTTGCATATGCTCTATTCCTCCACCTTTGTGAAGGTGCTTATCCCCTCACACTGGAGCTATTGCAATAGCCTACTGATTGGCCTCCCTGCCTCAAGTCTCTTCTTAGTCCAATCTGACTTCCACCAGCTGTCAAAGTGATCTTAAAGTACGGTCTGACTATATTACTCACCCTACTCATTACATTTCGGTGGTTCCCTTTTACCTCCAGAATCAAATGTGAAATCTTCTGATTGATTTGCAAAGTCCTTCATAACCTTCTCTCTCTCTTTCCAGTCTTCTTATACCTCCTCCCTCCCCATGAATTCTAGGCGCCAGTGACACTGGCCCTGTTGTTCCTCAAACAAGACACTCCAACTCTTAACCTGGGAACACTTCATTGGGTGTCCTCATTCCCGGAATACTCCCCCTCCTTATCTCCGCTTCCTGGCCTCCCTGGTTTCCTTCAAGGCCCAGTGAAAAATCTCATTTTTCACAGGAAGCCTTTCTTGATCTCTCTTAATTCTAGCACCTTCCCTCTGTTTCCAATTTGTTCTGTTTATAGCTTGTTTATACATGGTTGTTTGCATATTGTTTCCCTCATTATACTGTGAGCTCCTTGAGAGAAGGGACTGTCTTACCCTTTTTATCTGGAGTTTAGCACAGTACCCATCACAAAGTAGGTGTTCAATAAATCTTTTTTGACTGACTGGCTCTCTTGGTGGCATCTACTCCATAGAGATACCATGTTGTCTTACTAAAACCAGGTTCTTTTCCATTAAACGATAAAGCAAAACAAACAAACTCTCAAAGAACAAGGCCTGGTAAAGCAGAAATTTATCTCTAAAAGGAGAATGATAGGCTGAGAAAAAGCCAGCAGATGAAAGAGTAGCATTCACTGGGTTCTGTTTCTGAAGCACAATGTATATAGTACTCTGTCGTGAAGCTGTCATGTTTATGCTCATGTCCCAGTCACACCATCCCAACATTGGAGTCACAGGACCCTCTTGTCCTTATTCACTGTAAAGGCTCAGCTCTAGGTCCTGGGGTGTGGAGGCTCCAAGATATACAGTAGAAGGCCCTTGCCTCCTTGCCCCACCCCCTCTGCACAGATTCACAGTCTCCCTCCCTCCCCAACCCCTTTTTAAAATCCATAATGACGGCAACTAGACCAGACATTCTCCCTAACTGTGCATTCACTTACTTCCTACCTTTTGTTAGGGGTAAGCAATCTCTGTGCTTTTAGAATGACAATCATTCTTTTGGTACAGGACTACTCCCAAGCCCACCAGGGTAAGGCTTACATGAGTGCAGGACAAAAGACTTGTTAGGATCTTCAGAGGTAAACAGTGGAGATATATGAAGAAATTGACTAGAACTTTGAAAACTTGCTCACTTTTGTCCATCTCTCAAAAGGGCTTCATGGATTTTTGGATAATCTAGTCTTTCTGGTATTTTTATTTCTCTTTGTAAGCATTACCTAAATCCTGGGAAAGTTTCTCTGAATATCTTCCATTCAGAAATGTAACCTCTACATTCTTAGAGTGAAGTTCTCACATCTTGTTGAGATATAATACACAAACTTGCCAGAGACTTCACAAGATTGACATTTATTGGTTGACAGCTTCAGATATTTTCTTCTAGCTAGTCTAATCAGCCTCTTCTCATGTTTTTTTTTTCTTTCAGGATCTTCCCCAAGATAATGATATCATCCAAGTAAATAAATTCTTACAGGTTGTTCATGCCTCCAACTACTTACTCCATCAGTTTTTGAAAAGTGGTAGAAATCTAGCCAGGCAAATGACAAGTCAGAACCACCAGATATCTGTCTTGCTTTTGTTTAAAGTTTGGTATTCTACACACATTTATATCTTTCCATTCTTCTCTGGTATCACCACTCTAGGTATGTGTTGTCAGATTCTATAATGATACCATTGACCAAGATATCTTTAAGATAATTTCTGAGGTTTTCCATGATATATAATGGGAATACTCCTTGAAGATTCCTGGATTGCCTGGGACTTGGTAAGTTAGATCCTATGGGTTGTTCTTCAGGCACAGCTGGCATCCCACTGAATCAGTGAGAACAACATACTTATGTTCTCACTGAGTTTCTGTTTCAACCAATCCCTCTATTCTTCCAGTACTGGAAAATCACCAGTCAAATTTTTCAGGATCCACTCCTGAGGCTAAAAAGCTAGTGCTTTTGTAATGTTCATTGTAACCACTTGCCTCTCTTCTCCTGCAGAGTTCCTTATAGGCTATATAAATAGCCTATACAAATCAAAAAAGTTGGTTTGTAGTAGCCTGTAAGTATCTTGAACAGATTGGGAATGGTTCCAATTAGCACTGACACTCCACTGGTAGGTAGTGATGTGAATATGTCAGTATCACAATTCTGATGACACCAATGCCTTCCTTGGGAAATCTCTACCAATGAGGGAAGTTTTTATTACTCAGACCTCTAAATCCAAGCTCTTTCAAAGGCTGTAATGTAATCCCAGGGGGCAATCCAGAGAAAATTACTAATTTGGGCTAGTGATGTCCCTGAGTAACCAGTATCTTACAACTAGATAATGTTTCAGTCTCCTACAGGAAACCTAGCTGTAGTCCCAGCTCTAAGAGATGCTACTCAGTATGGTTTAAAGAACTAGCCCTCACCTTATACACAGGGGCAACTGTCTTGTACAGCTTGGGGGGAAGGGAGGAGGTGGGGAGGGAGGTGCTAGCTTTTTCTCTATCTGAAGGTCAAACTATCCTTTCTGATAGAGAGACTACATAATCAGCTTCACCCACAGATAAGGCATCCATATCTAATCCAAAGAGCTGAGATTCAAACCTTGATCCTTAGACTTCTAACCTTGTGCTATCTCTTCTACAACATATGATTCATATCAATAGAAACATTAAAAAAAACAACAACACATGACCATCTGTTTTGCTCCTGCATCCTAAGGACCACTGAGTCTTTCCATCTAAAATTTCCTATACATGATGTCTTTCACCATTAGAATGTTAATTCCTTGAGAACAGGGACTGTCTTGCCCTTCTATTTGTGTCACCAGCACTTAACAGAGTGCTTTACACATAGTACTTGACAAATGTTTTTAAATTCATTAATTGATTCATACTACCTCTTCACAAACATAAGAGAGCTTCCCTGTCCTTCATATCTGGTGAACAGACAAGCTCAGCTGAGGGCACCTGGGGAAGACAAGCCAGCCCTCTGTTTCTCTGATTCCCCCCTTTCTCTATGTGGCGTCTGAGTCATTGCCCAAGTAGGACAGGTAGTTTTGTTCATATGCTTCCAATTCCTTTGACTTCTCTCTCTTGCAAGAGTGACCAGTCACAAGGGCTGGTTTTCTATTTTCAGTTAATACATGAGGTCTCCTTCTTCTACACTCCTCTCTTATTTCCCCCACCCCTCTTCCCTAGCATTTCCACTTTAGCCAGAATTTACCCAAGTATTCTCACTTGTGGGGAAGAGAGACCCTGGGAGCCTAAGTATCCAAGGAGAAAGGTATTGTTCCTTGATTCCTACCATCCATAGCAAAAGGGAGTTCTACCCAGTGACTGGTTCACTGTTTTCTAAAGCTCTCAGCTGTCAAAGATGAAGTAGAGTGAGTTTGGGGGGGAGGCAACTTATTAAACAATACACTTATGTTCATGAAACAAAATCAGCACTGGTACATAACTAAGATCTTTCAGTATCTTAGACCCTAGAGTCTAGGGTCTAGACAGTCTCTTCCCTTCTTTATTTTTCTTCTCTCAATTGCGATCTGAGTTTTGGTAGTGAAGATGGAATACACAGGCCCAACTACACAGAAAATTATTCAGTTTCATTGGCAAGCTGGACTTCTCCAGGAAGTACTACCTGACTGAATGGGTCTGGAGCCAACTCTGCTATCTCTAACATGCCTTCAGCCCCCATGAACCCAAAATATACACTACTGATACTCACTTTTCAAGTGTTTTCATATGGTATAGCCCCCAGTCCACATTATTAGGAACCACCAGAAGAACAGTCTCGGAACTGAGAGGACATGTGTATTCCATAGGATTTTTTTCCATAGAATTTCTTTTGTTCTTTACCTGTTTTTTTTTTCATGTCTAGACACATTTACCCATTTTATAGGGGGTAATGCTTTGGCGAAGGCTCTTACCCTGAGTTTCCTTACTATTATATAAGGTAATGTGAAACAAGTGCTAAACTTAGAACCAAGACCCTGGGTTTGAATCCTAGCTTCCATTCTCATAGCTATGTGACTACTTGACTTCTCATGGCCTCAGTTTCCTTGCCTGTAAAATGGGGGTGATAATATTTATATGTTTTACTTCTTGAGATTGTTGTGAGGATGGTGTTTGGTAATTATTAATGTGTTATCATTGTTTTCATCAATGTCTAAAACTATCCCTGTCAGGCTCAGACATGTGAAGGGGCATGAGGAGTTGTTCTGAACTATGGACAATTTCCATCTCAGTTCTGGTTTTGCCCACCTCACCCTCTGACTTGATTACTGAGTGCCTCAATTCCATAGCCTCTGCCCCTGCATCCCCAACAGAGGCCTCCTCTTGTGAAGGTTGTTGGCTATGAGGGAAAGGATTGAGCCCCTTTGAGTCCAGGCACTTTAACAGAGGATAGTGTTTTTCTCATTGCCTGGGGCAGCATTACTAACATTCCTTTGCTCAGAAATAGTGTTCTCATAGACTCTTGGAATTGGCCAAACCTCTCTTCCCTTCCCACCTCTGCATCTAACAGGAAAGCTCCTCACCTACCTCTAACAAACAGGGTTTCATTTCCAGTGGGACGAAGATGCCATGACCCGCCAAAGTTACCCAACCTAATGTCTCCCATCCCTACTGTTAGAAATTTCTAACCAGCCTCCCCTTCTTTTCAGATTCACCATGAATCAATAGCATGCTGAGATCTAGACCCTAAGTCTACTAGAAGAGAGTGAGCAGTTTTGGAAGTGGGAAGAGGAACATAGAGCTTATTTTCCACATATCTGTTTCTATACTTCTGTCTTTCTGTGTCTCCTTTTCTTTCTAGGTCTTTGTATCTTTTTCTGTTGACCAATTTAGCTTCAGTTGTCAGAAACCCTTCCCCAAGGTCCCATGCATAGGGGGCCATGTGGAACTTATAGGATTGTAAGAATTATAAGAACTAGAAGCAAAAGCATGCCAGAGTGAAGAGGATCAGCTTGAGAAGACCATTTTTTAAATTTCTAGAGTAAACATTTTTTTACTTCAGTAATCAGTAACTACTACAAATGAGGGTTTGATTTATTGTTTTGCTGATTGTCTAGATTTAAGAAAGTTATGGATAAAATGTTAATGATGCAAATTGAATTTAAAAGTGTCATGCATGAATCCCCACCCCCCCCCCCCCAGAAAACCAGTTATTAAGGAGGGGACTTTAGAGGTTACCTAGTCTAATAGTTCCCAGGTTATAAGTCAGAACTCTTGCAAGGGGTGCACATCAAACACTATCTCATGATCTTTATTTAGCTCTAACAGAATGCAATCAAGTTTTAATGTAATCCAGGAAATTTAATCACAATGATTTCATTGAAGACAGGAAGAATCTAGTGGCATGGATAGAACTGTAGTTCTGGTAAAAATGTGACTCTCCTTCTTCCCCCTTCCCACATGAAGGGAAAAGAGATTGAACCTGAGCAGCTAAGTGTGAGGTTCAATTTGTGTTTGGAGAAGCACTAGGGTAGGTAGTAGGATGATGGTTGAAGAGTTGAAGATGCTCCGGAAGGTACTTTGAAAGTAGACTAGAACTGGAAGTGTTGATGTAGCTAGAGTTCTCTCTCCCGTTTGTGTCAGGAGCAATGTTCTAATCTCTCTTTCCATGCAGGTTAGGCTACTTTTTTTTTTCTTAGAACATATTGAGAAATTCCTCGAGACTTGGTTGGCTCAGGGGGTCTAAAGTCTCAGCCTTTTGATGTCACTTCCTCAAAGTACAAAGCAGTCAAGAAGAGTAACAGGAGTCCCCAGATGCTTGGTTGGTGAATCAAGATGGTGAATCAACTAAATCAACTTGAGGAGTACTTAACGCATATCCTTGTTGAATATCTTTTTTCTGCTAAGGTTAAGAAATCTAATTTAGTTAACTGTTGAATGACCTACACTTGTATCATTTCCTCCCCACCTCCACCCCCTGCCCATATTGAGCCAGCAGGGGAATGACCTGGTGAGGCCCAGCCTAGACCACCCTGCTTGCCAAGTTGTCTATTCAAACCCCTAAAAAGGGACTCCAAGTGTGTGGCTGGAATAGACTGAAGCTTCTAGCTGTTGTCACTCCTTGAGACCATCGAAAAGTCAAAGAAGGTTTAACTCCCCTCCCATATCCTTGAGTCTACATAATAGTTATATTTCCTTAAGCTATTTCTAATTCCTGATTTTGTTTCATATAAAACTATGAACAATTACAACTGCTTTGTCATTAATGCCTGTATATTAATTGAATACAGAGGGAATACAATGAAGGAAGCCAAGGAATAGCTTGGGCCACACAGAACTAAACAGGCAGAGATTTGAATCTCAGTTTAAAATAAATAAAAGTTCAATCCTGGTTTTGGAGACTGTAATTGTTGCAATTTTTATTAGTATAACAGGTACAGGCACATGAACAAAGTGCTTCTGGCAGATGTCACCATGTGAAAGAGGCTAGGGAGCCTAGGGAGAGTTGGGATGATGTGTA
Source organism: Pseudochirops corinnae (assembly GCA_028646515.1). NCBI lineage: Eukaryota > Metazoa > Chordata > Mammalia > Diprotodontia > Pseudocheiridae > Pseudochirops > Pseudochirops corinnae. The sequence goes on from CM053585.1 coordinate 366,309,262, forward strand.
ACTCTTATAAACCTCCTAAATTTCACAGAAAGTGACCCTTAGCACTTTACCCTAGGCTACTGAATTGTGTGTAAACAGATTTAGGTGAGAGGGCAGACTATAACAAAAATGCTTTTCTCAGCAACAGAGAGCCTGGGCAGAGTTCATACTCTTCATCTCATTGGCCTTTCCAAGGCAACTCAAAGGCTCCAGCTCAGGAGTAAAGGTCTGAATGAAGACACTGGCTAAGACAGAGTCAAGCCCTTAAGACCAGTTAAACCAGGAATTGAAGAAAAGTGAGTAAGATCATATTCCAAAGGTGAGGGCAAGGAGAGAATTGAGTACCTCTTCCCTTCGCTCATGCTTTTTCATCTAACTACCAAACCTTGGCAGACAGCGCCCTCTATTGGTCTCAAAGGATGCCATGTAAATAATAGATTTTGTGTCAAAGTTTTTTATTTTAGAGATGTTTCCTTTGTACCTAGTAGAAAAATACAGATTTATTTTAAAGAACTATTGAATTCCTAGTAACTTTTTGTCATTATGTTTCCCAACCATAAGATACAATCAGTAGAACTACTAGTATGTGGGGATCTAACATTTATTGACACAAAAGGGAATCTTTGTATTTGAAGACATTAGGAATGATTGATTTATTCCAATTGCCTTATTTTATAGCTAGGTGGTGCAGTGGATGGAGTGCAGAGTTGGAGTCAAGAAGTTCTGAGTTCAAATCCTGTCAGACACTTAATAGCTATATGATGCTGGGCAAGTCACGTAATCTCTTTCAGCCTCAGTTTCATCATTTGTAAAATGGGGTAATAATGCTGCCTACCCCCATAAAGTTGTGAGGACTAAATGAGATAACATAGGTAAAGCACTTTGCTTAAAGTGCTATATAAATGCTGGCCGTGATGATGATGTTGATGATGAAGGAGTTGGAGAGGAAGAGAAGAAAGACTAAGAGCACAGATAATATAATAATATATGGAAATAATATAATATAAATATAATAATAAATAAATAATAAAAATGAAGTAAATGAATAAATGAATAAAATAAATTAAAAATAATATAATGTGAATATAATACATTAATAATATAATAATATATAAATATAATAATAAATAAATAATATTCCTAATTCAAAATTATAGTAATGAAAAAATTCAAACTCAGGTCCTCTGGACTTCAAATCTGACTGGAAGGATTAGCACAGGCATACAACATACACTCTCATGCATTCCGACACAATCATACTAACAGTCCCTCATCTGTAAAATGATATGGGACATTTTTGTCATGTTGTGGCTGTGAAGAAAGCAGTGTGTATACTATATAACAACGTAAAAGTTAATATTAGAAGAAAGGCAGTGTAGTATGAGAAAAGCAGCCCTGAACTTGGATTTAGAAGAGCTGAGTTCAGATCCTTCTTCTGACACCATGGGCATATCACTTAACTTCTCTGGGGCTCAGTTTTCTGGTCTGTAAAATGGGACCACATAGTGTAGTGAACAGAGTGCTTGACTTAGAGTTAGGAAGACTTGGTTCGAATCTTGCCTCAGACACTTAGTAGTTTTATGAACCTGGGCAACTTACTTAACCTCTCAGCTTCACTTTCATTGTGTAAAATGAAAAGATTGGGCCTGATGGCCTCTAAGGGCCCCTTCAGCTCTACATCTCTGATCCTATTTGAAGGATAAACAGATTACTTATTAGGTCCTTTTCAGCTCTAAATTCTCATGACCCTAATGAAGCTAAAAAAGATTTCCATAGAGGTCATCCATTCCAGCCTTGTAAATGAAGGACTCTTCTCTAACACATCTCCAATGAGTAATCATCTAGCCTCTATCAGAACATAGTCAGTTATGAAAATCATAAAACACTTTTGAGCAAGTTGAATTATTAGGTAATCCTTCTCTGTATTGAACCAAAACTCCTTATAATTTTTCATCTGATAGTATTAATTCTTCACTTTGGAATTATAAGTCTAATCCCTTTTGTGCAGGAGAACCTTTCAAATATTTGAAGACCTCCATCATGACCCAGCCCTCCCATCTCCTTTCCCCCAGGTTATACATTCTGAACTCATTCACTGGATCCTCTTGTGGCATGGCTGTGACTTCCTTCACCATCCCAATTCCCTGTCTTTGCATAAGCTGTTCCTCATGTCTGGGCTTGTCTCACTCCTCTTAGAATCTCCATTTTCCATCAAAACTCAGCTCAAACATTATCTTCTACATGAGGTTTTCCCTGGTTCCCCTCAGCTACTAGTGTCTTTCTCTGAGAATTACCTTGTATTTGTTTTTATATACTTGTCTTGCATATGCACATGTCTTCATCTACAGAATATAAACTTCATGAGGTCAGAGACTATTTCATTTTTGTCTTCGTATCTCTAGTACCTAGAAGAGTGTCTAGCACATAACAGGTACTTAATAAATGCTTGTGAATTGACTGATTAATTAGCTAATTTTATTCTTCTAACCATGCTCTAGAGGCTGTCAGTATCTCTCCTAAATGAGATGTCCATAATGAAACACATTTCTCCAAGTGTAGTCTGATGAGGTCAGAGTACAGTGGAAAGATCTCCAAACTACAAACAATATTTCTTCTAATAAAAACTAAGCTCACATTAACTTTTTTGACTGCTACACCATACTTTTGTGGTCAATTAAAACCCCAGATCACTTTCAAATGAACTGTTGCCTAGAAATCCCATATTCACTTGTGCACATAAACTTGTTAAATACTTTAATGAATCTGTGATCTCATCAATTTGAGTAGTTCCACCTGTAGTACAAATCATGATCTATCTCTGCTTTCACATCCTCTTTAACTCTTAACTTCTTTTCTACCATAATCTTCTATAAGAAATCCACCCAATGTGCTAGAGGCCTTCCTCTGGATTTCTGATTTGTGGATATCAGTGAAGCATTCAAACTGTCTGATGGTTTCACTACATGATTGACCCACATTTCATACAGTCCTAGTATGATACATTTTATGATATTTCTCATGAATAATTCTTTATTGATGATATCATTGGTTGGATGATTTCATTGTTTCCTTCTCTCCACAAACTTCTCCATTGTGACTGACAACTTGAATCATCCAAAAATTGTGGTATTCCATGATTTTTAACCATTCATCTTCATCAGAATTAAACTGATATCATACAACTCAATTGTATATCATAATCTGGAAAAGGCAATTGGCATTGTTCATCCACTTGATTTTCCCATCTGGATGGGTAGGCTGAACATTTTTGACTGATTATAGATCTCCTTTAAAAGTCTGAAATATTTCAGGCCTTGACAAAATCAGGACAACATTATCTCCTAGATTCATTAAGGATCTAGCCATCTATGGGGAAGTCTTTTAATCTGAAAACTATGCTAGGCATCCTCTATAATGGTGTCAAATGCTTTAAACTTCAACAATATGCATAAAGTCCAACAAATATTGGAGATAGGGGTGTGCATATATGTGCATGTAACTACAAGCATATGCATGGATTTACTGTATACGGTTATAGTCAAGTAATCTAGCATGGACAAAATGCCAACTTTATTATTACTGTTATTTGCTAACTACAATTCCTGCTAAAATCTACAGTGGAATTTGAATAATTTGGTTTATCTGTCTGCATTCATCAAGCTAATTAGACTATTGTTCTATGCTGGCTACCTTCTTGCCATCTGTCTTGACCAGACACCATGCCCTGGAGGTTTTAACTTTTTCATCTCCAGATTTTCTGGTTAGAGGCCCTCCTACTCTAATTGGCAAATGCCTCACTTGGTCCACTATTTCAGGCAGGCCCCAGCCAGAATTCATTTTATTACCTATTTGCTGGCCATCTCTCACTAGTAACCTTGCAATCACCCATATAATCTCTCCCCCTGATCTGTACTTCCCAAACCCTTTAGGACTGAAGCCAAGAGCAAATCAACTCTTCCCTTCATTGCTTCAGAAGAAGATGTATCAGTCTAATCCATTCTAAGTCCCGATCTCTATGACTTTCCAAACCAAAATGCCACTCCTTGGCCATTACTTCCTTCTCTGGGCTAGCTCCCCCCATTAGAATGTAAGCTCTGTCAAGTCACAGACTGTCTATTCTTTTGTATTTGTAACCCCAGTGATTAGCAAAATACTTGGCATATAAAGTGTACTTAGTGAACGCTTTTGAAAATTCACTTATCTCTCCAGTTGTGCTAGGAAGACATACTCTGAAAGATATGATTTTTCTATAACTATATGCAGTAAGCCTCTCTTTTGATATTATGTATTTATCAGTTATTTATGGATTATTAATCATAATATACCATATATTATATAGCTATGGATGTTATATAATATAATATATTTATGTGTGATTTCATTTATGTTTTGAACTAAGGGGGTGAAGCCACATTGGTGGCACAGAGGACAGTCTGACCTGGGATGGAATCATGATGGAAGAGAGGCCAGTATACTCCCCAGAGTCTAGCCCTTGTCCCTACAAGTGTTGGCAATACAGGAATTTTACCTCTGGTAAAAGGACACTACAGTCATAGGACTTGGGGGGGGGGGGGGTGGCCCCAAGATGGTTGCATTTTGAAGGAACGTAGAGGAAGCACACCCAAATCTTCCTGTTGGGACAAAGTCCTATTTATTCCATGCTAAATACTAATGTGCTATGCTCAGTTATATGTATACAGATTGTCAGTGGTTGGTCATCCCAAACTGAGACTTAACACAGCACAAGTCCATGTTGTCAAAGCATTTTGGAAAATTGTATGGCAAGGATTTCTTGGCTCACTTCCCCGGAACCAAGCAGGCTACACTTTCCCCTTAAAGAATTTGGTATGTTCCTTTTCTAATACCATAGGTTTGAACACCCAATGGCTGTATTCTCTTACTGTTAACTGCTGAAGATTGACTTGACTTCAAAGTAAATCTCTATTTGTAAAAGCTAGTTAATGTTATGTTAAGTTAGTTAGATGGAACTGGAAGTCAAGATAAAGCAATTTAAAAAGTACTAACATTTTCCCCAACACTACAGGGGCACACTTTCCCTTATACAACCTCTGTCTTTGGGAAGAATTTGATCAAATTTAGTTCAATTCCTACACAGCATTATCCCCACCAACATAGTCCTGACATAGAGTTGCTTTATATCCAAATGTGTCATTGCTGCTGTTGTCGCTAATTATCCCTTTGTCTGGGCAGTTCTAGCTGAATGGCCTAATATATGACCAGTGGTCCTTCCCTCTATTCATAAGAATACAGGATCATGGGTGAAGTGGCTGTCCTTTGATTTGTCCTGGAAGCTGATGAGGCCTTGTCTTAGCTACTACTAAGCTGGGTCAAGATGGTCATTCCTTTAGTCTTGGAGTATTAATGCTGAGTTTACTGAAAACACAGGCACAGACAGACACAGGCACATAGATATAGACACAGACACAGACACAGACACAGACACAGACACAGACACAGACACACACACACACACACACACACACACACACACACACACACACACTGCTTTCCCCTCACCTAAAACAAAAGAGCAAACACTGAAATAGTCACCACCTGTTCACAAGTCTACGTGATCTTTGAATAAAGAAGGCCTAAATTCTCTTCTCTTACAATATCATTTCATCTGACATTTCTGAGCAAAGGAGTCAAACCAAGAGCAGAACAGTCAAGGAGAAAACGGTCGAAGAGAATGACCAAGGCAGACTAAGGAATCCCCACTTCCAGCTATACAGCAAATGGAAAAAGCTTCTCTTAATCATGGAGCTAGCAGAATGGAACAAATTATAAAATATCTGTTAAGGCTCCATAGTCTCTGTAAGGTACGTGCACTACACATTCTCACCTCTCTCCTGGAAGGAAAGACGCCCTCCCACATAGGGACACACAGGGAGAGGTGTGGTAGTCACGTGCCAGTCCCTTATCACAAGTATATCATAGCAAGCAAAAGCAAGACATTGTTTGTTGTTATTCTCTCTGTTATCTCCAGTGTACAAAGTTCAGCCAATGTAGCCTAACCCAAGCAGAATTTGAAAGGCAAAGCCTACTCTAAGACTCAAAATTTACAATGGATCCCTAAACTGGTTAGTGGTGATTTCTTTATTCTATGATGCTTTGGCTTATCCATACTGCTGTTCTCTTCCATCATCTCACACGACAAAGAATCAACTCTATATTTTATCTTTAAAATATTCTTTACCTGTAATGCTTCTACTGCTACCAATTATCCCTCTACCTAGGCAGTTCTGACTGAATAGTCCAATATGTGACCAGCAGTCTTTCCCTCCATTCATAAGATGATAGATAGGGTGATGGGTGGGGTGGTTGTCTTTGATTTGTCCTGGAAGCTGTTGTTTGCAGGAACAAATGCTGATTCAGCTCCCATCTCTGATTGCTGGTCTGCTTTGCTGCTACTCTTGCTGAACTCTAAAAGGAAGCCAGGTGCTTTACAATTGGGCTTGGGGCATCTTTTAAAAAAATACTCTGCCCTTCCTGTTGGTGAACAACCCATTTCAGCTCATTCAACAATCATGGCCACCATTGGGTCAAATAGTAAAGAAGGTAAAGCCTGTTTTTACTATCTCCCCACCTCAGGCAGTCAGTACCTATATCTTCTTTACAACTCTTTAAACAAAACTACTCTCAGTAAAGGATCAGATAAACACAGTCATCTGAGGTGTAAGTGCTTGATAAAGCTTAATTCATGACCCCTCCCAGGGATATTTATATTTTCATAGAGGTTTAAGTCCTAATTTGGCTTAAAACAAATGAACAAAGGTCTAATTATGACTTTCCTGGTTTTGAGTGTCAGGGAAAGGGCAGTATGAAGAAGAATTGAGAATAGCGATAGAGAGACAGCCATCCTGAAGTTCCTGACACTGAGCATCCTCATGCTGTTGGCCATTCTACTCGTGTCCTAAGCAGTGAATCCTAGTGGTGGAGAGGCTGGCTGCTTTCTAGTCACAAGTGGCTTTCAGCAGTCACTGATCCAAGATGCCAGATGCAGTGTCAATGACTGATTTTGGTATCTTATCCATAAAAGAGGTTGGACATATCACTGTTCTAGTGCTCATCTCTTAGCTCTAGACCTTGATACCATATTCAATTTAACTGATATCAGGCATTTGCTATCTGCAGTCAGCACAGCATAGTGGATAGAGAGTCAGAAGACCTTGGTTCAAGTCCACATACTAGCTATGTGACCCAGGGCAAGTCACTTGACCTTTCACTTCTCTGGGGAAACTTTCTAAGACTTTAAATTGCAGAAAAGTTTCTGACTGGCATAAGTAGAAGAAGCTCCTCACCAAGAACTCCCTACACCATTTGGAGTCATGTCTGGTTGTGTTTGACCTTAGAAATCAAATTCAAAACCTTTGGCCTCTATTATTCCTTACAATAAATACATTGTTTTACACTTATTGAGTCCATATGAAATTTTAATATCAGAGAAGGAAGATTCCATGTTTGATCCTTTTTTCCAGAGGAGTCTTGTAACTTAATGTCATCCATGTATACTTACTGATTAATGAGATATTTTGGGCTAACTACCTCTTTAACTTGAGGATTTTTTAGGAGAGACAACAATGGGTTTAAGGCTAAGCAGAACCTCAAGGCACTTCATCCATCTCAGTGAAAGATGCCACATTTTACTATTAATTGTTCTTGACATTATTGTTTTGTTATCATGCTTTAGAGAACAGTTTCCCATATTTCTATCAGTCATATAAGCATTCTAAACACATTTTTTAAATTTTTATTTTTTGGAAGGGGGAAGGCAAGGCAATTGGGGTTAAGTGACTTCCCCAGGTCACACTGTGTCAAGTGTCTGAGGCTGGATTTGAACTCAGGTCCTCCTGACTCCAGGGCCAGTCCTCTATTCAATGTGCCACCTAGCTGCCCCTCTAAACACACTTGATTCTATTTTATATATTTAAGGAATATTGTGTTGTGTTTGTCCTTTGTTTTCAAATAAGACCACGACATCAGGAAAATGATGACATGACTTGCAGCTGACTTTGATTTAAGCGAGGAAGGGCTGTGCAAGGTCACTAGACTCACTTTCTCCTGCAGAGCCATCTGGATCCAGTGGCCTGATGTTTATCCAGACAACTGGTGATGGCCCAGGATGCAATGGGAGATCCTGGCCCTTTTAGGCTAAGGTCTTTTCAGGTTCTCACTTTGAGTGAGGTAACACCCATTCAGTGAAAAGACCTTTTTAAGAAATGAGTCAAGGGATGCTTTCTTTAAGGAGAAAAAGAAAAAAAAAGATTAAACTGGGAGGGGAAAAGCCTCAGGGTTGCTAGTCAGAAGAGTTACCATTGACCAGGAGGGCCCAAAATATAGCCATTAAGTAGAGCTTGGGCAGGGACTCATTGTGGTCCAATCTATGAGCTTCAAAGTGAAATGGGTGAGAAAAGAGAGAGAGAGGGAGGAAGGGAGGGAGGAAGGAAGAAAAGAAGGAA
>CM053585.1:366318220-366354205 GCA_028646515.1 Pseudochirops corinnae
GGAGGGAAGGAGGGAAGGAGGGAAGGAGGGAAGGAGGGAAGGAGGGAGGGAATCTAGGCAGTAAACCCCAAGTTAACTGGGTAGCTTCTGGTCATCCAAATTTACCTTTCTTTGGAGAGGAGAAGGAGAGGGAGAGCTGAATTAGAACTGTCTGGGTCCCCATTCAGGCATCTCCAACTGCTCGCAGGTTTTGTTTGTCTTTCGTTTTCAAAGAGGACCATGGCATCCATTAAAAGAATATAAATAAATCATGAGTGAGGGACTGAGTCAAAGGCTTTGTTGAGGAAAGGTCATTGGATGTGACAATTATGCGATCACTGATAACTTTGGAGGTGGAAGTTTCAGTTGAATGATGGCAGAAGCCAGATTGCAGAGGATTTGGAAAAGAATGAAAGAAGTGGTGGTACTGAGTGCAGACAGATTACTCAAGGAGCTTAGGTATGACAGCTAGGAGGGATAGAGGATGATTTCTAGCAGAGGTGGTAGGCTAAAGCAAACGTCTTCTTTTTAAGGATGAAGGATTATGACTATTTTTGTAGGTAGCAGGGAAGGAACCAGTAGGAAGAAATCTAAGATTTGAAAGTGAACATGATAAAGGGGCCAATCTGCTGGAAAAATTACTGTGGTACAGGATCAAGGGTTCATGTAGAGCAGTGGTTCTCAAACTTTTTGGTTTCAGAAGCCCTTTATACTCTTAAAACTTATTGAGTATTCCCCAAAGAACTTTTGTCCATGTGGGTTATATCTATCAATATGTAATATGTTAGAAATTAAAACAACTAATATTATTATGAGACTTATTTTGGCCTCAAAGCCTCCCTGGAAGGATCTGGGGACAGACTACACTTTGAGAACCTCTAACAAAAAGAGTTTGACTTTGGCAAGGAAAAGAATGACCTATTCATTCAAGACCAGAATGAAAGAAGAGTTATTGGAGGAAGACTCTAAAGAATGTGAGACAAGGAGGGGAGGAGAAGGAGAAGCAAATGGTGATTGTCATCACTTTTTCCAGTGAAGGATAAGATGAGGTCTCTGGCCAAAAGTGTCAGGGAAAAGTGTCATGAGAGACTTGACAGTCTCTCATAGTTCAGTTCCTATGTAGCATTACCCCTATATATATACACACACACACATATATATATATATACATATACTTATGTTGATATGTGATATGTGTGTATATGTGTGTGTGTGTGTATGTAGAGAAATAGAGATTTGGAACAATCTTTGTTGACAGTGGGATATCAAGTTGATTATAGAATAGAATGCTTACCGTGTTGTACTGAGGACTCATTTTAAGGTTAATAGATAAATTTGTAATGGACTCAATAAATTTAGTTGATTTCCTCCAACTCCATTCAGCAGCATGTAAATTCACAAGTGAAGGAGAAGAATAGTAGCAGTAATCCAGAGCTAGGGTTTGGTAAGGCATGATAGGCAACAGGACACGGGAACAAGGTATTTAAGAGCAGGAGATAAAGTGAGGTTGACCAAAGAGTCAAAATAGAGAAGGGAGGTGAATGTAGCTAGTGCAGGAATGATGGCCTAAGTAAGAGGGAAAGAATGGAGGGAATAGAGGTCAGAGTGAAGATGAACAACAGGGCTAGGGATCATAATGCACAGGGAAATATAGAAAAATGAAAGATTTTGATCAAAAAGGAATTTTGGAGTCTGTGAAAAAAGGGAGTAGGATAAATATAATAGCAAGATCATGCATATGACTATTTCTATGTATATTTGAGGTGGAATGGAGGAATAAGTCATGAAAATTGAATAGATTGAGAAAGTGAGAAGTTAGGGTATGTTGAAGTCCCTTATAGGAAATGAGGATGAGAGTTAAACTCACTGATGAAGGAAGAAGAATGCCCGGGAGGTCAATAGATACGGGTGAGATATTTGGATTCCATGAATCTCGAAATAAGATAGGTTATTTAGTGAAGAAGGTAGAAGTAGAATCTGGAAATGGCAATGGAGATCAAGGAATATTCCGACCCCTCAGCCAGGACCACTGAGTGTGTGTGTGTCAATGGAGGGAGTGGGATTTAAGAGAAAAAATAACTGGTACTGGAAAGGACAGCAAGGGAAGCAGTATCATCAGAAGGGAGCTAGGTCTTGTTGAGGTTCAGAGGAAGTAATGAATGAGAAAGGAAGGAGTTTAAGAAAGGAAGTTTGTTTATTATGGAGCGGGCATTACAGAGAACACAGTGAAGGGGTTGGGGTTGAGGCAGGTAGGCTAGAAGGAACACTGAGTTGGGGATACTGAAAGGTATTTGGACATTGGGAGAGTTCAGAATCCTGAGGATGGGGCAAATATGAGGAGATGGGAGTATGCTTACCATTGAGGAGTGAGTCCAGTAAGAGGAGGAGTAGCTAGATAAAGATCTGTTGAGGAAAGTGTGTAATTAAACTGTACCAGGTATGCCCTTGAGGTTTAATCTTGTGGCATATTCTGTTCTATGAAGCTTCAGAAAGCCTGTCTCACAGTAAGCAGGGACAGACAGAGGTGTGGGAGCCTAGTCAGACTACTATATCTTGTTTGCTCTAAGAAGACCCTGGAATAGTGGGGTGTGTGTGTGTGTGTGTGTGTGTGTGTGTGTGTGTGTGTGTATGATATATCTTGTCCCCAGAGGCCACCCTGGTGTTGGAGATGGTCTTAAGACAGGACCTCACTAAAGCAAGAGGTAGGCACTGATCCCTGATTTGCTGTGCTGGAGATTGCCCAGGGGGAAGGCCCAAAAGAAAGTGGGAGGATGCCTAGGCAGCAACGTTTCTCCCCCCCCCCCCCAGAGAAGGGCCTGGATATGGCCCTGAGGTATAGCCCAACAGTAAGTAAGTCACCAATAAAAAAGTTACCAATGGTCTCTTAATTGCCAGATATGTTGGTCTTTTTTTCAAACCGTCATCCTTCTGAACCTATCTGTTGTGTTTGACGCTGTTGACAGCTTCTCCTTCTAGACACTCTCTCCTCTTTGGACATCATGACACTGCTGTCTTCTGCTTTTCTGCCTTCCCGTATAGCAGTCCATCATCTCAGTCCATCATCCAGATCACATTCCATGTGGGTATTTCCCAATACTCTGTCCTAAGCCCTCTACTCTTTTCTCTCTACTCCTACTCTGGTGGCCTCAAATCATCTCCATGCCAGTCACTTCCAGGGACTATTAGACTGCCTACTGGACATTTCAAACTGGATGTCCCACAGACATCTCAAACCCAACATGTTCAAAACTGAACTTGTTTTCCCCCATATCCTACTTTTCTTCCAAACTTGCTCTATTTCTATCAAAAGCATCACCAATCTTCTAGCCTCTTAGGTTTTCAACCTTAGCATTATCCTAGACTCTTCACTTTCCCATATCCAAGAGGTTGTCAGATCTTGCCATTGCTACCTCCATGTCTCTCTTGTCCAACCCCATTCTCTTGACTTACATAGCCACTACCTTAGTTCAGGCCCTCATCGCCTTTCACCTAGATCATTGTAATGACCTCCAAATTAATCTCTCCATCTCAAGTCTCTCTACATTTGAGCCTATTACACAGTTGCCAAAGGAATTTCTCCTGAGTGCAGAACTGACTACGTCACTCCCCTACTCAGTAAATTCCAATGGCTTCCTGTTGCTTCCAGAATCAATTATAAACCCTTCTATTTATCTAAATTGATAAATGGTCATAGGACGTGAACAGGCAGTTTTCAGAGGAAGAAATTAGAATTATCAACAGCATATGAAAAAATGTCCTAGAGAGAAATGCAATTTAAATCATGCCTGAAGTTCTATTTCACAGTCATTAGATTGGCAAAGTTGACAAGAAAGAAAAATGACAAAGGCTGGAAAGGCACATTAATGGACTATTGGGGGAACTGTGGAATGACTGACCCAATCACTCTGGAAAGCAACTTGGAACTATGTCCAAAAAACTATTAGATTGTGTGTATCCTTTGACCCAGAAGCATTGCTATTGGATCAATTCCCCAAAGAAATCAAAGAAAGAAGAAAAGGAACCATATGCACAAGAACATCTGTAGCTGCTCTTTTCACAGTAGGAAGGAATTTAACACTGAAAGGACAATTATCAACTGGGGGATTTCTGAACAAGTTGTGGTATATGGATGCGATAGGATACTATTGTGCTATAAGAAATGATAAAGGGGATGGATTCAGAGAAACCTGGGAAAACTGGTATGAACTGATGTATAGTGAAAAGAAAAGACTCAGGGTGGCTAGGTGGTGCAGTGAATACAGCACCGACCCTGGAGTCAGGAGGCCCTGAGTTCAAAACCAACCTCAGACACTTGACACACTTACTAGCCATATGACCTTGGGCAAATTACTTAACCCCAATTGCCCTCCCCCAAAAAAAGGCAAAAAAAGAAAAGAAAAGAATCAGGAGAAAAATTTATATAGTGAAAACAACATGAGGACCAACCATGATTCCAGAGGACTCATGATGAAACATGCTACCCACCTCCTGACAGAGAAGTAATTGATTCAGAGGGCAGAATGAGTTGGGGGTTTTTTTTGTTCTGTTTTATACATAGCCAAGGAAAGAATGTGTTTTGCTTGATTATCCACGTTTATAACAAGGATTTTTTTCTTGCTTTCTAAATTGGACGGAGTTGGGAGAGAGAAAAGATAGATTTTCGTTTGAAAAAAAAAGGTTAATAATTAAACAAAAAAAAAAAACCCTTCCATTTAGCTTTTGAAGCCCTTCCCAACCCCTTCCCAACTCATCCTTCTAGTCTTGCTGTACATTGCTCCCCCTCCCACACTCTGTGATCTAACCAAACTAACATCCTCTCTATTCTTCACACTCAACACTTCCTTTCCCATCTTTGCACCTTTGCCCTGGCTGTCTGTCCTCAATGCTCGGAATATACTCCCTCCTCCTTCCCGACTCATGTAAAACCCTCCTCATCCTTAAAGATGCAGTTCAGGGATCACCTTCACATGAAGCCTTTTCTGATTCCCCAAACTACCTGTTACTAAGCTATTTTGTATGTATTCTCTATATTGATTTGTCTATATATGAGAGAGATGTCTAACTCTTGTTAGAATATGACGGAGAAACTATAAAGGATCTTCACTAGGAGTAAGGAAGAATTTATTTGCCTTTTATACCCAGCATCCAGGCCAGTGCCCGGCACAGAGACCATGCTCTCTGCACTCCCACTCCCTGGCACCACCTCCTTGGGGGAGAGAGTGAGGACATGAAGCCCGCAGAAAGTACTCAGTTACCCATCCCACTCAAGCAGGAAAATAAAACCCAAGAATCGGCCTGTGTGTAGGTGGCTCTCTCCTAGTGCACCAAGGTTAGGGTAATTGCCATGATTACCTTGACTTTTTTTGCAAGACGCATAATTGCAAACAGGCAGGAAAGATCTTTCTCTGAACTGAATGAGAATCATATAGTTTGGGAGACTCAAAGTTGATTTCTTAAGGGGTGGAAAGATGCTGCTTCCTAGAGTTTCTGAGGGAGGACCCTTCTTAGAAAAGAGCCACAGGAGAGTTTGTTTAGTGATGGCTTGAGCAGGGTGGGTTAGGGAAGGGGGCAGAGAGTATGAAGGTAGGGCAAGATACAGAAATTCCCACGGCTTCCTGGCACTTGGTGAATACAGAGATATGACTGAGGGCTAGGAACTTATGGGCCTCCCAGGGTAGAGAAGGCCTGAAGGTAAGCTGGTCATGGCACTCTAGCCTGTGTTCCTGCAGTGACTGCAAATATCATACAGCAGAATGGCCTCAGGCTTAATCCCAGCTCTGATCCTTGGCTCAGCTCATCTGCTCTCCAGCAGATCCCACCCTAGTGAGGGCCACAGTCACCCTGTGCAAGCAGGCTTGGAGCAGGGGTCTTTGTTGTACAAGTTCCAGGAAAGAGACTCAGCTGAAGGGGATTCCTCTAGGCCCAAGGGAGAATCTCAGTCGCCGTATACAGAATAAACAAATATGTCCCTGGGGGTACCTGCTCTGACCTGTTGAGGCAATGTATGGTTTCTTAACATCCAGGTTTGAGGACTTCAATGCATGGGTTCTGCTCCTCTCTTCCAGATCCTGGGGCTGGGTTTTGGAACTAGTTATTAAAACACAGGCGTTCACATATACAACAGACAAATGGTGATTCTTTTTGTTTGCCTCCAGTACCTAACCCATCCCAGAGGGCTGCTTTGTTCTCCATCTTTGGCAGCACCCTGAAGACCCTCTTCACTTCTGAGCTTCAGGATTGGAAAGAAATGCTACAGGTTCAACAGTAATTCAGGAACATTTTTAAAAGCACATGTTACATTCAGAATATGTGTTAAACACTGCGGGAGAAGTGTTCTAAATGTTTTTCACCTTCACCAATCAATGGATCCACTCAGTTCTTCCTTACACAATCTGAGGAATGGTCAGAGAAGAGAAAAAAGCAGGGGAAAAGAAACTTTGTGCAAAGGCAAGAAATGTGGAAAGGTGGAATGAAATGTGGAAAGAGTAGGAGAAATCCTGGAGTTGTTCAGCCTGAAGAAAGGAAAGTAGGGAAAGGGTGTTATTGAACCTGAGAAGAAGACCTAAATCTCTAGGGCAGTCTTCTTATCCTGACAGCTTTGACCTGCACCTGCTCCTCAGGCCTTGCTTCAATCCATTTTTAAGCTTTTTGCTCCAGAGTTGCAGTCTCTTTGGTCAGAAACTTCTCCAGGCTCATTCTAGGTCTACTGAAGATGTATTGGGGGAAAAATGTACTTCCTTAAAGCTGAAATGTGTGATTCTTGCCATTCCCAAGAACTTATCAGTTGAATTTATTGGTAATTTTCTTGACCCAAAAGATAACAAGAAGTGTTTTTTAGATGATAGATTAACCCCATTCTTCCATGGCAAAATCCTTCTGAGTTCCTTCCTCCCCTTGAAAATACACCCTTATAGCCCTGACAGATAGGGTCAATGCAGTCCATAGCCCTTAGTGCAACTTCTTACCACTCTAAATATATAGTTCCAGATCATTCTAAAATCCTCTAACTGTGCCCTGGCCCCTAATTTTGGGCAACTTCTGATGCCCCGTTGGTCTAGAGCAGCGGTTCTCAACCCTTTGGGGCGTCAAACAACCCTTTCACAGGGGTCACCAAAGACCATCAGAAAACACATATTTCCGATGGTCTTAGGAACTGAGACACTGCTCCTCTATCTGTCTCCAGGCGGGTCCGCCCACATGCAGATACGCCCATATACGAGTATTAAAGGGTCGTGGCATTAGGAAGGTTGAGAACCGCTGGTCTAGAGAGACTTCAGTCTCACACATGGCACCCTTTGAGTCTTACCTGGTTCCAGTAACACAAGGACCTATCATCATGAAGTAGGACCTGAACAAGAGCACAGAACGGTCTTGACTTAGGTGTTTTGTTGCTTCTTTTTTTAACTTTCCTGTTGCTGGCCCTTGCCCTGGCCATGGCCTTGAAAATGACTCCAGTCACTGCTTTAGAAAGGTGAAGTTGCAGACTTGAATAAGGGCACAGCCACAAAGTGAATGAATGGAAGAAAATATGCTTATTAAATGCCCAGCCAGTGCTGTACTAACCACTGGGGATGCATAGGGGAAGAGATTTGACATATCTTGCCAGTAGCTGTGACAATGTTGAATCGATTATGGTCTGGGAATTGGAAATCAGGGTCAGGCCGAGAGTATGGCAGCAAAGTGACTGTCAAGGAAACAGATGAGGAATATTGTGAAGCATGACCAGAGCTGGCCTGGTTTGATATAGCAGCCATGTGGGAGGGGCCCCAGAACACAAGTTATAGACGTGAAAGGATTAAGTCCTCCAGGGAATGTTCTCTAGTGTTACAAGCTAGAGTTCTTAGGTAACAAGATCTGTTCTGGATCTGTCCTGGCTTGATCCACGTGGGGCATAGACCAATCAAGATAGCTCCTGGAGTGAGAGTTCCAGAGACGAAAGGTTTAAGGGCGGCAGGGCACAATCTCTGGTCTGGGTGTTCAGACTGGAGAAGAGATAATCAAGTTAATCATGATAAAACATGGTTCCACATTGTAGGAAGTGGGGTGTTCCATGCGCCCATGAGCCAGGCAAGATTCTTTTGACAAGCGATGGTCTACTCTCCCTGTCTGATGTTTCACTTTTCCCATGTCTTCTATAATTCTTGGGAAGAGGCCTTTGGTTTCAGTCTGCTCCAGTCACCTTTAGAGTTGTTGATTCCACATCACTTCAAATCTAGTCAACCCCTCCTAAAAGACTAAGGGATAAAAATCGGTTTGGGTTTCAGGGAAGGGGATAATTCAAGAAGTCTTGGTCCCTTAAAATACTCCCTGGGCTCCCATATGCATGGTGTGTAATGCTAAGACAAGAATAACATGTAGAAAGAAGAGACAGAAAACCAAACCATTATAATGTACAACCGTTACTGATATAAAGCCTTTTCCAGAGACTCATGATACTTGGGAGATAGAAGTGGGACAGTCACATTTATTTGCAGCTACTTCCATTTCTCAGTGGCTTCTGAGAGAATGTTGGATTTCCTTGAGGGAGGAGAGACTTGACCTTGGGATTGAAGGGAGAGCCTGTGGTTAGAGAGGTTCTTGATGGGCAAGCAGGGGGAATGAGTGGATTTTCCAGTTTCATGATGGGGAGCCAGTGGTAGGGAGTGATCAAGTCTTGCAAAGCTGTGCCAGGATTGAGAGGTAACATGGTGATCTAGGGAAGACACAATAAAGATGGGCTGGGGTATAGGGGGTGTTGTTCTAGCCTAAAGGGCAAATCTTTCCCCAGCCTACCCGACTTCTTGTTTTCCATAGCTCCCAAAAAGAGAAAGCATTTTTGCTGTCTTAATGACTCAATAATTCCACGGTGCTTTTGAATATTGTTTGTCTAAGTGTTACCTTAATTCCTATGCTATTAAAAACCAGGGTTAATTGTTAAACTGTGTGTACCTGTGCTTAAATGTGGTGTTAAGGGAGGAAGGCAGAAGTTTAAACTACCGTTCTGCTGGCACCTGCTGAGTATGGTTTCATATGTATAGAAAAAGGGAAGAGTTATTGATTTATTTTAACAATTTCCGAAAGCAGAGAAATTATATCTTCGCTGTAGGGTTTGGGGCTAGCAGGTGCTCCTAGGACTGATCAATATTTACAGCAGTGACTTAGTCAGCTGTCATTTTTCCTTTGTCTTTCTGTAGCATTTGAAAGGAAGATGAATCCCAGAAAGAAGAGGACTGAGAAAGTGGCTAAAAAGTCATGCCACAAGGGAGGATTAAATCTGGCTCTTCCCACACAAAGGCGATTTACAAGCAAAGTGATGGATAACCCTGTTTGTCTGTTCCCCAGGCCAGGAACAAGTGGCAGTTCTTCTGAGGCACACCCCCTTTTCCTCTTTTCTCTGCTTTTAGAAGCTTTTTATTTTTATTTTTGTGAATCAATCAAGTTTAAGTGACTTGTTCAGCTACTAAGTGTAGAGTGCTAAAGTTGGATTTGAACTTGGGTCCTCCTGACTCCAGGGCTACGTGCTCTATTCACTGCACCACCTAGCTGCCCCAGGATTTTTAATCCTATTTTGTTTCTCCCTTGTATTATTTAAATTTCTTTTAAGCAGGTTTTCCCAGTATTACTCCAACAAACAGCACACATATTCTTTCTTTGAATTTTCGTTGTTGAGCTTTGTTTTTCTTGAGTTCTCCAAGGGTGGAAGGGGGAAGAAGGAGGGAAACATTTGGAACTGAAAACAAAAGAAAACTTTTTTAAAAATGTAAATGTAGGGAAACAATATCCACAATGAAAACAACAGCGTAAAAGCAAAAACAATAACAATAAAGAATCAAAACTGAATATTACATAATTGGGTTGACCAAACTTGACCTTGAAGAACTCATATAACGAAGTGTTTCCCTCCCTTCTTTACAGAGGTGGGAGGCTATGGCTGTGGAACATACATAGTGTGTGCACCCCAAAAACTGTGTGCAACAGAGATCCTTACCCAAATAAGAGTCAGAGGCTTCTTTAGGTGGGAAGCAGAAAAGAATGGTTTATTACGATCTCGAGAAGGGGCCACCCTCCCTCCTGGCGAATAGTCAGGGAGGAGGAGCAATTTACAAAAGGAAATGGCGAAGTTATAAAGCTCTAAAGCGGAATTCTCCCCCACGCCCCTCCTGACCCTTTTCTTCCTTTGGCTGGAATTCAGGTGCACGATCTAAGCTCGGCAGTCTACCTCAAGTACAGGAACAAGGAAACAGGAGACCACCCAATGGACATTTGAGAAAGCCCTTCTATCCTTATTTGGCATATCTTATGCTGAGGTGTCACTGGGGAGAGGGGTGACTCCCTGCTGCTCTGAGTTCTGAGTCCTTGTAAATCCTGTGATTTCTGGGGAAGGGGAACTTGCGCCTGTTTCCCATGAAAACCTTACTGGATTTCAGAGGACAGTCTGCTAAGTGTTCACTTCTCTCCCTCAATAGCATTGGACTTGGTTGATGGATTGGTCAGTTTCAGCGTTTGCTTTTTTTTCTCTTTCTCTCTTTATTCTTTGTTATAAAGGATGGTTCTCCGGGTAGGAAGTATACATTGGTAAATGAATGGAAAAACAAAATATATCAATAAAAAATTAAAACTTACTTCAAATATATATGTGTGTGTGTGTGTGTGTGTGTGTCTGTCTGTGTGTGTGTGTGTGTGTGTAATTTCATTGCTTTGTGTTTTTTTTTTTCCTTTGATGCTTTTTATTTTTGAGCTGAATTTATCTTACTCTTCTTCTGGAAGATTTTTTTTTTACATTTCTTTTGTTACAAAAACAAAATTTTAAAAAGTTTTTGAGGCATTTTTCTTTGAAGCATGCCTATTCTTCAACTGACATTTTACAGCGTGATTTATGAATCTTGTTTCTTATTTTGATTGTGTCCTCTTTGGGTTTTTATTATTTTTGGTTTGCATTTTTCTAGTCTCTTATGGGTATTTCCTCTATCTTCATCAATTTTCTGCATTCCTATGGCAAATATAACTACAAAAAGCAACTATACAATGCTACTAATAATGTAATAACTGTGTATATTGCTGGATCTGTGCAAGTGAATTTTATTTGTATGACATGGCTTAGTATATCCTATTTATTTGTACATGACTGTGGTTCTCCATTGATAATAATTGTATATCTGTTTCATTATGTGCTGTGTACATTTCATTGCTTCACTATGCTACTAAATTTATGCTCCATTTTTAACGTGTAATTTCTTAAATACTGTCTTTATGGATGATTCAGTTGAAAATGTGAATGCTGTTTGTCCTCTTTTGGGTATAAAGACATATAGGGATCTTCCGATATAGGTACAGACTTTAGGTATAAACATAATGACATTTCAAGTATATTGAAAGTATCTGTATAGAACCAGAGGAATTATAAGACATTCATACCAAAGTTAAGCCAAGACAAACCATTTAAGGGGTGTTTTGTGAACAGTACTTTGGGAATTGGCTTTCAAAGCTTCATTTGAGGTAGTAGAGTTCCATAGGAAATTTTTAAACTTACTGAAGAAAGGGAGTGACTAGGAAATTCAGACACATGGGGCATAAATAGAAGATTCTTATGCAGATGAGCATAAAACCAGATCTCCTATGTCTGAAACATCTGTGGATGAGATAGAGTCGACACTCTGCAGTAGTGCTGCAATATCCCCAAGGTCAGAAAGAGATGTATCATATATGGACAAGATTATGGACAAACCTAAAGTTATCTACATCTTAGTAGAAAGGGACTTGTCTAGACCCAAGTTAGGAAAATCTGCTCTGGAAAAGAACCATATCTTGTTGAGGAGCAAACATGAGAAACTTGGATTGACCAGTTGTTCAGTTTTCAGCATTATTATTTACACCTTGAAACTGGTAAATATTACAAATCAAGGCTTGATTTGCTGTTTTGTTGATTGTTTAACCCTAAGAAGTGATGGAGAAAATGTTGATAAATGCAAATTACATTTCAAGGGTGTCATGTGTCCATCTCCCCCGCCCCTGCTCAATCCACCAGAGGGTCAGCTGTTAAACCTTTACCAGCGTGTTGGACACTGGGGAAAATTTCAGTAATGTAAAAATGAAAGACATAAATACAAATCTTCAAAACAAATGTGATCAGCAATAATCCAAACACATAAAAAATTATTTATGATGTTCTGTAAACATTGTAAAGTTGTGAGAAAAATCGCAGTCAGAATCATCTATTATTCTTGATTTCTCCTCACTTCTGGAACACAGTCTTACCATTCAGCTCTAAAAATTGTAGTCAAAGTCTCTCAAGAATCCTTATTTATTCACAATGTAAGTGTTAAGTTTAGTTCTCTCAGGGATTAAGTTATTCTCTTTGGCGCTTCACAGTCTCTTTCAAGTCATGTCAAGTAACTCTCCAGAATGACAGCTAAAACACTCTTATCTTCCCACAGGTTTTTCAAGAAATTCTCTTTATGTTATTTCTTTACAGCATAAAAATTAAAGAAGAATTATAACAGTTCTATCAGGAAAGAAGTTTTCTTCATCCTTTTTTTTGGTTCTGTCTTCTCAGTTTCTCTCTAGGCATCCCAGTTCACTGTTTCTTCAGAATGACAGCTAAAATCAATCTCTTTACAGATAATATCTCTTCACAGACTCCTCGCAGATCAAAATCAAAACTTACATGTAACATGTTGTAACCTGTAGGTGATACATATATTGATTCCTCAAGAAATGACAGCCAAACTGTCACTGTTCAAGATTTCAAAGCCTCTGGATATAGTGATAATACTATAGTTTTTGTGAGAGAGTTTATTGAAAGTACTGTTAAAACAAAAACTAAAGAGGTGCTTGGTGGCAGCAACATATAAATGTGATGGTGAAAATAGAGAATGTGAAATACAACACAGTCCTGGACAATGTCAAGTTGTCATCATATCATCAAGCCTTTGATCAGAGATATATGAGAAAAATAACTTTACAGACTATGAAAGGGATAGGCTTGGTGGAAGGAGTGACAGAGATCTGGGATACATTAGAATTAGCTTGTAATTCCCTAAAGAATTTGTTGGTTTCAACAGGAAGTTAGATACCATGGTCTAGCCAGATCCACCAAGCATATCAGGAGTGTCAATACTGATTGGAACCCATGCCATTCTATTGAAAATACTAGCCGGATGCTGCAAACAACAAACCCATACTAATTCCTGAATGTTTTGATTATTCATTCAAACCACGTGGAAGGATACAGAAAGATAGAAGCAAGTGGTGACATGCTCATCGTGAGAGAACTGACCTCTCAGTTTCAGAGGTAGATTCGGAGAAATTTGACTTTGGGGGTTCTCCAGCTCCAGAAGAATGAGACAGTCAACTGGAAGAGGAGCTCAGCAAGAGGACAGGTATCAATCTCACTTTATGAGTGGGATGTGGGATGTTCCTGAGAAGCACCCACAGAATACAACTCAGGGGCACTCAGCTATTCCAGCACCTATCTATGAAGATTCTTTCATGACTATGGAAGATGTCAGAATACATCTAAAAGGACTATTGAAACTTCTAGGAGCCAAGATGGTGGAGTAAGCAGGAAATCACCCAAACGCTCCCAAATTTACTTCTCAACAATTACACCTCAAAATGAATTCTGGAATTGCAGAACCAACCAAAAGATGGGGTAAAACAATTTGTAAGCCCAAGACAACTTGGAAGGTTGGAAGAAAAGTTCTGTCTCACTCAGGCAAAAAGTAAATAGTCTAGGGCAGGCATTATCCCAGCAAGCCAATAACAGACTCTGTCTCAGCAAGCCAGTGGCAGGCCCTGAGCCCAAGAGTCAGTAAGTAAGGTGGCCCCCAGTGCAGCTGCAGATGAGTGGCCAGCACCACTTCACTGTAGCCTCAGTCACCTGCTCCCCCCTGGTACCTGTGTGGTCCCAGGCTGTGACACCAGAACAGCGCCAGGTGACCAACTAGGCCCTCCACTGACCCCATCATAACACTAGACTCCTCCCCTGAGGCCTCAGCACAACATCAGGCCTTCCAAGGGAGCCCCAATGCAGCAGCAGGTGAGCACCCCCTCCCTCCCATGACCCTGAAGTAGTACCAGGTTTCCCCCTGATGCCATGGTCCTGGTGCAGTGCCAGATGAGTGGCCAGAACCTCCACGGCACCTTAATATCAGGCAAATAGCCCAAAGCACAAGAAGTTTGGGACAATGCCTGCTGGGATCAATTTTAAAAGTAATGAAATATGCTAGAAAAAAAATGAGCAAAAACAAACAAAAAAGAACTTGACCACAGAAAGTTATTATGGTGACAGGGAATATCAAAACACAAACCCAGAAGAGGACAACAATGTCAAAATACCCACATTCAAAACCTCAAAAAAAAATGTGAATTGGTTCCAAGCTCAAATTGAACACCTGGAAGAACCCACAAAGGAATTTAAAAATCAAACAAGAGAAGTAGAAGAAAAATTGAGAAAAGAAATGAGAATAATGCAAATGAATCATGAAAAAAGAATCAACAGCTTGATAAAGAAAGCACAAAAAATAGGAAAATGAATACAAATTTACTGAAGAAAGCAATGTCTTAAGAAGTGAATTGGCCAAATGGAAAAAGAGGTAAAAAAGCTAACTGAAGAAAATAACTCCTTAAAAATTAGAAGTGGACAACTGAAAGCTAATAACTCCATGAAGACATCAAGAATCAATTAAACAAAATCAGAAGAATGAAAAAATAGAAGAAAATGTGAAATATTTCATTGAAATAACTGATCTGGAAAATAGATCCAAGAGAGATCATCTAAGAATTATTGGACTATCTGAAAGCCATGATAAAAAAAAAGACCTGGATATCATATTTCAAGAAATTATCAAAGAAAACTGCCCTGATGTCTTAAAACCAGAGAGTAAAATCAAAATGAAAACTCCCAGGAATATCTTAGTCAAATCCCAGAACTCCCAGGTCAAGGAGAAAATATTGCAAGTAGCCAGAAAGAAACAATCCAAATATCATGGAACCACAGGCAAGATTACACAGGATTTAGCAGCTTCTACATTAAAGTATCAGAGGGCATGGAAAAAGAAATTCTGGAAAGTAAAGGAGCTAGGATTACAACCAAGAGTCACCTATCCAGTGAAACTGAGCATAATCTTTCAGGGGAAAGAATAGTCAGTCATTCAATAAAATAGAAGACTTTAAAATTTTCATGATGAAAAGACCAAAGCTTAACAAAAATTTGATTATCAAATACAAGAGTGAAGAGAAGCATAAAAAGGTAAAAAGGAAAGAGGAAAACATAAAAGATTCAATAAAGATAAACTGTATCCCTGCATGGGAAGATGATACTTGTAACTCTTAACAGTATCACTACTAATGCAATTAGGAGTATACATAGACAGAGTGTACAGGTATAAGATAACTTTGATGGGATCATTAAGAAGTGAAAAAGAAGATTACATTGGCAACAGAAGGAAGAGTGATGTAGAATGGAATAAATTATCCCACATGAAGGGGGAAAATGGAAGGAATGGGGTGGTGGGCATTGCTTGAAATCATCGTCAGAATTGTCTCAAATAGGGAATAACATACACTATTAGGTGGATATAGAAATCCAACTTACCCTATATGGAAATAGGAGAGGAGAGGGTCAAGAAAAATGGGGGGAACTGACAGAAGGGAGGACAGATTAGGAGAGGTGGTGATCAGAAGTAAAACACTGGTGAAGAGGGAAAGGGTGAAAGGAGAGAGAGAAGGATAAAAAAAGGAAAACAGAATGGAGGAAAAATAGGAGGGAAATACACAGTTAGTAGTAATCATAACTGTGAATGTGACTAGGGTGAACTCACCTATAAAATGGAAGCATATAGCATAGTGGATTAAAAACCAGAATCCTACAATAAGTTGTTTACAAGAAACACACTTGAAGCAAAGAAACATACATAGAACAAAGGTAAGGGACTGGAGCAGAATCTATTATGCTTCAGCTGAGTAAAAAAAAAAAAAGCAGAGGTAGCAATCACAATCTCAGACAAAGCAAAAGTACAAATAGATCTAATTAAAAGAGATAAGGAAGGAAACTACATCTTGCTAAAAGGTACCATAGACAATGAAGTAATAGAAATACTAAACAGCTTAAAACAGCATCCAAATTCCAAGGAGAAGTTACAGGAGAAAATAGACAATAAAACTATACTAGTGGGGGACCTCAACTCTCCCCTCTCAGAACTAGATAAATCTAACCCCAAAATAAATGAGAAAGCAATTAAAGAGGTGAACAGAATTTTAGAAAAGTTAGATATGATAGACCTCTTGAGAAAATTGAATGAGGATTGTTAGTCAACATCATCATGGATTCCAGCAGCCCATATGTATCACCTATAGTGTTTGGTATAGAAGAGAAATGGAAAGATGTGAATGTATGCAGTCTAAATAGACTTTAAATTAAGTGGACCAGCATACTATAACATAGGTTCAAGATGTTCTATGTTATCTGTTAAGCAGTTAGTAGTTTTCAGTATTGGATTTATTCAGTGGACACTACCAGATTCTTATGGCAGAAAAAGAAAAGAATAAGACTTTTTGTTTGGGAACCTGGATTTTACTAGCTTGAAACTGTGTCTCAAGGTATTTTTGGGGGTGTCTGGTATTTTTTTAATAACTGATAGAAAAAGAAGTTGAAAACATGAGCTCCTTGGCAGTGTTGGGATGCATTGATAACTTCATTGTCTTTGGAAAGATACTGAAAAGACTGATGATAAATCATGCCTCTTAGTGAGATAATGGATATATGTGCAAAATGAGATACATTTTCAGACATGGTGAATGTGTGGATTCATTTTATTTTATTATACTTACTTGTTATAAGAGAAAACTTTTATTTTGGGTGGGGAGCTATGGAAGGAAGGTAGATAGATAGTGATAGTAATGCAAAGAAAAAAAGAGAAAAAAACATTGATGAAATAGTGTTGTTTTTTTTTAATGAAGAGAGCAGAAGAAAGCTCAAATGGGACACACATGGTTTGTACTATTGTTAGTGTCATTTAAATTTACTATGTTAAATTTACCATATTTTTTAAATGAATTGAATCTAATAGAGATTTATAGTTTCATATACAATGGTTTTCTTTGTATTGGAAATGCTTTGTTTATGTTTGTCAAATTTACAATAAAAAGGGAATTTTTAAAAGAAGAAAGACAATAAAAAATTTTGAGGTGAGTTGGATAGACTAGAGGAAGTTAGTTAAAGTTAATTGACAAATTAATTGTCAGGTTTTCAGAGTCTTTTTCCAGAACAGCATCTCAACAAGGTGTGATCACTTACCTAGAGAAGATCAGAAAATTTTGGCTACATTCACAGAACTTTTAAGATCTAAGGACTGTTTGAGGATTTGGCAGTTGTTATCACAAATTTGTTAAGAACTATGCTTCCCTTCCTAACCACTGAATGATCTCACTTATATATATTTTTTTTTAAATTTTTTTTTTTACATGATTGCCGAGAACCAAAAGTACAAAGGCAATAAAGGCCAAATTGTCTTGAAACTCATGAAGCCTTTTGGAGATCGATGGAAAGACAAATAGAAATAAATTTCCAAAGGCTTGTTCAATTGCTTTATACATGCATTAGTATTGGTTTATGTCAGTCCAAAAAAGCCTATTGTCTTGAACGTAGATGTCAGCCCAGAGGGATTGGAAGAATTATGTACAAAGTACATGATGTTCACCGGAAACCAGCTGTATTTGCAGTCAGAGGGTTTACTGATACTGAGACTTGCTATCAATACACAAACTGGAGTTTTTGGCTTTAAAATTGGGGGAAAGGTCAAAGAATCTCTGCATGTAGTATAATTGCAAGGGTGGACTAACCACAACCTAGTGGCCTATTTTGAACAGTGCCAATTTAGCTGCTGCTTGCCAGAGAGGGACAACAACATAAGCATATACTTCTGGCTGGAGGCAGTTAATTTATATGTAGATGCTTTGCCCTGAAGGATAAGTAACACTGAGGCTATCATGGTACCTAAAGAAGGTCTGAAGGCTCCATATGGAGCACCCATGAAGTTGAGCTACAAACAAATGTAAGTACAACTGAGAGTTTGGGACTTCTTCCAGACAAGACATCATGAGGTTTCACCAAACCAGCCTGCTTTTCCTCAGTTTTCTGTGGATGACTATTGCCTAGATCCAATAGTTGGTGAAGTACTCTGAGAAGTGATATAGACCAAGAATCAAGGAAACATTGATAAAATATTCATTTTCCTCTCTCTCAAAGGCACCCAACTCTCAAGACTGCAGAAGATGAGACTTCATTTCCACACTTGCTATTAATAAGCAAGTGGTGCTACCCAGCATGTATTTCTCTATAGTTATGAAAGCTTTCTATGAGAACTTTGAATATATGGGTCAGAAGAGAATACTAAAAGTAGTAAGGAACAGATATTTACTTGTCCCAAATGGCAGCTGTTGCCACAAAATGTGAGAGTTGTGTTTGTGGTATACAAAGAAAAACTAGTGTAGCATTTCTAGAGAATACAAGCCCTAGAAAACTTTTGGCTTGTGTCTATAGTGATTTTCTATCTTTGAAGGAGATAGTAAGAATATAAATCACGTCTTGGCAATGATCAGCCATATCACAAGATATACAATACACTTCTGTGGTTGTTGAAATGGGAAAGGATTTTTCAGTGTTTGCATTTTCTGTCTGAATCCATTCTGGCCAAGGCATGATATTCTGAGAGTAAGGTACTCATGGAGATATTAGCTTTAGCTGACATCAAGAAGTCAAGAATGACAGCTGTATGCTTGACCATCCCCAAGGAGACCTATAGCTTGAGCATTCCCATCATATCACTTCCATAGCATACCGAACATGTTAGGAACACAGAAATGAGATAAATCTCAGTGAAGTAAAAATGGAACATTTCTTATATGTGCATGTAACTCCACTGAGAATGAGGTCACAAGTTGTACACTGGATTTGGTGATGTTTAGGCAGGAGTCACACCCAGGAGTATATTGGCACCAGCTTGAAAGGCTAGAGGGAGCTGAGTGTTAAATTTTTAGCATAAGTATTTATACCTCAGAAATTGACAAACATTATAAATCAGGGCTTGATGAATTGTTTTTTGATTGTCTCTGGATTTAAGAAAGTGACGGAAAAAATTGCTAATAATACTATTGAACTTAAGAGTGTGTCATATTTCTATTTCTCCCCTAGGAGCCTGTTGTTAAATAATTACTGAACACTCCTGGCCATATCTACCTATCAGTGTGTGTTTCAGAGTCAGAGATAATGTAGGAACTGCCCTCACTCTGAACCAATGTATCTCTCAGATGACAGAGAGGTTGATAGCAGCTTGCTACCTTTTAATGACTCCAGAATTCTGACTGTAACAAATGACAGTATGATGCTAAGATTGGTGTCAAGATCTTCATAAGTTGTTAGGGTTTTTATTAGAAATGTTGGTGCTCTTGGGAAACACACAAGTTAGGAAATAAAATGGAAAGCTCCCAGTTATGGAGAGGCTGGTCAACTTGATTATCTATGTAATCATTCTAGAGGCTGGTGCTGCTGGTGGTGGTGGTGATGACGGTGCTGGTGGTGGTGGTGGTGGTGGTGACGATGGTGCTGGTGGTGGTGGTGATGATGACGGTGCTGGTGGTGGTGGTGGTGGTGACGATGGTGTTGGTGGTGGTGGTGATGATGGGGGGGACAGTAAAGACAGTTTTCATCACACCCACTTATTGCTCATAGGAGAATTGATTGTATTCTATAATGAGCATGAGGACAGGATAGACACCCTGCCCAGTTGACTGTGAGTAAAAGAGGCTAATCACTGATTGTATGAAGGCTGTATGAACAAGACAGTGGCTCAGAAAGTGATGTTTCAAGTGAAAAAATATTGCTTACTATAATCCAACAACCAAGTCAGACAAGGAAATAATAAGATCCTATATTTAGAGTTTCAAAAAATCTTAGGTATCAAGTCCAACCCCCTCATTTCACAGACAAGAAAACAGGCCCAGAAAGATTAACTTACTTTTCCAGTGTCATACAACTAATAACTATCTGAGGTAACTGTATCCAAAGATAGCCCCTTTACTACCTAAAACTTCCACTGCAGGGACTTCATGAGTGCAAAAACAACTCACAGAACCTGATAGCTAGCAGTATGCAGACCTTCACATATAGTGATTACGATAATCAGTCCATACCATCAATCACCTTAGATATGGGAGCAGCAGGGCATAAGAAATCCATATCTATTTGGCTTGTGTGTTCCTCACACAGAAGTACATATATTCACTGATTCATTTGTTAATTGTTTCATGTTTGAAGTAGGCTTCTGTTCTATGATTTTTGTGGATCGTGTCTCTCTGCTGATGTACTAGTAATTACCATGCATGTACTATAGATATGTTTACTGGCTATGCATAGTTTTGCTGATGCTTATGTATATTTCATTATATAACCCCACTGGAATTTTTATTGCTTTGTTTTTGCTGTTTACGCTTGTTTGCTTGTGTGTGTACTATATCCTGCCCATAATTTAGCTGCTGATGGACCTTGTTGGAACATTTTGCATTGTGCTATGTCTAATTAATGAATAGTGACATGCATTTTATACAAATTGAACTATGGAATGATTACTTGTGCTGTGAAGATAGTAATCTTTATTGTTTTAAGTGTTACTATTTGTTTAATGCCTGTGGTATATATTTGCAGGTGTTAAATGTACCCCCAGGATTTTATAAGGATTTGAAGAAAACAGGAACTGCAAAATTTCTGACATTAAAGAGGAATGTAGTATACTTTCCAAAGACTGGCAATTGGTAGACAAAGACACCCGCCTTATTCTGTAGCTGCTTTTTAAATTCACAATCATTTATGGAAAAGAGATGGGAGTTTCCATGAGTGAGGATAGGGGAGGAATTTAACATTGGGAGTGAGTGAGTGACAGAGTAAAGGACATCCATGAGAGAGTGTGGTCAGAGAGATTTGGAATGGCCATGTTGGGAGGGGGGAGATGAGGAGAGAGAGAGAGAGAGAGAGAGAGAGAGAGAGAGAGAGAGAGAGAGAAATGGAGAGACAAAGAGAATAAATATCTCCTGTCTTTAACAATGGGGATAGGACCAGGCTGCCAAGGTAGGATGATGATCCAGAAAAGACATGATGGGTATCTGCCAGCAAGGGTCATTGTTCTAGCTCACAGCACAAAATCCCACCACCTCTCCTGAGAAGAGAGAGCAATCTTGCTGTCTGACTGAAAACTACAGGTGGTTAGGAATTTTATGTCTATGCTTTGCCTTAATTTCTATGCTATAAAGCTATGGTTAATCGTTAAACTGCATGCACTAGTGTTTGGATGCAGTGTTAAGGGAGGCAATCAGACTGAGAAAGAGCGAATTTATTGATTTAACAACTTCCCAAAGCAGAGGATTCATCAAGACTTGGGAAGTTTCCCCTAGAATTAAAATGAATCTGTAATTACTGCGATGGCTAGCTGGGGTGAGTTAGGCAACCATAATTTTCTTGGTTATGTGACCAGGTCCAAAAGGAAACCACACACTTGGAAGGGAGTGGCTAGAGAGAGAAAATCACAGTCCAAAGGAGGAGGGAGTCCTGGGGAAGTTCAGATAACACATACAGTCTAGCACCAGGTCCAAATTCAAAGCCTCTCCAACTTTGATTATATATTATATACTTGCAGGATATTAGAGATCTAGACAAAACAGGAAAATGACAAATGCTGGAGAGGATGTGGAAAAATTGGAACACTAATGCATTATTGGTGGAGCTGTGAACTGATACGACCATTCTCGAGAGCAATTGGGAACTATGCCCAAAGGGTTATAACTAATTGCATACCCTTTGACCCATTAATACCACTTCTGGGGTTGTATCCCAAAGAGATAGAAGCAAGAGGAAGACCCATATATACAAAAATATTTATTGCAGCTCTCTTTGTGGTGGCAAAAAAGTGGAAATTAAGGGGATACCCATCAATTGGGGAATGGCTAAACAAGTTGTGGTGTATGAATGTAATGGAATACTATTGTGCTATAAGAAATGGGGAGGAGATGGACTTCATATTTACCTGGAAAGGCTTATACAAATTGATGCTAAGTGAGAAGAGCAGAACCAGGAAAAACTTGTACACAATCACAGACACATCGTATGTGTGATGACCAACCTTGATGAACTGGACTCTTCTCAGCAACGCACAGCTATAAGACAACTCTACAAGTCTCCGGATGGAAGGAGATACCTACATTCAGAGAAAGATCTAGAAAGAACAGAGTTTAAATGGAGACCGAAGCAATCTACATGCTGTCGTTCTTTTCCATATTTGGTTTTGTTTCCTTTTTCCCCATTGTTCACTCATTGGTTACAACCCTTCTATAGAACCAGACTAATGTCCAATGTGAAAGTATTTGCAGATTCTATACTTGACTGCATGCCGCCATGGTTGGGGGGGGAGAAGGAGGGGAGGGGAGGAGAGGGGAGAAAACTTGAAACTCAAGGGACTCTGGGACTGAATCTTGTAAACTAAAAGTAAATAAACAAAAATAAATAAACAAAAAGTAAATAAACAAATCAATTTAAATTAAAAAAAGAAAGAAATTAGAGATCTAGAGAATTGATAAGTTTGATTCTGTCCAGCTTAGGAATTGTCTTACTTTGAGTTTTCTCTGTTCTGAATACATCTATTGAGGTCTAGATTCTTTCAGACCCAGATGGAGAACATCTAGAATGTCTCATTTTCTTCCTATTTCTTTCTGCCTTCTAATTTCAAGCTAAGCACTCCCTTAGGTCTCTTAGACACTGAGGAAATAGGTCTGATTTTCTATACAACTTCAGGTACCAAGAAAAGAGCTCTGGATACAAATCAGAGGGCTTGGGTTTAAATCCCAACTCTATCATTCACCACCTGTTATTCCCATGGCTAAGAGTCTTAACCTCTTGGTGGCTCAGGTTCTTCTTTTTTTAATTAAAAAAATTTATTATGAAGTTAATATCAACAAATGTGAAAATTTCAGAATGCAAAGCATGAGAGAGGATTATATAGAAACAAAATTCTGTTATATAGTTTGCGTTTTTTAAGTGATTATTAAATTTTACATGGTAGTGACGTAATTGCCCTATTTATGTTCCCTGATATTTTTTTCTTCTATGTACTTTTAAAAGTGTTTTGTTCATGCTCTTTTTTTCCTGCATCTCAATCACTGCCTATCCTCTCTCTCCTCTATGCTCTTCTCTCTATTTTCCTATGCTATTAAAACTGTGGTTAATTGTTAAAATACATGCACTGGTGATTACATTCTCTCCCACATCCCTCTATTGTAATAAATTAGCATAATTAAGCAAAATATTTCAATTCATGATCCATGACTGAAAATGTATTTCTTACTCTGCACTTCTGGTCCATCATCTTTCTACCATGAGGTAAGTGGCTTTCTTTCAAAGTTGTTTTCTTTTGCATTATATTTATGTCTAACTTTTGTCTTAATTTATACACACTCACACACATATACATGTATATGTGTATAGTGGTCATCATAGAAATTCTCCTATTGTTTCTGTTTATTTTATTCTGCATTAATTCACTCAAATCTTTCCAGGTATCTCTGAAATTGTCATATTCACCATTTCCTCTAGAGCAGTCATATTCCATTACATTCATACACTGCATTTTGTTCAGCTATTCCCCAACTTCTGGGCACCCACTTTGTTTTCAGTTCTTTGCCACAACAAAAAGTGTTCCTATAAGTATTCTTGTACTTATGTCCCTTATCTCTATCTCAGTTTTTTCATCTATAGAATGAGGAAGTTGCAATAGATCCACCTTCTAGCTCTAACGTTTCTTTTACTTCTAGATCCTATGATCCAATGAAATCTCACAATTCATTGACATCTAACACCTTGCTACCTTCCCTCCTCTCCACCTTTACTATAGAGTTAGATCCACAACTTTAACTGCTCTCACAGTCATAACTAGAAAACTTGGCACTCAGGATAAGCAATAGAGAACCATATCTGGGGAAGCAGTACTGAATGCATTTTCAAATCAACTGAGATCAATTCAGTCCAGATACTTCACCTCTGGAGAGCAACTCACATCATGTGTGAGGTACAGGGGGATTTGGGTAGCTTCCTAGTTTAACAGATGATTCCTACTAGTTTCCAAGCTGCAGAAAGAACAAAAGTACTGTTAACATACAAATTAAAATTTAAAACTGCACAACTTTGAAGTCATTATTTTAACTTTTTGTACTATTCATATTTTGATATCGTAGGGAGTTGATGTGAGAAGATTGTCGTGTGCTATGAAGGAGTGAGAGTGACCTAGAGGCATTTGAGATGATACCCTCCACATTTTTATTTATTTATTATTTATTACCTTTAATCTCTTTCTCCTTTATTATCACCATGGTATTTGGTACATGGTGTTTATGAACATTTGTCGAGTGCATATGTGTCATCAAAGGTTGTAATAGCAATCCCAGTCTAATATTTCTCATCTAAATCACCTGTATTCTGTGATTCTTGTCTCTAAAGGAGAGTGCTTGGGGTCAAGGATATACCAGAGAAACTTGAAGCCACTAAAAAGTATATATTTTTGAATTCTTCTTTCATTCCTAATTCAACAAACTGCTTTATTTGTCCTATAAGAACTCAGCTAAGTCTGAAAGGTAATTGCTCACATCTGTTAAATCCCATTGTAATTGAACAGTACTGACTTCTGCAGTTGAATACAAACTGGCATTTTGAGCAAGAAGAAGCTAGACAGGTCTTGTTGGTCAATCTTCTTCCATAACTGTCATGTCCAGTCAGCTAGTATGAGCTGCTTGAGGATTAATATGAACTGTTCTTGTCTAATCGTGTTTCCCCTAGACCTGTCTAGTCAATTTTTTTTTAAGTCGAGTACAGGACTCTATTAAATTTAAGCTTATTGGGCTTAACCTTTTGTTCTAGCCCTGTGTTGTCTAAAAATCAAACTTCCCAGTGGAGATGGCACCACATAATTTGGGACTTACTGTGGCACACAGCATTCTATGTCACTCTTCTTGGCTGAGCTCTGAGCAAAAGATTCAGTTGTTACATACAGTATGGCATATCCATTTATCCATTTAGAAAAGAATCTTATAAGATGATTGCTCTTTATACATGTCGTAAAAGCACAGCATGAGATATTACTATAGAACTTTTTTTAAATTCTAGCCATAACTACTATATTTGTCAATATAAGCATAGTTTTACTGTGATAGAAAGATCACCAAACATGGAGTCACATGGCCTGGTTTTAAGTCTGGTTCTGTCCCTTACTGATTGCTTTCTACTGCTACTTAGAGACAGCCATTTCCCTTAAGCAGAATGCTGTCAGAAGTCCAATCTCTGCATCCTGGGGCATGGGGGCCCACATGCCAGCAACATAGGGCAAAGCAATCAAGGCCCAAGGGAAGAACACTCCTGACAAAAGGGATCAAGTCAGTTCGAATTAGAGTTGATCCAGATAATGAATCCAAAGGGCAGGTCAAGAGGAGGGAAATGGAGATTGTAGCAAGGGTCTAAAGCTGGAGAATCACCAGAGTCCATATGAATGAACATGCTACAAAGGGGAGCAGTAGGCTTCGGTAAGAGAGTCATTTGTGCCATGTGACTTTCCTACCTCTGGGAATGCCAGACACTCCCAACCCCTCCTCTGTCCAGTGTCAGCATTGTGGTGGCTAGTATGCTGACTGCAGGCATGCTCCCTTGCTCCCTAGCATAGGTGGTGCCCTGGGACCAAACACCAGCAATTGGAGGAAGCTTCCCAATCATTGCTAATTCAGAGGAAACTGGAAGACTGATCTAACCTCAGGAGCTAAGAAAGACATGCAGACATTTGCCTTTAGGGAACTGAAAGTGGCAAATTTTGGTGAACTAACTAGAGTAAAAGGCAAATAACTCTCTGTTAGTTAAAATTCTTTTTTTTTTCTTTTTGGAAGGGAGAAGGAAGGGCAATTGGGGTTAAGTGACTTGCCCAAGGTCACACGGCTAGTAAGTGTTAAGTGTCTGAGGTCACATTTGAACTCAGGTCCTCCTGACTCCAGGGCCAGTGCTCTATTCACTGCACCACCTAGCCACCCATCAGTTAAAATTCTGAACCTGATCACAACTCATACTTTTAATTTGGTCCACACTTCCATCTCCTTGGCTTAGCCTACTAGAAGTAGTTTGACCAAGGAAACTATCACTTCCCAATTAGAATATAGACACCTTGAAAGCAGGGACCAGACTTCTTTTTATATCCTTAGCATCTTGCTGGTACAAAAGAGATGCTTAATACACCCTTGAACGGAGTTGAATAGAACTCTAGACACTGCTTCTCTTAATGAAAACTAACATCATAGTAACTTTTTTGGTTACCATGTTATACTATTAACTTATCGTGAGTTTGCACTCTGCTAAAACTTCCTTATATTACTCATGAATATTGTCGTCTGGTCGTATTTCTTTTATAACTCTGTAATTGACTTTCTCTATAATAAATTTAACCCAACCCGTTGTTCTAGTCTTCTAACACCAAACCTCCCTATACAGAGGGCG
The DNA here is from genome assembly GCA_028646515.1 of Pseudochirops corinnae. Classification (NCBI taxonomy): domain Eukaryota; kingdom Metazoa; phylum Chordata; class Mammalia; order Diprotodontia; family Pseudocheiridae; genus Pseudochirops; species Pseudochirops corinnae. The sequence goes on from CM053585.1 coordinate 366,344,745, forward strand.
CATCACCATTGAGAACTTATCAGGGCAGGTGGCTCTGGGTTAGGGTTAGGGTTGCTACAAGATGTTTATTTTTATACACACTGCAAAAACACCTCAATAGAGATCATTGTGAAACTTTTTTTTTTTAACTCCAGCCATAACTTTAGCAATTTGTGAATAGTTTCATTCAAGGTCTGTGGCATGATAGAAAGAGCACTCCTGTGGAAGTCAGATAACCTGGCTTCAAGTCTTGGTTTTATCACTTACTAACTCACTTCATGTGAAGAGCCTGACACTTTTGGCTCCTTCCTAAGAGGGGATCTTCTAGCCACAGCCTTTCCCTTCTTCAGACACTTCTATCAATCTATGTCTATCCACCCAGTAAAAAGTTCCATTCCTGTCTCTGTCCTGACAGTTGGCTGGGAGGAATAGTTCCCTTTTCCATATTTTAATTCAATTCATGGGCCTATTAGGATTTTAATTATTTAATTAAAATAATTTTAATAAGGTGTGAATGGGAGGATAAACTTCTCCCTCCCAGAGAATAACCGTGTTTTAAAAGAGGGGCTTGTTTACCTAGAAGAATCTCTGATTTTGTTGTTTTGGAGATTTCTTTTTTATGGGCACAGAGCTTCTGCTGCCTTCTCTGCCCCTCTGAAATCTCCTGGAAAGGACAGTGCATTTCCATTTACTTCTTGTCCCCTGTTTTCCAAAGAAAGAAGCCATTTCATACTCAAAGCTACTACCTGATGTGCTGGTCTTCCTTCTCCCTTGGATGGATGTATGTAGTAGTATTTTCCGTTCATAAATAGCTCTGTTCTATGGGGCAGCAGTCAGGAGGACTTGAGTTCAAATTCAGCCTTTGCCATGTGACACACTTACTAGCTGTGTGACCTTGGGCAAGTCACTCACTCAGCCCTAGTTGCCCTGTCTTCCCCTCCCCCCCCTCAAAAAGACAAAATAGCTCTATTCTGGCTCAATAAGGGTCTAACATAGCTGTGTCCTGCATAGGTAAGGTGTTACCATACTGGAACAGAAGGACAGCAGTTACAAGGAAGGCAGATTTCAGATCAACATAAAGATAAACTTAACAACTAGAAATACCCAAAGATGTAATACAGTGACCTGCCTGTTCCTGGATATAGAGAACAGTTGTACTATTACTCAGTAGAGGATGATGTAGAAGGAATCCAAGCAGGGCTTGGACTACATGTATGAACTCTGAGGTTCCTTCTTGTTCTAAAATTCTGTGATTTTCCAAATGGCACAGTTGTGAGGCCTTGGGCAAGTCATATAACCTTTCAATCTCAGTTTCATTTTATAAAAATGAAGTCTTTCTTTGTGAAGGTAGGGAGAGAAAGAGAGATAGCAACAGGGAGAGATAAAGAGAGAGGCAAAGACAGAGAGAACTTTAGTGTAGGCTTAAAGTTCAGTTTATGGCTATGAGAGGTTCCACTTTCTCTTTTCCTATAGTGTGGTCCACCCTTTTATAGTAACCACTTGCTTAAAATGTGATAAAAATCAACTTATCTTTACTTGGAGACAAAGCCTATTATAAAAGTGCAGACAGCATATAAGATTTAAGGGCAAGCAATGTCAGTTCATCAGACGACATTAGGGAAAGGAAAAAGTGGAGAAGGGGTAAACTCAGCCACCTCTGGAGTGGCAGTAAATTCTGTCCAGGCAGATCATTCCTTAAGCGGGCCAGGAAGGCCAGGCAAGACTTCAACTACTCATGATTATATTAAGTTTAAGGTAGTAGCACCTTTCCCATGCAATTGGCTGGTTACCCCCTAGGCCCTATCCTCTCCAAGAGGGCTTCACTTGTCTAGTGAGGCTTCAACTTCCGTGATCTTTTAATTCCTCCTTACAGAGGAGGAAAAAGATATACCTTCCATAGTCACCTTGCTAATAAGGGACTAGAATAGTGATTATATAAGATATCTGAAAATGTAATTGTGAACATTACTTGTGCCCATGCCTGCCTTGTCCTATTTTCTTTTTGAATTATTATTTTCATCTTGGCCCCAGTTGATGATGATTCAGGGAGGTAATGACTGACAAAGTAGTTTCTGATGATCCTGGCATACACAAAGATTATTGTCCTTGCTCCCTCACTGGGAATCTTGAGGTGCATGGCCTACAAGTTGTGCAATGTGATTGAAGGCTATAGGCTACATGATGGAGTTCAGATTTGGCTGCCTCTTCTTTCTTCTGTTGTTCCTGGGAATTGTATGTCCCAATTTCTAGGTGGATGATTGGGTCAGAGCAGCCACAGTTTTAGACTTCTGGGCTTCCAGGGAACAGATGGAGTGTTCAGGAACTTGGTTTCTGGAGACCTGCAGTGGGAAGGAGACTTGAGGTACTGAAGAAGAGACAAACTACAATGAAAGGAGTCCTGAGGCTGGCAGTTCTTATTACTCCTTTAAGGTAGAAGGAAAGCTTGATTTCTCTCTTTCCTCTACCACCTGCCTTGCTCTTTTGGACTCTCAGATTTTCAGAAGAGGTCCTGAACATATCACTTTCTCACAACTCTATGAATTATGGGTACAGGTGATTTGGGAATTCCTCCCCTACTTCCCAAAGTTCTGGGAGGGCAAGCAGGAAGGGATCTGGGAGATGGCTGCCGACTACATAGGAACACTTGGTCTGTTACTTTCCATTTTCACTAAGTTCAACAAACCATGTGATCAGAGTATGTTAAGTATTTGAGTTCTATGGGAGTAGGGGAGGGTGGAAAGAGACAGAGTGGAAAGAGAGGAGATAACAGGCAAGGAGTGAAGGCTTTGGAGTTGTATATGGAATATAGATTTTATATTTCAATATTTTTACTAATAGTCTATTTCATCCTCTAATTCTGGACCCAGTCATTTTATCACTGAAGCCTGGGGCTTATGGGATTTATGGGCTGCACTCTAGGCATCTGCAAATGAAACACTCTCTAGGGGTCAGTGCTGCATTCCCTTATTGATATGGTGATGCCCTGCCTTCCAGGAGATTTAAGAAAGTCAGCAATCTTGGCACATGAGCCAGAGGAAAGGTTACAAGGATCATAGGTAACATGTTAGAATCAAATGAGATACTCTACACACCCATAGATTGTAATCATAAAATGTCATGTTAATGTAAATTATTGTTATTCTGTGCTGTAGATGTAGGTGTTTATTGCTTTTATGGCTAAGTATAGCTCCAGCAGTGATGCTTCAGTGAATAAGAAACAATTGCTAAAATCTTGCAGATCTTATTAAGGGGGCTTAAACTCAAAAGGGATCAGGAGAGAGAAACCTGCCCAAGTATATCTACTAAAACAGATACCTTAGAGAGCATTCAGTAATAAACAGGAGGAAAATTCTAGGGAAGGATCTAGTAAGTGGCATCAGATAGCTCTACAAAAATCCATGAAGTATGGGTAATAAGCAAGACCAAAATGCAGGAGGCACATCTAGTCTCATTGTCATCACTGAGATTTTGTGGAATGGAATTCATGCCTGGAATAAGAATCCACAAGGGGATACCTTGTTCAGAGGGAAGAGAATTTATATCACCTGGCCAAGATGAACTACTTCCTCAGATACTGAAAGAACTGAGAGGTGATTACTGAGCCACTGGCCAAGTATCACTTTCAGCAATATTTGGAAGCTTATGGAAAACAAGATTGGAAAAGAGTAAACGTTATCCTAATTTTCAAAAAAGAGAAGGTAATAGAGTCTGCAAATTACAGTGCAGTGAAAATGACTTTGATTCCCAGGGAAATTCTAGAACAGATTATTAAAGAGATGGTTGATGAACTTCTAGAAAGGGAAGTGGTGATTAGAAATAGTCAGCATGACTTCATCAAGAGCAAGTGATGCTAGACTAGTCTCAATTCTGTTATTGGAAGGATACTAAGATAATAGGTGAGGGTATGCTTAGTTATATTTTACTTAGATGTTATCAAGCCTTTTAATAAATAATTTGTACTAATCTTGTGAAGAGGATGGAGAGACAAGATGATAATACAATTATTCACGACTTGTTGGATGGCCACTCAAAGAATAGTTGGGAATGGTTCAGTGTCAATGTGTCATGTGCTCACCAGTAGAGTACCTTAGGATTTGTGCTTGACTCTGTGCCATTTAACATTTTTACCAGTTACTTGGATAAAGGCCTGTTTTGCAGGAGGCACTGGAGGTTTTTGACTCCAGCCTCTAACACACAGGTAACACCAACTACATCGATTGCTAGACAGGTAAACACATGGGAGGACTACTAGCAGGTGTTCTAGCACAGGTTTACTGGGGTTTTTTTTTTGCTTTTTTTTTTTTTGGAGGGGGGAAGGTAGGGCAATTGGGGTTAAGTGACTTGCCCAAGGTCACATGGCTAGTGTGTGTGTGTGTGTGTGTGTGTGTGTGTGTGTGTGTGTATTAAGTGTCTGAGGCCAGATTTGAACTCAGGTCCTCCTGACTTGAGGGCCAGTGCTCTATTCACTGTGCCACCTAGCCTCCACAACAGGTTCATTCTTGATCCAGGCAGATAGGAAGACAGGAAAGGAGTCACAATAAGGGGTTAAATAATCTAGCCTTGTTCTAGTTTAGTATTCTCGAAGGGGGTTTGCTTATAATGGGAGCACCAACTCCTACAGCATTCCCTAATCACCTTTCTTGCAGGGGTAGGTGAGAAGGGGGGGCAGCTACCCCTACTTCTCAATGGTATCAGTCTAGACAGGTGCAGCATTCCAGCTTGTGTGCTCCCCTAAATCCTTTCAAGTCTCACTGGGGGCTGGTTGAGGCAAACACAGATTCCCCCCAAGCCTTGATGAAGGCTGATCAAGGTACACACAGCATTGCACTGTCATATTCTCCATTTACTGACCATGCCCACTTGTTTTATAGGGTAACAGACAAAGAAGGCAATTTGCCAGCAATGGCCTCACAAGTTTACATTATTTCACTATTATATCTCACTGAGCAGTCACAGTAGATATTTACAATTTTAAGCACAAATATTTATGTTATTTTTCATTATATAATACTGTGAAAGTGTGGTAGAGATTTTTACCTGTCATGAGCCTGGGAACTAGAGATTGTTATGGCCATGGATCCTGGGCAACTAAACTCTAAGAAAGAATAACAAAAATCTACCTTATGTATACTAAAAACCACCTTTATGTATACTAAAAAAGACCATAGACAGCATGCTCATTAACTTGGCAGATGACATGCAACTGGAAAGGATAAATAAGATTATGGATGACAAGTGTCTAGATTTTAAAAAAAAGATCTTAATAGGCTAGAGCATTGGGCTTAATCTCATAAGGTGAAATACAATAGGGATAAATATAAAGTTCTCCACTTCGGTGCAAATAATGAGTTTCACAAGTACAAGTTTGGGGAGGCATGGTTAAAAAGCAGTTATTCTGAGAAAGACTTAGGGACCTAAGTGAACTGCAAGTTCAATGTGAGTCATCAGTGGGATGCAGCAGCCAAAAAAAAGCTAATATAAGTTAGAGTTGCATTAAGAAGGGGCATAGCTTTCAGGAATAATGAGCTGATGATCTCATTTTTCTCTGCCTTTGTAATACCTAATCTGGGATATGGTGTTCAGTTCTGAGCATTTCAATTTAAGAAGGCCATTGATAAACTAAAGAGTGTCCAAAGAAAGGCAATCATAATGGTAAAGGAATGTGAGTCAACATTATTTGAGTATTAATTAGTTGAAGGAATTGGTCATATTGAGCCTATGGAAGAGAAGACAGGATGGTTATCTTCAATTATGTGAAGGACTGCCAGATGGAGGAGTGATTAGACTTGTTCTGTTTGGCCCCAAAGGGAAGAACCAGGAACCATGAATTGGAGTCACAAAGAGACATATTCAGGCTTGATGTCAGTAAAAAAAAAAAAATGCCCTAATAATTTAAGCTATTACAAAGTAGACTTAAGAAGTGGTTTCCGTCTAAACTGGGTATCTTGCCACACAGGAGAGTAGGGGGGGATGGGGATAAGAGGTTGGATGATGCAGGGGAGGGCAGGGTGGGGGGGAGGGTTGCTGGAAGCACACACTTCTGTAAAGGGACAGGGGTAGAGAATAGAACAAGGGGGAGGCAGGATAGGAAGGAGGGACATATAATCAGTCTCTCACAATATGTCCACTGGGGAAATGTTCTGCGTAATTACACACGTACAGCCTGTATTGAATTGCTTGTCCTTCCAGTGAGGGTGGGTGAGGAGGGAGGAAGAGAAAGAATCTAGAATTTAAAGTTCTACAATCAAATGTTAAAAATATATATGTATATATATATATATATATAAAATTATAATAATGATGATGATGATTATTGTTAACTACATGCAACTGGGAATTAAGATACACAGGCTCTGTGTTAGGGAGATCCATCCTGCCCTACCAGAAAGTCAGAGGGGTGATGGGGGAGGATATAGGAGAGAGCAGGTTGGGGGAGGGGTTATACAGTGGGATGGCTGTTTTGGGGCAGTGGGTGGGGGAAAGATGGGGAGAAAAATTTGTAACTCAAAATCTCATGGAAATGAATGATGTAAACAAGAAATAAAAAAATAAATTATTTTTTTTAAAAAAAGAAGTGGTTTCCTCTCCTTGGAGGTCTTCAAGCAGAAGCTGAATCACCACTATGGGGGCATGTTTTAGTGGTGATTCCTTTCAAATATGAGTGGCTACTGGTTCCCTTCTAATTCAAATTCTGTGATTCTCTGAGCAGGAAAAAGGGGAGGTAGTTAGCAGAGTAGTATTATATGTTAAGAAGATATACTCTTGTAAGGAAATCCAGAAACCTGAGGAAAAAAGGATGAGAGAGAGTATTTGGGCAAAAATGAATGGAGGGAAAAACAAGCAATATTGTCATGGAATAAACTATAGAGCACCTGGATAGAAAGAGGAAATAGATAAGGTCAGGAATTATTAGAAACCTGGCACAGAAGCATATTAACAAGATGGCATTTATTAAGACAACTGCTCTACGCCCCTCTCTCCTTCTGTCCCTCCCTCTCCCTCCATCCCCTCCTCTCCCTCCCTTCCTCCCCATTTCATGAATTTGTGACTTGCCTTAATGGTAATTTCTTTAAAAGATAAAACATGTGACAAGGGGAATTTCTACTCTGGATCTCCTTCTGACCAAGGAGGAACTTGGCAGCTGAAGTAGATATGATGGTAACGTTGGAGAGCATTCTATCTTAGTATTTATGATACAAGACAGGAAAGCCCAGAAAAGGGTATGTGTCAGCCTCGATTTAGGAAGAGCAGATTTCAAGAAGTTCAGAGCAAAGAGAAACAGATTCTATGGCATAATATTCTATAGGGGAAGTCAGCCTAAGGTCAATGGGAAACTCTTAAAAATGAAATTCCAAAGGCATAAATATTAAAAATTGAAATGAGGAATTAAAGGAGGAACTATTTTAAAAGGCCAATAGGGATGCATAGGAAACTCACTAATTGACTTAGATTTTTATGGGCTGGAAGTAAAGGCATGTAATTAAGTATGAATGAGGGAATAAGCATTTATTAAGTACTTAATATGTTCCAGGCATTTTGCTAAATGATAAGTGCCTTACAAATACTATCTCATTTGAAATTTAAACCAACCCTATTGTCTTTATTTTATAATAGAAGAAATTGAGGCAGACAAAGGTCAAGTGACCTGCCCAGGGTCACGCCATTAATAAGTGTCTGAGGCTAGATTTGAACTCAGGTCTTCCTGACTCCAGGTCCAGCCTTCTATCAACCATACCACCTAGGTACTTCTGTGTACAAAAGCATTGTATACTGTGAGAATAATGTTAGGAATGCTAAAGTTACCAGTGAGCTGAGTGCAACAAAAGAAGTGATGAAACAAAAAAAGATGTTCTTTAGATAAGTTAGGAGAAGGAGAAGGATCAAAGGGATAGGTCTCCTCCTTAAGATAGAGATAGGGTAATAATACTGTGCTTCTATTCTCCCTGACAAGAAGGATGATCTTTGGATTGGTAAGGGCAGGACAAAAAGAGTTAAAAGGGATAAGGTAATAAAAAGATCATAAGATAGCATCTAATTGCCACCAATAGGTTCACGTTACCAGGTACAGGTATGAAAAGGAACTGTCCTTTGAGGTAGCTGAGCTACTGTGGGTGATCTCAGAAGGATCATGAAGAGGGACTGCCACAGTGCTAGAGAAGAGCAAATGTCTCTGCTTTCAATAATAGGAAGAGAGGAGCAGATAGAGTGCTAGGCCTAGAAAGAGGAAGACCTGAGTTGAAATCTGACCTTAGATGCTTACTATCTGTGTGACCCTGGACAAGTCACTTAACTTTGTTTGATTCAGTTTCCATATCTGTAAAATGACCTGGAAAAGGAAGTGGTAAACCATTCCAGTATATTTGCCAAGAAAACCCCAAATGGGATCATGAAAAGTTGAAAGCAATTGAACAAGAATAGAGGAGTCAATAGATATGCCCTCTAGATTTTACCCACTCACCTTGTCCTTCGACCTTGTAAAGTCTATGTATCGTAGGTTTTCTTTATGTCTTAACCTATACTTTCCAAGGCACTCCTCTGACCTTTCTACCACATGATTCACCTCCCAAAGAGAGAGTATTGCCTTGCTTTGGTGAGCCTCCCAAAACTGAGAACAAGCTCCTTAGGCTTAATTAGGATGTAGCTGCAGCTTGGGTAACAATTTAATTGAGCCCTTATTTCTGTAAAGATGATTTCCCCCTGCTCTGAACTATTAAGTCAATTTAGAAGCTTTTAGCAAAACCGTCTTTTCAGCAAATTAAAATGATTCAACTTGTTTGTAGTTCATCTAAGACGGGGCTGAGATGATATTTTAATTCCCCCGATAGCAATTGACTGCTATTTTCCCCACCTCTGCTTTCCTCATTCTTGGGGTTCACTTCTTTCAACCTAAACAAGACATGAGTTTTTTTAAGGCTTCAAGGAGGGCTAGGACAGGAAGATACATCCATGTCCCCCCCCTCCAAATAGGAGAGGGCAAAAAATCTTCCAGATGTTTTCCTAAACTACCCACCCCAATTCATCACCTGATGAATGAAGCAAGGTGACAGATTACTGAGATATTCACATATGGAAAGAACTATAATGTTAGAGAAGCAGGAATCCATAAATGCCCCTTTCACTAGTTACATGCTAATTTATCTGTTAAAATGTAGTTTGTATAGCTTATTTAAATTGAGTTGTCAAAAAGTAACTTTTCTGTTTATACAATGAAGTTTCAACATAGACAGTAGAGTCTGAATATGGATACAAATTATCTTGGGCAGAGTTAGAGTTTTGAAATCTTTTGGGGACATGACCAATCTGGGGGAAATTGTGTAGAGGACAAAAATTTTCAAGCCCCAGGTCCCTCTGTTCTTTGGTTTTTTTTTTTTAAATTTTATTATAGTTTGCATCATTCATTTCCACAAGATTTTGAGTTACATATTTTCTCCCCCTCTTTCCCCCACCCACCACCCCAAAACAGCCATCCCAGTGTGTCCCCC
>CM053585.1:366354705-366407313 GCA_028646515.1 Pseudochirops corinnae
GGGGGGAACTGTCCACAACATAACACAAAAAGGCCAGAACGAGAATTTTCAGAGTCACAGTGACTGAGACGACATAAATATGAGGGGTATCACCCGTCTTGCTCCCAAAGCCTCAGGGTCGCATGGGATAGGTTCCCCCGGACCCTCCACTGGCGAGTGGTTGATTCGAAACTCAAAATGGTGTCGGCGCAGATTGAGCTCAGCTTTCTCCAGCAACTGGCTGGGGAGGACTGAGACACAGGAGCCGGGCCAAGATGATGGGGCGGGTCTGTAGGCAGGGTCAGAGCCAGGGGGCGGGGCAGGTGCGGGGCTGTCTCTTCTTGTCAAAAAGGCAATCTCCGAGCTTAAGTCTTGGGATCTCAGAGCGGCGGTGTGCGGGGACCAGGTGCGGAGGCTCCGAGCCGGGACCGGGACCGTGCCTGGGACTGGGTGCGGAGTAGAGATCTCGGGATCTCGGGACCGAGGAGGAGGGTGTATGTGCCTGCGAGTGTGTGCGCCCCTGGACCACTGTGCAAGGCTGGGAGGTGAGGGCACGGTCTGAGTGCCAGGACATGGTGCCACGAGTCAGGCTGGACACAGCTAGGAGAAAGAGCGGAGTCCTAGGAGTTTTTGCCCAGCGAGGAAGTGGATCGTAGGCTGCGGTAGAAATAGAATTGACTCTAGCCCCAAGTCAAAAAGCGTTCGAGCTGGAAATGGGAAGAAGGGAGGCTGGGGTGCCCCTCCTCGGGAGAAGAGTTGGAGGAGACTGGTAAACCATAGGTAGTTCTAGAATCCACCAGGGCGCTTTTTGGCTTTGGCCATTTACCCCAGCGAATCCTAAGATAAACAAGAAAGGTCTCTAAGACTCCTATACTGTGCTGGTAGAGTACGGTTTCTTGAAGTAGAATTTTCTACAACTATCGTTATTAGTACGGTGCCATTTAATTAAGGAAGTGGCTCCAGAGTGTGTGCGTGTGGTCGAGAGGATGGGAGGCCTGGGAGAGGGTTGTAGCATGACTCTTTTCATGACTGGGTGGAAGTATGGTACCTCTTGGACAATTTCAGAGCGAGGAGGAGACTCGGGAGTTGCTTCTCACTAGGAGGTGAAATGAGTTAAAGTGAGAAATTTCTGTGGGCGAATGAGTGAAAGCCATTTGGGAAAGTTTCTCTGAAGGAACAACATGAGGGCTTGAGACAGCTGTGGAGAACCGAGTTTACCCAGGTGAAAGGTTCTATCCCTCTGAATAATAGAAGATCAAGGTCGGGGGCCCTTGATACCTGGGGAATGAGGGGGGTGGGACCAGAGGGGTGCCCCTAGCCTGGCTGAGTCTGGGCCCTCCCTGAGCCTCCTCCTCCTCTTTTCTCCTCCTCCGTGTGGTGAGTGAGTCAGCCTCCTGCCTGGGCTCAGACACAGCCAGGGGGGCTAGAGCCTAGGTTAGATCTTCTTTGAGCTTTGCGGAAACACTCCTGGGCAGAGTTCAGCTCTGCCCCCAAATCATTGTTAGGTGGCTGTCTTCCATGAGAAGGTTAGTATGGGCTAGTTAGGGCAAAGAAACAGGCATTTCCAAGGAAGCAATAACCCTAAGGTTCTCTGGCTTGTTTCTGAAAGGAGCCAGGAGTGACCACCGCAGTTGTGACTACACGTCTTTCCCATTCCTTTCTCAGGATTTGGTGGTGAGTCTTATTACTCCAGAGTTGTCATTGAAATGGTCCAGCTTTCTCCTGCCTACCACCTCACCCCTGAGTGATCTCTTCAGCCTATGACCTCTGTTGGTAAGTTCAAAGTGCAGAGACAGGGATTGAGACTTTCACCAAATGAGTTTGGGGAAGGGCAGAAGAGATGTCATACCTTGAGCTGGAAGAAGAGATCTGGATAGCCAGATTTCTTCGCCCTACTCAGGGTTATCCATGAGCGGGGTGAAATAGGAGCCCTTTACCCTCTGTTGCTATTCTTCTTGCTCCTCATGTATAAGAAAAGGCTCTGTTTCTTCCTGGAGGGGAAAAAAAAAACACAGCATTGGTATATAGATATTGGTATAAGATTACCCTAGAGATAGTAGCCCTTAAATATCTTTTTAGTCTTCATGGAGGGAGGGGATAGGTCTCCTTACGGAGATAATAGAGACATCAGAATTTCTTCTTTGACCCCAGATCCTGCTGCTTCCTTTTTTCAATTCATTTGAAGAGAGGCCTTGATGCCTCATTGGGCTATGGGGATGACTCAGACTGTAGAAAGTTATGAAATTTACAATCTTTGTTTCAACCCCATCATAGGCTTATAGGTTTGGTGAGTCTTTGGGTCGTCAGTGATATGGGCTTCTGGAAGGGACAATATTATGAGCTCTTCCTAGCCTAAAGTCTGGGAAGAGATTAAGGGGAGAAGGGAGAAAGCCCAGTTGGAAACTAACCCCTCATCCATTTGACTTCATTGGGATTGAACTGGGTTGAATGTTCTTTATTTGTATAAGTAATATGAAGGATTCAGGTAATTTATTTCCTGGAATCTTCTCCTCACTTTGCCTTAGGATTGCTCTCTCCTTGATATCAAGTCCTAGATAAAAAATAAAGTAAAACTCTTGAACTCTCCTAAAGCACAAACCTAGCATTTCTCCAGGGCTAGCCGTGTAAGAATTGGGGAATAATTTTGGGCCAGAACAAGATAGTTCTGTCCCCCCTCAAGGTAGGATAGAGTAGTACCCAGTTCATTACCTTGATACATTCTGTCCTATATTGACCCTTAGAGCCAGATACTGGTCCAGGAGAGTTTTTCTTCTAGAACCACTTCCAATAACCTCCTAGTTTGTGCAGATTGTCAACTTGGGTCCCTCTGAGCAGAGGGTCAAAGTGTCAGGAGGATCCAGAAGAATGAACTGGGATGAGCCTAGCTAATAACATTCCATATTTATGTAGTATGTAGTAGTCTACGTGTTATCACTTTTGTTCCTGTGAGGTAGATAGGGCAGCTATTAGTGCCCTATTTTACAGATAAGGAAAAAGACTGTTTAGTGATTCGTTCCAAGTTCAGTACTTTTTCTTTTATACCATTCATATTCTTGCTCTTCTTAATGCTACAATGTGGGAGAATTATGAGCCTTCACACTGGGACCAGAATTAAATTGGTTTCTAGAGGCGGTAGAGAGTAGAGGAAAAAAGCCTTGTCCTGAGAAACCTGAGGTCAAATTTTGAACACTTAACATGGGACCTCAGACAAGTCACTTATCTCTCTGAACTTCAGTTTGTTCATCTATAAAGTAGATCGAAGTTATACTAATTACCCAGGAAAGATTGTGGTGAAGAAAAGGCTTTGTAAACCTTAAAGCAATTTATAAATATAAACTGTTATTATTTCTTCCTTGAGCAATAAGGATTTCTTTTCTAGGTAGTTTCCACTCTTATTTCACTGGCCTATTCTCTATTTCCCTCCCTTTGCATAGTACACAGTTTTCTTTTCAAATATTCATGCTTTTTTCTTTTCTTTATCACTTTTACTTCCTAATACCTCCTCCCAGCAGAATCCTCCCTTGTAACAAAGTACTATCCTCCTCTTCTCCCCCCCCTTGCGCCCTCCCCCTTTCCTTCTTCTTTTCATTACTTCCCTAGTGGCTCTTGATCTTTTGTTCATCCAGATAAATCTTATATTGTGTTTAGTTCTAGAAAGTAACTACCTTATAATTTTGTATGGTATTACATTAAATATATACATTAATTTTTAAATTTAATTTTAAAAATATCACCATTTCTATTGTATTAGAGTGGTCCAACCTTGAATAATATATATCTCTCTAATTATTCGTCTTTCTTAGTATGGAGTCTGTTTTGTAGCTGTAATCGTATAGATTCTAAATGCGTTACAAATTTGTTTTATTTACTTCGTAGTTATTTTCGTAGCCAGTTGGGGTTTTGGCTACGTACTATATATGATTACTTGAACAAATACACTAACCTCCATCTCTAATTCCATCTGACCTATATCTCATTTAGTCAGTCTCTCTCTCTCTCTCTCTCTCTCTCTTTCTCTCTCTCTCTCTTCCTTTTTGAAAAACACAATCTAGATTATGCTCTGGAATATTACTAAAATTACAGAAAACACTCTCTCTAATCAGCTCACTCCTACTCCAGCCTGACCTGGGGAAAGCTTCTTTTCCTTATGGGTTAACTTCCCTTCCCTAAATTTCAAACTGTGCACTTAGCTTAAACTGAATCATTGTTAATGCTCTTATACTTTAATAGAAGTATCAAAGAGCATACAAATGCAGATATTAAAACAAGATATAGATATATGACTTGTAGCTGGAGGATAGAACTATCTTCTCCCCCCCCCCCCCCACACACACAGATTGGAGGGGTAAACAGAAAGAAACATGTTCAGGCAGATTAAAGGAACAGGGTTTCCTCATAGAAGCAGAAGCAAAGGAAATGTCAACTGGACTTAAATTTCTGTCATCAACCACATGCGTTTGATGCTTTGGTCCTCTACATGTGTCCTAGCTCTATAACTGTGGGCTGATTATTACCTTCTCTCCATTCCCAGCCTGCTTTTTTCTGCTATTCCCTGCCTTTATCAACAGGGAGGTGATTCCCTTACCCCAAGCTCTTCACTAGGGTTGTCAAGAGAAACATAGAACCAGAATGTGACTGCCACTGTCCTTATCTCCATCTCTCTGTATCATTTCATCACCCAGCTTCTCTGCCTCCTCACTTTTGGAAGGTCAAAAGCCATGGAAACTTAGCCCCCACCAAGTCTCCATGGTAATGTCTTTGTGGGAGGAGCAGTCGGTGCTAAGGATGAGTTACATTCCTAATGGAATTTATTTTTCTATCTCTTCCTGCAGGAAGTTTACTTTATATCCTATTACTTTACTGAAATTACTCATTGTTTCACTTAATTTTTTCATTGACTATATAAAGTTCTCAAAGCAAATTATCATATAATTTGCAACTAGATAAAATTCTGTGCATTTCCTGTATTTGTCTTTCTTGTTATATCTCTATATCTAGCATTTCTAGAGGTACATTATATACTAGTAGTGACACAGGACATTTTTGCTTTACACTGATCTTACTGGAAAGGCTTCCAGTGTTTGTCCTTTATAAATTGTGCTAGCATTTGATTTTAGATAGACCCTATAATTGACGTATTTTGTCAAAAGCTTTTTCTGTGTTTATTGATAATAATTTCATGATTTTTTATTGTTCTGTTACTAATATAATCTATTATGTCTATAGTTAATGATGAACCATCCCTTGTATTCTTGAATTCAATGTGGCCATATTGAATCCCACATTCATTTGTCCATTGCCACTCATACTTTGCCAAACTCCAACCCAGAATTATTTCCATTAGTTGCTTCTGTTGTTTTTCATGTGCTGCTGAATAGAGCTGGAGGAAGTCATACAGGCATACTTACTAGAACTAATACAAATTTATGTTATCTAATTTCAGACGGGCCCTCAAGGCAATCAACAAGGCAGTTGCTTTCTGGTATTTTATTTAATAGTGGTAACACTCCTTTCTTAACTTCAGCATTCTTCCTGCACTGCTTTTCATCAGAGACATGGCTATATATACTAAAGAGTCACTTTAGACATTTCCTTTTCCCTGGACTATGGTTAGGGTGACTATCATTGAGTTCTAAAACATAGTTCTGTGGGCAGATGACCACCCCCTATAGTCTTTTTTTCTCTCTATCAGATTCTCCAAGTTTCATTCCCCTTAGGAAGCACATTACTACCTCTAGTCACTCTTACCCAGTACCCAGCCACTTATTTGGGGTCACTTTTAAATCCTTGATATATGACAAGTGGGTTTTCACTCTCAGATTATTTTCTTCTTCCAATTAATATAGAAAGGTCAGCACCTTCCCTTAACCCAATATGAAGGGAAATTGCAATTCACAGGTTTCTATTTTTCTCTCCTAACTGAGGCTTTTATGGTTCTAACTACCATCCAGCAGAACAGCCTTGATCTAAATTAGCAAGTTAATGAGGAAAGATGAAGGAAGCCAGATCCTGACCACATAAGGAGAAAGGTCAAAAGGTCAAAAAACCACAGGTCAAATGTGCTAAGTACCAGGAGAAATGGTAGGCAAAGTGAAAACAACTCCCTGGTGATCAGAGATAGGGAGAGGGACTAAGTGGCTAAAGAGAGAGCAGGTTTCCCTGGACACAGAGGTTTGATCTCAGTTGTTGCATGCTACTGTTGCTACATACTACAATGCTACATACAACAACAATTATTTTGTCCTAAGGCTCATGATCAGACCGAGTCCCTACCCTCAGGAAGCTTGGTAGACACAACATGTACATAGATAAGTATGCATAATATATACAAAATGAATACAAGACAGTTTTGGCAGAGAGTATACTAGCAGCTGGAGGGATCAGGAAGGCTTTATGTAAAGGTGATCCTTGAGCTGAGTCTTGACGCAAACCAGGGATTCCAAGAAATGGAGGTAAAGAGGCAGTACATTCCATACATCAGAGGCAGCTGGTGCAAAATTGTAGAGATGGGATATAAAGTGTACAGTGTAAGGAACAGGAAGCAGGTCAGTATGCCTGGACCACAGAGTTCAAAGACGGGAGTAATGGGTAAGAAAAAGCTAAAAAGGTAGAAAGGGTCCAGGTTGTGAAGGAATTTAAATGTTAAACACAAGGATTTGCACTGGAGCCTCCCAGCACTAGGGAGCCACTTGAGTTTAATGAGCCGAAGAGTGATGAGATCAGACTTCTATTTTAGGAAAATCATTTTGTGGAAGATGGATTGGAATGGAGAGAGGCATGAGAATGAGAAACCAATAGGAGTCTACGGTTGTCTAAATGAGAGATGATAAAAGCTTGAACTAGGCTAGTGACTGTATCAGTAGAGAGGAGGGGATATGGAGGCAGAATCCATAAGGCTTGACAAGCTGACTTTTATATAACACTATAAGGGTATCTCATTTTGTCTTTTTTTAAACAACTCCATGAGATAGATGCTATTATCGCCTCTTTTTTACAATGAGGAAACTAAGGCTGGAGTGAGTTAAGTGACTTGTCCAAGGTCACACAGCCAATAGGTACCTGAAACAAGATTTTTATTTCAAGTTAAGTGACTTGTCCAAGGTCATACAGCCAATAGGTGCCTGAAACAAGATTTTTATTTCAAGTCATTCTGACACCAAACTCAGTACTCTATCCATTAGCACTATCTTATGAGTGAGACAGAAAATCAATTACGGAGGAGTAAAAATTTGCCTCAGTTTCCTCACTTGTAAATTGAGCTGGAGAAGAATAGGGTAAACCAATTGAGTATCTTTGCCAAGAAAGCACCAGACGAGGTCACAAAGAGTTGGACGATAACAACAAAAAAGATTGCTTTGCTGCTTGCCTGGAGGGCCAGGTTGAAATTAGATAACATAAATTTGTATTAGATCTAGTCAGTATGCTTATATGACTTCCTCCAGCTCTATTCAGTAGCACATGAGAAGGAATAGGGGCACATAGTGGGAATAATTCAAGGCTGGGGTTTCGTAAGTATGAGAGTCAATGGACAGATGAACATAGGATTCAAGGGGAGAGGGTAGAGTTGAAAAGGTTCACCAGGGGATCAAGACTGGGAAGTGAAGAGAATGTAGCCAGAACAGAGGTCTGGCCAAATACTTAGGGGTGGAGAAATTGCAGGTCACAGTAAGGGTGAAGGAGAATTGGGAGGAATACTTGGGGCTCAGGAGTCAGGGGACATGGTTTCAGGGTTAGCTAAGATACTTTACTAGGAGTCAGTTTCCTCACAAAAGGCATTCTGGCCAGAGGGCCAACCTTCAAGTCAGTCAGACTTGGGTTAAGTACTGCCTTTAATACATACTCATTTTATGACCCTGAACATCATTTAACCTTTCTAAACCTTAGTTTCTTTCTCTGTAAAATGTGATCATAATAAGGGTCATGTGGGAAAATCTGTGTAAAGCAGTCTTCAGACTTTAAAGAGTTATGGAAAAGTCAAGGAGGAGAAGTAGGGAATACGGGAGTGCTTGTACATGTCACACTTACAAACTCATTTGCCATTTGGGGTCCTTGCCAGCGAACAAATTAAGCAGTGTTCCTGGAACCAGATACTACATAAAGTCCTCATTCTGCTTGGGGGAAAGTCCTAGTCTCAAGGAAGATGGGATCAATTGTGCCAGCAGGAAAATATATAGCCTAGACAGAATGGAGCAGGCCAAGAAATCTGAGGACACTTGGCTGACACTTAGATTTCATGCAACCATTTACACTCTGAGATATTGTACAAGGTGCAAAATCTCAGTCACTATGGCTCATTGAGGCCAGCTGGCGACCCATCTGGTGTGTGTCACCTGCTGGCTCTTGAGATGTAAGAACAGCTCTATATTTAAGGCCAATGGAGCTGGCTGACTTCACACCAACTAATTGATTTAATTTATCTCTTTGATTTGAGCTAGGTTTGAATTAGGTTTGATCTGAGTTAGGGTTGGCCTTTTGGGTAGAAAACCCAGGTAGACTAGGTCTCTGGTTCAGGATAAAACAAATATGAAGATGGGAAAGCAGTAATATTGAGATGAAAATTAAATAAATTAGATGAAGAGATGTCTGGTTTTGCTTTTTTTTTTTTTCTTTTCCCAGTGATCACTCATTGATTACAGCCCTTCTATATGACCAAACTATTGTACAATGTGAAAGTATTTGCAGATCCTATACATGATTGCATGCCACCATGGTGGGGGGGGGGAAGGGAGGGGAGAAAATCTGAAACTCAAGTGATTGTGGAACTGAATCTTGTAAATTAAAAGTAAATGAGTAAATAAAAAAATTTAAAAAAAATTAAAAAAATAAATTAGATGAAGAGAGAGTTCATGATAATTGGTTTGATCTGAAATATGAAGGATCTATTAAGGCAAGTAGTTATTTGTTTTTGATTAATCAATAAGGATTTCTTAATATTTATCACGGGCACTGCAAGTCTCTCATAGAATGTCTTTGAATTCCCTGTGACTTTTGGACTCACCAAAAACAATCAAAGAGGGTGAGGCAAGAGAATAATGTATTAGAATTAAAAATGAATCTCATACACAAGGCAATGGATTCAGTCAGAGGATCTGGGTTCAAATTTTGACTTTATAACACATTAGCTATATAAACTTGGAAAAGTGAAACTCTGTGGCCTTCAGTTTAATCATCTGTGAAATAAGGATATTGGTATTTAAGATGATCCCAAAGGACCCTTCTAGTTCTAAATCCCACCATCTAGGTTTTGCCACAGAGGAGCTATGTGACTTCACTTTTATAAGTTTCAATTTCCTTACCTGTAAAGAGAGTGATGGTCTAGAAAACTTATTTCACTTTCAATGGCTAGCATTCTCTAATCTTTTTTTCTTTCTTTTTTTTTTTTGGAGGGGGAAGGGGTTAAGTGACTTGCCCGAAGTCACACTGCCAGTAAGTGTCAAGTGCCTGAGGTTGGATTTGAACTCAGGTCCTCCTAACTCCAGGGCTGGTGCTCTATTCACTGCACCACCTAGCTGCCCCTCTAATCTTATTTCTTGAAGACTGTTTATTTTGTAACCTCTCTATGGTCTTTGTACACAGCAGTTCTCCACACATGTTAACTATCCGGGATTTGTCCGGAGTGTGTCTATTTGGCATTCAAAGCTCTTCTCAACCGAGCCCTCTCCTACCTTTCCAGTGTTCTTATACCTTATCTCTGCCTGCCATCCCCAATTTCTGTGATCCAGTAAAATTGGCCTCCTTGCTGTTCCTCACATAGGATGCTCCATTTCCTGAGTCTGGGCATTTTCATTGGCTGTCCCCAAGCCTAGAATGCTCTCCCTATAGCTCTTCCTCCTGGTTTCCCTATAACTTCCTTTAAGACCCAGCTAAAATCCCATCTTTTTTGAGGAGCCTTTCCTTATCCCCCTTAATGTTAGTGCCTTCTCTTTATTGATTATTTCCAATTTATCCTGTATATCTCTTTCATGCATAGCTCTATTCATATATCACTAGGCTATGAGCTCCTTGAGAGCAGAAACTGTCTTTTGTCTTTCTTTGTATCCCCAGCACATAGTAGGACGTTAATAAATACTTATTGCCTGACTGAGCATGGAATGCTTGCTCCATTAATGCTTAGAGAATTCAGTAGGGTTTTTTCTAGTAGGACAGAGAATAGGTTCTTTCTGAGAAATCCTACTGAGACAACCTAAGCCTTGAGAGAAAGGATGTAGGTATATTACAGAGAGAATAATGTGTGGGGAGGGGGAGGGATGTAGAGGGCAGAGGTGAGTAGAAGGGAAGGGGTGGGCCATGTAGTGTCTTTTGAGCTCCCTAACTGCTTCAGGGTTCTGGATGATTAGTTGATGTTTAACAGAATCTAGTGACCAATTACTCAGAGGCTTACATGTGCTCTGGCCTCTGATTCCTGTCTGTCCTTAGAAGGAGTGAGGGTAGGGCAGAGCTTGGGGGGTGGGCAGGATGTGAATGGGGCAACATGCCAGCAGAGAACAACTTAATCCATTTCTAAGTCATGCATAGTTGAGCACTGTGCCCCTGAGGGTACTCTACAAATTGTAGAAAAAGGTGTATTGGCACTCACCAACTTTCAGTTGGCCACGCTAATAAGTGTTTGCTGCTGTTCCACCTACTTGCCAAAGGCCTGGGTCCAGGTTAGTAGATATATGAATTATTCCATTCAACTTCTACCCCTCAAAATTGTTCCCAGTAATTAACAATTCAGTAATTACCAAGTAACTCTAATGAGCGTTTCATGGGATCATAGATTTAGAGCTGGAAAAAAATTTTAATGGCCAGCTAGTCCAGACTTCTTGTTTTATAAATGAAGAAACAGATGCCCTGGTGAGGAGACCTGCCCCAAATCACACAGGTAGTAAGAAGCAGAGGTATAATTTGAACCTAGGTCCTAATCAACTACAAATCCAGCTCTCCTTCCAACAGTCCATTCTGCTTTCCTCTCTCCTGTGGGTGAGCCCAATATACCAGTCATGACTGGACTTGAATTACAATCTTTGTTCTTCCAGGCTGATTAGGGCATCCCTCTCCCTAGACTCTAATTTGAATTCTGTGAATCTTCTCATAAAGTAAGCTAGTTATTAAGTACAGCTAATTTCCCTTCAAATCCAAGCTCAGGAAATCTTGGGAAGAGACAGTAGTCTTTGGTGGTAGAGGGTGGTGCTTGGGGAGAGGGGATAGGGCAACGCTAGACTGGTCAAAAAGATTCAGGGAAAACACCTGCAGGGCACAATTATTTATTCTAAATGCTCCTGCCAGGACTGGGAAGTTATCTCTGCCCTTCCCTCCTGGCACACCAACCTCTCAGTTGCCTCAACTTTAAGGGAGAGAATGGGGGACTTTTCTGGATGCCTCAGGTGAAATTCCATTATGATGAACTCTACAAGACTCCAAATTGTTTTGCTGTGATGGAATCTTGTTTAAATGTATACAGTGGAAGAAATCCCATCCCCAGCATGTAGTACGTAGGAATGAAATCAAGCTACTGCCCAACCTCCCTATAATAAACCTGCAAGAAAAAGTAATCCTCTAACCTCAGGACAGTGAGGAGAAAGAGGTCATATATGCTGCCACCCCTATTTTCTCTCTAGGAACTTTTCTGTGGTGTAGTTTGAGAGTTTTGTGTTTTGTGTGGATGACTAGGACATTTGAGCTGGTGGTAGAATAGAACTTCCACTTGGGGACAAAAATGGCTTTAAAGAGCTCAACTACAACTGGATTTCTTCATCTGCATTCCATGTGATCCCTGGAAGGGATCTCAGAGACCATTTAATCCCATCCCTCCCTTCTTTCTGAAGTAATGAAACACAAGTCCAAAAAAGCCAACTGGCCAAAATGGGGTCAAGCCTTGAATCCAGTTCTCCTTACTCCTGCTAGAACTCTTTCTACTACTATTCCATGGTATAGATGACTCATAGGTCATCAAAACCAGCTCATTTATCTTACAAGTGAGGAAAATGAAGCCCACAGAGCTCGTGTCCTGATTAAATTCACACAACCAGGATTCAGACCCAGATTTCCCTGTCCAGATAAACTGGGCAAAAAAACCAAAAACAACCAAAAACAAAACCAAAACAACTTAGTGGGAATCTCTGTCCATTTGATAATAATTGGTTAGGCCTCCAGGGAAAGGAGTAGACAAATGGTGAGCTGGTGCTTACATTATGAGTAGTTTTTGAAGGACCAGGATATGATCGAGATAAGTTTGACAGTGAATTATGGTTTATTCACGACACATACGTCACCTATTCAGCATGGGCATCATGCTCTCAGCCCTCTTGCTGAGTGAGCCCTTCTCCCTGCCAGGTCTCCCACCCAACATCAAGTTGATTCACTAAGCTTTGGGTCTCTTCTCTGATGCTGAGTTATCCTGACTAGTGAGTAAGAACTCACCTAACTCACCTAACTGGCATGTTTTCCTTCTCATCCAGTCAACCATCAGGACAACTGAGACCTACTGAATAGAGATAGCTTACCATCTGCTCTTACTACGGAATACATCACACCCCTAACCTCCACCCCTTTCCACCTCTTATTCTTACCCTGGAAATAATCATTGAATCAATACTACCATTGTTACTGGAAAAGGAAGGACATGACAATCTGCTGCCCTGGGGCTCTTCCTGGACTTTAGAGGTAGCTGGTGGTACAGTGGATAGAGTGCTGGGCCTGGAGTCAGGAAGACACCCCCCCCCCCCCCCATGAAATCCAGTCTCAGGCATTTACTAGATGTGTGACCTTGGGCAAGTCACTTAACCTCTGTTTGCCTTAGTTTCCTCAACTGTAAAATGGGGATATTTGCACCTACATCGCAGGGTTATTGTGAAGATGAAATGAGACAATATTTGTAAAAAGTGCTTGGCATAGAGCCTGGCACATGGCGGCATTCTATAAATGCTAATTCCCTTGTCCTGTTCTACCCCTCTAAATGGACTAGCCACACTCTCCCAACTCTTCTCTTCGAGATTTAAGGTAGCAACTGGCCAGGCTAACCAGTGTCCTAAAAGCTAAGTCATCATGGACCCTAGCTTTCTGGGATACCTTAACCTGGGGGTAGGAAAGCACCAAATTTGGCAGTTAGTGCTAGGTCAACCTCCTGAACTGTCATCCGGATCTGCTATTTTGAAAACTGAGCAAAAAATGGCTCACTGAATTATTTTGTTCTTGTTAAACTTCAAACCCAGGCTGCTTGAGAGGTTTACCTAGAGTTGTTTTTCAGGTCTAGAGCATTTCTGAGAATTACAGGAATTAGATGTTCTCTCCCACCCTATGGCATTGAGGGGCATGAAGTGCCCATTGACATCCATTCTAAATGTTACCTGCCTTCATTTAATCATGCCACACTTATCCTGAGCTCTAACAAGTTTTCTGCTTTCCCAAAATGGACCATGCCTCAGCTGAGTCAGTCAGTCTGTTAATAAACATTTATTAAGTGCCCATTATCAAGTCCTAGGTACTGTGTTAAGTACTGGAGATAGGAAGAAAGACAAAAGACACTCAAGGAGCCTGCAATTTAATGAGAAAACAACATGCAAGCAACTATGTAGAAACAAGATGTATGCAGTGTAAATTAGAGATAATCAGCAGAAGCAGGACACAGTAGTACTAAAGAAGACTAGGAAGGGCTTCTGGCAAAAGTTAGGATTTCAGCTTCCACTTGGAGAAAGCCAGGGAAGCCAGGGGCCTGAGAGGAGGCAGAAGAGAATTTCAGGCATGGGCAACAGTCAGAGAAGATGCCCAGAGTCAGGAGATGGCACAACAAGGAGGTGGGATGCTAGAATGTGTGTGTGTGTGTGTTGAGGAGGGGCAAGGTACATGCCTATAAAATATACCTATAGATGTATATGTGTATGTATGTATGTGCATGCATGCACATATACCTGTAGGTATAAGGTACAGGTATATATACTTATATATAAATATACACCTATACCTTATACCTATAAGAAGATAAAAAGATTGAACAGCTGATGAGATCAACAAGTGAAATAGGATAGAAGAGAAGGGGGTCTGTGGGACACCCATGAACTACCTGGATTGCTATGCCTAAGGCAAGTTATGTACCTGATCTCCAAAGCAGCCCAAGATGGAGCATAGCTTCACTCATAATTCCTTTGGTTTTGTCTTTGGATCTGAGGATTCACCTACTAGTGGACACTAGTGATGAAGTATAGGCTCTGGGACCCACCTCAAGTTCTCCTTGAATCTTTGAGGTACAGGCTCTGGGAAACCCCTTGAAGTCTGATTGAATCTTCCCACTTGATGAGGTATTTCCAAGAGGCCATAAGTATTTCTTTGTGGCTGGGCTCAAATCTCTGTTACTAGCCTGGCCCTCCATTGTCCACATTCTTCCCACCCTTAATCAAAATATCAGTCCACTCTTGCATTGATCTCATTAACTTCTCCTGAAGACCCTCCCCAAACTCCTCCTGTAGACCACTCCTAGATTCCTCTGTATTTAAGACCCCATCTCCCTTCCATGTGGTGTGAGAGCACCATAGAATGACTTAGCACAGACTTCCTCTGTGAGAATGCCATAGAGTTTTTTAGCACAGACTTGCACTGTGTCCAGTACAGGCGAACTTTTAATAAACTTTACTTTTCTTTGGCTGAGAAGACTTGAGTGGAATTCTTTCCACAGGATCCAGCATGTTGGTATTTTGAGGTCTCAGGCACCCCTAACCCTCTTTGGGAAACCTCTTCACTAGAATTGCCTTTGTCCCTTTCTTAGGACTATGAGAGTTAGCATGGCAATGGGAGGCACTGTTTAGGTCTTCAGTTCAGAGGCTCAGATTTGACATCAGAGGACCTGAGTTAGAGTCCTGCCTTTGCTACTTACTACCTGTATGATTTTGGATATGACACAAGATCTCTTTGGGCCTCAGTTTTTTCATCTGTAAAATGAAAGGGTTGAATCAGACAGTTCCTTCTAGCTATAAATCTATGACCATAGGATGTTGTGTTGGTAAGTAACAGCAGTATGACAGAAGGGGAAGAAACTTTTTTTTCCTCAGGCTTATGCTTTGCTCTTTCTGGGCACAGGGGTAGCATTGAAAGGAGATGGTTGGTTCCTGGATTAGCTCAGGTCCAACTCAGCCTCTGAGTATAAGGAGAGGCATATTCATAAGTCATACTACAGGAGAATAAGGAAAAAGAAAAAAGAATCCCATATTGTCATCTTTATCCTAACCCCTTCCCTTGCTGCTAAACGCACATATACATAACCTGACCTAGGAAGATGAAGCTTTGTGAAGTTAAAAAAGGTGCATACCTCAAGAGAAAATTCCCAGACGAGGGCCCTGTAAGCAGGTGTATCAATGAGCACACTGGAGACTGAATCAGCAAAGCAGATGAGGGCTAAGGAAAAAAAAAATCCCCATTTTGTTTGGAAAAAAGTACAGCCCCCAAAAAGGCCTTTTCGGTTTGAGGATACTGAGAGGTTTATGTTGTGCTGTTGGCACAGCTTTTAGACATGCTATTTCTGGGTATGTGTCTGTGTGGGAATAGAGCATATAGATGTAATATTAAAGAGCAAGGGTGCTGTCCACTTGTAAGGAATACGAGGGGACTGTTTTTTTCTCCACGTGTTCTACAGGCAACAAATTTCCCTTCATCCTAAATATTTTACTCTCCCACTCCTTCTGTCTTCTGACTATCACTGAAACCCGATTTCCCCTCACTGCCTATGCCCTAAAGACCCAGCCTCCCTGGCTACTCTTTCCAATATTAGCTACACCTTTACTCATTCCCCTCAGCTCACTGGTCAAGTCAGGGGAGTAGGAATACTTCTTGTTCCTCATTGTCACTGCCAGATGCTCCATTTATCGCCATCACTCAGTAACCTCTCTTCTTCTTTGAGGGTTCAAGTGATTTATCTCTACCACCCAATCAAAAGCCTGGTAGCTGTTGTCTACAGACTTAGATTACTCCTTTTCTTTCCTCATTGAGTTTGGTACATGGCTCATAATTTTTCTCTCTTCGCCAATTCCTGACCTTATACTAGGGGACTTAAATACATATACATGTTGACTTTCTCTCAAACACCCTAATGACTCAATTCCTCAACTTACTATGTCAATCACACATAAAGATAGTCATACCCTTGATCTTGCCATCTCCCACAAATGTACCGCTTCCATGTTCAAGAAGTCTGAATCTAATCCAGTGTGACTTTCTACCTCTCCTGCCTTCCCTTACCAAACCATACTCTTCATCCGCACCATAACCTCTCACCTCTTGGCACCTCAATTCTCTCCCAAGTCATCTTCTCTGCACTAGCCACTCCTTATCTTAACCCCTTCCTCTTCTCTAGCTCTCTTATAATTTTTTCATGCCCTGCCAAGTCAGAGTCTTGAATGACTCTTACTATATACTGCCTTCACTCCCACACATGGGCTGTTGAACAAAGGTTGAGAAAATCATGCAACTATTCTGACTATGTGCACTACAAATTTGTTATAGAAATTCTACAGGGCCCTCACTGCTGCTAGGCTATCTGACTATACCTCCCTTATCAACTCACTATCCCCCCTTCCACAGAGCCTCTTCTAAATTTTTTCATCTCTCCTCAAACCTTTCCTGGCTCCCTTCCTTCACCCTCTCAGCTGAGAACTTTGCCTCATAATTTATAGAAAAAATTAAGACCATTCACTGTGAGTTCCCTCTTCTCTCCTCTTCTTCATCTCCTATCACTCAGATGCCTTTTGTCACTTTCTTCTTCTTCATTCCGTCTCACATGATGAGGTGGCCTTACTTCTTATCAAATCTAACCCTATAGATTATGGTTGGATAGAGGGTTTTCACAATTCATGAACATGGAGGTGGTACATTTGTGGGGGATGGCAAGATCAAGGTATGACTGTCTTTGTGTGTGATCCCATTCCATCCTGTCTTCTCCAACAGGCTGCCCTCTGTGGTCTCCACTTTTTTTCTTATTTTTAATCTTTCTTTTTTTTGGCATTTTATTTTATTTTATTTCACCTTTTTTGAGGGGGGGATGCAGGGCAGTTGGGGTTAAATGACTTGCCCAAGGTCACATGGCTAGTTTTTTATGTTAAGTGTCTGAGGCCGGATTTGAACTCAGGTCTTCCTGACTCCAGGGCCAGTGCTCAATTCACTGCGCCACCTAACCGTCCCTTTTTAATCTCTTTTCAATTTCTCCTTGTCTACTGATTCATTCCCTACTGCCTACAAATATGCCTATTATCTCCCTCATCTTGAAAAAAACCTTACTGGATCCCTCAATCCCAACCATCATCTTATATCTTTTCTGCCCTTCGTGGTTAAACTCCTTGAGAGTTTCTTCCCTCCTCTCCCCATCCAATCTCTTGCCAAGCTTTGCTTGCTGATTTAATTTCTGCCCCCTTCTCTCCTGCAACTTTGCCACCATTCTAGCACAGGCTTCATCACATCCACTCGTGATTATTGCAATAGCCTGATGGTGGGTCCACCTTCCTCAAGTCTCTCCACCATCCCATCCATCTTCCACTCAGCTACTAAAGTGATTTTCCTAAATCACGGGTCTGACAATGTCACTCCCCTACTCAGTAAACTCCAGTAGCTTTCTTTAGTCTTCAGGAGCAAATACAAAATCATCTATTTGGCATTCAAAACCCTCCATAATCTAGCCCCCTCCAGCCTTTCCAGTCTTCTTATAGTTTATGTACTCATTTATCCAGTGACTATGAACAAGACACTTCATCTCTCATCTCTAGACATTTTCTCTAGCTCTCTCCAATGCCTGGAATGCCCTCCCTCCTTATCTCCACCTGCTGCCTTCTCTGGTTTCCTTTAAGTAACATGTGCCCTGACAAATACCCGAATACCCCCATTCGCAGGCTTGGCGTGCTTTTGCTTGAAGGGCTTAAATATAAAATTATTCTTTTTCTGTTTTTAGACTCTCCTGTTTAGGGAAGCTTGCAGTTGACTAGGGGTATTATTTTGACATTGTGTTTGGACCTTCCAAATGGAGTTGGTGTCTGCTCTTGTATCTCAGGTGCCCTGAACCAGGAATGTGCTTCCCATCCCTCTATAACAGGGCTTAACATATTTTGAGCATGGACCCTTTTGGCAGTCTGTTGAAGCCTATGGACTCCTCAGAATCATGTTTAATTTTTTTAAATTCATAATTGAAAGAAATTCTAAAATTCAGTTCAAGGCTAGTGAGGAAAAAACCATGTTTGCAGATCCCCCTGAAATCTATCCACATATGCCTAGGTTAAGAATCTCTGCTTTCTAGAGAGCCTAATCTCTTCCCTAATATCTACTGGCACCAACATTAATCATACCAGATAAGGATCTAGCAGTCATTGGATTTTGTTTTGTATAAAAGAGATAGTTGCTTTTTGGGGGGGGAGGGGAAGAAGGCAAGGCAGGGCAACTGAGGTTAAGTGACTTGCACAAGCTCGAGTGGCTAGTAAGTATTAAGTGTCTGAGGCTGGATTTGAACTCAGGTCCTCCTGATTCTAGGGCGGGTGCTCTATTCACTTCACCACGTAGCAGCCTCATAAAAGAGATAATTGATAGCACTAAAAGGACAATGAGTAATGGAGAGGGGACTGAACAATTTGTTGGATAGGAAGAAACTGGTGTCACGTTCTACTAGACAAAGAAGCCAAATGAAGTTCTTACTTTCATTTTTCCTTTCGTGGGAAGGAGAGAGAGGCAGAAATAGACCATTAATGGAGAATTCTGTCATCTGAAGCAGATTTGGGGTGAGGGAGGTGATTAAGATGTCCTAGTGAAGGGCTGGCACATTCTCCCTCCTATCTCTTTTGTCAGTTTCTTGGGCACTTCAAGACTCCCAATCCCTCCATCTGGCAACAGTAGCATTCTCACCTGATTTTCACAAGGAAGGTCCAGGGACTAGATTTACCCCTAAAACTTGCACATGGTACAAAACAGAGAAAGAACTCTTCCAGTTTCTGTCTCCTAAAATTCTCTAACACATAGTCCCAGAGAGCCAAACTTAACAGACATCCCAAGCAAGGTGAGCTCTGGCATAGTATCTGCTTGAGTCTCTGGTATCCGTAGCAGTATTGGGAACCTGGGAAACCAGGGCTACACATGTACTTATTACTCTTTGCTTAATTCCTTTGTATACAGTGTGTGTGTGTGTGTGTGTGTGTGTGTGTGTGTCAATTTGTACTTTTATGTCCTGTCTCCAGTGAAATCCTTGGTCACAAGGAAGTGACTTTGTTAAATGGCAGGTAAGATTGGGCCAAACAGAGAGTATTGTAGGACAGGTTTGGGGAGATTTGTGCTGTGTGTTGACTTGAAACACTGCAGTATGCCTTACTCTCAGAACTCACATCTGGCTATCTTGAACAGAGTGCTAAGTTTGAAGGAAGTTGTGGCGGCTCCGCTTTTCCTCTTCTCTCCTCTTTGCTTTACCATAACCATATATATATGCGTTTGGCTTTCTCCAACAAAATAACTTACTGCCCTGTTTGTCTGAACTGAGTTTCTTTTTCGTTTTTGAATTTTACTCCCTCCTCTTGTCCAGGATGTCAGATACTATTTCATCTAGGTCTCTGGATCCTTTTGTGAGCTATACAGAGGTTGAAGGAATCCTACTGTGAAGTTCTTTGTGAGCTACCCAAAATTTCTCAGGGAGAAATCTAAAGACATCTATTGCTTGCAAATTAGGTGGGGCTCCAACTATTCAAGGAGGGTCTGATAGTGTCTCTTATGGATCAGGAGATAGGAAAGAACCCATGGCTCTTTCTAACACTTAAGGCTAATTGAAATTGGAGGAGGTAATTGGGCCATGACCATGACTTTTAAAAGGAATTGCAAATTTTCAACTTCAAGACATTAATGTTTGTTAGCTGATGATTTTAATCTAATCATGATTTTAAAGTGATGATTAAAAATAACCCAGATAGTATTATGTGGATTTTCATCCTTCAGTTCAATAACATGTATAACTTAAATCTTCTATGTTAGTGAAATTGGCTTACCAAAGGAATATACTTTCCTTCAAGTATTTAAATTGTGTAGACACCTGTCCAAAATGGTTTGAATGACAATCTTATTGGAAGTGGGGAATAGAGAAGATGACCCTGGACGATATCTCTTTCAGCTCAGGGGTACTCTAAACCCCTTTGGATACCATTTCATAGAGCTATGTGCCACATTGCCCTTTCTCATTAAGAAACACCTGGAGGAGACAAATTACACAATCACTACTTTCAAAGATGAAGCAGTAAGACTACTAGTAGTAGTAGACTAGTAGATGTACTGCTACAGTGGGGGAGAGGCAAAGTCATCAGCAGCTTCCCAAAGGGACCACTGGCATTCACAGAATAGTAGCCCAGGACAGCTCTTCAGGAATTCTTCGGATATTATAGAAAGAAACAGCTAATCTCAGTTTTTAATTTTTGTGACTGGCATTTCCACTACTTACCCTTTTTGTGGGCATAACAATCTTGGAGATTTCTAACAATTTACAAAGAAATCACCCACTTGGTGCATGTCAGGTAGCAACTCCCCCTCAAATCAGTTTGGACCCCACCAACCTCAGACATATAACCTCTGGAGTAGGTTTTTTAAAAAACATTTTGTGCATCATAAACCCATTTGAGAGTCTAGTAAAGCCTCTGAACTCCTTTGATAGTCTGGCAAAGTCTTATGGATTCCTTCTCAGAATAATGTTTTTAAACAATTAAAGGAAATACTAAATTTTGGTTAGCAGTTAGAAAAAAGAAAAATGTCTTTTTTTCCCACCCAAGTTCATGGACCCCTTGAAAATCTATTTACGGACCCTAGATTAAGACATAAATGAAGCCCTTTGGAAGCTTTAGCTATTTTATAGAAAATTTTCCCAACTTTAACTTCCTTAGAAGATCTATTTAGGATGCAAAGCATACTCTCATATACATGCAGAATGTTATTCCAGGGGTCCTTTAGAGTATTAACCTGTAGTCAGACTCATTGATCAAGACTGCCTTAGACTGGTTCCTTCAGTAGAAGTTAAGAATTAGGACGGATATGGCCATTGCCCCATTGGTGTTGATTCTATTAGCTTAGCATGGGAGAATATGGGCAGAACCCTCAATACACCACCTCTGTGATGTCCTTAGGGCTATACTCTAAAATAGTTGGAGATTTACACCTGCCCCCAGGCAAATGATGGTGTTGTCAAGTCTTTGAGGTAATCTCCAGTAACTGTTTCTCACATTCTGCTAAAAAAAAGTAATAATCCACAAACCAGACTCAAGTGGAGAGAAAAGATATTGAACAGGATGCACCCAAAGATTGGTAGTATTGGAGCCTGGGATTCTTAGTTCTGATTATCTGCCTTGTGGTGGGAAAGTCCAACTTTTTACCTTTGGTTTTCTGCCAAATAGGGGAGAAGTTAAGAAAGGCTTAGACCCTCCTCCCCCCAAAAAAGCATCCAGATTCCTGGAAGCTGGAGCTTGTGGGTGGAGTGGTCACAGTCTTTTCCCAGTTCAGCAGAACTGTGGCTTTCTGAGCAATGTTTGTTTTGGGTGGGGCTGTTGGGATGGCTAAGGAGAGCAGACTTCCTGCCCACCCCAGCTCCTCTCCAGGACCCACTGTCTGTTCTCTTTTTAGGTGCTAGATTCTTCTTCTAGGGACTTTTTGGTATAGCTGGAAGGTGGTAGGAAGAAAGAAAAAGGGACAGGCAAATCAAGGTAAAGAGGGAAGGAGAAGCAGGTAGGGGGGCTTTGACTCCTAGGTAAGGTGAGGAATCTTAGTCCAATCACCTGCCCAGTGTAAGAATCCTTTATACAGTGATCATAGAATACAAAGAAGACAACAGAACAGGTTCAGAACATGTAGGCAGAGGCAGAAGATCTGGGTTGATAGAGTGGACTGCCAGCGTTACGACTCATGGAGCCTGGTTGAAGTCCCCAAGCATTGAGCAAACTGGGGCGTTTGATAAGAAGTATGCAAGACGACCACAGAATTGTTCCCCTCAGCTAGAAAATATAGCTCCAGAGACCCCATCAACCAACAAGCATTTATTAAACACCTAATGTGTGCCAGGCACTAGGAATACAAGGGCAAACGTGAAACAGTTCATATCCCCAACATTCAATAAGAGAGGAAAGTTAACTTTCTTTGCTTTCACAACGTGAATAAGAGAGTCAAAATCAGGAGGGAGAAGAGATTAAATGACAATAATGACTTGGGTCTTTCATCAATCAGAACAGGTTACCAAAGGAGGCTGCACCCTCTCCTCTCCCATGTTTACAATGTCCTTCCTCCTCAGTGGCCTTAGCTTCTCCTTCCTGTTGCTAAAGGCACTGGATTTAGAAACCAACCTTGCTTTCTAGCTTCTGCCTACCTGCCAACGGCAGCAAAGAAGACTCGGAGTTTAGGAAGACCTGAGTTCAAATCTGTCCTCAGATACTAGATATATGACTTTGGGCAAGTAACTTAACCTCTTTTTGCCTCTACTTCCTTATCTGTAAAGTGGGGATAATAACAGTACCTGTCTCACAGTATTATTTTGAGAAAAAAAATGAGATATTTGTAAAACATTTTGCAAAACTTAAAGTCCTATCTCGCTATTATTTTTTGCTTTCCAAAGGCCCAGGAAATCCTAACCCAAGGAGAAAGAGGTCAAGTACGTTCACCTTCTTTCCAGCCTTCTTGTTGCAGTCAGGTTAAAAAAAAAAATGAGCCTAGAGTAAGACACAATGAAAATGACCGGTGGTGAGCCCTCATGTCCTCTGAACTTTTGTACAGAAACTTAGGACTTTGGGGGCTTACGGGAACCTTTAGGAATCATCTAGAACAATCCACCTCATTTTATAGATGGAGAAACTGAAGCCTTGAGGGGAATAATGACTTATCAAAAGTCATGTGTGTAGTTAATAGCAGAGCTGAGATTTGAACCAAGTCTACTGACTCCAAATAAGGCTCTTTTTCCACGTGGTTACTCTGCAGATCCCTGCATTCAGATCCCTGAATGGAATGGCTGATTCCATCTGCTATTCTACATCATGCCTTGAAGTCTCTCTTGATTTTTCCCCTTTCTATTTACTTCTCTCCCCCATTTGTAAGGAAGGGGAGGATGTAATTTTCCCCACCACCACTCTAGCTCAATTAATGTCGCATATAATGAAGTTACAATGAATAAAGAAGATGTATGTACATCCTGATCCTTTTATGAAGGAAACATCTCTTTTGAGTCAAGATGGAAATATCTTGATTGGCTGAGCAAACAAATTAGTTCCTGCTGTGGGGACTTTAAATAGCTAAGCTCTGGACGAATTTCAGAGTTCTGAGCCCTTGTGAGCCAGGAGCTATCTTGTGGAAGGCTCCCTTCAGTGGAAGAATACAGAATTTCTTTCTCTTCTATCCTTAGCCAACATTAGTCATATAGCTTTGAAAGGGAACTACTGAACCAGAAGGAAAGCTACATTGTAGTGGGAATCAAAGACACACACACATCAAACCATTGAAGATATATAGAGACAGTCACCTGCTGGAGAAAGCCTCTTCAAGGAATGGTCCCCCTTGGCAGATGAACTTTGGAAAAGAACAGACCCTGGGAATCTAACATGAAGGCCCTTCAAGGAGACAGAGAATTTTCAGGTCCTGCTAGTACCAGGAGTTATGAGCTGCCTTTGTCACAAATGTGTCTGTCACTGCCATTGTACTCTATCAGAGCCCACTCTTCCTATGTATATTGTATTTGTAAGACAGTGCACCCCAAATTTGTGGGGGAATTTTTTTGGTAACTACTTTTCTTGCTATGTCATTAGAATAAGTGCCTTTGATAAGAATTAAGTCTCTTGGCTGACAATAGAAAGTACAGAGCATGACCTACCTTTGGGTTACCCTTAGTATACAAGGTAGTGTATGATCCAACCCAAGTACAGGTTGGGGTGTTATACATTTATACATATATAATGATCTCCTGGGTGCTGATTCAAATTGGGACTTGCCAGAGAGAAGCAGGAAATAGGATAGTCTGACGCCAACCAGCTGTATTCCCAAACAAATCATATCTCTGAATGTTTCCCCATCTGTAAGGTAAAAATTGGCTCAAATTATTTTTATTTTTACCTGTCTATAATTCTACAAGTGACTGTGTCTCATGATTCACTGGTTTCTGTTGCCACCTCTTCTCCTGGGCAGTGATGTGGGCAGCAACGTAGGCTGTTACTTAGAGTAAGGTGATCAGCCCAGGAATCTTGTTGACAAAGCTGAAAGCAGAGTTTCCACTGGAAAAAGCAGCTTGTGGGAACAATCATTCTAGATAAGAAATGTGTGTGTTTGTATACATACCACATGTACCCTTCCCACCCATCACCTTGGACCTCTTTAATTCTGGCCCCTTTG
Organism: Pseudochirops corinnae; assembly: GCA_028646515.1. Taxonomy (NCBI): domain Eukaryota; kingdom Metazoa; phylum Chordata; class Mammalia; order Diprotodontia; family Pseudocheiridae; genus Pseudochirops; species Pseudochirops corinnae. The sequence continues at coordinate 366,379,012 of CM053585.1, forward strand.
GTTCAAGTAAGCAACTTAATAATGTCAAAAGTGTCTGACTTTACTGTCAGTTGAAAGGTCAGTGATTTTGTTCAGTGATCCCACTCAGTAGCAGGAGTGGTGTGTGTGTGTGTGTGTGTGTGTGTGTGTGTGTGTGTGTGTGTGTGTGTGTGTGTGTGCTGGGGAGGAAGCACTCAATTTAGAATTACTGGATTAAGGTTCAAACTCTCTTGTCTTGATCCTGAGCAATTTCTGGCCTTCACTTTCTCCATCTACAAAATAAGGGGCTGAACTAAATGATCTTTAATGAGCCTTCTAGCTTGGAGTTCTATGATTTTTCACCCCTTTGAGGTGTAAATGTTTTGTTTCATCTGTTGGGCTTCTCAATGGAGGTACTTGACAGCATCATCCCTTTCTCTTGAGGCAAGTGAGGCCCATTGCAAGTCTAGTTTCCTTCTCCCCAAAATAGCCAGTGCTGATGTAGTAGGTTGGGCTAATGGGAGAGGTTCCAGGAAATTCTAGTCTCCCCTTTCTCATCAGGTCCTCTTGAGTTAGATTGTTTTGTAACTACTTTCTTTGCTATGCCATTTGAGTAAATACCTTTAGTAAAAATTAATTGAGTCTATTGGGTGACTGTTCTTAGGAAGCACATGGAGTCATCTACCTATAGGGTTACCCTTAGAACACAAGGTAGTATGTGATCCAAACCGTAAGTACAGGTTGGTGTGTTACATATATATATACACACACATATAATGACATATATAAGACATTGTGTACTAATAATGTATGACTATATAATATTTACTATTGGGTTGCCAAGATTATTGAATTTAAATCAGAAAACTTGAGTTTGAATCTGCTGCTTAGCACTTGTTTAATCTTAGGCAAATCATTTAATGGATCCTGAGTTTTCTTAATTTGTATAATGAGGGATTTGAACTTGGTCTCACAGGCCTTTTTTGCCATGACTCTGTGCTGTAAATCTGTGACCCCATTGTAGTGCTTTTAGATCATATTCCCCAGAGCTTAGCCATATAACCCTAAAGAGCTGAAGTGTTTTCTAATGCTATTTATTGGCTGAGCCCCCATTCCAGTGTTCCCCCCATAACAATCACCAGTGATTACTACCTCAATATTATTGGCTTGGTTCATTTAATTTGTTGATCTCTCCTCAATATCATTAATAAGAAATTAATGTCAATTAGTTTTTATGAAGAAATATTTACTGTGGGAGAACAGCAAGAAGTACAAAAACAGTCTCTCCACTCCAAGTTGAGACACAATCTCCTTTCTGATACCTCAATCCTTGGGTAGGATGAATTCTTCAAACTTAAAGTGATTGCTATAAACATTCTTCTACCAAGTCCACTTCTGAATGTGGCACCACTAATGAAAGAGTTGCTCCCTTTCTTTTTTTTTTTTTTTTTACTAATTAATTAATTTAGTTTTAGTTTTCAACAGTCACTTTTGTAAGATTTTGAGTTCTAAATTTCCCTCCTCTCCAAGATGTCATGCAATCTGATATAAGCTATACATGTACAATCATATTAAACATTTCTGCATTACTCATGGTGTGAAAGAAGAATCAGAACAAAAGGGAGAAACCATGAGAAAGAAAAAACAAAAACAAAAAAACAACGAAAAAAGAGAAAATGGTATGCTTTTATCTGTGTTTCAACTCTCTGGATGTAGATAGTGTTTTCTATCATGAGTCTTTTGGAATTGATTTAGATCATTGCATTGTTGAAAAGAAGCAAATCTATCAAGGTCAATCATTGCACAGTGTTACTGTTACTGTGTACAGTCTTCTGGTTCTGCTCAGTTCACTCAGCATCAGTTCATGCAAGTCTTTCAAGGTTTTTCTGAAATCTGCCTGCTCATCATTTCTTATGGAACAATAGTATTCTATTACATTCATGTACCACAGCTTGTTCAGTCATTCCCCAACTGATCAACATCCCCTCAATCTCCAAGTCTTTGTCACTACAAAAAGAGTTGCTCCTTTTCTTGAAAAACATGGTGACTCTGCAACCTATTTGATTCATTGCTGAGCTAGGTCATGTTGGTCTCTCCTTGGGGCTATACTGACTCCTCACCTGGCCCAGGTGTAGTGGCTACAACAGTTTCTGTTATCACTTGACCTTTCAAAGCTCAGAAGGTTGTGACCCAATCCATTCTATCTCAACACTTATTCACCCAAAGTCCTGTGATGGGAATCCGTGGTTCAGTCCTGGTAGGAAAAAGAACCCAAGGCCCTTCCTCCTTTGACAGCCACCAAGGAAAGTGAAATTTCACCTGTTCATGACTTCTTTGGCAGTGGGGATGAGGGGTAGAGAAGGGACTGTAATTTTCTTCATGTAAGTAACTCCCAATAAAGAAATTCCCTCTAGACCAGTGATTCTCAACCTGTGGGTCACGACCCCTTTGGGGATCAAACGACCCTTTCACAGGAGTCACAGGGGTCACCTAAGACCATCAGAAAACACCTATTTCCTATGGTCTTAGGAACCAAGACACTGCTCCTCTATCTATCTCCAGGCGGATCTACCCACATGCAGATGAGCCCACATACGAATATTAAAGGGTTGCAGCATTAGGAAGGTTGAGAATCACTGCTCTAGACTAAAGCAGACCAGTACTTTCTCAGCAATTTATAGTCAGTGCTTAGAGTACTCAGAGGCTAACTGACTTGCTTAGGATCACTCAACCACTATGTGTTAGAGGCAGAACATGAATCAATTGTATATCCATTATGCCACACTGACTTTACTGTTCATGCCTTTCATATGCATTTAGTCAATTTAAAAATCAACAGGAAACAGTTATGCCCTAGTTGTGTGTGCTACCAAATGGAAAGCAAGGCCTTCCATTCCAAATTCCCAGAATCAGACTCACCAAGCCCCCTACCTGGGTGGTCAGCTATGCATGCCTGAAGGACTGAGCCCCTATTGATCAGTCCCCTGTTATCTTCTAACCCCAAACTGCTCATTCCTATAGTAAGATGGCACACATCAGGGTAGGACCTTACAGTAAAATGAAGTCCACTGTGGCAATTACTGAACATACCTAAAACCCTAAAGGCCCTGATTTTGGTCCTAGTGACCTGAAGTGGATGAGAAGCCTTCAGAGTTTCAGTGGCAGTAGGACTACTAGAGTTTTCGATGTTGAGATTCTAGGTTCCACATAGCCACTCCCCATCCTGTGCTTCCTACTGTGGTAGGTGAAGGTAAGATTCTTTTGGCTTCTCCCAGGACATTAGAATCTTAGAAGTCACCCCAAGTCTTTCTCCTCCAATTGTTGAAATCAGAACTTTAAAAAAGCGGGATAGTTTGTTTGGGCAGATACAGCTTATGATGTCCCCTATCTGCCTCCTCTTCCTGGAGTAAGATTTTAGCTGTTCCTGAAAAAGAGTTTTTGGGGTGAAGAAAGTGAGGGGAAGGAAGAGAGAACAGCAACAATTGAACTTATGTCCAAATATCTGGATGAAAACTTTCAAAAACTTAATCATCCATATTTTTGACATCGTGCAGTCGTAATATCAGGTCCCAAGGAAAAATATTAATAATAAAAAGACATAGGCTTACATGTGCTTTCAGAAACGGTGTGGTTGAATGACATCATTGTATTGCAGGTTCTGTCCGGGCCAGTTTAAGACAGGGAGTAAATCTTGTTCTGTTTCTTAAAAGAAATTGCCTTGCTTTCTTCTTATTTATATAAAAAAGTTTGCTGTACGTTGATGACTTAACAGGGGGATGCTTTTCCTTCACCTTCTCTCTCCAACACATTTACCAAACACCTCCCCTCACCATTTTTCTTACTCTGTTGTTTCTGTTTTTAATTCTTTGCTGAAAGGTCTGAGTTCAGATCAGATTTCTCTCCCGATATTTTCTTCTAACTTTTATTTCTCTTTTGAGCCATTCTGGAGTTTCTTGCTGTTGTTCCCTGAACTAGGAGTCTTCAGGATTCTCTTTTTTCAATCAGGTAATTTTGGTTCCATTTCCATCATAGCAGAATACATGTTCAATGAGCTCTGGTCTCTTTTCGAGGCTTATTTTTCCTTCTTACTCTTTTTCTGTCTTTCTGATCCTCTCTGTTGGTTCCTCTGCCTAGAGAAGATAAACTGCCACAGAATTTCTCTCTTTAACCTGTGGTCCTCTTGTATTCCTAGTCACTGGCCTTTGGTTTCCTTCCTCATTCTTAGTTTCTCCCTCTTTCACTGCTGCATGGAGCCTTCTCTTCCCCAAGCTGAATGGTGCTTGTTATCTTCAGCCTCGTTGTCTTGGGGGATGTTGAGATGTCCTGGTTTCAGGCTAGAGTAAACTTGGTTGGGGAGGACCAATTGCAGCTGAGTTTCTAAGTTCCATTACCCACAGATGTCAACACTCTTTTCTTGTGTGCATCTTCTTCCCTACCCCTTTATTCTTACCTTTCCACTGCTGTCTTTGTGGGGCTGGGAAGAACAGCAGTTTCTCCTGCCTCTGGAGAGGTGAGGGAGCCATCAGTCTGAGTTACTGTAGTGAGGGGAGCAGGCAGGGATTCCTACAGACAAGTCCTGAATGACAAGTCAGGAGGGTGCAGTGAATTGGTAAGGGGAATGAGGACATTGAACGGGAACACTAAATATGTAAGTTCTTCAATATTATCTCATGAGGTTTTTTTTTTTTTTTTTACATTGTGGAATGTCTATCCCCTTATAGATTAAGTTTTATTTTATGTCTTATGCATAACTTTTTTTCTGAGATTTTTTGGTTACTAAGGGTTCCTGGAAAAAACTATTCTGCCGTCTTTCCTATCAGCTTTTCCTATCAATTTACGATTTTTCTTTTTCTTTTTTTTTTTCTTTTTGGAGGAAGAAGGCAGAACAATTGGGGTTAAGTGATTTGCCCAAGGTCACATGGCTAGTAAGTGTTAAGTGTCTAAGGCCGCATTTGAACTCAAGTCCTCCTGACTCCAGGGCCGGTGCTCTATTCACGTGCCACCTAGCCACTCCCAATCGACCATTTTTCAAAGCTTGTTAAATACATTATCTAAATTCAATAAACATTATGCAGAATAGCATAATTTGAGGGAAAGTACAGTGGAGATCATCAAGACCTTATTTTATATACGAGGCTATGGAGGCCCAAAGAGGTGGATCCTTAGATCAGTTCTGTCAGATAGAGTTAATCCCTCATTTTATAGATAAGAGAGCTCAGGATCAGTGAAATGACAGCTCCTGACGGGGCCAAAGACTAGAAATTAGCTTCTCTTTACAATTTTTCCACCATACCTTACCACCTAAATCATAACTGTAGCTTCAGCTTGAGGGAGGCCCAACGTTTGACCTCAGGCCTTCTCTCAGTCTGGGGGATTCCGGTGAGTCAGCAAGTGCCTCATTTGAATTCTCTTTGTCAAAAGTTGACACTTTCTTGACCCAGAAAGGGGAGAAGGAAGTGCTCTCCAATTCATTAATCCTCTCCCTTACCCTCGCATGCCCCTAAGTAGGAGTTCTGTCTGCCCCTTTCAGCATGACTGTAGTTTCCTCTGACCTTTCTTATCATGGTGTTGGGTAAATTACTGAAGCATCAGGACAGGGTTACTCTGGGGACAGCCCCCGAGATGAGTGTAATGTCCTGTGTACTCAGAACAGTAAATGTGGGATAGATGGATTCTAGGGTCTGGGTGAGGAAATGAGATAAGTAGATTTTTTTCCACCCATCCTTTCTCACCCCACAGCTTTGTCCTACTTTCTACTGCAAAAAAAATGTCCTTGGCCTACACACTGATCAGGTTAATCCCTTAATAAATGGGCAATCTGGTCTCTCCTTTTCTCGTAAAACAAATAGTCAAATTAAAAAAAAAAAACCACTTTAAAAAGCCCTGAGGACCAAAAGGAAGGTCCCTCCTGGATCATTCCTTCTCATATCCTGTCTCTTTCATCCTGTTTGTCATTCTTTTCTGGCTCTCTTTTCCACTAGAGTTTCTCTTCCTGTCTCTCTCTCTGTCACAGCCTCTGTCTCATTCTCTTGCATAACCCCCATCCCCAACATATACAATATGCGTGCCACTTTACCTTGGGGCACCCTCCTAACTTCCCTCCCTCCATTTTCTCAGCTCTACAGCGGTACAGAGACCTTGAATCAGATAACATCTGATGTCCCCTCCAGATTCCAGTCTGGGAGCAACAGCTACACACAGACTTTTTATGATGTACCTACGACGCTAGATTTCTGTCCCTTAGGCAGTGTGGTATAGGACAAAGAAAAGTGGCTTTGGCATAGGGAGACCTGGTTTGAATCCTGGATCTATTTACCGCCTGTGTGACCTTAGGGCAGTCACTTCACTTTGGATCTCAGGTTCATCATCTGTGAAAGGAGGGGGTTGGACTGGATAACCTCCACAGTCTCTTCAGTTCTTTGATCATATGAGCAACCCAATCCAGGAGGAGATACCCAAGGGAATTCTTTTTCTTGGGAACTAGTGAAAGTAGTATAAGGAGGTCCCTTGGGGTTTTTGTCATGTCCTATTCTTCATGTTATCAGGAACACATGTGCTCATGCTCTTGGAATAAGAGTGGATTTGGGGGATTGTTCTGTTCTCCATTTGCTTCCTGACCCAGTGAAAGAGTATCAGGAGTCATATCTCCAATGGAGCTTTCTGAGGGAATGGCCTGAGTTCAGGAGTGAGACAGTAAGGTTCAGATCCCCTGGTCACCCGTGCTTCAATAGTAGGTCACCATGGATCTCTGTTTGACAGCTCCCCCTCCGCAGTAACAAAAGGAGACTATCCAAGCTCTCTGTTGTACTAAAGGATCTTTGAAGGCGGCCAGTCTTACTTGGGACAGTGTGTGATACGTATTATTATTTGTGGGAATTTACAGTTCCAGTACTGAAACCCTTCCCTCTCCCCACCTCTCCCCCAAAAGTCTGGAGTGGGGAGGGGCTATGCACTGTGGAATCCCATGTTACCTTCCTCTTCTCCAATCAAGCTCATATACCAAAGTCACAAAGACATAAAGAGGTTCACCTTAATGGCTTTCGTCAGCACTCAGGCCTAGGTGTCTACCTCCATCTATGTATTTTTTTGGTGGTACTTGTGACTGTGAGGGAGGGGAGTAGGGAGGCAGGTTTGTAATCCTGTGTTAATGTTTATGTCCGTTCTGTGTGAAGGAAAAGTTTAAAAAAAAAAACCACACCAACCTTTCAGGGCCACCAAGTAACCCTTCTTCTCTTTACAAGGATTGGAGGGATAAAGCATATCTGGAAAAGAATTAAAAGTGTTAAAAATCATCCTGTCTGGGAGGAAAAAGTAACTTGATGCATTAAGCTGTGCAAGTTCCAGCTCTATCCACTCCTAGGTCCTATAACAACAGAATCTGATGACTCTGAAGAGAAATCACTCCAGGAACCTTTAGCAGCAGCTGGAGAGCCCGCAGCCTGGCTCCCTCAATGTCCCCACCTCCCACTCCTCAGCCTAAGCACCCTTGGCTAATTTCCTTTGCACAGCTGCCTTTATCCAGCTGCTCTCTGGTGTCCAGCTTGGACGACAGAGAGCAGAGACAGATGGAAGCCCGTAGCACCCAGGGAGCAATCCAAAGGCTGGGTTCTGTGGTCTCTGTAGAGGATGTGAAGTTCCAGGGACCTGTGGTACTGGGTGTTCTAGGGGAAAGGGCTGAGGGGACGGATGTGTATATGTGTATGGGGGTGGGAATGAGAGAAGGGAATCTTTGCTCACAGCTTTGGCTGCCTTGGCTAGACTGACCCCAGTCTCTGGTCAGTTGAACTGTACTGGCTGATCCATTTGTGGTTCAGTCACAACTCTGGAATGTAGACCAGAGAGACAGTATTTGCCCCTTTGTTTCAGTTTATCTATATGTGACTCTGGTTTTCTATAGGAGACAGAGGTAACCAGCTACAAAAGACAGTTTACTTGTAAATACCCCTGAGTTGGCAGCAGAAAATGAGGAAGGAAATGGTTTAGAATCAGGAGTGGTAAAGAAACTTGGCATCTCCTACTTTTCTCTAATCACTCTGAACCTTAGCTCTGGAAGATATAAGTAGGTATTGTTGGCTAGAGGGAAAATGAAACTCTGTGCTTAAAGCTGCAGTGCTCCCAGAGTGTCTGGACAGAAAGTGTGTCTGTATGGTGATGAAAATAGGACCTCAGAGATGCTAGACTAATGTCCCTAGGTACTCAGTCTCTGTTGGAGGGCTGCTGGCACCACTTGTACAGAAAAGCTACTCCTGCCCTTAGTCCCCTCTGTACAATGGGTTGGGGGGCAGCAAGATGACACTGGGGCCAGTTTGAAGTTGTACACGTACCAGCTGCTACTATCATGCCTCTCTGTGGTCACCACCACCATCCTTGGACCTAGGAGAAATACTACCTACTGCCATGTGACTCCACTTTCCTAAAAGTTGGCAAAATGGAAGAACAGAATACATTTTTAAAGTTTTTTAAAGTTTAAAATTGATCTGCAAGCCTTTCCCAGGTCCCCAAGCTATTAGAGACTTCCTTCTAAGGTTATGTTCCATATATTTTGTACCTTTTTGACCATCTGCAATTTGTTTCTCCTTTTGGAATGTAAGCCCCTTGAGGCCAGGGACTGTTTTCCCCTTTCTTTGTATCTTTAGAACTTAGTAAAATTTAAGTGCTTAAAATGTTTAATGATTGGTTGCTCTAGAATGTCTTACATGAAAGGCATCATGGCACAGTGAAAAGCATGCTATAATTAGAGTCAGGACAGACCTAGGTCCAAAGCCTACTTCTGATACTTATTAGCCTATCTAAGCCTCAGTTTCCTTCCCTGTAAAATGAGGTAGTCATTCCTGTAGAACTGACCCTACAGGATTTTTGTGAGAATCAACAGAGATAATGTGTGTGCAGCATTTTGCAAACTTTAAGAGCTTTTATGTGAATGCAAGTTATTAATATTATTTTATTGCTCCCTTTAGAGAGCTTCTCAACTATGCAGTAGGACTCCATAAGGACTTGGGGTTATGGACTGAGGTTGAAATAGGGACACAACGCTAAATTATGATTTTCCTTCTTTGTTTCAGAATCTTCTCTGCCCAAGACATTCTAGAAGAGAGTTCTTCTTCCTATTGTACCTCCTACATCTGCTTCTGCTACCCTGCTCCTTCAGGTAGGTGCTTCTTTCCTTCTTCTCATTGGTCCTAAGAGGATGGCTAGATCTGCAGAGGAGAAAATTGAGACCAAGGAGTTATGATTCACGCAGTTTTGCTTGACTTCTTACTCACAGGGGTGGGGAACCTGCAGCTTCAAGGCCACCTGCAGCCCTCTAGGTCCTCAAGTGCAGCCCTTTGACTAAATCCAAACTTCATAGAACAAATCCTTTTGCTAAGGACTAGAGGTTTGTCTAAGAGGTTACCATCCCCAGAATCATTCATTCAATTCAACAAATCATCATCAAGCAAGTTGCCAATTATAGCTGAATTAAGATGCTTATATAATGACTTGGGGAGAGGAAAAAGATGCTATTTTCCTGGAGCAGGGATTCCCCAAACTATTGTGTTCTTAATTCTTCTTCCCCTCACTTTCTTATTTTCCCCATATCCCACCCCTCCAAGGCCAACATGTGGATCCATCCAATGACGGCAGGAAGAACTAGAGATTCTATGATTTGCCACCAAGAATGGGCCTGGATTAAGTTTTTTGTGTCTGCACCAGCTGAACCAATAAGTCCTCCCCATGTGCTTAGTAGGAAAGAAACTCCTCCTAAGGCATCTTTTTGACTATTTTTTAAGGAAAAACAGAAGTTGAGCTGGTCAGTGGGGAATATTGGCGAGGGGTAAGGATGGGCCAGGGATATTCTTGGATCCAGTAGGATTGGTCAAGCAGAGAAGATGTTTGACCTTTCTTCCCTGTCTCAAACCCATCTAATTCTACCTCACCTTTCAGGAAACCCTCCAACAAGTTACTACAGAGTTATAAGTATGATGATGTGTTTACAGTTTTGTCCCGGGGCATCAAAATTTAATGAGCAAAGAAATTTAAAATAGTGATTTTATACAATAGAATTTAATGGGATAGAATTCTGGGGTTGGAGTCAGGAAGAAAAGTTCCAATTCTACCTTGATTACTTTACTAATTTTGTGACCCTGAGCAAGTCACTTAACTTCTTTCTGCTTTAGTTTCAACATCTATAAAAGGAGAAAGTTGGACCAGATGACCTCTAATGTCCTGTCTAGCATTACATCTATGACCTTATAAGGAAGTAATTTAATCCCTCATCAACATAGAAACCTAAGTAGCAAGAATAATTAAACAAGCCTAACATTCATAATTTTAAATGCAAATGGACTACAATTCAATAAAACAAAAGAGAGCGACAGAATGACTAAGAAAGCCAAACTCCACAATTTGTTGTATAAAAAAATTACAAACCTAAAAAAAAGCAAAAACATGCATAAAAACAAAATGAGAAGCTGAAATAAAACACTAAATGAATTTTTTTAAAAAACAGGAGTTGCAATTATGCCATCAAGAAAAACAAGAAGAGAAATTCACCATATCAAATGGTGAAAATGAGAATTATATTATGATTAAATATTAATACTAAATGTCATTGCATCTAAGTTCATAAAGGAAAAGTTAATTGCATTTTAAAAAGATATAAATAGGACTGCAATAATAGTAGGAGACTTCAATGTTCCTCTGTCAGAGTTGAGCACACCTAATAAAGACAAACAAAAGGGAAAAAATATACAATGGGACAAAATGTTAGAAAAGTTAGATCTAAAATGCTTATTGTATATTCTGAATGAGCATTAAGTAAGATACATATTTCTTGGCATTTCATGATACCTTTACAAAAACAAGCCATGAACTAGGGCAAAATTATAAATACACGTAATAAAACAGAAATTCTAAACATATCCTGTATAGATCATAACCCAACAAAAATAGCAATTCAAATACAAGGAGAAAAAGCAAATACAGACTTAAATACAAAAAAATACAAACCTAAAAGGAATCTTGATTAACAACTTCCTGAACAATGAGTGAGTCAAAGAACAAATTATAGAAACAATTAGTATATGGGGAAAAAAAAAAAGATAATGATGAGTCAATATACCAAAATTTCTGGGATTCTGCTAAGGCAGTCCTCAGGAGAAAAATTATATTAATGAAAACATGTTAAAAGATTGGGAAAAAGGAGTGGCTAGGTGGTACAGTGAATAGAGCACTGGCCCTGGAGGCAGGAGGACCTGAGTTCAAATGTGGCCTCAGACACTTAACACAAAAAACTAGCCATGTTACCTTGGGCAAGTCACTCAACCCCAATTGCCCTCCAAAAAGCAAAAAAAAGATTGGGAAAAGAAAGGATTAATGAACTGAATATTCAACTTTAAAAATAAGCAAACCAAAAACTAGAGGCAGCTAAATGACACAGTGAATAGGAGGAACTGGAGTCAAGAAGACAAATCCCAGTTCTTCCTTGGATCCTTTGTGACCCTAGGCAAGTCATTTTACCTCTCTGCCTCAGTTTCTTTGTCTATGAAAAGAGTGAGTTGAAACAGACGACCTCCAATGTCCCTTCCCTCCAATGTCCCCCACTATATCAATGAAACTATAAAGAAGCACAAAAGAAGTTTTGAAAATTAGGTGAGAAATAAAATGTTTAAAAAGATTATAGAACTGATAGACAAAACTAAAATCTGGCTCTTGAAGAAACTAACAAAAGCACTAACCCTTTAGCCAACCTAATTAAAAAGAAGTGAAAGAAAAATCAAATTAACAAAATAAACAAATGAACAAGGTGAACAAATGAAATCACAACTAATAGAGAAGAAATACAAAGAATTATTAGAACCTACATAGTTATATGCCAGCAAAAATGAGAATTCAAAAGAAATAGAGAATTATCTACAGAAAATATGAAAAAAAAACCGTAACAAACTCAGTGTCAAATAGAGATCTTAAATAATTCATTTTCAGAAAAGGAAATTGTTCTAGCTGGAAAGGAAATACCCAGGGAAGGGGCAGGGGAGGAATGTGTGGTTATAAAAACTCTAAACCCAGATTGATTTACAAGAGGATTCTATCAAACTTTTAAAGAACAATCAATGTCTCTATTGCACAAATTATTCTCAGCAACTGAGAAACAAAAAGTACTCTACAAAATTCCTTTTGTAAGATAAATATAGTCCTAATACCTAAACCAGGGAAAGACAAAACAAATAAAGGGCAGCAGAGACCAACCTCACTAGTAAATAGCTATTAAAATTTAAGAGATAAAATTCTCATTAAAAGATTACACCAATGTGACCCAAAAAGTTATTCTCTCTAATCAAGTTGGCTTTATACCAGGGATGCAAGGATGGTTCAACATTATGTAAATAATTAGCATCATCAATCATATTAAAAAATAGAAACATCCAAGGATAATTAAATAAGAAAACTATCAGATGACGGACCTCCTCTGGCTCCCTTACATGCCAGTATACCCTCTTCCCTTGGGGTGGTATCTTGAGGTCATTCTCTATTTTTCCTCTCTGTCCTATACATAACCAGTTCAATTTTGAGTTTCTTGGATGTGTGATTTATCATGGCTAGATCTGGAAGAAAACACACGGATCTGTCCTCCTTCTTCCCTACCCAAGTCAACAAAGTAACAGACTTTGTCCATTGAATTATGTGACTAAGAATATTGAAGATTTATCCTCCTCTTTGGGGGCCATTGGACAAGATGGATTACTCTTGACTAATTTGTGGGACCTTCCCTTTGTTGTGGACTCGCTATTGGCTTCTATGGAAGTTGAATGCGTCTACACAGCAGCTATGTAATAAAGTGAAAGGGCCCTAGCAAGGGTAATATATTAGCAACTGAGGCACTAAGAACCTAGTCACAGGGCCCCAGGAGCAAAGGTTTGGAGTAAGGGACAGGATGAGATAAAGACAATTGAAGGGTAGGGAAGAGAAGGCATATCTACCCTCAAGTGCTACCCCACATTCTCCATCATGGCCAGTAGCTTTAAGGGAGAGAATGGAAGACCATGATTAGCTTTGTCTTTGACTCTAGAGTGGGCTCTGAACACATCCTACCTTTGCAGGAACAGTGGGAATGGCAGCTAGTACTTCTTTTCCTGATCCTAGCTGTGGTGATTTTGACCGAAATGTACCTCGGATCTGTGGGGTGTGTGGGGATCGAGCTACTGGTTTCCACTTCAATGCCATGACTTGTGAAGGCTGCAAGGGCTTCTTCAGGTAAGTCACTCACACAAACTGTTCTTTAGAGGAAGAGAGTGGTAGTGAGTTCTTCTTGATGGTAATCCTCTCCCTTTGGCTGCTGTGGAATTGGGCTAGGGGGCCTGGTAGGGCAATAGGGTCTCTATCCCCGAATTCCCCTGGCTTCTTGTTCTTGGGACTCAATGACTACCATCTGTGACAGTCCCAGAGGCTCCTTCTCTGGGTCTTCTACCTGGATATCCATCTTTATACATATCCACTACCACAATTGGCCCAGACTGTGTGAAGCTGACTATACCTTTTCCTGATAATCATAGCCTTACAAGCCAAGGGAAGCAGGAACCTCAGGACATCCTGGGAACTTAGTGCCCAAGTTCACCTACCCACATAAACCAACCTATAGCCATACGACAGCTCCTCATAGGGAAGAGTGTCAAACCTTGGGTCAATAGCTGTGCCCCTTGTCATTGAAGAGTCCTGATGAGTACTAGGTGTGTGTCTATGGGCAAGTCGTGTAGCTTTTCTGAAGATGTTTCCTTATCTGTAAGATGAGGGCAAGGTTGGGCAAGGTGATCTCTATGATTTCTTCTAGCTCCACATCCTATGCTTCTAAGCTATGATACTCAAAAGCTAAAACCCCATAACTAGAAAATAATGCAATGCTACAACATCAACAAGCAATTATTAACCACTTGCTATAAACCAGACACTTTGATAGGTACTGGGGATCATAATGCTTGTCATACCTAACTCATCGTGTTGCTGTGAGGAAAGTGCTTTGTAAAACTTAAAGCATTGGGGGCAGCTAGGTGGCACAGTGAATAGAGCACTGGCCCTGGAGTCAGGAGGACCTGAGTTCAAATCTAGCGTCAGACACTTAACACAAAACTAGTTGTGTGACCTTGGGCAAGTCACTTAACCTCAATTGCCCTACCTTCCTCTCTCCAAAAAGCAAAACAAAAAAAAAAACCAACTTAAAGCATTAAATAAATGTGAGTTATTATTGTCAAGAGTCCCAGTACCCCTTCTGTGTTCATATCCTTCTTTACCCATTTCCCCTAGGTCCCACTTATCTCTATGCCTCACAAATGTTCAAATAATTAGAGAGGCAGATAACCAAATGAGGGCATTGGACTCACAAGGCCAGATGGACATCAGTCCGTGGATTCCTTCCAGCTCCAAAATCCTATCATTTTCTGTCTGCAGAAGCTTTTGATCAGTGTCAACATCTTTAGTAGCTCTCCCCATAAACTCAAGCTTCATGGAAAAGGAAGTATAGTAAGGTAGACCCAAAAAGAGCCAGGAGAAAGGGAGTTGAGAGGCAGTAGTTGAGAAGAGAAGAGAGAGAAATTATTGAAGTGGTGGTGGCAGAATAGGAAATTAGAAAGCAATGTAATTTGGAGAAGATTTGTTATGAGAAAAGGGAAAGACCATAGAAATGCATAATTTGAGACATTTTAGGCACCATGTAGTTCAACCCAGCCATGAAAGGAATCCCTACCCTAACATACCCAATGAGTGTTCATTCAACCTCTGTTTGAAGATCTCCAAGGAAGGGCAGCTCACCACCTCCCTAGGCAGCTCCAGTCCACTCTGGGAGGAACAGTCTCGTTAGGAAGTTTTTCGTGACATCCAGCATAAATTTACCTCTTTGCATTTTCCCCTATTGCTATTGTTTCTATTTTCTAGGAACAAGTAGAAATGTTCAGGTATCTTCAGATACTTGAAGATATGCCCCAGCTTGAGGTTTCTATTCTTTGGATTAAAGATACACAGTTCCTTTAACTGGTCCTCCAATGACACGGACTTCTGCTCCTGCATTCTCGGGGCTGTCCTTGACTGTACTGTTTCCAGCTTATGAATAACTTCTTTCAGTTGGGGTGCCCAGAAATGAACACACTACTCTAGACATGTCTTAAAGGGCAGAGTACAGTAAAACTATCACTTCTCTATTCCTGTAAGCTACATTTCACTTAATACAGCTCGAGATCAAATCAGCTTTTTTGGCTGCCACATCTGACTGCTGACTCATATGATATTTGCAGCCCATTAGAATCTCTAGGTTTTTTTCAAAATAACTACTATCAGCTAGGTGGCACAGTGAATAGAGCCCTGGAGTCGGGAGGACCTGAGTGAAAATCTAGCCTCAAGACACTTACTAGTTGTGTGTCCCTGGGCAAGTCACTTAACCCTGTTTGTCTCAGGTTCTCTTCTATAAAATGGAGCTGAGAAGGAAATGGCCGACCACTCCAGAATCTTTGCCAAGAAAACCCCAAATAGGGTCACAGGCAGTCAGACACGACTGAAACAATTCAATGATAACAACAATCACAAACTATGCCTCCCCAATCTTATACTCGTGAAACTGATTTTTTTGTTTTTGGTTCAAAAGTGGAAGATTTGGCATTTATCTCTAGTGAATTTTATCTTGTTAGATTTAACTCATTGCTCTAGTCCCAGGATCTTTTTGCATCTGGACTTTTTTTTTTTCTTTTTGGAGGGGGGAAGGTAGGGCAATTGGGGTTAAGTGACTTGCCCAAGGTCACATGGCTAGTTTTTGTGTTAAGTGTCTGAGATCGGATTTGAACTCATGGCCTCATGACTGCAGGGCTGGCGCTCTATTCACTGTGCCACCTAGCCGCCCCACATCTGGACTTTTTTACATCCCGTGAGTTAGCTATACATCCTAGATTTTTGTCATTTTCACAATTGAGGGCTATGCCAATGATGCTTTTATCCAAGTAATTTGTTAAAAAAAATTTTTTAAAGCTAAATACTACAGGGCACAATTATTTGAAGTACGTCTCTGGAAACCTCTTGCCATATTCACATTGAACCAATAGTGACTACTCTTTGGGTTCAGCAATCCAACCAATCCTGAATTTATTTAATTGCATTGTCATCCCCATCTACTTCTCTCCATCTTCTCCATAGTTGGGTATGGGATACTTTATCAAGAGCATTGCTAAAGTTTAAGTAAACTATAGCCACAGAATTCCCCCCCCCCCCATCTACTAGTTTGGTAATCCTGCCCCAAAAGAGGAAGTGAAATGAGTCTGGCATGACATATTCTTGATGGGGCTATGCTGATTCTTCACCATCACCAGTTCCCTTTCTATGCATTTGCCAGCCAGGAACTGAGGTCAAGCTTACTGACTCTGTTCTGTTTACAGGCTCTGTTCTCTTCCTCCAGGACACCACTTGCCCTTCTCCAGTCTTGTGGTGCTTCTTTTTATTTTCCATGATCATTTACATATCACCAGTAGAAGCTCAGCAAGTCATATCTGCCAGGGATTTTTTATTTGTTTGTTTTGTTTTTGTTTTCTTTCCCTCCCTCCCTCCTTCTCTCTCCCTCTCCCTCTCCCTCTCTCTCTCTCTTTCTCTCTCTCCCCCTTCTTCTTCTTCTTCTTCTTCTTCTTCTTCTTCTTCTTCTCTCTCTCTCTCTCTCTCTCTCTGTGCATCTTTCAGGAGCAGTTAGATGATGCAGCAAACAGAGCAGTAGATTTGGAGTCAGGAAGACCTGAGTTCAAATGCTGCCTCACTAGTTGGTTAAATCTTTCTCAGCCTCAGCTTTCTCATATATAAAATGTGGGATAAGGTTATGAAAATAAAAGGAAAGAATACATGTACAGCTCTTTGAAAACTTTAGAGCATCATTTCAATGTTAACTTTCCTTCTTCTCCCCATTGTCATCTGAGTATGTAGTTCATTTAGGCAGAGTGACTAAATTCATTGCAGGCAATTAACTGTAACTTCCTTGAATATCTTCCTGTAGACTCCTTGTTGGTCCTATCTATTTTTGTTCTATCATTTCTAGTACACAAATCATTAACCTTGGAAGAGAAAACAGGAGCAAAATCAAAATTAAGCAGCTCTGCTTTTTCTCTGTTGTCATTTATCATCACCCCATTTCCCTTCTCCCTACAAGCAAAGGTCCTGTCCCTTCCTCAGTATTCTTTTTTCTCCCTCTCCTTCTTCCCCCCCCCAAAATAGCTGTGTATATAATCTATTGATTGATAAATCAACATGTGCATTTTTTATTTTAATTTTTGCTTTTGTATTTAACTTCCCTTGTTAGCCTCAGCTCATTCTGGGCTTTAGTGTAATCTAGATTTGAGGAAAGCAGATTTCAAAGGGTTCAGAGTAAAGATAGGATGCTATGGACTAGTCTAGATTACATGTCACACCATGCCTGGATTTCCCTCTTTTCTATCAAAATCCTTAAAGGTAATGGCCACTTCCCCCAGGGTTCTCATTATTTCCACTCCAACAAAGGGAGTTTCTCCATTTTAGTAAGAATCAGATCCAGAATAGAATGACCCTTGTTGGTCCCTCTGCCTTCTGAAGGAAGAAATGATCTCTCTGGCAAATCAAGAAGTTTTTGGCACTTCTTCTTTTGACAGAGAAAGAGAGAACCCTTGCAGATGTCAGGATGATTTAAGTTGCCTTTTCTGCCTGTGAGTTGGACTTGTGGTGTTAACTAAACTCCTCGTCTCTCCGTTGAGGTGATCCATAAATCACTTCTGTTCCCTTCTTTGTCTTCATTGTTACTCACTGACGAAGGCAAAGGATGTGGAAAAGATAAATCAATTTGAGAAGAGAACAGCTAACTGAGAAGATAGTGTCTAAGAATTGTATTTAGACTTCTGGTCCATGGTATAAAATATAATAAGGATGATAGATCCCAGTGAGATAATCCAATAACCAGAGTAAGGAAGGAAGGTACTTGGGTTGCTATGGACTAAAATGCTTCAGGGGAAGTCAGCCCAAGAGGGATGGGAGATGCTTTAAAATAAAATTCTGAAGACAGAGAGGAACAATTCCAATGAGAAATAATCCTTTATACACAAGTGAATCAACAAAAGTGGGTAATTGCCCTCCATGTTGATGTCTTGATAATTCTCTCTTATATATTGCTTAAATGCCCCAAGAAGACAACTGAAAACTCTGTTACTGATACTAGATCGACAAATAGCTGCCTCACTATTCCTGAGCAGAGAATCATTAGCTACTATTCCTCTTCTCTTCCTTCCCTGACCCTTACTGTATGAATTCTCATTTGATACCTCTGGTGGTATCAAACTTTATCCTCCTCAGCAAAGTGGCACAGTGAGTGGGTATAATGCTGGACCTGGAATCAGGAAGATTTGGGTTCAGATCTAGCCTTACACACTGTGTGGTCCTAGGCAAATTTACCTCAGTTTCATTAACTGTAAAATGTGTTTAATAGCATCTCCCTCACAGGATTGTTGTAAAGATCAGATGAAATAATATTTCTAAAGTGCATAGGGCAGTACCTTCCATAAAGTAGGTGCTTAACAAATGCTTGTTCTCCTTCCCTCTTCAAAAGATCCAGTTCCTTTCTCTTCAGAAAGAACCTCAAGTCTTGTGTGTGTTTTAAAGGGCTAATTGTTAGCAGATATCATTTTTCTTTCCTTTCTTCTCTATGTAAAACTCTTCTTCCATTCTTCCACTTCTGACAAGGGTCATATCTTCCCTTCTCAATCTCAGTACCCTTTTTTTCCCCTTTGAAGTCTTATTTCTGAATATCTTATTTATTTATTTAGGAATGTAAACAGTTTAACTTTATGGAGACTCTTATGCTAACTCTTTGGCATTTACCTTTTTATGTTTCTCTGGAGTCTTGTGTTTGAATGTCAGATGTTCTATTCAGCTCTGGTCTTTTCATCAGGAATTCTTGAAAGTCCTCTATTTCATTAAATATTCATTTTCCCCCTATAGGCTTATACTTAGTTTTCCTGGGTAGGTTAATCTTGGTTGTAATCTAAGCTCATTTTCCTTCCAGAATACCATGTTTCAAGCCCTCTGTTTTTTTAATATGGAAGCTGTTAAATCTTGTGTGATATTGCCTGTGGCTGCACACTATCTGAAATGTTTCTTTCTAGTTGCTTAAAGTACTGCGAGCTCTGGAATTTGGCTATCATATTCCTGGGAGATTTCATTTGGGGACTTCTTTCAGGAGGTGATTGGTGGATTCTTTCCATTTCTATTTACCCTCTGGATCTAAGATAGTGGGGCTGTTTTCCCTGATAATTTCTTGAAATATGATGTCTAGGTTCTTCCTTTGACCGTGGCTTTCAGATAGTCTAATAGTTCTTCAATTCTCTCTCCTGGATCTAGGTCAGTTGTTTTCCCAATGAGTTAATTCATATTTTCTTCTATTTTTCATTCTTTTGAGTTTCTTTTACTGTTTTTTTGATGCTTCATAAAGTCTTGGTTTCTACTTGCCCAACTCTAATTTTTAAGATATTGTTATTATTTTAAGATATTATTTTCTTCAATGAGAGTTTATACCTCTTTTCCTATTTGTTTTTTAAGGAGCTCTTTTCTTCAGTGAATTTTTGTAGCTCCTTTTCAATTTGACCTGTTCAGCTTTGAAAAGAGTTCTTTTCTTCAGTGAATTTTTGTGTCTCTTTCATCATTAGGTTAATTCTCATTTTTTATGGTGTTATTATCTTTAGTACTCTTTTGCACCTCTTTTATCAAGCTCTTGGCTCTTTTTTTCCTCCTAATTTTCTTGTATCACTCTCATTTCTTTCTCCAATTTTTCCTCTACCATCTAATCTCTTTAACTCTTCCAGGAATTTTTATTAGACAGCAGTCCAATCAGCATTTTTCTTTGAGACTTTTGTTTATAACTATTTTCACGTTGTTATCCTCTTCTGAGTTCATACCTTGATCTTTCCGGCCACCATACTAGTTTTTTATGGTCAGTTTTTTTGGTTATTGTTGCTTGCTCATTTTTCCAGTCTATTTCTTGACTTTAAACTTTATGTTAAACTTGGACTCTGCTCACCTCAGAGTGGGGAAACACCATGACAAGCTTCCGGCTTTTTTGTGCTATTGTTTTCAGAGCTAGTTCTGGGGATCTGCAAGTTTTCAGTGCTCCCAACGTGGCGTGATCCTGGGAGAGGTATAGTCACTGCTCTCCTGATTTGCATTCTGGTCTTTTTTTTTTTTTAATTTTAATTTTAATTTTAATTTATTTATTTTTTTTTTTTTTGCATTCTGGTCTTTATCCAGGAAGGGTCCCTGGTTCTCTGCAGCCACAAGCTCTAGCACCCTCTTTGCCTTAGAACTTCAGCCAGGGCCCCTGCTCCTTTGTGACCACCTCCCAGTGCTCCTTTCAGCTCTGGAACTATAGCCCAGGACTGCATATGGGCAGTAGAATTGCCAATCAGTGCTCTTTCTGACCAGTTGTCTGGCCCTTTTATTGTCTCTAGGCCAAGAGCTCCCAAAGTTGATGACGCGGACTCTGGACAGGCTTCCACCTTGGTGTCACAAACTTCTCCCAAGTTTTCTTTGGTCAGAAATATCTTACTCTCACCTTTTGTTGACTCTGCCACTCCAAAATTTGATTTGAGGCTTTATTTTAAAGTTGGAGGGGAGTGTTGAGAGAGTTCAGCTGGGTTACCTCGGATCCGCCATCTTCCTCTGTGTACTTTAGGAATGCTTCCTTATCCCTAACAACCTGAAATCAGGAGAAATTGACTCGAATCTCTTCCTTTTCTCTCCTAGGAGATAAGCTTACACTTTGAAGACAGTTAATAGTCGCTTGACTATGGAAGAATAGAAACATCACACACTGTATAATTTTCCCTATTCTCTTTAAAGATTGAGATTTTAATTGTGTTTTTTTTTAACTACTTGTGGATGTTTGTATCTCAATCCTAAGCCCTTGGTTAAAACTTTCATTGCTTAATAGCTTGACAAGACCACTCAGCTTCCTTTCCTTAGTCTCAGCCACATTGTCATGCTGACTCCTTTTAACCTTGTACCAATCTCCTACTGTTTCATCAATTTGCTGCACCCTCCAATGGTGCCACTTACCTTTTATTTACTTGCCTTGCCTCGTCTTGATAGTTAGCTTTATCTTTTCTTTCTTAAGCTGTCCTATGCAGTTTCTGCTCCATAACCTTCTTAATCTTTTTATGTCCTTAATTATTCTCAGTCCTACTCTCCCTTTCAAGCAGGAAGTAGAATCTGGTCCAATATTTTGACCTGAAGATTGTTCTCCATGAAATTTTGTTCAGTTTCTCTAAATTTCTCCTCCCCAAATTCCTTCTCTGACATTTTCCAATAGTCCAAATCCCTCCAAGTCTCCTACACAATTTTCATTTTGTTCCTATTTGTCTAAAATCACTTCCTCTTCTCCTGCCTGCCTTCCGCAACCTTGATGCAAAAGCTTCAAGCAGAGGCCATAAGGAGCTAATGCAATGATCAGAAGTCATGATAGGCAAAAATCAGCACCGGGAATTTAATATTAAGAAAAAGAAAAGTGAAGCCCCGAAATGAGATGCTCATATCCTATTGGTATCGCTCTGAACCTAAGGGATTCAGCTGAGTCTGTTTTGACCTTGACAATGGAGTGAGTCAGGCTCAATTGCCCTTATGTTGGGCTTTATGTGAGACTTCCTCCCATCCTTGGGATTCTCCTGAGTTCTCTAGAAATGTGGGAGTCTGACTCACCCAAGAATCTGCTTCAGAAACCAGTAAGCCCAGAGTTTCATTCCCTTGAGCAATTGCCAGGCAGCAGGGTTTCTGTGGGAGTTAATTGTCTGTTTGGCCTGGCTTAGGCCTCCTTCTTTTCCCATTAGGGTGCTCCCGAGCTTGGGGAACCAGAACAGCAACACTAGCAGCTCCAGATTGCTGCATCTATCATTCCTCCCACCTGGTAGACTTTATTTCCTGGAACACAGGCCTTGTTGAAGCATGGGTCAGGTTTCCTGGGCGGCACCTAGGCCCTTTCCTGCCAGGGCTTGGTAATGAAGTTCTTGCCTCTTGAACTCTGACAGGATAGGAGTCTGTGTGTAGGGTCCCACTTCCTATTATAGAGGCCAGGGTTCTAGTACTATCTGCCATTTTACCACCAAGTCACTTAATGTCTCATGGCTTCAATTTCCTCTTTTAGCAAACAGAAACAGTAACGCCTGCTCTACTTACCTAACAGGCTTGTGAAGATTAAATGAGATCATTTATCTGAAAGTGCTCTGAAAGCTCTAAAGCATGATCCAGATTTCAAGTTTTATATAGCAGCTGGTGCTAAGGAAGTCCTGAACAAGAAATCTATGTTGAAGTGTGTAGAACTGACCAAGAAACATTTCCATCTACTTCCCCAAACTTTCATCTGTGGGGTCCCTGAAGCCCATCTCCAAACTGGCTTACTCCTCCAGAACAACTTTTGTTTTCCTTACTGGCATAGAGTTCGATGTGGGATGAGGATCAAGCTCAGGAGAACAAGACCTTTAGGAAAAATGTTAATTGAATGTTGGGAATATTGGGAGCCTACCCTTTACAGAGGCAGCACTGATGCATGGAAACCCATGGTTGATACATACAGACCAGGATCATAGGATCATCCTGTCAATCAGCATTTATTAACACTTAATAAATTGCCAAGCACTATGCTAAGTGCTGGGGATACAAAAAGGTCAAAATGTGCACCTTCCCCAAGTGCTGGGGATACAAAAAGGTCAAAATGTGCACCTTCCCCTCCGCTATATAGGGAAACAATATGCAAAAAATATATATATGTGCATGCAAGACATAATACAGTGTAAATGGGAGGTGATTTCAGAGGGAGGGTCCTACCAATGGCAGCAACCGAGAATAATCTGTTGCAAAAGGTACAAGCTGACTCTTGAAGGAAGCCAAGAAAGCTCAGAGGTGAGGCAGGAGCAAATTCCAGCACAGGGGCTAGCCAATGAAAAAGAACAGTGTTGGGAAATAGAGCATCATGCTCCATCTATCTATAGGGTCCCTAAAGCCCACTTTCAAAGGAGCTTAACTCGTCAGGTCAGGTCACTCCCTTCGAACAATGGCAAGAAAAGCAGGGCTACTGAATCACAGAGAATGTAGAAAGCAGTAAAGGGTCAGAATTCTGGGAAGATAGGAAGGAGCCAGGTTGTAACGTGCTTTAAATGCCAAACAGGGCCTTTTATATTTGATCCTCAAGGCAATATGGAGCCACTGGAGTTTACTGAGGGGGAGGAGTAGAGAAGGTGTGTTAGAGTGAAGGGAAGATGGGTGTGTGACATGGTCAGACCTGCCCATTAGCAAGATCACTTTGGCAGTTGAAAGGAGGATAGATTGGAACAGAGAGAGACCTGGGGCAAGGAGAGCAACCATCAGGCTATTGCAATGAGGGCCTGCACAAGGTGGGATCTCTGAGAGTAGACAGAAGGGTATATCCTATGAGAAAGGCTACTGCCCAGGTCCTGGTAGATGATAATTTTATGTGGCTGTGTAGGTTAGATGTAGCATTTAAGTGACTTAAATGAAAATGAACCAAAAACATTTCTTAGATCCATGGCAAACCCATTCAATTCACAATGAACATCAGTCTGATTTGGAGCTTAATGCTAGGGTATTTCAGTTTCCAATATCCCAAAGAATACATAAATAATATCACATGACCTGGTGTGTGTGTGTGTGTGTGTGTGTGTGTGTGTGTGTGTGTGTTTAATCAGAAGTTCCACAATTGGCTCCATACAATTTTCCCTCGGTGTACCATTTTTTTTCCTGCTTCCTTCTTTCATGGGCTCAGTAGAAAACCAAGTATCTGCCCCTAACAGACATTTAAAGAAATTATGGAATTGCTTAGGTATTACCCCAATTAACAAGTTCAAGCTCTAGGAAGGACAAAAGCAGAGCTATCTCTGCTTTGCTTTATTTGATGTCCAAAACCAGGATATCATGTAGTCAGTGAATTTATATGAAACTGAACTGAGGGTTCCATTCAGGCTAGAAAAAGCTAAATTACTGGGTCCTCTGCATAGTGAATGACAGATGAATCTGAGGATGTTGGATGGCATTGCCCAGGGGCCAGCTACAAAGGAAGAAAGTAAAGGGTTGAGGATGAAAATTTGAAATAAATAAGTGGTCATGAGCTATGTCCTCTCATGCATGAGCCCTGGAAGGAAAGATTGAAGTAGTATTAAAAAACCTTTTGTATTATACTACATGGAAATGCTTGTTTTATTCTATAAATTAAAAATAAAATTTTAAAAAATTTCAAAGAGTCAGTAGTAAGGGTACTGAAAATATCAGAGCATGGAAAGCTGGGCAAGTGTTAAAAGCAATCAGATAGAGAAATGTCTTGGTCTTGTCAGTAAAGAAGTCCCCAGTGACTTTAGTAATTATAGGTTTTGTGGAGTAGGGGGTGGGTGGGAAGGGGAACATTGGGGAGGAAGAAATTGGACTGGAGAAGAGCCAGGGACATACTGGCTCTTGGTCAGAGTTGAAGAAGACAAAGTGGGAGTGGCAGAAGTCAGCTTGGTGGTCAGTATTCCTCCACGATTGTTCAACAACCATGAGAGCAGGAGCAGAGAAGCCAGTTTTTATGAATGAGCCACTAGTGAAGACTGGAAGCTCCATGATAAAGGTGAGCAAGGAAGTCCAAACAAGGCACCAGACTGGGGGAACATCGAAGGTATCAAGAGCGAAGTTCTCAAAAATAACTGAAAGGAGAAAAAGAGAAAAGGCCATTTGTTGTCCACTTAATGATTACTTTAGAACTTAAATGTATGAAGCAAGAATGAGTTTCATAACTGGAATACAAATCTACAAAGATGTATTTCCACCCTGCCTTTGCCACTTATTATATGTGTGACCTTGGAGAAGTGGTTGTGCTGGAACTCAGTTTCCTCATTTGGACTTCTTTTTTTTAAACAGTTTGCTCTGTCTGTGCTAGATATGTAACAATCTTATGATGACAATCCCTTAATTCTCCTGGTAGGAGAATTCTGCACCTGTGCTTAAGAGAGGGCTTCTTAATGTGTGTGTGTGTGTGTGTGTGTGTGTGTGTGTGTGTATGTGTGTGTGATGGACCCTTATGACAGTCTGGTTAAGCCTATAGACCCCTTCTTAGGGCAATGTTTTTAAATAATTGCAATAAATGATCAATTCCAATTAGAGATTAGTTAAAATAAAGAAGTATTTTTTCCCATCCAAGTTCCTGGAACCCTGCTCCCTCCCCCAAAATCTATCCATGGACTCTAGGGAAGAGAGATGAGAATAAGCTATGTGCCAGGCATTAACTATGCTAAGTGCTTTTTATCTCATTTGATCCTCACAACAACCCTGGGTGGTAGATGCTGTTATGATCCCATTTTCCAGCTGAGGAAACTGAGACAAACAGAGGTTAAATGACTTATCCAGGGTCATATAGCTAATAAGTGTATGAGACTAGATTTGAACCTAGGTCTTCCTGACTCTAGGCCCAGTGCTATATTCACTGCTCTGACTTTAGCCCTAGGTTAAGAACCCTTGGCTAAGAAGGAGAAATATCACAGCATTGTAACTTTAGAGTTAAAAGGAACCTCATTTTACAGATAAAGATACTGAGACCCAGGGAGTTTAAGTGAAAGTCTTTCCTGTTCCATCTCTATTTTGGAACTGCTCAACCTAGCTTTTATGTACCTTGGATGGCATTTCCTGGACCGGCCAAAAAGACTTCTCAAACAGTCAAGGAAGGCCACAGGCACGAAATGCCAAAGATTTGTCATTCCTAGGATAGGAATCAATAAATTAGTTGTTGGCCGATGACTAAAAGAGAGAACAGGTTAGCAAAGCATGTCTGAATTGTCCTCGGGAGTGGATGTCTGAATTTCAGCCGATTGTGGGTAGTGTCCCTCCTTCTGGGAGTTTGCCTATGGATTTGGACCTCAGCATCACCATGTATCTGGACAATAACATCCGTGCCCTTAAGAGACAAAGTCTGGTTGGAGAGATATTCTATTTCCCCTGGAATCCCATGGTACCTCCATTCCCAAGCCTGTGATATCAATCAGATAAACTAAGTCTTTCAGATGAGGGAATCAGATAATAGAATATTCTGTAATATGCTTCAAACTAAGGAATGGAATTTCTTTAAAATCTAAAAGTGCATTGTCAACAAAGCCCACATAATGGATCCAAAATATATGAAATATGTTTATGCTGCTAAGGATCACTTTATACAGATCTTAAGGCCCCAAAAGCTACCCACATATTCCCTTAAGTCCTGGCCCCCAGAAACCCACTGAAGCTTCATGTCTCAGTTTCGTGTTTTGGTCAGTAGGTCTTTGGCAGGAGAAGCAGGCAATGTCCTCCCTAACCCCTGGCTTTCTAGAAACTCCATTTATATTTAGCCTAGGACTGCCCTCCACCCCCATCCAGCTACTTCCAAGCTGGGCTTATAATTGCAGACCAGAGGATTATAGGGTTCCAGCTCTGAGGGGGCAGAAGAGAAAACAGTTTCCTATGGAAACTGACAGCTGTGCTTTCTTCGAAGCAGACTGACTGACAGACGTTTAACATTTGTTAAGTAGGAAAATAGGGTGGACGTGAAATGGGCATAGGCATGGGCAAGGCATGCGAGGCCGGCAGACTGGGGGCCCTGAGGGGGCCAGAGCCTCACTTTTGGAAATCATCTTAGGGATGATAAACAGCTGGCTCCAATGTAGTAGAAAGGAAGGAAGCATCTGAGCTCAAGGCAGCTAGGGTGGGTTTCACTGCTCACCACCATTGGCTAGGCCTGAAATACAGTTGTTTTTATTTTCTCTGTTTTGTTTTGTTTTCTCTTAGCATCTGGAAGTCCCATACTGTGGGCAGAAGTGGTTTTGATTGTATGACTTTTTTTTCAGTGCCACCTCTCAATCCTATCTCATTCCCCGCTCCCTTAGCCAAGTAGGCTAGGCTATTGCCCAGGCTATGAAGCACCTTCCTCCTCCACCCATCCACTCCTGAAATTGCTGAATCTTCCTAGTCTCCCTTGCCTCCAGCTTTGCAAAACAGACCCTTCATCCCTGTAAACAAGCTAGGTTCTTCTCCTCTCATATTCTGATGAGAAACATCATTGCAAAATCTACTGCCAGTGTCTAATACCAGGGCTATAGAGGGTATTAGTAAGGTCATCCTGTCACTTTCTTTGCCTTCAGGGGAAAAAAGAAAACCTTTCCCTTAGCCTCCATGGATGTGGATCTCATTTTGGTCTCTGGGGAAGAGAAAATAGAATTATTAGATCTGGAAAAATCTTAGGTAACAATTCAGCCAAACATTTCATTTGACAGATAAGGAAACTGAAGTTAAGTGACTTGTCCAAGGTCATATAGCTGGTTGTTGACAGAGCTACCATTAGAAGCCAGGTTTCCTGACTTTCAGTCCAGTTTTCCTCATGTCATATAGCAAATTAATTTAAGTTCCTCATGTCCCCAAGAGTTAACATTCCTCCTACCATCTAAGCGCAATGTCTAGCTTCAATTTCAGTCTGTTTTCTCTGGTTCTGTCTTCAGGGGAGACAATTAGTCACTATCTTATTTATTAAATGAAAAGAAAAAAAATTCTGAAATGTACAGGAAGTTGTTTGTTTGTTTGTTTTGTATCACGCAGCCCATTAAAATGGGAAGAAAATGTCCGCTGGAGATTTGGTCTTTGTTGTCCCAGATTTCACCCTTCTACTGCCTTTCCTCATCAGAGATCCTTTTCCTGTTATCTAATTGGTAATTGGAAATTACCTACTGTCCATCTTCACTGAGTGCAGAGCAAGAAGAAGTGTAAGCTGTAGCAAAGGAGATTTAAGTTAAGCTCAGAAAACAAAGAATTTCCTGGTAGTAAGGAAAACGAGGAAGGTCACGGAATTTCCTCTTCCTGGAAATCTTGTATAATAGGGTTAGAAGATGGTCTGTTCTTCCCAGAGATGGGGAGAGAGACTCAACAACCTCTGTCATAAGAGGATTTTGGAGCGCCTGATCTCGACTGATGGAGAACTCTGGTCTTGAGAGAGAGAGTTCAGTCTCTATTTGGGGAACCTTGTGAATTTTGCTCGAGAAGTACTTTTGTGATGATAATAACAATAATAACGAGCATTAATATTTCAGTTTAAGGTTTGTAAAGCACTTTGCAGATATTATCTCATTTTATCCTCACACTGTCTGGAAGGTAGGTACTGTTTTACAGAAGAGGAAACTTAAGCACATTAAGCATCTTGCCTAGTAAATGTCTATGGAGTTGCTATTTGAGTTCTGGAAAATAAGAAGCTACTTGGTGTTCTTGGTTTCCATGGCTCTGGAGGTATAACAGAAACATACCTTAGAGCTGGATTTCTTTTTTTTTTCTTTTTTTTTTTTT
>CM053585.1:366407813-366456027 GCA_028646515.1 Pseudochirops corinnae
CCCTCCCTTCCCCTCCCCCCACCATGGCATGCAATTGTGTATAGGATCTGCAAATACATTCACATTGTACAATAGTTTGGTTGTATAGAAGGGTTGTAACCAATGAGTGAACACTGGGAAAAAAGAAACAAAACCAAACATGAAAAAGAATGATAGCATATATTGCTTCAGTCTCCATTTAAACTCTAGTCTTTCTAGATCCTTCTCTGAATGTATATATCTCCTTCCATCCTGAGACTTGTAGAGTTGTCTTATACCTGTGCATCGCTGAGAAGAGTCCAGTTCATCAAGGTTGGTCATCACACATACAATGTGTCTGTGATTGTGTACAAATTTTTCCTGGTTCTGCTCTTCTCACTCAGCATCAAAGAGCTGGATTTCTTAATCTAGGGTCCACCAACTTGTTTCTTCTTGAAAAAAAGTCATTATGTGTTTTGTGCATTTAGAAACATGATTCTAAAAAAGGGTCTATAGTCCTCATTAGATTAAAATACCAAAGGGGTCCATGATACACACAAAAAATACATCAAGATCCCCTGCTCTAGAGTCTAGAGACCATACTGAAGAGTTTATGGAAGTAGCTAGGAAAAGAAATCAGCCTTTCAAGGCTTTGGTCAATCTGCTTGTTTGTAGGGGGAAAAGATGCAAGCTGGACTCTTTTGAACAGATACAATGTAATGGATGATTTCAGGTCGGGCTCAGTACATTTGGAGTGATCACTAAAGTGCCAAGAACCTCTTAGTGGGAGAGAGAAACTGGAAATCAGTTCTTGTTCCTTTGCCCAGAGGGGCAATACAGCCCCTGTTTCACAGAATCACAAGATCCCCAAGTTGGACCCAGTCTAACTCATACCTAAATAAGAATCCCCTCCACACCATGACTAACAAGTGGCTATTTAGCCTTTGCTTGAAGATTGTGAGATGGGGAACACACTACTTCCAAGGTCATCCCAGTTTTGAATGCCTTAATCTAGGGAATGGAATTTCCTTAAAACCTAAAACTACATTGTAGACAAAGCCCACCTGGTGAATATCTGATCCTGGATCTAGAATCTATGGGGTATGTTTATGCTGGTAAGGATCACTCCTACAGGTGTTAAAGGCCCCGAAGACTACCAGCCTTGCCTCTGTCTAGGGAATTATATCAAGGATACTTGAGTCTTAGGGTCTAAAGGTCTACTGTATCCCTTCAGACAAGCAGAGTACCTGTCCTACATGCAGTCTTTTCCAGAAGGGTTTAGGTTAGGTTGGATATAAACCAAAATACTGACCTGTAAACCTGGCTCTTACTGTAACTCTGGATCTATTATTGGGTTCCCTGGGTAATATGAGAAGGAATCCCAAAGGAGTCAGGGCATCTCAAAACCAGCAGCTTCTGCTTCTTATAGTAATGGAACCCTTCCTTTCGATCTCTTATCATTTAACTGCCCCGTGACTGTTTCTGGGAGGCCATGTTGGTTCTGGATGGTAGCCTTCAATGGGGACTATAGTAAATTATGCCCCAGGGCATGGATGCAAAGGAAACAATGTCCGAATAGTCTGAATAAATCTCTGCTGATCTCCCAAGAGAAAGTATAGTTAGATATGACTGGTAGAGTGGGACCTGAAATCAGGCCCAGAAGTCTCAAGTTTCCTAGAAATGTAGGACCAGTGATGATGAAATCCCACTTAGTGATGTTTCCTTGCTAAACATTCAGCCATTTTACATATATGTATCTATAGATATATATAGATATATAGATATAGATAGGTAGATAGATAGATATAGAGATAAAGAGATATAAAGAGACAGAAAGATAGATAGACAGACAGATAAGACAGACAGATAGACAGACAGATAGATAGAAAGACAGACAGACAGATAGATAGATAGATAGATAGATAGATAGATAGATAGACAGATGCACACATATACATACACATCAACTTCTACAGACAGCCTGGGACAGCTAGGTTACACAATGGTTAGAGCTCTGGGCCTGGAGTCAGAATTTGAAGTTCAAATTTGGCCTCAGTTACTTACTAGCTGTGTGACCCTGGGCAAGTCACTTAATCATATCACACCACTGAAATGACTGCAAAACAACAATACATATAGCCTTTCCCAAACTCCTCAAACTCTATTTATTCTCTAATATATTAATATATGTTAATATATTAAGTTTAAATATATAATGCAAACATTTATGGTATAATAAAATATGTTTATATAAACATTAATATATTATATAATAAATAAGATACTTATAAACCATATTAATATGCCATATGAATATGTTATATGTTATATATTCACATGTAATATTAATATACAATATATAAATATCTTTATAACATACCAGTAAATATATATATGAATATATTATATAATAAATAAAAGGGATGGATTCAGAGAAGGATACTATATAAAAGGTAGTACATTAAGCTGTCTCTTAAATGAAGAGAAGAAATCTGGGGACAAAGAAAGACAGGAGGGAGGGGGAAAAGGAAGAATATACTCAGTAATAGGGAATAGCCATTGCAAATGAGAGGAGACAGGAGATGAGTATAGTACATTAGGAACCGAGAGATAGCCAGTTTGGCTAGATCATGGAATGCGGGAAAGGGAGTAATGTATAATGGGATTTGAAATATAGATTGAGGCCAGATTGTGAAAGGTTTTAAAAGCTAAACAGAGTAGTTTGTATTTTAGTATCTGAGGGGTAATAGGGAGCCACTGGAGAAATTGAGTAGAGTTAGGTCAGACCTGTGATTTAGGAAAATCACTTTGGCAGTTCAGTGGAAAAAGAATTGGAGTGGGAACAGTTTTGAATCAAGGAAGCCAATGAGAAAGCCATTACAATAATCTAAGTGAGAAGGGATGAGGGCCTGAAATAAGGCAGTGGTTGGGTGAGTAGGAAGAAGGGGTCACATTCAAGAAATGTTGTAGAGGTAGAAACATCAAGATTCAGCAACTTAATTGGATTTGCGGAGTGATGGAGAGTGAAAAGTAGACGATAATTCTGAGATTACAAACCTAAGGGATGAGAAGAATGATGGTGTCTTTGGCAGAAACAGGAAAGTTTGAAAGAGGGATTTGGGGGAAAAGATCATGAATGCTGAAGGATTATGCCATGAGATTTTGAAATGGAGGGAAGGGAAGAAATGGGAAGTCATGATGGTGAAAGTTCTTCATTTTTACAGGTATGAGTGGGGCTTCTCAGTTGAAAGGGCAGAAGAAGAAGGTAAGGGAAGCTTGAGGAGAGAAGAGAAGATTTGGAATGGCTTCTGTGAGACAAGGTCAAAATGAGGAAGGAATGCCTTGCTGCAAGGAGGGTCCAGTTGAAACTGATGAAAATGAATTTTCATTAGACCCTTCTTTGGGGTTATATGACTTTCTCCAGCTCTGACTGTGAGTAGGAGTGTAGGAGTAAGATGGCGAGAGTAATCTAGTAATGAGGTCTGGCACGTGATAGCAGAAAAGGACAAGGGAGTGCGGAATTTGAGAGTGGGGAACAGTATAAAGTTGAATTGGTTAACTATAAGGAGATCAGAAAGGGAAGCAAGAGTAGTCAGAGTAGAAGGATTGAAGATTGAGATGAGGATGAAGAACAGGTTTAGGAGAGGTGAAGTATAGGGAGAGATGGAATGATTAGTTACAGTCAGTTAAAGGAATGTCAGAATTTTTTATTAAAAAGTAGAAAACTTGGTGTTGGGTTGGGGAGGAAAGGAAGTCTGTAACCTAGGTGGTGAGCACCTCAAAAAAATGCATAGCAAGCCACCTTGAACTGTATAGGATAAAAAGTTTTAATAGAATGAAATTCAAAGTAGGACAGATTACCAAGTGATGGCAGTGAAGAAAGGACCTGGAAGTGATGGTGGGGAGCAAGGTTTATTCCAAACTCCCCATCCAAAACCACTGTGTGTGTTGGGGATTGGGGAAGGGTGAGAAAAGGCATAAAAGGCATGTCGTAGAGAGGATGGCCATGGATGCAATGTCATCTGGTGAAAACCAAGTCTCAGTGAGAGCAAGTAGATGGAAGGAATATGAAAAAGAAAAAATTCAGAATTAAGGGAAGTTTGTTCACTATGTTGTGGGAATGCCAGAGAATGCAATGGAATGATGTGTAGGGCTGAGGAAGAAAGATGAGAGACCAAGCAGTGGAGCTCAGGGATAGTTTGCTCATAGGAAGCATTGATTCAGTAATACAGGGATAGGGAAAGTAACAGGTGGTAGGAGTCTAGTACCCATAGGGGTAGTAGTGGATGGCAGATGAATTATAATGCTCATAATCTCAGAGGAATGTTATTGCTGGACAATGGCCACGGATTTCAGGGCCTGGGGTAGGGCAGGGTGTGTCAGCTGATTCAGTCAAGGCTGGGTGGGGGCAAGACTCCTGGTGTTGTAACAAAGGAATTGAGATTGGGGCCTTTGAGAATCCATGTGTCCAGAATGCCAGTGTGTAAGGGAAACCTTCACTATGTGATCATGAGCATTTAATCTTTCTGAGCATCAGACATTTACTAGTTGTGTGGCCATAATGAGTCTCATAATATATATATTAACGTCTCATCAAAGACTCAGTTTCCTTATCTGTAAAATGAAGGAGTTGGGTTAGCTGACTTCTGAACCTTCTCTGTTCTAAATCTGATTCTTTGAACTACAAGGAACTGGGGCATTCACTGCTATTCCCAGTGACTGGACTGTGGAAACACTCAAGTTACCCCAATAGCCTGGTTTGTGTGTGGACAAACTAAGACAAACTCATAACTTGTCAAAAAAAAAAAAAAGAAAAGAAAGGAAAAATTAAAGCCCTGGAAATGGATGAGATTGAGTTTATATCCTAAGGTCTAGTTAGGATATAAGCATATAGATTCTAAATTTAGAGCTAGTCAACCTTTAGAGCAGTGGTTCTCTACCTTCCTAATGCTGTGATCCTTTAATATTCGTATGTGGGCGTATCTGCATGTGGGTGGACCTGCCTGGAGACAGATACAGGAGCAGTGTCTCAGTTCCTAAGACCATCGGAAATATGTGTTTTCCAATGGTCTTAGGCAACCCCTGTGACCCCTGTGAAAGGGTCGTTCGACCCCCAAAGGGGTTACCACCCACAGGTTGAGAACTGCTGCTTTAGAGCAAAGGATAATACTGGTAGGCCCCATCTCACAGAATTGACATGGAGTATGAGAGGCAGGCCTGGAAGCCTGGGTCCGAGTCTCATTTATGTATGACACATGCTGGTTGTATGATTCTGAGCTAGTCCTGGAAATTCTCTAAGATTCTAGGTTGCAAAGAAGGTGACAAGCTGCATTGGTAGAGAAAGTTTCCTTACCTGGGAGTTCTCTGTACCAAGGATATCATGGATCTAGTTCTTATCGAATTTAGTGCTAGCCATCCATTTTCAAAGGATCATAGATTTAAAACTGAAAGGAACATCAGAGGACACCTAGTCCAAGCCCTTCATTTTACTGATGGGGAAACTGGGATCCAGAGAGATTAAAGTGACTTTTCTAAGGTCACATACATAATAAAGTGTTAGAGATGAGATTTGAATCTAGGTTTTCTGACTCCAAAACCAGTGATTTTTCTACTTTGTAATAGCTTCCTTCATTTTACAGATAAGAAAACTGAGACCCAGAGAGGTTAAGTAAATTATCCATGGCCAAGGATTCAAATCCAGGTCCTCTGCCTCAAAATCCAGAAATTTTTCCATCCAGTCCTATTTCCTTTCCTTTTTCCTCTAGACTATCAGCAGTGGATGCTGTATAAACCAGTTATACAGGCTTCCAATGCAAAGTCACTTTTGAAAGAGACCATGGATAGGTCTCTTCCACAACTTTTTTTTCCTTATCTTCTCTTTAGATATAGGCTTCCATGTTCTTCCTTTTGACCACACACAGCATAATTGTACAGCGTACAGGTGTGCTGTAATTAATAGAAATAATAACTCATTTTTATTTATTGCTTTCTTTACAACAATTCTGTGAGGTAGGTAGTGTATACCTGTTTGATAGATGAGGAAACAGGCTTGGAGATGTCAAGTGATTTGTTCAGGATTATACACTTAATAAATATTGGAGCCAGGACTTGAACCCATATCCCATGGCTACAGCACTGTTTGCCCCATTCCATCAGGCTGTCATGGCACCAGTGCTAGTCAGCATAGAGGAGAAAGAAGACAGAATACCTAAGTTCCAGTTCTGGTTGTGAAAATTCACTTCTCTGTTTCCTTGTCTATGAAATGAGGATAATAATACTTGTATAATAATAATTATTATAACTAGCATTGATGTAGAGCTTGAAGGTTTTGCAATGTACTTTACACATATCATTTCATTTAATCCTCACGATAACCCTATGATGTAGGTTCTTCTATTATCTCCATGTTATAGGTGAAGAAACTAAGGTAGACATTTGTGAAGTTCCTTGCCCAGGATTGCACAGCTAAGTAAGAATCTGAAGTAAAAGGACAGTGATTCTTTCCCAGTGTCTGTGCAAGTTTCCAATGAAAGGAGCTCAATTCTCTGCTGGCAATTCTGGAGGCCTTGTTAGTGGGTGATAAAATCATGTCTGCCATTTCTATGTTTTTCCAAGATCATTGACCTCATCATTTCTTATAGCACAATAGTACTCCATCATAATCATATACCACAACTTGTTCAGCCATTCCCTAATTGATCTCTTGGCAGGAGGAGCATGAAACGGAAGGCTCTGTTTACTTGTCCCTTCAATGGTGACTGCCGCATCACCAAGGACAATCGGCGTCACTGCCAAGCCTGCCGACTGAAGCGCTGTGTGGACATCGGCATGATGAAAGAATGTAAGTCTTTGAGGGGATGTAGGGTGGAAAATACCAGAAGGCTAAGCTGAGCATGGAGAGCTATGAAATCAGAACTCATGGGAAGAGACTTAGAAAGCAATTCTAGCTTCTCTTCTCATTCCAACTACTACCAGTGGGGTAATCTAGATTGAGCTCTGGGATAAGGCAGGAAGCTGGGTTGTGCTGTCCATGGTGTCCCTCATTTGAAGGGCTCAATCTGACTACCCTGTGTCCAAGTTTCCATCTGGGAGTTGGTCACTACAAGTCTGCCCATTTTCTAGATCCTACATACAAAGGACTGAGTTCTAGGAGCCTAACTGTCCTCTGGGTCTAGGCTTTGGGATAAAAGGCTACAAAGAATTAAAAGGTCAGAGGCAGTAGGGATATATCACCCTCTGAGCTTGAAAGGCCTGAAAAATCCCAGAGAAGTCAACTTTGGGTCTAGCTAATCCTGCCCTTTATAATGACTCATATTTTCTGAACTCAACTGAGTGCCTGAGGGCTGGCTCCTTGAAGAAACTATGGAAGGAGAGACTGCAGAGAATTTCAGGAGCTAAGCTAAGGGAAATCTTGGAGGGAAGCCTAAACTTAGGAAAGGGAGAGGATATAACCCTGTCAAGGGACTACTACTTAGAGCTGTCCTGGGGGTGCAGGTGAGGACCAAGACGAAAGATATGAAGAGATGATGGAATCTGCTTCAGAGTTAAAAATAACCCCTGGACTTTGCCTTTGAGCTGTAGACCTAGTTATCTTTTAACCAAATCAGGAAATTAAATTGAACATAGCCCTCCAAGGCCCCCTCTTTCTGTTCCCCTTGGCCTGGGGTATGGTGAGTGGTTCTGCCCCAGCTTTCTTTATTTGCCACCCTAGAATTATTGCTGCTTCTTCTGCCCTTGTTGTCTCCTTCCCCTGGTCACCTAAAGACAGAGTCCTTGCCTTGCCTCCAAGAAAGGCTTGCATAAAAAGAAGGGGAAAGGAGCCCGTGAGGCCAGAGTCTCTGAGATGTAGGGCTCCCTGGCTACAGTAGATTTGGACAAACGAGAAAGGGATGCATGCCAAGAACAGTCACATAACAGAACTTGGGCTTTGGGAATTTCCTTCAATGAAGGGGAAAAAAATCCCTTTCACTGTGGGGGCAAAGAGAAGAACTGAAGTCTTCATCTATGACACCAGTCTCATGCTCTGCCATATAAACCACAGATCCTTATTCCTAGCCCTTAGTTCCTGGTCTCTAGCTGACACTTTAAATTCCTTAAAGACATTTCTAGGCAGTGGTTCATTTTCGCCTCCGCAGAGAACACATCAGGTCTGGACCCGCTGATTTTCAGGCCAGCACCCTGCCCCACCCAGGATAAGGGTTTGTCCTGAAGAAACTGGGGGCAGGAAGTTATGCGTGGCCTTATGGACTTTTCCATTTATTAATTCAATCAACAAATATTTATTAAGCAGCTACTGCATACAGGGCACTATATTAGGAAGCACACTGAATATGAAGACCACTTACTGAAGAGAGTGGCATGTTAGAGTGTGTAAAGAGCACTGAGTCCAAAGACTTGAGTTCTTAGGATCAAAGGACTTCAAAGGCCATCTAGTTTTAACCACCTTATTTTACAGGCCTTAGGAACCAAAAGCCCAGGAAAGTTAAGTGATTTACCCAAAAGTCATTCAGGTAACACACAGCAGAGGTAGGATTCAAACCCAGGTCCTCTGACTCCAAAGCCTATTCTCTTTGCACCATACCATTAATCAAACATCTCCTGTGTTCTTAACTAGATTTTGCAGCTTCCTTTCTTATCCTTGCTTCATTGTTTATTCATGCAGAAGCTTTTCATAGGGGACGCAAGTTCCTGAACTCTGCTACACCCTCCTCCTCTCCAGCATGGAACAGTAGGACAAAAGGTGCCAACGGTGGCACCCGGGCCCCTAAATGGCTGTGGCAGGTCTAGAGCATTTGGGGATGTAGAGATGGTAATCTGACTCACTATAGGATGAGCCTAGGAGGAGACACCTATTGTGGGACCAGAGTCCCAGGGAAGACTGAAATGGATCAAGAGCCTAGCCAATAGGAATCAAGAGACCAGGGTTCTACTCTTAATTCTGTCACTCATTGGTAGCATGACCTTGGGCAAGTGGTTAACTTCTTTGGGCCACAACTTCCTTATCAGTAAATGAGGGATTTGAACTAAACAATCTATAAGAGCTCATTTACCTTTAAAATTATTTGAGACTGTATGATCTGTGACCCAAAAATTAGAACTTAAGTGACCCTTCCAGCCCTTAGCCTACTGTTGCCTGAAACTCTCCTTAACATCCTAGGAAAGCACTTTGGAGCCTTTAAGTTTCCCTGGAAAGGAACCTGAAGGGAGATTTATTCCT
The DNA here is from genome assembly GCA_028646515.1 of Pseudochirops corinnae. NCBI lineage: Eukaryota > Metazoa > Chordata > Mammalia > Diprotodontia > Pseudocheiridae > Pseudochirops > Pseudochirops corinnae. The sequence continues at coordinate 366,416,989 of CM053585.1, forward strand.
TCTTAGTGGTTTGGGGATGTACAAGGGAAGATGGTAGGCTACAGACTCTACCTCTCCTCCATACCCTCAGACGTACTGGGGAATCCAGCTCAGGCTCTCTTGGTGGTTGTATACATGTATCCAACTGTATCCATGCTGACTTTAGCTATAATCTTGAGGGCTGGATTTATATCACACTAAAACCTAGGCTTTTTCTGGCTAGAGCAGGGTCACAAACCAGGGAAACTCTACAATCATTCCAAGAAAGAAGTGTCCTGGGGATAGGGGAAATATGAATGTTGCCACCTTACCAGCTTTGGATGAAGCTTTCTCGATCTCCATTTGGCAGGTGCTATCAGCTAAGGTAACCCCTAGACATTTCTGCCAGGCATCTAGGTGTATCCATCCTCTTATCTCCAGGTACTTTTAGGTCTGTGTATCCAAGCTAAGATTTTTTTCTGTCTCTTTTCACTCGTGCACCCAGTCTGAGACTATCAGTTACCACAATCTAGATTTTGCATCTGAGATATCTCTTATCTCACTACTAGCCTGCGCAGTCTTATGGTATAACTTTTCACGTGTTTATGTCTTGTTCTTCTCATTGGAAGCTCCTTGTCATGCTCCTTAGTATTCACCATCACCAATTCTATGTCATCATCTCCGTAGACTACCCAGTCTACGGATACAGTCCTCAGTCTTGCCTCTGAACTCTCATACCACTTATTACCTTTGTACACTGGGCAATTAGTCATTTATTGACTTGTGATATCTCTTAGACTTTTATCTTGAACTTCTATTTCAGCTTTGCATTGTTCTTTAACTTGTTGCACATCTGTGTTTTGTCTCTTTAACTAGGCTCCAAACTGTATGAAGGCAGAGAGACCTTCTATAACACATCACTTATCCAGAGGCCACTTATCTAGCAACCTCAACTTATCTAGCAACCTCAACTAGTTGTAACTTAGCCAAGAATTAGGAATTAAGAGAAAAGAAGAAAAAGTCTCTGAGTAGCCAAAATAATGTCACAAAGTCCATGCTATAAATACTCACCTACTTTAGACAGAAATGTCCTTCAGTTCCTTATTCAGGGTCTGGTTACTCTTAGTTTGTAAACAGTTCTACCAAGATTAGTTGGCTCCCCATTCCACAGCAGAATAGGTGTGGCCAAATCGAAAAAGTTAGGGGGTACCATAAGTCCTACCATAAGCAAATGCTAACGTGACAGTCGAACAATGGGGGAAGACACTAGAAAGCTGTTTTTCAGAACTAATGAAAGAACAAAAATATAGCAGCTCCTTAATCTAGGGACAAAAAGCCTACACATTTCAGTTACTCCTGAGGGCATCACTCTGTTATAGTAATTAACTTTTATAATCTAAGTCTAGCTGATAACACAAAACTACCATACAAGAAACTAGACTGTATCTTCTTTGTGACCCCTCCTTTCTCCCCCCCCCCCCACATACACATCTTGCATGTGTTAGGAAATAAATACCCATGCATTGCTGTATGAGACAAAAGCAAAAACAAGGCAACACAATTAAAAGCTAAATTATGTAGAACAGACCCTAAATGCCATTGGGACTGAAAACAGTGTGAGCTGGAGGAGTGAAGGAAGACTTTCTGAAGGAGATGGGGCTGAGCCTGCCTAGATCCCTGGGATTTGGTACTAAATGCCTAATAGATGCCAGGCACTACAAAGACAATGATGAAATTAGTCCCTATTTCATTGTCTCGAGTTCTAGTCTCTAGACTTCAAGGATCTTACTTCTGTTAGGAGAGGAAATATGCACATATATAAGAATGTATAAGGCACATAGCAAAGCAGACACTAGGTAATCCCGGATAGGAAGGCACTAGTAACAAAGGGGACTAGGAAAGACTTCCTCCAGAAGGTGGAGCTTAAGCTGAATCTTCAAGGAAGCTCAGGTGAGGTTGGAGCGCGTTCTGAATGTGGGAGACAGCCTGTGCAAGGGTTTAAGTTAGCATATCTGCTTTTAAGGAGCTTATATTCTTGTTGAGATGCATTCAAAAAAGATGAATATTTCTCTATATAATAAATGCTTCTTTATTATTATTAATAGCACTAATTATTTAGTTCTTGTATAAAATATAGTACTTTATATTTTTACATAGCACTTTATATCTATTAAATACAGTGCTTTATTATTAATAGTATGATAGCACATAGAATCCTTGTAGCATCTCAAAGAGTTCTTAGCATTATACTATACTATATGCTCTACGGTATAAGAATAATAACCCTCATTTATATTTTTAAACACCAAGTGCTAGTGCTAGTCACTAATGTGATTCCACTTAATAAGAAGGGTCAGACTCTGGGCAAATACTATTTCAGCTGGTGGCTGTGGCGCACACACTATCCTGCTGAGGAGGAATGCTTGTATAGTACCAAGTTCTCTGTGGTTCTCAGAGAGTGTGGGTGTCTTTCCAAACCCCAGCTCTGACTCTGAGTGGCCACAGCTTCTCGAGTCTAGGAAATATATTTGTTTTCCAAATGAGGGCAGCTCTGACCCTCTTGCTGGTAAGAAACAAAGAAATAAACAAAAATCAACAACAAAAAACCCCTTCACCTTCTCCTTATATATTTGACTAAGTTACTGTAATACACTATGACCCTGGCCCCTGCTGCTTCAAGAGCAGGCAGATTACACTTGACCCCCAGGGGTTTTCCAGTACCCTTAAAGGGATTGAGAGGCTAAGCTCTCTACAAATGGCTCTAACCCCCACTGATAATTTTCCCTCACTGAAGGTATCCCCTTATACTTATATGGTACTTATACCCCAGTACCATTAACCACTAAGAGGTTAGAATTTACACAGAAATATTTATTTCAAAAGATACAATCACAAATTTACAAACTCACTCCCACAACATGGGAGAGAGGCATAATCCTCTCCCTCCCTCCCCATGTCCTCAGTGTCTGGGGAAGGGGAAGGTGTAAAAAGTTGATAGCTTAAGAGCACAATCCCAGTTCCAAGTCCAGTCTCATTTGGGCTTGAGTGAATGGCTCCCCTGACTTCTCAGATCTTCCATGTTAGACCCTGTGTACAATCCTGGCTCCAAAGTTACCACCTCTTGAATTCCCCTGTACCGTGGTGATCACCTCCAGTCACCATCTCTGAAATCCATCTGTACCATGGTGATCACCTCCAGCACCTGACAGATCAGATTATCTAATACATGCAAGGTATATGTGAGTATGGGGGAAGTCACAAAGAAGGACAAACAACATAGAATAGAAACCAACACCCCCATGCCCATTTCTTAGAGATGGGGTAAAAGAGAGGGAGCAGGGGAAGGAAAATCCTTCCCTTCTCACTGATTCAATCCATGGTGTCCATGCTGTGGGTGAACTGTGATCTTCACTCTTTGGTCAAAGTAGATAAGAGTTGCCAAAAAGAGCACAGCAGAACAGAGAGAGTGCAGCCAAAAAGAGCGATTGCTTCAGCCTCTCCAGTTTTAAAGATGAAGGCAGCCAATCAAAGGAGGTTTGATCCCCTATTATTCCCACATAGTAGAGGATTTTGGCTTCTATGTTAGAACATGCTTCAAGGGCCTCTCAAAGGCACCTCTATCTTGGGTGAACTGGACATGTCCAAACCAGCCCAGGTTATACTTTATTTAACTAAGCCCTAGTCATATGACCTTGGCATAATAGAATTAAGGCTCCACACCCCCATCCCCATCAAAGCAACCAGAATATGCTCAGCTGTGTACAGTGTTTTAGTCTTTGCATAAAATCAGTTACAATATATTGTAAGACATATATCATGCCCATAGCTTTTCCTAAATTCAGGCTACCCCCAGTCCTTGACAGAGTATTTGAAGGTCCACTCTAAACCCTAGAATCCTAGGAAAGGCACAGTTAGTTTGTTGAATCTACCCATAGCCAGTTCTCCTGCAAGTAGCCAGTATATAGCAGGAAGTATGGGAAACTTAAAAATAGCTCCCATTGAATGTGTGACACTAATGCATTCAGTAGTTTCAGTCACTAAATAATGACTTCAGGAACTTTGGGTCTGAAGTCCTCCTTGCAGCATGGAACTGAACATGAACTCAAATTATCAGAGAATTATAGTGTTCAGAGAGAGCATGGCAGCCATCTAGTCGCACCTATACTTGAAAGGAATCCCTACTATAACATATACGACCAGTGCGTAAGTCATCTGGCTTCCACAGAGGGAAAGCCGTCCCAAGTAAGCCCAGCCAACTTTTGGTCAGCTCTCATTCTTAGAAAGTTTTCTCTGATATCAAGCCTAAATTTGCTTCTTTGTAACTTCCATCTTTTATTTCTGGTTCTGTGCTCTACAGTCAAACAGAACAAGTCTGATCCCTCTTCTATATGACCTGTGAAATTTAAATAGGCAAAGAATAAAGGGAAGATATGTTGGATGAGTTGAGAAAAAGAATAGAACCTCGGTGGAGTAGAGGGAGGTGATGTATATTGATGTAAGTTTGCGTAAGTGGTATAGGAGCCCTGGATGTTTTCAGAGTTAGATGGGGAGAGTGACTTAGTATCTATAAATAATGTATGTAATAATATATAACATAATAAGTATAAATTAACAATTCATATAACAAATAATACAAAACTAGGATCACATGACCAGCATGATAGCAAAATGGTTGCATTCAGAAATCCTTAGCAACCCAAAAACCTTGGAAAAAGGAATTATGTACTAAATATAGGATTACTGAAGCTGAATATATAAGATAGAACAGAAACACCCCATGTGGTAAAAACCTCATGAAATAATATGTGAGAACTGAAATAGGGTCTCAACTTCCTTTATCCTCACTCCCCCAAACTCACAAGCTTAGGATTTAGAGTCTGGCTGTAGAGATCTCTGTGCCCATGGCAATAACTCAGTCTTCAGCCTACTTCACCCCTCAAGAGGCAGTAAACTATGATTCTACCCAGCCAAGCAAAGGAAAAGAAGTATAATTGGGCAGAAGATGGAGACAGTGCGACACGCAGGACAGACTCATAGGCTCTGCCACCTGTGAGAAATACCTACCATTTAAATAACTCTTTAAGGTTTGCAAAGTGCTTTTGACAAGTATTATCTCATTTCATCCTCACAACAACCTAGGGAGGTGGGTGCTATTATTATCATGCCCATTTCACAGATAAGGAAACTGATGCAGATAGTGGTTAAATGACCTGCCCAGGGTCACATAGTTAATAAGTGTCTGAGACCAGATTTGAACTCTGGTCTTCCTGACTACAGGTCCAATGCTCTATCCACTATGGAAAGAGTAGTGGATACTGAGTTAGGGCCAGTTCTTTCTACCCAAATTTACTTTAGGCAAGGATCAAGTCCAGGAGGACCTCACATCTCCTAACACAAAGAAGCTGAGGACAGCAAGCACACCCAGACTTGGAATCTGTGTAGCAGTGGAAGGGGGAGAAGCCAAAGAATGAAGAAGGATTTTAGAAGCAACTGACAAGGAATATAAGAGAACACCCAAAGACCAAAGTTCAAGAAAGAAATTCTCAATAAAAACCTAGCTTTTAAATAAATAAACCAATAGGATTATAAAGACAGAAGGAAGAATGAATAAACTTCAAAGAGAAGTCAGAGCACAATGAAGACATAATCTAAAGGAAAAAGCCAAAAAAGATTCTGCAGACTTACCAAAGTTTAAATGGGGGGTGGGGGGAGAGGAGGTGTCCAGAATAGTTCAAAAGAGAAATAAAATGATTAGAAGAAAGAAATTAGGTCAGAAATTAGAGATATCTATGAAGAATTTAAAAAAACATAAACCACAGAGTAGGAAACAATGAATATACAGTAGAAAATCTCCCCAAAGAAGTAGAGGCTTGGAAAGAAGGAATAACAAATTTGAAACAAAATAAAAATACTGAAATGGAAGAAAATTTGGCAGAGGAAAAGCAAAAGGGAACATAATTAAAAGCATACATAAATCCTATACAAGTCAAAGTAACTGACCTTGAAAATAGGATGTATAGAGATATTTTAAAACATCCTAAGTCTCCCAAAGGAACATGACAAATCAAAAGATAATTATAGGAAAAATACAAAAATCTGTCCAGAACTTTGGAATGTAGACAGGAAAACTTTAATTACTCAAATATACACAGAAAAATAAAAGAAGCCTGTATTTCAAACTCCAAAACATCTCATGCTAATATTTTCAAAATGTCACTAACAGATTTTGCAGCTACTTGCAACTGTTCATGTAAGAAAAAAAAAACTAATTTAAATAGCCCAGAATTATTCCATAGTCATGAGAAATCAAAGGAGAGAATATAATATAATATCTTCCAAAAAGCAAAGGCTCTCAAACTCAGTAACATATTTTGAAAACCCCACCCTAATGGGTCAATGAAAAAAAATGATCTTTCCACTAAGAAGGTATTTGAGATCTTCTTAGGAAAAACAAAGGGGAAAAAGAAACAAAGATGAGAAGATTATCTGACTTGTAATCACCCCTAAATAATAGAAATACAGGAAAAGATTATTGAAATGGTAAATTAGGAGCTATATATATGGTATCCTGAGATTTCAGCAAGGCATATTGGTGAAGTCCCATATGATATCCTGGTATATGAGAAAGAAAAAAATGTATTCTCAATGATAGAGTAGTTAAGTTGATCCAAACTAGTTGATCAAGTGAAAAGAATATTAATGGGTTGATACCCACTTAAAGGGTAGTAGTAATGGAATATGGCAGAAGTCTATCTTTGATTCAATTCCATTCAATATTTTTAGCAGTAGGTTCATAGGACTGGAGATATATAGTGGGAAAGGACCTCAGAAGCCAATTAGCCCCTAATTTTACAGATAAGGAAATTAACACATAGGAATTGAAAGAGGTGATATTTTAAAATACCTGTATAACATTGTGTCCTAATCACTTAGAATTCATAAATGCAGCTGTTAAAAAAAAGCACAAAATTTGAAAAGATATCGAATTATTGGATGACACATCTGAAATATACAGCTATCCTAATAAGTTAGAACAATGGTATAAACATGATGACAAAATTTAATAGTTATGTAGCAAGGTTTAGGAATGCAGTCACCCTATGTGTAGCCAAGGCTAAGTAGTCACTCCTCTCATTAATTGCTATTGACTTATTTTCTTATTAATTTACATTATAAGATCTAAGAAAATCAAGGTATATATTCCAATATTTACTCATAATTAAAAGAAATAACAACTCTCATTAATTAATTATCTCTGAACTCTCATCCTAGTTTATAAGACAAACTAGAAAACATCTTTTCTTTTAAGCTTTCTCTCCTCTTTCTCAAAACCCTTGATCTCATAGGCTTAAATAAACCCTAGTGTTACTCTCTATTCTTTAACATTGTAAAAAAAATTACAAAAATATATTTAAATATTTCAACAATACTTTGCAATGGAGCAGCTACTGTGGTGCAGTGAATAGAGCACTGACCTTGGAGTCAGCAGGTCCTGAGTTCAAATCCAGCCTTAGACAATTGACACTTACTAGCTGTGTGGCCTTGGGCAAGTCACTTAATCCCAATTGCCCTGACTTCCCCCCTCAAAAAAAAAAAACAACAACCAGTACTTTGCAGTATGAAAAGTCACATCTAACCATTAAGTGCAATTTTTAATTTATTGTCAACTCTGGAAACATAGTGCCACCATTCAACCTTCTCAACATGTTAATAGTCTCTAAAATGACGATCTCCCTAAGACTTCATTCCCTCTTAAAGATTATAACACCATCCATAAGTTGTTGTGAGTGAGGCTATTAAAGCTATTGTTATAGTTATAAAAATAAGATCCTGCACTTGGATTTAAAATACCAATTGCATAAGTACAAAATGGGTAAGATATGGCTAGAAAACAATTCATGTGATAAAAACCTTTGGATGAAACTCAACAGCGTGATGTGGCAGCCAGTAATAATGACAACGGCTGACATTTACGAAGCGCTTAAAGATTGAAAGAACTTTATATATTAACAGACTTTTCATCTCAATCCTTTCCCACGTAGCCTAGATGATCACTCCTTTCTCTGCCTTTATCTACTGGCTCATTTTCCTTCTTTCATTTTCACATCCTGTGTTCTAAAGTAATCAAGGGGTGTGTTACATTAAATACTAGAATTGCAACATCTCTTGCACTGCTTAGAGCCGTAAGTCCTCATCCCAGTTGACTAGATAAATGAATATAAATGATTATTATTTATTTAATAAACTGAAGGGCCCTCTTTTCTGATAAGCGTAAGTAAATGCTTTGTTATAAATAAGCCCCTTAATCTCCTAGGCTTAAACAACTATAAAGGTTACTGATTGTACAACTTATTAACAGTGTTGTAAACAATAAAACAAAGACAAAAATTATTTTCAGTGTATCAGCTATGAGAAAGAGTACAGCCAATCACAACTGCTGACTTCTCAGTTCTAAAACAGTCACATCATTCAGCTTTCTTAAGACAGCAGCTAAAGTCTTTCAAGAATTCTCTTTGTGGTTTTTTTTTTTATTAAGATGAATTCGAATAGTTCTTTTAGGGGAAAAGTTCTCTATTCCAGCAGTTCCAACCTGTGGTTGCAACCCCTTTGGGGGTCGAACAACCCTGTCACAGGGTCACAGGGGTCACCTAATACCATCAGAAAACACATATTTCCGATGGTCTTAGGAACTGAGACACAGCTCCTCTATCTGTCTCCAAGTGGGTCCGCCCACATGCAGATATGCCCACATATGAGTATTAAAGGGTTGCAGCATTAGGAAGGTTGAGAACCACTGCTCCATTGTCTTCATCTTCTTCCTCTTTGTACCTTGCTATTAACACAGATAACAATCTCTCCAGTATGACAATTAAACTGCTGGTCTCTAAAGATTATATTGCCTCTTAAAGATATAATGATGACATCTCTGATACATGTTATAGATGGGCTGAATCTTTTCATGAAGTTCATTTGAGAGCCAAAAAAAATTAATGTGATCTTAAACATTAGTAAAAAAAATATTGCTGGAGTGTAGTGGCTCCACTATAGTATGTGCTAGTTAGACAATATCAATTTTGTGTCTATTTCCATGTGCCACATTTTAGCAAGGACATTTGCAAGCTTGAGCAACTCCAGAATGGGGAGAGGACTGGAAAAAAAAAAACAAATAAGGACTATTTGAAGCAACTATGATTTCTGAATTCAAATATTTGAAGGATTTTTATGTGGAAGAGAGAATAGACTTGTCCTACTTGGACTTGGAGGGCAGAATTAGGGCCAGTAGTTATTTTTTGAGGTATCGTACTATAGAGAAAACAGTTGCGTAGCCACAGTTGATGCCAAAGAGATCTTAGAACAGTTTTGCAGCAACATAGTAGAATCATATTGAACAAAAAAAATTAATGCAATCAATAAACAATGTCCTGAACTATGTATAGTCATCCTTACTGTGCCTCTCTATGAGAGGCTTGGCACATTTTGGGGGTAGGTGAGTCAATTGTCTGAGCTTGACTTCTACCTCAACCTGGATGAGTTGGGTATGAAAAAGAATGCTGTCTTTTCCTATGGATTTCCCATTTGTAATTCTTCTTGTCCTCAAGGAGCTTGTATTCCATCAGGGAAATTGTTATTATTTGTTCTCAAAGAGAACCATGACATTGGGAAGGTGGTATCTTGACTTGAAAGTGAATTGGATTGAAGTAAGGCAAGGCTGTGCGAGGTCACCAGTATCATTCTTTCCTCTGGAGCCATCTGGGTCCAGGGGCAAGATACAGATCAGGACAACTGGAGATGGCCCAGGATACAGTAGGAGACCTTGGCCTTTTTAAGCTAAGGTCTTCCCCAGGTCTCAGTTTGTCTCAGGCACTGCCCATTCAGTGATTAAGGCTAGGTAAAAAGTGAGGCAAAGAATGGCCTCTTAGTCAAAAAAAAAATCCATCTGGGAGGGGAAGACCCTCAGGGTTTCTGGCCAGAACAGAAACAATTGCAGTTTAGACTCACTGAGCCATCAGAGTCCAAACAATGACCAAATGAGGCTTGGGCTGGGACCTGTTGTTGGCCAATCTGTGAGAGCCTGAGTGATCTCGGTTTAAGACATGGTCCTTAAAAAAGAAATCTTGCCAGTAAACCCCAAGATATCTTGTGGTGTTTTAGTGATCAAAATTTATATTTCTTTGGGCAGAGCACCCCCAGGTAAGGGTATGAGTCCCTATGTGGATAGAGGGAGAAGAAGGGAGAAAAGGAAGGAAGGAAGGAAGAAGGAAGGAAGGAAGAAAGGAAGGAAGGAAGTAAAGGAAATAGTATATAGATGTATAAATATGCACAAAATAAATACAATATTTTAGGGGAGGAGGATGCTAACATCTGGGAAGGAGTATGAATATGTAATTGATATTTCTGCTGTTCTACCCACCTCTGCCCAAGTCAAGGCAATGTGGACTCCCCAATCTGGGACCATGTTTGTTGTTCTTGTTCAGGGTTCTCTCCTCTTTTTTTCCATCCTAATTCATCTCTTGGGCTATGTGCAGTCATCTTTACTCTGTGGTAGGCTTGGTACCTTCAGGGTTAGGTAAGTCAATTATTTGAGCATGGCTTCTAACCAGAACTGGATGGGTTGGGTATGAAAAGAATATTATTTTTTACAACCAATTTCCTATTTATGACTGTCCCTGTAACCTTAATTCAATCCGTCTTCCACTTCCAAGATCCTCCCCAAATAGTCATCCCATCTTCTACCCAATCTGTGCTGGGTCTTTTGCTCTAGGACTTTCCAGAAGCCTGTCAAATACTCTGTTCTCTTTGCAACTTGGGATTCCTTTTCTCTCCTCTTGAACAAATCCCAAGTTCTGTAGGCAGATACCCTGGCAGCACAAACACCGAGCAAGTACCTACAGGCTGTGGGCCCCAGTGCCCAGTCCTCCTGTCAGCACTCTACATGCCTCTGCCAGGCAGCATCCTTATTTGGTTCCTGTGTCAGGCCCTCCTGTTCCCAGCTCTGCCTTCTCAACCAAGACTATTAACAAGAAACACCACACAGAGTATTCCTTAAAGAGTTAATCAAAGCCAGTGGGATAAAGATCAGGATATCAGATCTGATTTCCTTTCTCTACTCATATAATTTGAATATACAAGTGAAGTCATTCAGCACTTGGAAAGTCGGCCAAACGTGTGTTTGTGTGCATGTGTGCATGTGTGTGTGTGTGTATGCACATGCACATGAGTGCATATTCATGTAGTGGGCTGGGGGCTGGGGTGTGTACAGCAAATTGCTGAGAGGGCAGGGGTCAATTGCCAGCAATTTCCTATCTTCTCTGAAAGTTATTGGGAAGATAAGAATTTCTGAATTCAGGGTTGTGAAACACTAGAATCAAGGTATGAAATGTTTTCTAGAAATTCCAGGACTGTCTGACCTAGGAAAGGAGCTATGTTGCAGGAGGATTAAGTCACTCAGTGCAGAGGTGGGCAGTCGTTGGGCAGGATCCCTTGTAGTAAGGAAGCACAGTGACTTGAGCCCAGCATAGCAGTAAGCTTCTAAGCATTCACTGTTGCTGGACGGAATGACGGACTGGTTAACAGTGGCACTGCTGCTCTTAGCTCTCACTATAAAACTCCTGCTTTATACTCCCTTTTTCTTCTTCAACTATGTACTCATTTTCATCATCTTTTCTACACAAAAAGTTCAGTTCCCCTTGAATTTATGGGATCCAGGAACTCAAGGCAAGAGGGACTTACTCTGGCAAAAGGTCTTGAGGATAGGCAAGACCTGAAGTAAAAGCATCCTTCCCACCTGAGTGGGCCCAAGGGTGGATTGGAGGGTGTGGGGTGCAAAGGCCAACTCATCCTTCCCTGGATTCCACAGTCATCCTGACAGATGAAGAGGTCCAGCGGAAAAGGGAGATGATTCTGAAGCGGAAGGAAGAGGAGGCACTGAAGGATAGTCTGAGGCCCAAGCTTTCCGAGGAGCAACAGCACATCATCACCACCCTATTGGATGCTCACCACAAGACCTATGACCCTACGTATTCAGACTTCAGCCAATTCCGGGTAGGACTTACTATGATCACTGGCCTGAGACAGACTCACCCTACCAAAATTCACCCTCCAAATGTTGTTGAAGTACAGACATGGCTTTGGGGAGCAGGGAAGGGACATTTATCAAAGAGCAATTTGGCAAATTTGACATGACAAAGAGCAGAGGGTCCCCCACTGGAAAGACTCAATCTTCCACGAGAGAGAGAAGGAACAAGGGACCCTCTTTTCTTCTAGTCATTGCTGCTATCTCAGTCCATAGACACAGGCACAAATATGGGCCTGGAAAACTTAAATTGATGCATTTTTTTTTTCCATTCCAGCCTCCAGTACGAATGAATGACAGTGGAGGCATCCATCCCTCGAAATCATCCTCCGAGCATACACCCAGTTTTTCAGGGGATTCCTTGACTTCAGATCCTTACATAGCTTCTCCAGGTATTGTGTAACTAACTGCTCTCAGGGCTTAAGGGAGAGAGAGAGAGATCAGGGAGGTTTAGATGCCCCATCTTAGGTTTGGAACTCTTTTGTTCCTCCTGAGCACTTGGTTCAGCAAATGTGAAGGTGACCATGAGTTTCCAGAACCTAATCATATGGCTGGAATGTGACCAGGACATGTATTCCTAAGGATAATCCTGACCCTTTGAACAACACTTTTGTGTATGAGCCCACTGGAAAGTAAAGTCTAACATGATTACTTGGAGTCATCTAGTCCATCCTCTTACCTCCTACCCCTAGTCTGATCCCATACCAGCCTAGCACCAGAACTGAGACTTGATAACCTGTCTGAACCTAAATGACCCATTGGCTTTAAGCTCCCTCCTGGAGAATGAGTAGCACCCCCTTCCTCACTTTCTCTCATTTATCCTCATCTTCTCTTTGGTCATGTTCTCCCTAAATTTCCACTGTCTACTGTCTGGATAAGGGGACATGAGAGAGCAGATAAAAAGTTTTCCATGTCAGAGGCAACTCTATAGTTATTATCCTCCAGGACTCCCTAAAAGATAACCACAAATTTTTTATTTATCCATAGGAAAGGAAAGGTAAAATCTGGGCAGAAGTGGAATCCCCTTGACAATGTCTCCCACTCTCTCTTTTTCCCCATTCTCTGGCAAAGAAGTGACCCTTGTCCTTGCCAGAGCCAGCACATTTATATGTGCCCTTGACTTCTTCCCCTTCGGTCTTCTCCAGTATCATCCCTCCTCCCAGATGTTCAACTTCTCCCTGTCTAATAGTTCTTTCTCTACTACCTTCAAAATATGTCCATGTCTCCTCTGTCCTTAAAACACCTTTACTAGATCCTACCATCCCTTCAAGTAATTGCCCTCTCTCCCTGTCCCTGTCCCTGTCCCTCTCCCTCTCCCTCTCTCTCTGTCTCTCTGTCTCTTCCCTCTCTTCTGTCTGTCTGTCTCCCTCTCTGTCTGCTCTCTCTCTCTCTCTCTCCTGTCTGTCTCCCTCTCTCTCCCTCTCCCTTTCTATCTGTCTCTTTCTCTATCTGTCTCTCTGTCTCTGTCTCTCTCTGTCTCTGTCTCTCTCTGTCTCTCTCTCTCTCTCTCTTTCTTCCTTTTCTAAGCCAAACTCTTCGGGGGAAAATAGTGTATTTGCCATTTCCACTTCTCCTCTCACTCACTCCTCAACATTTTACAGGCTCCTTCTGACCTCCTCATTCAGTGGTAGCTACCACCAGTGGTGATTTCTTAATTGCCATATCTAGCCCTCAGCTTTCTGGATCTATCCCTGCATGGCGCACTGTTGACCACTTGCTCCTCCTGGATGCTCTTTCTTCTTGCTGTTTTCATGACTCTCTCCTGGTTAGCCTCCAACCTGTCTAATCACAACTTCTATGTATTCTTTGCACATTCATCATCCACATCATTGCTCCTAAATCTGTGGGTGTTTCCCGAGGTGCTCTTCTGGACCCTCTTGTCTATACCTGCTTTCCCTCTTGGTAACCTCACAAACTCTTATGGATTTCCCTAACATCTCTGCGCAGATAACTTACAGATATATATGTGTATATCTGTGTATAGATATACATACACATATACACGTTTGTTTACACACTCACGTATGTGTGTGTCTGTATGTGTATCTAGGCCCAAATTTCTGTCCCATATCATCACCTGTCTATTGGACATGTCACCAGACCTTGATATTTCTACCTGCATAACATGTCTCCCATCAGACCCTTTCTCTGTATTCACACAGCTGCCACCTTTGTTCTGGCCCTCATCACGTCTCACCTAGATTATTGCAACAGCATCCTAATTGGTCTCCTTCCCTCAAGTCTCTCACCACTCTAATCCATGCTCACATACCGCTGCCAAAATAATTTTCCCTAAATATAGATTTTACCATGTGACTCCCCTGCTCCAATAATTTTCCCTAAATACAGATTTTACCATGTGACTCCCCTGCTCCATTAACTCCAGTGGCTCCCCACTGCCTTTAGAATAATATATAAACACCTCCATTTAGCTTCTATAGCCCATCATAACCTGGCCTCAATGGCCGAACCTGTCTTTTCAGCTTCACTGGACTCCTGCTCTGTGCTATTCAGCAAAACTGTCCTGTTTCTTACATAGGACACTACATCTCCTGTGTCATTGACTTCCCATAAGCCCGGAATTTATGCCCTCCTTTCTTTCACCTCACCGAGTCCCAAACCACCTTGTATTTAACTCATTCAAATACATTTGGATCTATTTACTTTATATTTTTGTAGATGTACAAATGTACTTGTCTCTCCTATTAGAATGTAAGCTCCTTATGAGGAAGGATTATTTCATTCTTTGTACTTGTATCACCACCTAGTGCAGTGTCTGGTATATAACAGAGGCTTAATAAATGCTTATTGATTGACTGATGGTATGATAAAATGAGCAGATACAGGATGAGGATCCAGGCATCTTCTTTCCTCACCTCAGACAATATGGAGCCCTTTTCCAACCTGGCGCTAAGTGAGGATTCCGAGGATCCCTCTGTGACCCTGGACCTGTCCCAGCTCTCCATGCTGCCCCACCTGGCTGATCTGGTCAGTTACAGCATCCAGAAGGTTATTGGCTTTGCCAAGATGATTCCAGGATTCCGGTAAGAAGCCTCCATTCTGGGCAATAGAAATGGTTTATATCTAACCTTCATAGTCTTTTAATGCAAAATGATACAAAATTACCCTCAACGTCTACTCCAGGCTGAGGGATAGGTTTGTTAAGTGTATATTTTTACACAAGAGAGAGACGGGTTACTAGCTTAAGTGGTAGAGGTTGTATCTGCTTAGCATGCTACCTATGGAACCCTTCCATCTTGAACAGGTAACTATATAATGCCTGACTACACACAAGGAGCATGCTTTTATGTCCTGTGGAAGCATATACTGACTTTCCTTTTCTTCTCTGGATAGGAGAGTCTGCTAAAGGAATAACAGAACTTTAGAGTTAGAAAGGACCTTAAACGTTACCTAAGCCAACAAATCCATTTTACAAACAAGGAAGGGAAGGCCCAGAGAGTAGAAGTGATTTGCCCAAAGGCGCCCAAATAGCTAGCAGAGAAGACTGGCTCCTACTTTCATGTTCTTTCCAGTATGCAATGCCTCCTTCAGCTCCCTTCAAGAACTTGGCAGATTTATTCACAAGTTCATTTCATAAAGATTTGGTCCCGTTAATAAAGACAGTACATATTGCAGTACCTTTACCTGAGAAACTATACAGTTATAAGTCTTAACAAGGTTTAAGGTGTTTTCCAAACGCTGTGAGGGTTGGAGCTTTATGGGTAATTTCCGGTTGGTGGTGGTGAAGGTTAGCATTTCTTAGCATTTGTTGTTCAGGTTGGGAGGGCTCCAGTCACTTTAAGGTAGGAACAAACTTTGAAGTACAGTAGACTGCCCTGCGGAATTCTCCCATTTTTCAGATTCTGCCTCATCTCAACATCATCAGTGACTGATAAACTGTGTCACCAACTACAATGAGGTTATGGTCATTGACCAATCAGTGCAGAGCCTTCCCAGTTATTCTCTCACCTCTCTTGGCCAGTATCATTTTATTTTACACTCCTACCAGTCCCAAAACTAATGGGACTCCAACAACCTTGGTTAAAACAAACCAGAAAACACTTTAGAAAACTCCAGAGCATCTTGACATATTTGACATAACGACATATTTTATAAAACATGTGAAGTGTTCTTAAAATAATCTTACTTTGAGATATGAGAACTCACCTCTCACGACCACTGAGCAAAAGTGGGGGACACAAATGTAGAACACTGCGTATGTTATCAGGTTTTTTTTCAATATATTGATCAGTTTTATTGTTTTTTTCTCTTCCTCTTTTTCATTTAAAAAAATCTTTGTTATATGGAATGTTTCTCTGGAAGGGGAAGGGCACAAAAAGGGAATCAGGCTATATAAAACAATGAATATCAATAAAAATTTATCTAATTAAAAAATCTTAATACTTTTTCAAATTGTGATTTTATCAGTGTGGTGATGACTTAATAGTGTCCATGACTTAATAGATGGTTTTACGTGAATGACTATGACATACTCACAGATGATGAACCTTCCTGAACCAAGCTAACTTGGTCCTCATACAACAGAGGTACCGCTTAGCATGCTACCTATGGAACCCTTCCATCTTGGCTGGGCCTTTCAGAGCTTGCATTCTACTGGGACACCCTCTGAGAATCCAGCATCGCCTCCATGCCACAGAGTAAAATGCTATTAATTAGGTGGCACCATGCCTTACACCTCCAGCCTTGGAGTCAGGAAGACCTGAGGCTCAAATCAGGCCTCAAACCCTAACTATATATGCAAAGCTGGGCAAATCACTTAACCTTACTTGCCTCAGTTTCTTCATCTGTAAAATGGAATTAATAACAGCACCTACCAGCATTTTATCTTCCAAGAGGATAAAAGAAGATAATACTTATAAAGTGCTTTATAAACCTTAAGGCCCAGGTAATGCTAGCTTTTATTATTATTATTAACTAAAAGGGTAGCTTAATTGTATTCCAATAGAGTGAGCACAGCAGGGATGAACAGTCATAGCAATCAAGCAATGAACAAGGTATTGGGACAGTGTCTGCCAAATACCCAGCATATGCCCACTTGGAATTGGCAAAATATCCCCTTGTTCCTATTTCCCCTCACCCTTCTCCAGTGTGTTATGGCTTACAAATATGGATTAGCATAGAGCTAATGTTTGTTTTGTGTAGACAAATGAGAAAAATCATAAACAGAACTGTGTACTTCTTTACTACACCATTGCAACATAGTTTCATTTTAATGAGACTTAATTACAAGTACCATAGTTCTGACTGAAATGAGAATCCACTTTGTATGCAGTGGTGGATTGTACTGGGATGCCTAAGGAATTATTCATTCAGTGAGAGTCTTAATTCTGCCTCCTTCCTTTCACACCCTACTCACCACAGTGGCTCTCAGTGGCTTTAGTTGAACTTTCTAGATCCTAGAAGAGGAAATCCCTATTCTCCTTGGTTTTCCCTAATGCTGGAATGCACTGCTTGAAAGGCTAGAGAGGGAGTTATTTGTTAGCAAATGCAGTAGATGCTTAGATGGTAACATGAATTAATTAATCAGTGCCAATCCTTGGTGGTAGAAGATATCGCTGGTGGAAAGAATATTAGATTTGAAATCAAATCCTGACTCTTCTCCAGACTTTAGTTTTCTCATTGGTAAAATATGAGAGTTGGACTAGGTCAGGGGTGCTAAACTTTGGGTCCACAGAGTCCCCAAGGGATGAATGGCTAGATTTGGGGGGAGGGCGTTGCAAGTTGGATGGGAAAAAAAATTACATCTTTATTTTCACTAACTGTAAATGTAGTATTTCCTTCAATTATGAATGTAGGCAATAAACATTATTTTGAGGAGTCCACAAGCTTCACCAGACTGCCAAAGGGTCCAGGGGACACACAAACAGTTCCTACATAAACACATGACCAACACCGAGTGAAAGCTCACTATAGGCCTAGGACAAGATGATTTCTGAGGTACCTTAAGGATTGTAAATTCTGTCTTCCTCTGAATCAGTGCCAATGTTTTGTTTTGTTTTTTTTCTCACTGCAGACCGAGTCTGCCTAGGCAGGTGCCTTTTGGAAGGACAATGGTACAGCTTGTGCCAAGGTCCAGGGTGGTAAAGATCAGGGTGAAGACCTCAGGGCCCAGGTGGGACCCACGTGGGGTTGGGCAGGGCAGGCAGTCTCCCAGCAACCTGGTTCTTCTGGTTTATGAGCTTGGGGGTTCTATTATTCCAAGAACTGAAGGAATAGTAACTTTATCCCTTGCAGCTTTGATCTTGGTGCCCAGCAGTGGGAGTGGAAGGTGGAGGGTTTAGGAAGGGAGGATGAGACTATTATGTGAATAGGGTAGGGGTGGGGGGATATAATGGGAAGCTCCTACATAAGCATGTGAGCAGCATAGAGTGGGAGCTGAGTATGAGCCTGGTCTTGGTCCTGTTCCAGGGCCTGGCACTCAGTAGGTGCTTATTAATTGACTAACTAATTCCTCCTTGGTCACTAGGCCAGGCATTAAAAGACTTGTGTTCTACAAGTTAAATTTTTCCCTAGAAGGAAGGAGACAGCATAAGGAAATCATTGCTGGGGTACCAAAACAGATCCCATGTATCCATATCCATCCTTTGGGCTGAAAGCTAAGATATGATAGAGTCTTCTGCTGTCTGGCCCTGGCACCCTTGAGTCTTTTTGTCAAAGAAACATTGACTCAACTGAAGTCTATAGGGACCAGTTGATGATTAGGCTAGGTGGGAGCCAGGACCTGCTGGTGGGAAGGGAAGGCAGGGAGATGGGAAGCGAAGGCAGGGAGATGTGAAGGGAGAGGCTAAGTTCTGGAAGGGTGGGGAGAGCTACTCCTGGAACTAGAAACCCATTCCAATAAACTCTTCAGAATGTGACCCACACCCAGGCACCACCAGGCGTCCCAACTGGAAGACGTTATTGCCAAACACTTCCAAGTATGAGGGGTGTGAACCTGTGTGTAACTTAAAGGACTGATAACAGTAGTCCCGTCGGTTCATAAAACGTTAGAGCCGAAGGTCCTGATTTGAATGATATGTTGAGATTTGATTTGCCTTTTCAGCAACACATTATTTAGGCTGCTTGTCTTTAGGACACAAAAAGCACTTACTATTGGTATGATAACTGGTCAATGTCCAAACTGCATATGACTGATTACCTGCTGAAATGAAGACAAGGAGATGCTACGGTGTAGGTTACAATCAGTATTCTTCCCTTCTAGAGACCCTTGTCCTAAGTCCAACCCATTCCCCACACTGGTCATTCCCTGCCTTGCTATGATAGAAGTCACTTTTTTTTCTTTCTTGTAGCTTGCTTTTTTTCCCCTCCCATATTCATTTCTTCTAAGTTCTTGAAGGAATGAGGAATGACCCAGGTTAAACTGAACCATTCTTCACATCTGTAAAGTTTTCAAAGTTCTTTGAATTCCTAAGACTTCAGGTAGACTACTAGAAGCTGTAGTCTTCTCCTGAAATCTCTTTCTTACTTCCCCTTCATTTTTCTTTCCTCTCCTTTGTCACTGCTCCTTTACTTTTTACCAAGGATATTCGGATTCTCCTCATTTTTTATCTTAAATTGTATTCATAGAAAAATTTTGTTGAAATCACAGGAAGTAGTGGCCTCACTGTACTACAGTTCTGGTCAGGCCATATTTAGAGCACATCTTGAAGGACATTGACACACTGGAACTTATCTTCTGAGGAGAAACTGCATGATAGGCATCTAGAAACCATGTAATAGAATACACAGGTACTGGAGATAAATAAGCCTAGAGAAGATAAAATTTGGGATGAAGGAAGCCACATTTGAGAATATGTCATTAAATAGTTTGGCTATTTAATAATTAATGATTTAATAAGGACTGTTACAGAAGACTTACATACCTCTCAGAGACTCTGAGCTTTGTTATTTATAGCCTCATACTATTATACTTAGAACTAATAATCTCCTTCCACCTCTTTGTCTTCTCATTTTTGTACTAATCAGTCACTAGCCACATAGGAATGTATTATCTCTGTCTCTCACCTCCTATTCTCTCATGCTGTCCTACTCAGTCCTATCCCACTAATGCCTCACTCTAATCCTACCTACCCTTTCCACTGCACCATCTGGAATTCTTGTTTCCAAGATGAACAAACATCCTTTGAGTTTGAACCTTTTTCTCTTACATTCCTTCTATCACCCAGTTCTCACTGAGATTTGATATCTGGTCGAGGACACTGAATCAGCACCAGCCATGCTCTCCAGCCCTGACTGTACCCTCATTCACACACCTCCAATACCCATTCCCCTCCACCGTCATTCCCCACCACCGAACCAACCCTATATGCAGTAACAATACTCCTTATTCTCCACAGCCACTTCCAGGTTGTCCTTTTCTTACCATCACTCAATAACCTCTCCTTCAAAGTTCACTACTAAAATTTTTTTATCCAATCTTGATCATAGCAGCTATTGGAGCACTAGCTCTCAAATCATTCTTTCCTCCTTCTCAAAGAATTCAGCACCTGGTTCACTACTTTCTGCTCTTACATTTTTGTTGTTGTTGAGTCATTTCAGTTGTTTCTGACTCTTCATGGCTCCATTTGGGGTTTTTTTTGGCAGATACTGGAGTTGTTTGACATTTCCTTCTCCAATTCATTTTACAGATGAGACAGAGTTAAGTGACTTGCCTACAGTCACACACTTAGTAAGAGTCTGAGGCTGGATTTGAACTCAGGTCTTTCTGACTCCAGGTCCAGCACTTTATCCACTGTACCACTCAGCTCCCTTACACTAGGGAATTTGAACATGCGTATTGAAGTTCCCTCAAACTCTCTACCCTCACATTTCTTAAGTTTCTTTGAATCCTACAACCTATTCCTTTATTCCACCTCATTCACAAACAAAGATGCACGGTCGCACCCTTAATCTCACCATTACTCATGAGTTAGTTTACTTCCTTAATTAAAAACTCTGATATTCCTCTAAAGCAGTGGTTCTCAGCCTTCCTAATGCCTCGACCCTTTAATACAGTTCCTCATGTTGTGGTGATCCCCAACCATAAAATTATTTTTGTTGCTACTTCATAACTGTAATTTTGCTACTGTTATGAATCGTAATGTAAATATCTGATATGTAGGATGTATTTTCATTGTTACAAACTGAACATAACCCACAGGTTGAGAACCGCTGCTCTAAAGTCTAAATAGCTATCATCTGGTCTCTCCTTCTGCCTCACCTCTCCTAAACCTTTTCTTCACCCTCATCTCAAACTCCAATCCCTCCACCCCTCAATTTTTTCTCAGGTCATTACTCCTGCTCTGACTTTACTCTTTAGTCTCAAACCTATAGTTATCCATTTCACTATGATACTGTTCTCTACTCTCCTAATCTCCTTGTACTATTCTGATCATGCCTTGCCAAATCTCAACCCTAGATTCTCTTACCATCTGCCTCCTCCACATGCCAATCCGAGCTGGAGGAAGTCAGAGAGTCATGCTGACTGGGTATATCCATGATAACTAATTTTAACTGGGTCCTCACCAGAGCAAGGCAATTTGTTTATTCTTCTCTAATTGATTCTCTATGTCACTCTCCACAGAAGCTATTTCAAACTTTGTCTTCTCTCCTCAAGCCTCCCATACCTCTGTCTCCCCACCCTTCTTCCCCTTTCAGCCAACAGCATTCTCTTTTACTTTATAGATAAAAACCTAGGCTATTCAACATGAGATCTCTTCTTTTCTCTCCTTTTTATCTCAAAACCCCTTGACATCATCCCGCACTCTCCTCTTCTCCCCAGTCCATGATAATGGGGTAACTCTTTTCCTTGCCTGAATCAACCAGTCTACATGTACCCTTTGATACCAGACTCTCCCATCTTCTCTAGCATATTACATTTTCAATCAATCCCTTCTCTCTAAACTTCAGCCTCTCCCAGTATAATGGTTCTTTCCCTGCTGCCTTCAAACATGCCCAACTCTCTCTCATCCCTAGAAAACTTTCACTTAATCCCTGCCATCCCCTTAAAATATCATCCTCTATTTCTCCTCTCTCATCCCAAAGATCTTTAAAAAACTGCCTATATTCATTACTTTCTTCTTTTCTAACTTCCTAACTGATCACTCAACTTAAACTGCTCTCTCCAAAGTTACCAAGGATCTCTTAACTGGCAGATCTGGTTGTCTTTCTCAGCTCCTCGTCCTTCTTGACATATCTTTTCATTTGACACTGTTGACCATCTGGATACTCTGGGTTTTAGTGACACTCCTGTCTCCTGGGTCTCCTCCTACTTGTATGACTGTTCCTTCTATTTTCTTTGCTGGTTCATCATCCATATCATGTCCCCTAATTAGGGGTATTTCCTATCCTGGGCCCTTTTCTTTTTTCTCTGTACACTCAATTTCTTATTGATTTAATCCACGGACATAGATTTAAATATCATTCTCTTTAGAAATGACATATATATGTATCTTATATATAATATATCTATACGTACATATATACATATGTGTGTGTTTGTCTATTCCTCCAAATATCTGTGATGTAGCCAAACTGACCTTCTCTATGTTCCTAATCCACAACACTCTGTTGTCTCTATACCTTTGCACAGGCTATCACCCATGCCTGGAATGCACTCTCTCCTCACCTGAACTTTACAGAACTCCTCTCTTTCTTCAAAACTCAGATCAAGCATGACCTTTGCCATGAAACCTTTCCTGATCCCCTCAAATGATTGTGCCCTCCCTTCCAACCTATCTTTTACTTAATTACTTTGTATTTATGTGTAATGATTCTCTTTATATGTAGTCTGCATAGATTATACACATTGACATCTGTTATCTCTGCCATGTTGAAAGCAGGGATTCCTTTCATACTTTGTATTTTTATCCCCAACATCTAACCAAGGACCTGACATATAATAGGTACTTAATATATGCTGATTGACGGATTAAGAATATTTCTCTTTGCTGCTCTAGGTGGAAGAACTTTGCTATAGTTGGAAGAACTATACCCCATAGCAGCCTGGGGTATAGATAGTGTACTAGACTCAGAGTCAAGAATACATAGGTTCAGATCCCACCTCTGATATTTACTAGTGCTGTGAAAATGGGCAAATCACTTAACTTTTGTGAGACTGAATTGCCTCTTCTGTAAAATGGGGATAATAATGCCTATAATACCTACCCTAGAGTACCAATATGAGGCTCAAATGAGATTATATTATGTTTGTAATATATAAATAATGTATTATAATATACAAATTATGCATGTTTATACATATATTCATAATTATACATATATAATACACAAAGATATTAGATAGATCACTCAAACTTGGGACCAATTAGTCTCACTCTAATTCCAGGTTGGGGCAGCTAGATGGCACAATGTTTGCCTCAGTTTCCACATCTGTAAAATGAGTTGGAAAAGGAAATGGTGAACATTCCAATATCTTTGCCAAGAAAATCCCAAATGGGGTCACTGAAATGACTGAACAACAAAAAATGCCAGGTTATCCAACATGTAGCCTAGGGTCCCAAAGCCGACTTACTCGATCCAAAGGTTTGACCTGCCTGACAATTTTTATTCTAGCCGACGTCTTCCCTAATTATCTGACACACTGATCTAGTTGCGATGGTTTGGGCCTTGAATGATTGGTAGTATTTCTGCCAGGAAAGAGGCTATTTCAGTCATAGAGAATCATGTGACATGAAGAGATTGAACTAGGCGGCCTCTGAGGCCACTTCTGATTCTAAATCTCAGATCCTATGATCCGATATGAGGGAAAGCACAGAGGGAGGAAAATGAAAATTGTACTCAAGGAACCGTGTACCTCTGGGTAGGCACAAACAAAAGGAGAGTTTGCCTACAAAATCTATTAGAACAGATATAGCAGGGAAGAAACTGGAGATTTTTGCTCCTACTCACCTTGGGGGGAAAAACAGAAAAGGGACAGAAAGCAAGGATTCAGAAAATCTATGTAGCCTGACAGCCCCAGGCTACTCTCCTGCCAGGCCAAGGTAGTGACTCAGAGCAAAGGAGCTAATCGTTGGCTAAGTACTTAGCATATTATTTAACGGGCTGTTAAATCAATGTCAGCATGCAAAGAAATTTCCCCAGCCTCTGACCACCTGTTACTGCAATTTCTGCTGTGTCAGGTTTGGCTGTCCAAGCTAGGGAAGCTTTAGAGTAGGAAAAATTTAGAGACACCATCTAGTCCAGCGGTTCTCAACCTGTGGGTTATGTTCAATTTAAATACATCCTGCATATCATATATTTACATTACAATTCATAACAGTAGCAAAATTACAGTTATGAAGTAGCAACGAAAATAATTTGATGGTTGGGGGTCACCACAACATGAGGAACTGTATGAAAGGGTCGCGGCATTAGGAAGGTTGAGAACCACTGATCTAATCTAACTGGCTTACCTGATACGTGGATTCCTCTACTACACTGGCTGCCCCCACTTTAAAGCCACTATGTTACTGCTTGCCTTGATACTTAAATTGCAGACTATCTTGGTTTTTTTATGGCCTTTTTTAAAAATTACCTTTTCTGTTATTAATCTTGCCCTCATATGAAGAAGAGTGGTGTTATAGAAAGAACGCTGAACCAGGAGATAGGATGTTGGCCCCCCAAAAGAGATATAACTTCCTTCTGAATATTGGGGTCCATAGATATGGATCATTGCATATAATGGCAGGTATTTTAAGTGCATTGATTGGTTCTGATGAATTTTTTTTTCTTCCTCTTAGAAAAAAAGGTTTTTGTTGTAAAGGATGACTTTCTGGGAGAAGAAAAGAGAGGAGATACAGGGGGAAATCTAGGCTATGTCAAAACAAAAGATAATAGTAACAGTTAATATTTATACAGTGTTTATTATGTGCCAAACTGTGATGTCAACAAAAAAATCTATTTAAAAAAAAAACAAGACCCAGGTTCTTATTATAGCACCACCAATCACAACCTGTATGACCTTGGGAAAATTCTTCCTCCTCTCCAGCCCCTCAAATCCCTCATCTGTTAAAACAGCAGTTCTATTATTTATCCCCTGTGATCATTGGGAAGACAAAATGAGAGATATTGTATGTAAGACTCTTTGTAACTCTGTAAATGAGAATTGTTAATATTAGTACTCTTTTCAAGTCCTTAAAAGACAGAAGTAATTTTATTGACTTTTTCTGTGTGTCTTCACAGTACTAGGAACAAAAGTGTCCTATGACTTGGGTTTGTAGTAATGGCCAGTAACCTAGGCTCATTCTCTATACCCCCTTACCTCTACCCCTGCTCCATAGAGACCTCTCCTCTGAGGATCAGATTGTGCTGCTCAAATCAAGTGCCATAGAAGTGATCATGCTCCGTTCCAACCAATCCTTCACCATGGATGACATGTCTTGGTCATGCGGTAATGAAGAGTATAAGTACCGTGTCAGTGATGTCGCCAAAGGTAAGTCACTCCAAGCCTCTCCACCCAGTCTATCCCTCCATCCCTCCTAGAACCAGAAAATTGGTGGAGAATTGGGAGAGGGAGGGAAGGAACTCATCTAGTTTCTTGCTGAGGGGCTGAACTCCGAATACTGCCCACAATCCATGGCCTTTCTCCTCTACAGCTGGACACAGCCTGGAACTAATTGAACCTCTCATCAAGTTCCAGATTGGGTTGAAGAAACTAAATTTGCATGAAGAAGAACATGTCTTACTCATGGCCATCTGCATTGTGTCCCCAGGTATGTCCGAGGAAAACTGGAATCTGCCTCGGTGGGGAAGAAGGGGTCTACTGGGAAGCATGGAATAAGTTGGGCATGAAATAACTAGGGAGATTCCCATATGATTGGATCCAAATTATGTTGAGAGAAAGGATAAATGACTTATCTTTGTTCTCAAACCCAGTCCTGAATAGTCAGAGTTGTCTTCTGAACCCTAAGAACGGAAAGGGGTTCCTCTCAAGCCAGCACTTTACTCCATATGTGAATGGTTACCTACAACTATAGACAAAAAAGATGTAGTGGGGGGGGGGGGAAGTGTCTGAAGGAGTTCAGAGAAGCCACCCCTGCCACTCTCCCTCCTACAGACCGGCCTGGAGTGCAGGACGCAGCACTCATTGAGGCCATCCAAGACCGGCTGTCCAATACATTGCAGACCTACATTCGCTGCCGCCACCCTCCACCTGGCAGTCACCTACTCTATGCCAAGATGATCCAGAAGCTGGCAGACCTGCGCAGTCTCAATGAGGAACACTCAAAGCAGTACCGCTGCCTGTCCTTCCAACCAGAGCACAGCATGAAGCTCACCCCCCTCGTGCTTGAGGTGTTTGGCAATGAGATCTCATGACTGGGGCAGTCAGTGCCACTACCTGGGTGGGAGGGACACTCCGAGGGGGTGGTGCAGATGAGCACCCAGCTCCAGAGTCCCTTAGCTACTTGCTGCTGAGCAGCACTTCCCACCTCTCTGGAGCTCAACCTCCTCCTTGCCTTCCTTCCCTTCCCTCCTCCCACCCCAGGTCAATCCTTTCTCCTGTCCAGTCTGCGTGCCAGGGGTCCCAGGACCTCTCCCCACTCCACACCCTTTTGAAGGCTTCCCAGTCCCTTTGGACCTTGGTTTAGAGTCACTGTTTATTTCTCAAGGAAACTCAAAGGGGTCAGGGATCAGAAGGTAGGAGCCTGAATGTTAAGGCTTGGCTTGGGGAGGGATGCCTGTATCTTCCCTGACATGGCAGCCAGAAGGTATTGTGAGGTCATGTAATAGAAACATGTCCACTCCTCAGGGACAGAGCCACCCATACCTCCAAGACACCTGAGTCCTAGAGGGATCCTTCAGCCCCTGCCCCATCTCCAAAGATGAATAATCTGCTTGCAAATATGCATATCTTTGACCAGCCTGTACCACTTAGGAACTATAGTAGGGTTGGATTTAGGGAGTCCAGGAAGACAAGGTAAGGTGCAGGACATTGACTCCAGTGGTTTTCCAGGGACAGTGTGACTGTGGTGATAGTTACCTCCCTTCCCAACCTTTACACTCTTCCTGCCTGGCTCTTCAGTGCCCACACCACTTCTGTGTTACCATAGTAAGTGCTTCCAAAGCCTCTTTGGTAGCAACGGTAGTAAGCAGACCCCTTGTCCTGAGCTAGGAACCCAGTCAGCTGCATCTTCATTTATAGAATAGGGGCAACCATCAGGGAGCTCACCTGCTAAGGGGGCAAAATGAAAGACAAAAGCTATAATGGGGAAAGCAAAAGAAGGGAAATCCATCTCTTATCTTCTCTGCCACTCCCAGGAATGCTGATAGTAGAAGGGGAGGAAGAGGACACACACAGATAGCCTCCTAAGCCTCCACAACCTCTTCCTGGATTTCAGAAGCTGAGTCATAAAGGAACTGTAGAGTGACAGAACACAAAAACCCCTTGAGGCAGAAAGCACCATTCCCTACTCTGACCCCTATCTCAACAATGTTTTACCTACCATCCTAAGAGAAAGACTCCCTGGGATTGTTTCTCATCCTGTTCCCCATCCTGCCAGCATCCACTCCTTTCATCCCCTCAGCTGGAAAATTTGGAAGCCCTCCTTCTCAGTGAATAAGGAGGACAAAGAAAAAAGCTTCAGGAGTTGGCCCCTTTGCTCAAAACAACTCTATTCCCAGAATAGATGCCCTTCACTCACCTATCACATCAAGACATCATCCTCTTAAGAGTGAATCCCAGACCCAAAGTCACACTCTCCTTCCCATTAGGCTAGAGTTCTTCTACAGTCCCCACTGAAGAAAAATATTCAAAGGGGGCTGATGCCTCCTACCCATAGGAGAGAAAGTAAGGCTAAACAACAATAGCACTGGTTCCTGTCTTTTCTTATTCCCTACCTTGCACAAAAAAGGAAGCCTAAAGTGACCCTGTTCTCTGCAACTTCAAGATCATCTATGAATGAGTGACAAAGCTCCAAGCAAAGAATAAGTATGATACCATCATACTCAGGAATGAGTTCATTCAGTGAGAGGTGTTGGTGGGAAGGGTGCAATTGATGTAGAAGGACAGTTGGGGTAAAGGGTTATTCTGCAGCAGTATCTTTCCATAGAAGGGGTTCTTAAAGTTTTTGTGTCATGGGCCCCTTGGGTAGTCTAGTGAAGCCTTCTCAGAATAATATTTTTAAATACGTAAAATACACCAGATTACAAAGGAAGCTGATTATATTAAAATAAAATTATCAAAATATATTTTTTTTAAATTTCACAAGTCCCACGTTAAAAATCCCTGTTCTATATGGATCTCTCAGTATAAATAGTTACTAGGCCACAGAACATGTAGATAGGTGATTTACCTTAATGGAAACAATTCTAAAGAATGGTCAGAACTCTTCTGAGAACACCTAGCAGGAGGACAGCCTTTTCTTTTTATTTGGCTTTCTTCAGTCTTCCTAATATCCCTGACTGGAATCAGAGAATATTAGGGCAGGAAGAGACTTAAAAGGTCATCCCAACAAAGCCCAGACTGGCAACTTCCTTAGGGTCACACAATCTGTTGGGACTAAGAACTGAGATTAAGACCCAAGACTGACACACAAACTCTTGGTGAAAGAATTGGACTAGCAAATTGGGAAGCCCTGCTCTCCAGTGAAAACGGGGAGGGGACAGAGATCAAAGTGCTCCAGATCTTGGCTCCTTTCCTCAAGCCAACTTCCAATCTAGTGCTTTTTTCCCATTATACTAAACTGCAGTTCAAATATAGTCTCTCAATTTGTTCAGTCCCTCGGGGTAGACCCTGCACTTAAGAAAGAAGTTTTGTCTAGGTAATTCTTCCTTCTTGGCTATTTCCCTGTTGAGACAGGGTAGTTTGATTAATGTCAATGTAAACTGGGCTCTATTCTGACCATGGCTTCATGGAGCCTCTCTTGCCTGTATGATGCTATTGCCTTATCAATAAAGTGCATTTGGCTTCATTATGTATCTACCTTCCCAGCTCTGATGATGGCCTCTGAAATGAACTGGAAGAGTTGACCCTGGAATGGATACACTGAAAGTATACATTACCTAGCCCAGAAGGCACCTAGCTTTCTGATCTCTCCAGTGGCATGGACAGCAACCCACATCAGACACACTAGTATGGTTACTTAATTTTAGAAAAAAGACTAACAAGAAAATGTGGGCACTAAAGTGGTGCTACATTAGCAAAGAAGAAATTGGTGGGAATTTTAAAATTGAAATTTTGGGTTATCATGCATAATACTATCTTTACCTAGAGAACAGAGATCTAGCAATGAGGTGAAGTTGCACGAGGGCATATTTTAACTCAATTTAAGAAAAAAGAAACCAATAAATAAAACTGTACCAAAATGGAACGAGTTACCTGAGAGGTACAGCATTCGCTGTGATTAAAGGTTTCCAAGCAGGGTTGAATAATCACTTATTGTGAGTGCTGGAGATCCCCATTTTGGATCAAGGTTAGAAAAGGTCATTTCTGTTGTCTCAGCTCTACAATTCTGTAGATCCAAAAACCTAGTGACTGCGTGCAAAGGGTGACAGATAGACTCTGGAGTAAAAAAAAAATCCATTGATGGTTACCTGGGAGTCAGCTTGTTATAGGAAGAAAGACATCTTTGGAAAAGAGGAAAGATAGCTCAAGTGAGGGCAGAGAGACATTAAATCAAAGACTAGTAAAGATTCAGGATATTTTAAGTCAAATTGATGAAAGGAATGGATAGATAGGGCACATAAATCACCAGGTGGGGTGAACAGAGTTCTGAAGAAACTCAAGGATGAATTGGGGGGGGGGGGGAGAGGAGAGAGGTTATTGGTTCAAATATGTAACTTGTCTTAGTAAAAGACCACTGTGGTAGAAGATTGGTGGGTCACTAATGTGATCCTTGTATATCAGAGTGATGATGGGGAACCCAGGGAACTTCATATCAATGAAACAGCATGGTATAGTGAATAAGGCAGTGGACTTGGAGTTAGGAAGACCCAGGTTCAAATCCTACATCAGATACTTACTATGTGACCCTGAGCAAATCACTTAACTTCTCTGGGTCTCAGTTTCCTCACTTGTAAAATATGTGGGTTGTACTCCATCTTTGAGGTCCCTTGCAGCTCTGAATTTATGACCCTATGGCAGTGGTTCTCAACCTTCCTAATGTCGCAACCCTTTAATAGTCATATGTGGGCGTGTCTGCATGTGGGCGGACCCACCTGGAGATGGATAGAGAGGTTCCTAAGACCATCAGAAATATGTGTTTTCCAATGGTCTTGAGCGACTCCTGTGACCCCTGTGAAAGGGTCATTTGACCCCAAAGGGGTCGCAATCCACAGGTTGAGAACCGCTGCCCTATGGGCTTTGAACGGCTCTTCAGAAGTCTATAATAAATAAGAATAACCATTAGGGGAAAATAGAACAGTTTCTGAAAAGGGAAATTGTTCCTCATGAATTGTTTGTAGTTCTTTGAGGGAGTAAATATGAATAGGAAAGTGGTTCAGAGATAGGAGACAAAGGATGGGAACTTGTGGGCACATGATCACAGATTCTTGCTCTCAGAATGGACCTCAGAGGTCATCTAGTCCATTCTCTAACTGAACAGTTCTTCCCTTTACAACATCTCTTCTCCAGATGAAGATCTCAAGTTCTTAGGAACCCCCTATGTCCTAAAATAGCCCGCTGTACTTTGGAACAGCTCTGATTGCTAGGAAGTCAAAATCTATCTCTCTGGCACTTCCTTCTACTGTTCCTTGTTCTGATTTATGGGAACAAGGTGTTGTTTAGTCATGTACAACTCTTCTTGAGCCCTTTTGGGGTTTACTTGACAAATGTACTGCAGTGGTTTGCCATTTCCTTCTCCAGCTCATTTTACAGATGAGGAAACTGAGGCAAAAAGGGTTAAGTGACTTGCCCAGGATCACACAGCTAGTAAGTGTCTGAAGCCTAACTTGAACTCAGGAAGATGAAGTCTTCCTAACTTTAGGCCTGGCACTCTACCCACCTAGCTAACCATATGGTAACAAGAAGAACTAGTTTAATTCCTCTTCCATGTGACAATCCTTCAAATAATTGATGACTGCTATCATTCTCTTCACCACTGTCTTCTCTTCCCCAGCCTAAAAAAACCATTTTCTTTAACTGATCCTTGTATGGTAAGACTTTTGGTCTCATCATCATCCTGGTAAGGGGGTTACAAACTCAAGGTTGTGAATGTTCTTCTCTAAAATGTAGAGCCCATAACAGGACCAGACATAGTCTGCCCAAGAAAAGTGAACAGTTGACTAAATAGATAAGTGTTTGAGAATGGGGTGTGGATTTCTGGATCATGGCTTTAAAAATAAGAATAATACTCCACTAGCTAAAGATGGCATACACCAAAGAAGCAATGGTAAGAGTGTATTTCCCTGAAGTCTTGGGAAGCTAATTAGAAGGGCTTTAAATAAAAGAGAAGGGAAGGTAGAACATGGTTGGTGAAGTAGCAGACAAGACAGTCAACCTCTATCCCACAAATCCTATACACGGATCCAGAAAATGAACCAGATTGAATTTTGATTGGGAAGTCCAAGACAAAAAAAAAATCACAGTGGGGGCAGCTAGGTGGCAGTCAATAGAGCACCAGCCCTGGAGTCAGGAGGACCTGAGTTCAAATCCGGCCTCAGACACTTAACACAAAAACTAGCTGTGTGGCCTTGGGTAAGTCACTTACTGACCTCCAGAAAGCACCTCACCCAACTGACCTCCAGAAAGCAAAAAAGAAAAATCACAGTGCATCTTTTTCCAGCCCAGAGAAACATAGGGAGACAGAGACATCTGTAGGCTCTGGAAAGTGGCTCTAACCAAGAAAGGCCACTCAGACTGTTCCAGTATAGGAAGAAGCTGTGCACCAGAGCAAAAAGAGATCTCATGTCCAGTATAAAGGGACCTATCCTTGGAGAGAATGCAGGAACAAGTGCCAACTGGAAGCTCTGTTACCCACTATCCCATTTCAAGTCATAGATCCAGGGTTGACTGAAGAGGGTACTTGTGCCTAGAGGTGGCATTCCAGGATGAAGAGTGGCTGCAGGCCATAGGTAGTATAATAAGCTAAAAGCAAGTTCAAAAGCAAGGAAACCGTCGTGGTTGTGGTTGTGACCCCAGGAATAGAATGCAGTCTTAGTTCCAGCCTCCAGTCCAGTCCACAGACTTCCTGTGGAATAACTAGGGCAGAAATCCAATACCAAAGGAAAGCCTACAGTTGTCACTGAATAAGGAGAACTTCCCAGACAGTTGACAGTGGCTGAGTCCAGCTGGTGTTTATTGGAACTCCAATCAAGGGTAAATCATCATGCACATTGCTCAGACCCAAACCCAGTTCAGGAACTTACAGAGCTCAGATGAAAAGGGATTTTGTATTACATCAGATCATCTTGGAAGCACCGTAAGCTTGCAGGTCTCCAGCCTGCGCTGTATCTGAGATCCTAAAGTAACACAACACTCAATTCCCCAAGGATGAATGAGCAAGATCAGCTCAGACATTTCCTGAGAGCCCATCCTTAACGTAGTCTGAAGTCAGGAAGCAGGCTGAAAGAATGAGCAAATTTAAAAATCCTAACATACAGAGCTCTTATGGTGACAGGGATGCTCAAGACACAAACCTGAAAGAAGAAAACAACTTAAAAATATCTACAAGCAAAACCTCAAAGGAAAGCACAGTTTGGGTACGAGTTCAACTAGAATTCCTGGAAAAGTTCAAGCAAGAACTTTTAAAAGAGTTTTAGATTTTTTTAAAAAAATAAATAAAAAGAGAGCCCTAGGGGGAAAAATGAGACCAATGGAATAAAAAAAATTAGAAATAGAGTTATCAGTTTAGCATAAAAGGTACAAAACCTGATCCAAAAGAAAAAAAAAACTCCCTATAAATTTGAATTGACCATTTGAATGACTCCATGAAACAATAAGAAATATTAAAACAAAGTGAAAAGACTCAAAAGATAGAAGAAAATATGTAGTGCAAAAACAACTGAACTGGAGAAAATATTAAAGAGACATAATTTAAGAATCATTGTGCTACCTGAAAGCCATCACAAAAAAGAACCTAGATATCAAATTTTAAGAACTCATAGAAGAAAGCTGCCCAGATCTCTCAGAACCAAAGAACAAAATGGAAATAGAAAGAATCCACCAGTCGCCTCCTGAAAAAGAAATGAAAATACTCAGCTACATTACAGCCAAAATTCAGAGCTTCTAAGTCAAAGGAAAAGATACTACAAAAAGCCAGAAAGAAAGAATTAAAATACTGAGGAACCATAGTCAAGATCACAGTGTAGCAGCTACCATGATAAAGGAGAAGAGAGCTTAGAAAATTACAGTCCAGAAAGCAAAGGACATAGGCTTATAACATACACAGCAAAACTGACTATACGCCTATAAAATGTACTTTCTAAGGAAATAGAGGACTTCCAAGCACTCCGAATAAAAAAGCAATAAAGAAACTTTGATGTATAAACATAAGTCAAGAGAAACATAAAAAGGTGAACAGAAGCAAGTAATCATAAGAGATTAAAACAGGAAAAAATGTTTACATTCTACTACAGGGAGATGAGACATGAGTTCCCTAGAGCCTTACCATCATCAGGGCTTATAGAGGGAGTCTAATCAGATAGGGGACCTGGGAGTGGTTCAATTATGTTTAGATCTTCTTTCAAGATAATTGGAAAGGGAGGGGGGAAAGAAACACACTAGGGGAAAAAGGGAGAGGAAGGATAGAAAAATTATATCACATCATCAGGGTGTACAAGTAGAAATCTATACCAAAAAAGAAGGAAATGGCAGGGAGGGCCTCACTCCAAAATGATCAAAGCACACACACACACACACACACACACACACACAGAATTGGGTACTGAAATACATTTCACTAAAGAGGGAAACAGCAGGAAAGGGAGAAAAAAGAGAGGAGGTAATTTGAGGGGTAGAATAAAAGAAGGATTAGTCCTAATCAAAGTAAACTCTAAAACTGTACAAAAATATTTGTAGCAGTTCTTTTGGAGATCACAAAGATTTGGAAATTGAGGAGGTACCCACCGATTGGAGAATAGCTAAACAAGTTAGGGTATATAACTGTGATGAAATAACATTGTGAGATAAGAAATTACGAAGACATTGATTTTAGAGAAACCTGATAAGACTTGTACGAAGTGATGCAGAGTGAAGTGAGCCCAACTAGAGGAACAATTTATACAGCAATAGTAATATCATAAAAACAAACAATTTTGAAAGAGTTGAGAAATTTTATCAACACAATGACCAAAACTAATTCCAGAATATTCATGACGAAACATGCTTCTCCTCATAAACAGGTGATGGACTCAGAGTGCAGATTGAGACATTTTTTTTTCTTGGACATGACCAATCTGGACATTATTTTGTTTTGACTATATTTGTTTGCAGTAGTGCTTTGTTGTTCTTTCTTTCTCTCTTGGGGTGGTGGGAGGAAGAAAGGAGGGAAAGAGTATGGAATTTTGTTGTTTTTAAAAAAAATACAATTTAATTTGAAAAAATTTATAAAAAAGGGAGAGATATTAATTGCTCATGGTTGGGCTATGTCAATATAACAAAAATGACAGCATTAGCTAAATCAAAACCCACAGACCATAACCAAATTTCTTTAACCAATCCGAAAACACCTCCTGTAGGGCATTTCTCCATATCATGCATGGACATCATTCTACAAATCACCACTTTTAGAATGTTCAGCTGGTTCTTAATCTTACCTGACTATACTGTCTTCTAATCCATATCTTTCAATCTTGTCCACAAGGATATAAGAAAAGGGATTATGAAATGTCTTATTGAAATCTAAGCGTACTGTATCTATATCATTCCCCTGACCTACTTGTCAAAAAAGGGAATTAAATTAGTCTGACATGACCTGTTCTTGTAGCCTTTTGAGGATCATTACTTCTCTTTTTAAAGACTCACAATTTATCTCTTTAATAACATATTCTATTTGTTACTAGGGATGTTTTGCTGAGTAGGCTGGGAAGAAGGGTATATTCAGAAATGAAGGTAAAGTAAAAGCAAAATACATCAATAAAAATACATGATACCTTCTAAATATATCATTAAATATGTCCAACACATCAATAGATGTAGGAGTGTTAAGAGGAGAATTTCTTAGGAGTTAGTAATAAAGATTTTATATAACATTTTTCAAAATTACCCAGAGGAGGAGGTGACCAATGAAACATTTAAATTTTTTAAAATTAAACTCAAACTCATGGGAATAGACTACTGGAATATCTTAGGGATGGTAAAGTCAGAAACATGGAATGAAAGATCCAGGTGGAGGCCAAGAGTCACACTGACTTCACCTAGCCTTTTTGTTCTTGACTGAAAAGTTATTTGCAAACCAATCAGGAGCTAAGCGGAGCTTCATCACCCCATCCCCACACAATTTTGTGTTTTCATAGGATGGAGAACTCAAAATAATTTGAGAGGACACCGACTGAGGAGAGATTTGACTAGACTTAAAATGAATATTCTAGGCCCAAGACAAGGGAATATCTGGGGCCAGTCAACAAGCATTTATATGTCCCGGGCACTGTGTATACAGGCATTGTATACACTGAGGAACTGAGAATACAGTGAAAGGTAAAAAATCGTTCCTGCTCTTGAGGAGCTCCCAGTGTAAGGGAGAAAACAACACTCAATTAACTATGCACAAACAAGGTATATGCTGTACAAACTGGGGGTAATCAACAGAAGGAGAGTACTGACAGAAAAGAAGACAAAGGGTTTTAGCTGAGACTGAACGGAAGCTAAGAAAGCTAGGAAGAAAAGCTGGAGATGAGGAGAGAGAGATTTCTAAAGACCTGGAATGAGGAGATGGAGTGTCATCTTCAAGGAATGGCAAAGAGACCAGTGTTACTGAATAGAAGAGTACATGAGGGGAAGGGCATATAAGATTTAAGAAGACTGGAAAGTAGGGAGGGGGCAGGTTACATAAGGTTTTAAAAGTTAAAAAGAGGATTTCATATTTGGGCCTGGAAGCAATAAGGAACCTCTGGAGTTAATTGATTGGGGGGGGAGGGGCAGAGAGAGGTGGTGATATGGTCAGCCCTTCATTTTAGGAAGATCAATTTGATAACTGAGTGAAGGATGATCTCAAGTGGGGAGAGACTTGAAGCAGGAAAATCAGCTAGCAGGTTATTGCAATAGTCCAGGCATGTGGTGATGAGGACCTGCACTAGAGTAATGGCAATATCATGGAAGAGAAGGGGGCATATGGAGGGGTGAGAGACAATAAGGAGTGGAGGATGACACCCAAGTCATGCCCCTGAGTGACTGAGTGGGTGGTGGTACCCCCCACATTAATAGCGAAGTGGCAGCAGAAGAATAGACTAGTCAAAAGAATAGACTCAATCTTCCTGGCATCTGCTGGCTTTTGCTGACTGCCAACCAGAATAAAGTTTTCACGGCCTTGGGCTATGCAGACCAAAAAGACTTAGCCCTTGTTTGCCAAGGAGAAACTTGTTAACCACTGCAAAGTAGAAGGTGGTAGCTAGGAGTAGCTTAGCCAACACAAACCACAGCTAGAAACCAGCCCAGCCAATTTCACTTGAAATCATGTAAGAAAATTGCCCAGATCTCTTAGAGGCAGAGAACAAAGTGGAAAAAAGAAAGGACTCACTAGGTGCCTCCTGAAAGAAACCCCCAAATGAAAATTCTTGGCTACGTCATAACCAAAGTTCAGAGCACAAAGAGAAGTATGATGACAATATCAGAAGATGTCAGTGGTTTGGAAGCACAGGAAGAATGATTCCATTTGTACTCTGGCCACTTGTCCCTGATTCTATGTCCCTTTTCTTGCATGTTCCATAATTTTGCTTTTTTTCTAAGTGTGTGCATTCTCCCCACCCACTGGCAGTGTGAAAGCTATGGGAGATGTTTCCCTATGGATATGGGAGGAGGGGAGAAGATCCTTTTCTTTCTACTTAATTTGCCTTGCTGTTTGATTAAATGTATTTTACTTCGAGGTGATGTGTTCTTTCTGATCAGCTAAGTAAAAAGTAAACATGACCATTGGAGTTTATAAGCTTTGGTTTTGAGTAGAAATTGATCCACAGAGTACATTAAACTTGGGTTAATTTTTTGATGTTCCATATATGACAAACATTTGGGCAGGGGTGCTACATATAAAATAAAGGACTATGAGTTATTGATCACAACTCTGGGAAAGGTAACTAGGAGCCGTCGTGGACTGTGACCTAAAGAGGTAGACTCAAAGTGCTTTGGTAGTCAAAAATGCAAAGATAATGGTGTGCACTATTAGATGAGCATTGACAACAACAAAAAGGAAAGCCTTACAGCAAAGGAGGGTGTGCTTATACGTGGAAGAAGGATGAAAGGAAACGAGAGAAGACCCAAAGTAGGGCTTCTTCATATTTCTTTGCATCATCAACCACACTGGCAGTCTAGCTAAGCCTTCTATGGGATCTCTTCTCAGAATATTTTTTAAAAATTCATAATTAGAAGAAATTCTATGGGATCCCGTCTCAGAATATTTTTTAAACTCATAATTAAAAGAAATGCTAAATTTCTGTTAGAGGTGAGCGAAAATAACATGTAATTTTTTTTTCATCTAAGTTCATGGACCCCCTACAATCTATCCACAAAGGGTCCATAGATCCCAGCTTATAAACCCAGTCAAAAGATACACAACTAGAAAGAAGGGAGGAAGCAGGGAGCTACGACATAAAAAGAGATCAGGAGTTTTCAGTCTGAAAAGGCAAAGTCTGTAAAGTCAAAATAGATTTATTCACCCAATATGGATATACTAGGATACACTCCACCATGAAGCCTTCTATGATAACTCCAGATGAAAGTACTCTCTTGCTTCTCGATTTTTCCTAGGGTGCTTTGTCTAGATCCCTCTTTGGTCCCAATTATAAACTACCTTGCATTTATTTGTGTACATGTTGTATTCTTAACCACCACCACCACAATCTCCCAAATGTACAAGTCTATCCTTTTCTTGTGAGGGTCAATCATGTTAAAGAGGTGGTGAGTCAATGTGGATAAAGAGGGGAACTTGGGAGTCACAGGGACAGAGCCTAATTCCCAATTCTAAGATTGGCTACACATATTATGTCAAAGAAAAAAATTAATTCTGTATTCTGTGTTTAGGCTAATGCCAGAAACAATTTTATTTAATTATATTAATTCCAAGTAATTTCTGACCTAGAGACAGAGATATCCAAAATGACATACTTTCCAACATGTCCCTGCCTCAAGACAATTTAGGGTATCATTTAAAGGAATTCTGAGGAAGAAAATCAAGATTCTGGACTAATATTCAGAAACTGAGCAATCAAGTCTCTATTACCTTCTTCTGGGGCCACTCTCTGGAGGAATCCTTGAGGTTCCTCTCAGAGACATAGAGAATGAATAGAATGCTGTTAAAGCAAAATGAAGAGTACTTCCCAAGGTATATACCCTAGTCTTCAGGAAATAGCTTCAGGAAATAAAGGAGAATGCCCTTAGGTCAATATCTTAATCACCTTATTTTGTCTAGACAAACTTTCTAACCTAATTCTCTTCTACTTTTCCAGTCTCCTTACACTTTACTCCATGACACGTACTCTTGGATCTAGTGACACCGGCCTCCTGGCTGTTCCATGAACAAGACACTCCAACTCTCAGAAAATTCCATTTTCTCTGGCTGTTCCCCACGCCTAGAACACTCGCTCTTCTTCCTCTGCTCTGACTACTGACCGC
The DNA here is from genome assembly GCA_028646515.1 of Pseudochirops corinnae. Classification (NCBI taxonomy): domain Eukaryota; kingdom Metazoa; phylum Chordata; class Mammalia; order Diprotodontia; family Pseudocheiridae; genus Pseudochirops; species Pseudochirops corinnae. The sequence continues at coordinate 366,455,718 of CM053585.1, forward strand.
CCTGGCTTCCTTTAAGACCTAAGATCCTACCTTCCATAGGAAGCCTTCCCCCACCTCTCTTAATTCCAGTGCGTTGCCTCTATTAATTATTTCCTATTTATCCTGTGTATAGCTTGCTTTGTATATATTTGTTTGCATCTTGTCTTCCCAGTTACAGCATTAGTTCCTAGGACAGGAGGTCCAAAATCTAACCAGAGAAAATACCTCCGTAAAAATGGAGCACCAAAAACTAATTGAGGAAAATAATTCACTAAAAATTAGAATCAGTCAAATTGAAGCCAAGGACTCTATGATGCAACAAGAGTCAGTC
>CM053585.1:366456527-366472788 GCA_028646515.1 Pseudochirops corinnae
GAGCCTATTAGTTGAAAACTATATATACTGGGAGGTTGGTATTTTACTTTGGGGCTCACTCATGGGAAGAATGTTTCTTTGTGATGAGACTCTGGGTAGTTGTCGTTAAGGAGCCTCCCAGCTTTGAGAACCCAGACTTTGGCACTCCCTGGTCCTGCGATTATGTATCTACTACTTTGTTTAGACAACTGGAACCCGGTCTATTACATCTCTGTGCTAATTTCTCTATGTTTCTCTGCTTGTATTTTCTCCATTTTCAGGGTGCTGACTTTTCTCCTGAACCAGTGAATGACTTATACATCTTTAATTAAAGTCAGATTGTTGACCACATTTAAAGCTATCTTTCCTTTAGAAAAGCAGATCAAAGAACCTGTGCTAGCAGGCCATCCTGGGTGTGCTAGGGTGCTTGCTAATACACTTGTTTGATCCCCACTATCTGGAGAACAGTGGTTCTCCCCATCATTAGGGTTCTGTTATGGTATTCCTACTTCCAGTTAACTGCTTAACATCAATTAGATTTTACAAAGAGGTATTTACTTCAAAGATAGAGCAAGAACAAGCATACAAGTATTTCTCCGAATGCCTCCAGGGCATCTTCTCCCCTATATTATCTCAATCTTTGGAAAGTAGGCTGAAAACCTACCTGGGTTTTCACATTGCGCTGACCTCACCAAATGTCCAAATATGACATGATTAAGGGCACTTGTAAAAACTGTCCCTTGTGGCATCAATGCTGTGCTGGTTACAAAACCCAGTCTGAATTCCAGCTCCCAGACTCCTTCAGCTCACTTTCCCAACCTTTAAAATTCCCAAACTCAGAAAATCTACTCCCTTCACTTAGAATGGAAAAGAACAAATGAGAAGTCAAAGGACAGAGACCCATTTCTTGAGGCCATATGACCTCAGATGGGGAGAAGTCAGTAAGATCTTTCCTGTTACAACATGTTCTCTCACCAGATGCAAAGGAGTCACTCAATGAAACAAAGAAAAGATGGGATGCTACACAGGCCTTTTCCAATGTGTCTAAAGCAAATCAAAGAACCTCCCTTCTACTACTCCATTAGCTGAGCAGAACAATGTTTACATATGCTTCACAGTACTCCAAGGGATTTCCCTTACACATCAGCGCAATTCTCTGGAAAGCAAGTTCCCTTAGCATCTTAGGAAACCGTTGTTGTCGATGTATGTACCAAGCCTTCCATTACATAAAAAAAACAAAAAAAAACTAGCCTGGCTTGCATGGGGGTGGGAAGTTAGGATATTATTCCCACCACCAGAGAGGAAAGAAGGAAAGATTTTGTACTAACTTTGTACTAACGCCTATTGGAGGGAGGATCCCTAGGGGGAAAATAATACTGGGGAAAAAAAGATGAAAAGAAATAAACAACTAAATAAAAGAAAAGAAAAAATAAAAACTCACAATATCAATACAGATAAGCAAGGAAAGCATATTACGCTTAAAGGAAGCAGGCATGGCAATCATTGCTCTTAGACAAAGGAAAACTAAAAATTCACAATATCAGTAGAGGTACACCAGGAAAGCACTTTATGCTTAAAGGAACACAATTAGCTTATATCAACATTAAACATATGTGCAAAGCATAGCATCGAAGTTAACAAAGGCCTAAATGATTTGCAGAAAGGTGTGAATTGTAACACAATGATAATGGGAAACTTTAATGTTCCTCTGTCAGAGCTGGCCAAATCTAATAGAAAGATGAACAGGATGGAAAATACAGAGGTAAACAAACTTGGAGAAATCAAAGCTAAAAGATTTATGGAGCCTTTTAAATGGGACCACTACAGAACATACTTACTGTTCAGCACCAAATAGAACCTTTACAAAAATAGATTCTATTTTAGAGCAGAGAATCTGCAAGTGAATGTAAAAAAAAAGCAGAAATATCAAGCACAGCCTCTACAGACTATAGCTCAATTAAAATAGTAATCAATATAGTGAGCACAGGCAAAAATACAGATCTAAATGTAGATTTTAAAATGATATAATGTCTAGTAAGTCAAAGAACAAATCACAGAAATGATTAGTAATTATGCGAAAAACAATGATAATGATGAAACAGCATACAAAAATATCTGAAATAATGTCAAAACAGTCCTCAGAGGAGAATTTGTATTCCTAAAAGCCTACACTGACAAAGAAAGATAAAGAAATAATGAACTTAATTTGAAATTTTAAAAATCAGAAAATCAAAAAGTAAACCCAAAAAGAAGCAGAAAAGGTTTTTTTTTCAAATAAAAGAGAAAATAGATAAATTAGAAAAAACATTTGCAAAACTAATATAATATACTACAAACTAAAAGCTGGTTCTTTTGACAAAATTCACAAATCTTTGGTCAACCTAATTAAAAAGAAGGAAAACCAAATTAATAAATTTTTAGAACTGACTAAAATGAAATCACAATTAAAAAAAGAAGAAATAAAAAGAATTATCAGAACCTACCATATACACTTATCTGCCAACAAAACTGAGAATTCAAAAGAAATAGAGGATTATTTACAAAAAATATAACATACTTAAATTATCGGAACAGGAAATAGATATACTAAATAATTCAATCTCAGAAGAAATTGAGCTTGTAGGAATAATAAAGGAATGCCAAAGGAAAAAAATCTGGTCCAGATGGAATTACCAAGAATTCTATGAAACCTTTAAAGAACAATTATATGTAAGCTACACAAATTAGTCTAAAAATTGAGTAAGAAAAAAGCATTCTGCTAAACTTACCATATTCCGCAAATACCTGCGAAGGATAAAATAAAGAGAATTATAGCCATAGTATTAATGAATGTGGATTCAAAAATTTCAAAGAAAATTCTAGTCAAAAGACTATAGCAATTTATCCAAAAAGTTGTTCACTTTTATCAAGTGAGATTTATAGCGAGAATTCAAGGACAGTTTAACATTAAGAACACAATTACCTTAATCATATTAAAAGTCTATCACATTACCAAAGGATACTTTGCAGAGTGAGACAAAATAATAACAAAATTCATTTTGGACAAGCAAAAAAATCTTGAATAGCAAGGAACACAATTTTTTTAAAAAGGTATGAATTAAGGCAAAATAACATCGCCAGATTTCAAACTATATAACCTCAAGTGTAAGACACACTCATCAAACTATTTGTTACTGGTTTAAAAAAAAAATCAATGGAATAGACTAGATAAAGAAAAGTTAGAAACAATCAAATTCAGTAATTCATCATTCAATAAACCCCAAACCCTAACTTAGCTAGAAAACAATTTTCTATTTGACAAGAACTTCTGGGGAAACTTGAAAGTAGTCCAGAAGAAATTAAGCTTGGGAGCAACATATTCCACAGTAAATTCAAAATAGATATGTGAGCTAAATATTAATTTTCATACCATAAAAATTGGAAGAGGAACAGATTTATGCTTTTTATATCTGTGGGTAGGGGATAAACTCTTAACTAAAAGAGGAATAAAGGAAAATAAAAGATTAAATAGATTTTTTTTAAAAGATAAAAGATAAAATAATTTTTATTACATCAAATTGAAAAGTTTCCCTATGAACAAAATTAAGGCAACTGTGATAAGAAGGCAAGCAGTCAACTGGGAGAAAAAAATCTTCTTATCACATATCTCTGAGAAGCGTCTGATATTCCAGAAATGCAGATAAATAATAAACAAATATATGTCTAAAAGCTATTCCCCGGTTGATACATGCTGAAAAGATCTGAACAAACAGTTCTCTAAAGAACGGTAAACTATTAACCATATGAAAAAATTCTCCAAATTAATAATAATAAGAGAAAAGCAAAGATAACAAAATGTAACAGTCGATATGAGAAGGACTGAGGACACATTAATATGCTGCTTGTCAAGCTGTGAATTAGCCCAGCCATTCTGGAAAGTAATTTGGAATTATCCAAAGCGAATGATTAAAATATCCATGCCCTCTGACCCAGAGACTCCACTGCTGGGTATAAGAAGGTCAATGGCAAAAATAAAGATGAGCTAGTGATAAAGCCCTGGGCCTGGAGTTAGGAAGACCTGAGTTCAAATCCAGCTTCAGGTACTTACTAGCTGTATGACCATGGGCAACTCATGTAATCTATGTCTGCCTCAGTTTCCTCAAAGGGGGCTAATAACAGGACCTACGTCTCGGGATTATTATGAAGATCAAATGAAATATTTGTAAAAGTTTACGATAGAACCAGACACATAGTAGGAACCATAAAAATGCTTTTTTCACTTCTCCTCCCACAGTACACCAAAAAATCTAAAGTAACTTTTTTTTTTGTGATAGCTCCAAGCTCCACCCTGACTTTCATCTCCCACCTCTGGGCCCCTGGACTTCTGACTGACGTCCACTTGCTTTATCTTGCCCAAGTAAAGATCCACCGTGTCACTTCCTGAACGGGACGTGGTGTTACTTACCAACACTCCTTCCCACCCCCATGCCATTTCCAACTCCCACTCTTAGAACAGTAATCCTATAAACATTGACATTCCAGGAAAACAACAGGTCAATTCATTGCCCTATGGCTACAATCACTATTCCCTTGGACCTTCCTGTTGAGAACACTCCTTTCCCACCCACTCTTTTATACACGTTATCCTCCTCCCCTATTCAGAATATAAACTCCTGGTAGGCACAGACCATCTGATTCGCTTGTATTTGTTACTTTTATTAGCACAGCGCCTCCAACAGTAAGCATCTAATAAATGCTTTTTTAATTCTTTCATTCATTCCCCAAACTACAAACGAAGTAGATGTACGTTTCAGAGGGAATGACGACGGATTGCAATAAGTGAAGGTAATGGGATTTTGCTGTGCCACAAGGAATGATGAATATAATTAGACACATCAAAGCACAGAATGATCTACATGAACCGACACAAAGTCAATAAGTAGAATGAGGAAGACCATATACACGACTACAACAGGAGAAATGGAAAGAACAAAAAACAATCAAAACTTAATACTATGAAATTATAAAGAATAAACTTTAAACCAAATCAGGGACATGACAAGATACTTCCCATTGATTCTTTTTAGAGGCGGGGGAACTAGGGGTGTAAAACACTGCATAAAACATCTGTTGTTGTTGTTTTTAAATATACCTTGATTAGGTTTGCTGAGTTCTTTTTTTTTCTTTCTCTTATTTATTCTTTCTGGGAAGGGTTTGGGGAAGGGATACCGCATTATAACTAGGTGCTTTATTTATTTGTTTATTGTTCAAAAACAAATTTTTTCAAAAAGATAATGAAACTACTTTTTTTTTTTTGGTGAGACAATTGGGGTTAAGTGACTTGCCCAGGGTCACACAGCTAGTAAATATCAAGTATCTGATCAAAGATCGAATTTGAACTCAGGTCCTCCTGACTTCAGGGCTGGTGCTTTATCCACTGCATCACCTAGCCACCCTGAAACTACTCTCAAGACAACTGACCTGAGAGACCAAGGTTTGAAGCATTGACACAGTATTCTGGTCACCCAAACACAAAAGCCAGCCCCTTTAGCATCTGAGACAAACCCTTGGGACCAGGTTCCCTACCACGGAAAACGTGGACACAGAGGATCTCACTTGACTGAACCACGCTATGTCCTTGATGACCATTCTTTCCCTGTCCTTGTTAAGTAAGCTTCTTTTTGTTAAATCTAAGATGCTTTAGGAGTATTTTATTTTGCTTTAAACTATAACCTGAAACACTGAAGTGGCCTGAGTTGGGCCTGAGACAAAACAGAGAATGGTGCCTTGTTATACTTTCTTTTGTCTGCAGGGGTGGGGAACCTGCAACCTGGAGGCCACATGTGGATTCAGTCAAAGGGGGCTTGAGGACCTAGAGGGTCACATGTGACCTCGAGGTTGCAGGTTCCCCACCCCTGGAATAAGGCTTAAATCTGGGCCACTGCTTCTACCTACTCCTCTACCAGTCTCCTAATTCACACTTTTTATGGGTCCTCCTCACCAGGTCTTCAGAGAAGACACAAAAAGGGGATGATACATCCCAGGGGGCACCTCTCTCTCCAGTAAGGGAAATGGTTGTTTCTAGACTTAAAGATATCAGGTACATGAACCTTGGTTTGGGAATCTAAGAAGGTGTCCCAGCCTCACAAACATTGTGAACTTTCATTTGTGGGGTACAGGATGCAGGAACATCGGATGTTAGAGATAACATCCTTTCTGTTTCCTCTATGGCATAGTCCCCTTTCCCCTTCCAGTTTCCTCTAACTATACCTCCAGAAAAACGCAGAGACTAGGAAAGAAGCCCTAAGGGGGAGCTGATGGGGAGTTTGTTGCAGGAGATGGGTGGGGTGAAGAAGTGGGGATCCCTGGGACTGAATGATAAGGGAAATTTATTTTGGGGGGAAGCCAGCCAGCCACACTTCCTCTCTGATAGGGACCCCACCCCAGAAAGGGGTCTCAGTCTGTAGCTGTTTTTACAGGAAAGGTTTGGGGTGGTGAACTTTGCTAGGAAAGAGATGTCTTTATTCATTAATAGGTTCAGTGAGTCCTAAAATTCATTTGCCTTGGAGAATAATTTGGAGGTTAACATTCCTCATTCAACAAATATCTATATATGTAAAATGCTTTGCAAACTTTAAAACACTATGTGTCAATTATTATTACTATTATTGTTGTTGCTGCCTACACTACCTGCAAAGTGCTACAGGAAATACAAGAACACATTCAGCTCAATTATTCTCTGCTCTCCTCTCCTGTCCTCTCTTGTCCTCTCCTGTCCTCTCCTCTCCAGTCCTGTCCTGTCCTGTCTTCTCCTCTCCTCTTCTCTCCTCTCCTTTCCTGTCATCTCCTCTTCTCTTCTCTCCTCTCCTCTCCTCTCCACCTATTCATCCAGTACCCTTCCAAACTATACATGTTCTGAATTCTCCAGAAACTGGCCTTCACTTTAGGCCTTATTCATTTGACCCCATTTTCTCCCCAAATCATTTTTCATAAGCAGCCAGAGGGGGTGAGAGTCCCAGAAGAAGTATGTCCAGAAGCCAAATGAAGGGTGAGGGAGCAGCAAGAACACCACTTCACCCCCAGGTACCCTCCTCCAGGCTAGGATCCTTGTCTCATTATCTCCTTTTGCAAAGCTTTCCCCGTCCCCTCAACTCCCCAACCGAGATTAGAAACACCCAACTGTCTCCCAACTGCTCTGATTCTGGGACAAGATTATACCCCTCAACCCCACATGCCTACACAGACCCCAGGCACTGCCAGCCTTCTACTGTACCAGGGTCCAGAGTGGGGAGAAGTCTTCAGGGACTGAAAAGATTCTGGAGGGCTCTGGAAGAGTTAGGATTGACTCACTCTCTTTTTCCTCTTCCCAAGGTAGAATCTGTCAACCTAGAAGACCAAGATATCCCTGGTCATGGGCAATGAGGTCACCAAAGAAGGGTAAAGAGGTCAGGGAGGAGGGCTTGGACTAATAAAGTTTTTTAAGGCAAGGAGTAGAGTTGTGGGGAAAGGGTCCTGATACTGTCTTGACATCCCAATTTCCACCCTGGGAGCTGAGGATTCCCCAAAAGAATTGAGAAGAGAGGAGTGATTTAGGGTCACAGAGGGGAGAGGAAGGACAAGTAAAGGGGGAAACCGAATCAGAATCCACATTACTCCACTGTCATCTCCTTCAGTCTCAGTAAGTCTTTCACTAACTCAGGTTTATGTTTCACCATCTCTCCCTCCCTTCTTTTTCATTCACACCATCTTTTTGTCTTTTTCTGGCTCAGATGTCTCTTTCAGCCCGGTTCCTTTACCTCCCTCCCCCAAGCACTAAAGGCTGTAACACGTGGCTCCTCACATCAGATAACCTAAACCACAGTGCTCCCTCACCCCCACCCCCACAGGTTTCCAGCAGTTCTCCTTGCCAGAACCCCACCCACCCATGGCCTCTCTCCACTTTAGAACTTCCAAACTCATCATTCTTGGGGGATGGTATTAGGGAGTGAGGAGCACAAAAGCCTGGTTTTCTTTTTTAAAAAAGAGGTGAAAAGTAAGGAAAGAGGAGTAAACTTTATACATTCTTTGTAAGAAAAGGAAAAGAAGTTGAGAGTTAAGAATAAAGGGTGGAGGAGGAAAGAGGTCCTTAGGATTAGTCTGTCTAGTGAACACAAAGGGTGGGGATAAGTGGAAAAGGGACAGGGCCTTCCCACCTCTAGTTTGACACTGGAGGTACAGCTTCCTGTTTGTAAATGAGTCTGAATCCCCTCCGTGTCAAAAACCCTTTCCTCCTGCCCACTCTACAAAGGGAGGAGAAAGACCCCCATCCTCTCTTCCAAACCTAAGTCCCTAAATTGAGGGTATATACTCTATGCTTCCCTAAAGGGCTAAGGGTTGTGAAAGGAAAGGCCAAAATGGAACCCCCTGGACACAGCAGTGACTAGGGGCACTTGGAGCAAAGGATTGAGCAGGATGGATATGAAGAATTGAGGTGAAGAAGGGAGTGACTAAGGGGCTACAGGGAAGAGCAGGCAGACTCTGAGGGTGATGGGGATGAAGGACAATAGACAGAAGGCCTGGGGGAGGGATAGATTCAGAGTAGCCATTAAGAGAAGGGGCTGGGGTGCCATAGTAGGGAGAGGAGCCAGAAGGTTAGGGTAGTTTTACAATAAATGAATAATAGATAAATTATATGGAAACAATACTATAAATGAACATCAGTGTAATTTGATGACTGTGAGTTAGGACACAAGATGTAGTTCTAGAAGGGAATATGGGCAGCAGTGAGGAGATTTTAATGACCCAGCTCACGTCTCTCCTGTCACCTTTAGGTCTTCGAGGGACCTATAGCCTTGTGTCCAGGACACAACTTCATTAAGGCTTACAGTGGAGCATTGGTGACATCTTTCTCCCCACCAGCCCCTTTATATTGCCATTCCCAGTCCCTTGTCCCTCTACGATCCCTGAGCTGCCCTTCTTCCCCCTTTCTTACCCTTCTCCTCCACTCCACCTTTTGGGGCACCTCCACACTGTCAGAAGCCAGCTGGGGGAGAGCATATGGAAAAGAAGGGAATAGAAGAAGACACCTCATTTTAGGCAAATTGAACAGATAACCCCTAAAGTGAGGGATTCTCACCTCCACCCCTTCCCACAAAACAAAACAAATAAAAAAAACCCACCCCCTCCATCATTATTAATCCTTCATCATTAGATTCCTAGCCATCTCAACGCTCAGAAGAGACACTAAACTGATCGGCTGTCCACTTTACCTTGTTTCTCCTTGAATCCAAGCCCCGACCTGGCCATAGCACAACACTAGGAGGGTGTCGGGGTTATTTTGGACAGAGAAAAGGAGTGGGGGAGGGGCAGAGGTTAGGTACACCTGGCAAGAAAGGAAATGAGATTTCATCAGTTCTCAGCTCAGCTCAGCACCAGGTGTGTCGGTGCATTGAAGGGGAGCGGAGTGAGTTTCCCAGGATTATGAGATGGCTGTGCCTTCTACCTATTAGACCATATACTATCCCTCAGTTTCCCTGTCTATTCTATTGTATAGATTCCATCTGAGCTGACTCCATTTGTGCAAGAGGTCCCTAAGATTTCAGGTATCCAGCACACAAAGGGAGAAAGATTCCTTTGCATTAGGCTGTGCTCTTTCCACCCTATCTCCAACTTACCCTCTCAGACGGAGACAGATGTTGCTGGACTCGTCGGGCTGATTAGAGGACGGTCTCAATGATGCTACCCAATGGATAGTCACTGACAGCCCCAGACAAACATGGCTATAGACCCCTTGTGGACAGATATAATAGTCTTCGAAAAGCAATGTAAAGTACAGTTTCTTCTTCATTCCCTCATTTCTTTGCTTCACTTTGCCTATGCCCACAGGTGCTACTCTAGGACAGGTTCAGAATCGATCTCAATATTCATCTCCATCCTCAACCTCCCTTGTCTTGTGGGAAACAAACCTCCATAAGTTTTGCTTCTTGAAAACACCTTGGTCCTACCCCCAAAGGGAAGATCAGGTTGGATCTTTAATCATTCCTCCTCTAAGAAAATCAGCTGATCTCCTCTCCCTAAACGCTGACTTAGCCTAGTTGAAGCAGATGGGAAGCCAGCTACAAAAAAGGATGGAATAAAGCTTGGCTTGAGCTAATAAGAAGTGCCTGGGTCTCAGTCTTACTGAATAATTTTGGCTTGAGACCAATTAAATGCTTCCTCAAATCTTGCACAAAGGTGAGGTAAGAACAACTCCAGAGGTGATAACCTGGTGAAATTTTCATTTTCCTTATGCTGTCAATCCAACTTTGGATTCGAGGTAGCCAAAAGGAGAAGCCACATGGATGTGAGGTATAGCATATTCCACATGGCTGCTGTTAGGATTTTAACTAGGAAAGTGATTGTTTAGTCTGCTTCCCTCATTTTGCAGACAACAAAACAGGGGACGTGACTTACTCAGGGTCACCCAGCTAACAAGTGATGGAGCTAAGATTTCCAGTTCAAGTCCTCTGACTCCAAATTCAAAGCACTTTGCTACTAAATTCAGTGTCTCCTTTCATGTTGCTCACGGATAAAGCTCAGGGGGTCCACCTATGACTCACCCTTCTTTACCTGTAAGAGATGACACTTCTCTTTAGATCAAGTTGGTCTCTAAAAGATTTCTCACCCACACACCAGCCCCAAGATTGGTGAGAGGAGGGGTAAGTCCTACTTTCCCAGCTGCTAAACCACCTCTTCCTGTTTTGCTAAAACTTTGGCACTGGACGCAAGAAGGGAGGAGGAAATTACCAGCTGCTTCCAGCCCTGATAGCTCACTCCCCTCCTTGTCTTCTTAGGGAGTTATAATCCCCCCTGATCTGAGACTAAGGGTGGAGAATTTCTCCTCTCTCAAATTCTAGCAGCTGTAGCCCCAGAGAGTAAATTACATATGCAGATTATTTCAGCTGTGCAGTGAGATGTCTGGGTGAGATGGAGACAAGGTCCTTTCTTTAATTCATAGGGAATCTACCTCTCTAACCCAAGTCAGCTTCCTTCATCATTTTCATCTCCTTTCACATCCGTCTCTGTGGCTACCCCCCGAATACTGGAGGAAGAACCAGGGTTGGATACTATGGTAGGAACAATACTAAATACTACCTACTAAAGCCCTGCCTAATAGACTAATTTCTCCTATGGTCCCTAGTTCCTCAAGGATCCCTGCCCTGCCCTTCCTTATGTTAATTTTTTCCTTAAATCAAAGAAACCTCCCTTGAGATTTGATTGATTCAAGGACCCTGAGATTGGAGCCACTGATAAGGCTTCCAGGTCACCTACAGAATAAAAAAGTCAAGCCACAATGAGCTAGTGTCCATCATATTTGATGACTGTTCTACAGCCATTCAAGTCAAGATGCCCTTCTGGTCAGATGTGTTTCTACATGGCAATGATACAGCCTGCATTTACCTAAACTAGAATGATAGCCTTGCTTAATATCCTTTTCTTGTTATTTTGCAAATGATTACATGTTTTATGAGTGTTTCATTTCATTCCAATTCCAAACCTAAAATGGTAGACCAGCCTAATTTAGGACTGGCTCGTAACAATTGGCAATGGTCAGAAAGAGTGAGCTGTAATGAGTTCATGGTGCTGATGCTTGACCTTTGGAAAGGCAAGTGAAAAGAAGTCTTGGGTGAAGGTCCTTTCTTTCATTCCTAAGGAATCTACCTCTCTAATCCAAGTCAGATTCCTTCATCGTGTTAATCTCCTTTCACATCCATCTCTGCGGCTACCCACAAATACTGGAGGAAGAACGAGGGTAGGATATTTTGGTAGGAACAATAAAAAGTCCTGCCTCATAGGTTGGACTAATTTCAATCCAGTAATATGGGACCCTATGACTACTGAAAACAAGGCTTCTCAATGGAAGAGGAAGAGGACTCTCACTGATTCCAAGGCATTGAGTCATTGGGTACAAAGGGAAGTTAAAGCAGAAAGGATAAAAATAGCAACAAGAGGAAGCATTTTCTGGTTATTATTAACAATCTGAGAAAAGTTGGATTGACAGCATAAGGAAAATGAAAATTTCACCAAATTCAGCAACTAGGAAGAGAGCTTGTAGTTTTTCACGGCTGTGTCTGGAAGGTTGAAGAGTGACTAAAAGCTCAAATAAAAGGGGCAGAGCCGAGGGTAGAAGGGGACCAAGGCATAAGTTAGAAGAACAGTTTGATCCTGGCATTTTTCTGGAAAATGTATTAAATAATAGAGCTATCAGAAAAGAGAGGGGACCAGAATTGAGTTTGAGAATTGGGAATTATCATGAGTAGTAAGAAAGCCTCCTAAGCTTTCTAAGTAATAGGCTTATCCTATTACTGTCATGTGACTGCCTACTCAAAGGGGTCAGACAGTAGTTGGGTTTTCCCTACCAAGAAACTTTGGAAGACTACAGAAGCTTAACAATGACTTGATGAGTCACAATTATTGTTGAGATCATGTTTTAATAAAGCCAATTGCACCAGAGTTCAATCAATTTGATGGCCTTACATGAGATTTAACATCTGCAAAGCTAGTTAAATTTAGTTACAGGTACAGCTGGGGACTGTCTTTTCTTTCTTTTTAGGTAGCTAAGATGAGGAGTTGCATACAACTGGCCACAGAAGGATGAGTCCCCATTGCATCCAGTTCTCTGATGGGGATTTGCAAAGTAAAGGGTGGGGAAAAGTAGAAGTAAAATTCTTCAAAGATATGGATTTGGAAGACTGACTCTATCCCAACCACCACCATCCCCAACCCATTTCTACCTCTGCTCAACCTACATTAATAGCAATTGAATGCTATATTCTAGGCAGAACACCAGAAGAATGTCATCAGGCTTTAGCTAGGGACTTCCCAACATGCCATCCTATAGACACAGGTAGATCAATTGATGAAATTAGAGTGAGATCAGGTCAGTAATTGCTATTCAGACAAAAGCCACAATCAGTGCAAATAGGCACTCTGGAAATGGTGAGATGAGGCACAGTACTTGCTGGGTACCGATGTTATCCTGCTGGGTGCAAACACTATCTTTACAAAGAACCTTTGTGTATGGCTCCTAAAACAGGGGCTTATAAGGAAACACCATATTACCAGTCAATGGGCGTGCTAGGATAACTGTATGACACCCAGCTCTTGGAAAATAAATGCTCCCAACATCACCCAAATTTAAGGTACCCCCAAAAAGTTCCCACACTGGGTGGATATAAGAGGCTGCTAGACAACAATAACCAGGGTATTATCCTACTAGGGAAACTCAAGTCTATCAAGTCATCCCCAGTTTCTATGTTGGGGGGGTTCATAGGGCAGACACATGAAGGAAAGTGTTCTTAGGAATTGGTGCAAACATGGGTGCTTGCAGCAGCCTCTATACCAGCTATTGTGGGTAGGGCCAAATGGAAAATCCATGCAGTGTAGTTAGCACCAAACAATACCAGGTCCCAAGAGAAGTGAAAGCTATTTCCTCCCTAGTGATGGAGAGGAAGGAGGCCAGAGTTCTTCACTACACAAGTTCCTCTTACTACAAATTTGTGCATGTTTCCAGTGAGGAAGACCAAAAGCACCTGGAAGTTTTTCATGATATGCTGACTACTGAGGATACTTCTTGCTTCATTGATGAGATGTACCATGTAGCCCAGGCTCCCAGTGAGTGGTGTGGAATTTTTTTACTTAGATAATGATTTTTTTTTCTCTATTTCCATAGTTGTCACTTGCGGCAGTCTGGGAAGAAATTCGGTATATCTTTATTATCCTTCCCCAGGGCTACTTGTACTCTCCTTCATACTACCACAGTCTTGTGGGTAGAGACTTGAAAGAGACTCTCTTGAGTATTCTGATGCCCACCACTACATTGGTGACATAATTTTGACCAAGCTAGATAAGGCCAAAGCAACAGAAGGCAGGGTGGTGGCTCATAGAAAGGACAAAGGGTAAGAGATCAAGAAAATATAGAGCTCAAGCCCATTCAGTCATGTTTTGAGGAATATAGGAAGAACCCAGATAATTCTAGCCACAATCCAAAATAAGCTCCTAATACTTCCTTCTACACAGTCTAAAATGTAAACTCAAAGGCTTATGGACTATTTGGCTTTGGGAGAGCCATATATTCCCTACATGGATTTCATGATGGTCTCCATTTACAGAGTCACCTATAAATTTGCCTCTTTTGAGTGGAGCCCAGAACAGATTATAGTATTAAAAGACCTAAAGTGGGTCTTATAGCAGTCTTTGATGGACCAGGGGTCAATGAGGAAGTAGTAGTAGCCTGCAAATCTCAGTAACCATCCACATAAAAGAGGGTAATGACCTCTTTGCTACCTTTGCTATAGACATTTCTGACTCGAATAAGAATCTGTGACTATGGTGGAAATATTATCATCTGTGCTATGACCCTCATGCTCGTGAAGCTATTCCTTCTCATCATGATTGCTTTGCATCTGAAAATCCACTGTAAACTGCACCCCCAACATCAGCTATCACATAACAGATCTGGGACTCAGTCTATCCAAAGAGAGGAAGTGATGCCTGAGATTTCTGTTCTTTATTATTCTCTACATTTAGTCATGCTGAGACTGCACAAGGTATGAGAGGGAATAGGATCAGACCTTTTGCTTAGGTATCTCAGGGCTCAGACCTATGCCCAATCATAGCATTTAGGCAACCCAATGCCCAGGTGACCTACACCAGAGCCACAGCAAGAGAAAAGGTAATGCCTAGGAAGAAAATCATCGGGACTCCCAGGAGATTTGCTTACCAGCACCATTAACAATATCTTGTTGGGACCTATCAGGTTCACAAAAGGAGATAGAAACAAATCTGGGTATGGCAAGGAGAATTAATAGCTTAGATTCTAAGAACAGTGTTTCTCAACCTTCCTAATGCTGCCACCCTTTAATACTTATATGTGGGCGTATCTGCATGTGGGCAGACCCGCCTGGAGACAGATAGAAGAGCAATGTCTCAGTTCCTAAGATCATCTGAAATATGTGTTTTCTGATGGCCTTAGGTGACCCTTGTGACCCCGTGAAAGGGTTGTTCAACCCCCAAAGGGGTCATGACCCACAGTTTGAGAACTGCTGGCTTAGAACATGTGATGACAAGGCTTACCCAAGAACTGAACTCTCTGAAATTTATAAAAAGAGAGGAAGAAAGGAAGAATAAAATTCAAAACCATTGAAACTGAAATAAAGGAAACTATAGCAAAAACTATTTTACTGACTCATATGCCAATTAAACTGATAATTTAGATGAAATGGGTAGATATTTACAAAAATATAAAATAGCCAGATTAACAGAAGAAACAGATATTTTTAGTTTTTACTTGTATTTTATGTTTTCCTAATTACATGTAAAAACAATTTTTAACCTTTATTTTAAAAACTGAGTTCCAAATTCTCTCCCTTCCTTCCTCCCCAACCCCCATCCCCACTGAGAAGGTAAGCAATTTGATATAGGTTATACATGTGTTAGTCACGTAAAACACTTCCATAATAGTCATGTTGTGAAAGAAAACATGGGCCAAAAATCTCAAGAAAAATAAAGTTTTTAAAAAGTATGCTTTAATCTGTATTCAGACACCATCAGTTCTTTCTCTGGAAATGGATAGCAAGAAATAGATTTTTTAGATAACCCAATATCAGAAAAATAAATTGAACAAGACATAAGTAAGCTCCCAAAGGAAAAAAAACCCCAAGACTAAATGGATTTGCAAGTTAATTTTATTAAATATTCAAAGAACAGCTCATTCCAGTATCTAAAATCTATCTACAAAAATAGTTAAAGAAAGGATTCTTCCAAACTCCACCATGATTCAATTATGCAGAGAAATGAAACTATATGACAATATCCTAAATGAACACCCACATGAAATTATTAAATAAAATATTAGCAGAGGATAACACAACATCATAAAAATATTTCAGACTATGACTTATGGACCCCCCCAAAAAACTACAAACATAATAGGCCATATTAATAGCAAAAAAAATTTCTAATAGATACTTTAAAATCTTGATTTTATTTTATTTTTTTTAAATTGATTTGCTCATTTACTTTTAGTTTACAAGATTCAGTTCCAGAATCCCTTCAGTTTCAAATTTCTCTCCTATCTCTCTCCCACCCCCATGGCAACATGCAGTCAAGGATAGAATCTGCAAATACTTTCACATTAGACATCAGTCTGGTTGTAAAGAAGGGTTGTAACCAATGGAGTGAACAATGGGAAAGAAGAAACAAAACCAAACATGGAAAAGAGCGATAGCATATAGTTTGCTTCAGTCTCCATTTAAACTCTGTTCTTTCTAGATCTTTCTCTGAA
>CM053585.1:366473288-366492293 GCA_028646515.1 Pseudochirops corinnae
TGTACAAATTTCTCCTGGTTCTGCTCTTCTCACTTAGCATCAGTTTGTATAAGCCTCTCCAGGTAAATATGAAGTCCATCTCCTCCCCATTTCTTATAGCACAATAGTATTCCATTACATTCATATACCACAACTTGTTTAGCCATTCCCCAACTGATAGGCATCCCTTTAATTTCCAGTTTTTTGCCACCACAAAGAGAGCTGCAATAAATATTTTTGTACACATGGATCTTCCTCCCACTTCTATGATCTCTTTAGAATACAACCCCAGAAATGGTATTATTGGGTCAAAGGGTATGCATTTATTTGTAGCCCTTTGGGCATAGTTCCAGATTACTCTCCAGAATAGATATTTTAAAATCTTTTGACAAAATCCAATACTCATTTCTGTTAAATGCATGCACTCACATACCCATGTGTACACACACACACACACACACAAACTAGAAAGCATATGAATAAATATCTTTCTTTAATATGGTAAGCGGTATCTGTCTAAAAATCTAGCCAATATAGAGAACCCAAAAGAGCCCATTAAAAAGTTAAGTAAAACAGTAACTTCAGCAAAGTTTCAGGATGTAAAAGAAATCATCATCATTTCTGTATATTATCAACAAAATCAAACAGGAAGAAATAGAGAAATCATTTTCGAAACAACTAAAGAAGGTATAACATATACGTTTTATGCAGGGCAGTGAGGTGGCCCAGTAGATGGAACCACTGGACTTGAAATCAGGAAGACTCATTTTCGTGAATTCAAATCTGGCCTCAGACACTAATAGTGTGACCCTGGGCAAATCACTTAACCCTGTTTGCCTCAGTTTCCTCATCTATAAAATGAACTAGAGAAGGAAATGGCAAACTAGTCCAATATCTTTGCCAAGAAAACCCCAAATGGAGTCAAGAAGAGTCAGACATGACTGAACAACAACTGAACAAGAACAGCGAAAAAGTGTGAGTGTGTCACGATGTACATAGGAATTACTTGAATGCAACTACAATGTATTCTTTACAGAAATAAAGACATGATGATGATGGTAAGGAGGAGGAGGAGGAGAAGGAGGAGGAGGAAATTTACTTTCTCATGGGTGTGCCATTTCAAAATCATAAAAAGGATAATACTACCTAAATTAATTTGCTTATTCAATAACATGCCAATAAAACCACCCAAGTATTATTCTTTAAAGCTAGAAAAATAATAGTGAAATCTATATGGAAGAATAAAAGTTGAAGCATCTCACAGGAAACAATGAAAAAACTATGAAAGAAAGGAGATAGATCTCAAACTATACTACAAAGCTGGGATTGTCAAAACAATTTGATACTGGTTAAAAAAATGTTTGGAACTATTTCCGGTGTTAGGTGATTTTTATTGAGAATGAAGTTTGAAAGCAAGTATGAAGTAAATTGAACTTAAAACAACACACAAAAAAAGACATGCAGTAGAATAGTATGGTGTAGATGACAAACAGTAAATCCTAAATTGATAAAGCAGCTTGCAATTTCCCTGATGAGTCGGTGACTGGCCTACACCCATTTGGGCAAACTACTATAATAAAAGTCAAAGGGTTAAATATTTCTCTTTTTTTTTGGAGGGGGGAGGTTGGGCAATTGGGGTTAAGTGACTTGCCCAAGTTCACACGGCCAGTGTGTCAAGTGTTTGAGGTCGGATTTGCACTCAGGTCCTCCTGACTCCAGGGACAGTGTTCTATTCACTGTACCAGCTAGCTGCCCCCTTAAAAATTTTTTAATGTCCATAAGGAAATAATTCGTGAAGATCTTGCTTATGAAAATGAACTAAATTGTACATAACTGTCTTTAAAAAAAAAAAAGAGGACTGCATTATGGCAGAGAAGGGAGATGTCAAAGAGAATCGTTGGTTCTACAGGCACCATGGAGTGGCTAAGAAAAGTTCTTCTCTTTTCCTAATGCCTATGTATTTACAAAAACTGTGATATAATCTGCTATTTGGCTACCAAATATTTCCAGAAAACTACATTTTACCTGAACCACACAGAAGTCAGGAGTTAACAAAAGAGATATAAATGTTAGGTTAGGCACAGAGCCCAACTTCTGTTTAGGTGTTAGGAATTTTCTTTGTTGGAGGCTCAGATGTTAAAGGATGTTAAATAAGGTACTTTGGGAAGAAAGTATACTAGCAGATAGGGTGGATGTAAGCAGGGGAAAGGGAGTCAGGAAAGGCTTCATATAATAGATGGCTCTTAAACAAAGTCTTAAAGACAGTTATTACAAGAGATGGAGGTGAGGATGAAGTACATTCAAAATACAGAGGTGGCCGGTGTAATGACATAGCTAGAAAATGGAGGGGCAGCTAGGTGGCACAGTGAATAGAGCACCGGCCCCAGAGTCAGGGAGACTTGAGTTCAAATACAGCCTCAGATCCTTGACACTTACTAGCTTTGTCACCTTGGGCAAGTCACTTAACCCCAATTGCCCTGCCTTCTCCCCTCCAAAAAAAATGGTGAGTCATGTGCTCAGAGCAACAGGTGGGTGAGTATAGCTGTATTGCTGATTACTGATGGGAATAATATATAAAAAAGACTGGAAAGACATTATTAAACATACAAACAAACAGAAACAGGAAATAATGAAAACAAGCCCATAGCGTAGAACATGCCATAATTAACATGTACATCAGACAGCATGGTGTTAGACGCCAGGCTTACGTTATGTGGGTAAATATTGGTGTTATCACCTGGCTACACGTGTAACCAATTCCTCAGTTCCATCTGTGACATCATAAGTGAGTCTGGGCCCAGCTCAGATGGATCCGACTCTATTATGAATCGCTGCCTTCTTTACTCCTACGACTGGGCTAATGCATGTTATAGGTCCATCAACATCTTTAGATCAATAGATCAGTTCCTAACGCTAAACCTGTTGAGGGCGCAGGATGGCTGTCAACATTTCCTTGCTCTCTTTACAGAATTGTACAGTTTTACAGCTTTTTACAGAATTTTTCCAGCTGAAGTTGTAGGCCAGAAAATTGCTGCCTCTGAGTTCAGTTTTCTTCACATTTCTGAACTTAGGGTCCTCCTGAGTTTGAGGCAAGGTTCTTGGGTTGCAGTTCACAGTGGCTTCTTCACTGTAAACACTATTTTCTGAGCCAGTATTTAGTTCAGATAGTCTTTGTACAACTGGTTGACTATCTCTTTTACTCAAAGCCTATTGAGCTAAATGCCCATCTTTTCTTTCCTTCTCATTAGAAAGTCTAACTAATTTTCCTATTGACAACAGATGGTGACAGTGAATTGTCTTTAGAGTACTCACAAGTTTTGGGGGCTATCCTGTAAACTGGAAGTTGCACAGTCTCTCAAAAACTCAATATAAAGTAGTTTTCCATCAACCCACTCATTTTTGTGTGCCTCAAACAACAAAATTTCTCTAAAATATTATCATTTTATTAAAGGCCTTAATATTGAACTGGGCTGAAACTTCCCATCATTTGCTTCTGATATTGCTCTTACGAACTGGAGTCTTAGCAAAGTATGGGCTTCTTTTAAATTCCTTCTCTGTGGAAAGATTTGCCGGTTGTAAGTATTCACATCTTCCCCATCTTCTGAAACTCCAAAGTGCAGATCACAAATGCGGCAAGTTTTGGTCTCACTCAAACATCAGCAAGTATGGTTTAAATCCTGCATTTCTGGTAGAGTTATACACATATACTAGAAATACTGCATATTAACTCTACTGAGATTTTTGTTCCTAACATGTTTATCAATGCACTGTTGAAATGTTCAGGCTGTGGGGTTAAAAACTGACATCTCCTTAAGTAGTAGGCTTTATTGTTTTGGGGATTTTTTTTGCTTTTTGGAGGGGGGAAATGCCTGGCAGTTGGGGTTAAGTGACTTGCCCAAGGTCACACAGCTAGTAAGTGTGTCAGATGTCTGAGGTCAGACTTCAACTCAGGTCCTGCTAACTCCAGGGCTGGTGCTATATTATTAACTGCACCACCAAGCTGTCCTGAGTAGTAGGCTTTAAAATAATCTGCCTGGGTCAGAATGGATCCTGGCGAAGGATTCATAAACTGTGAGACATTTCATCCACACAGTTTGGCCGCCATGGTTTCCATGGTTACCAATTGAATATGCCTGAGTAGCATATCTTGTGAAATGAATAGTCATCTCTAAGATATGACAACTTATGTTCTTGCCATCTCCTCCTAGAGATATAAAATAAATGCAAACAAATTCCAAAGATGTTACCCAGATTTGTGGCATGAGTTGATAGGAGCTTGCCGGAGCAATATGGTATGCTGAGGGAGAGATGGGAGGCAGCATTTGCCTGGCAATCAGTGCCCTCTCCACTCAGAGTGCAGTGGAGATAGTCCAGAATCCTGAACCCCAGAAAGAGCCTTAGGGGTAGCCATGCCCCACCCTGACACTAACTCTGATTCTATTCAAGGACCCGCCATCCTTGAGCAGAGCAATCACTTTGAATAAGGGGCCCACCTTCCAGTTCTTGCTGTCAAAGTCCTTGGCACTTGTAGATGGCTCACCATCCAAAGAGGATATGAGATTGTTCCAGGTCATATGACCAACAAGATGGAAGACTAAATATTTTCTCCTATCCCTGCTTCCCCAGCTTCTCAAACCTCTCCAAAACTGAAATAATACGCCAAAGATAAAGCAACTTCAGTTGTCTCCATAGTCTAGATATAACCAAAAAGGTTGCAACTAAAGCAAGAACTGATACCTGCCTTGAGCTAACTCAGCACCCCTCCCCTAGTGTTCATCAGTGAGACTGCTAGTCAACTCAAGGACCCTAACAGGTGACTTGCAACAAAATGCAACCCTAGAGCCCCTTCCTTCTTTCCAGTGCCATAGAGATCTGGGCTTCAGGCTACAGAAGTTTACCAGGGCCTAGGTGGCTATCACTGTGGCACCATTCTGTGCTACAAAAGATTTCTGCAGAATAGTGGAGGGGCAGGAGGAATGGAGAAACAATGGTGTCTTTGAAATCAA
Source organism: Pseudochirops corinnae (assembly GCA_028646515.1). Lineage (NCBI taxonomy): Eukaryota > Metazoa > Chordata > Mammalia > Diprotodontia > Pseudocheiridae > Pseudochirops > Pseudochirops corinnae. The sequence goes on from CM053585.1 coordinate 366,478,274, forward strand.
GTCAAACCCCACACCCCAATACAACCCCACTCCCAGCCTCAGTGACCTAAACCACAAACAACAGAAATCAATCTCCAGCTGCAATAGCACCAGAATGGCAGTACTTTGAAGTGCTGGGACAGGGAACTGAGGAACAGAGGGAACAGGGTAGGACACCATGTAGAAGGGGGGTGGGGACTATGACTCCACCAAGCCTGAGGGAAAGAGGCCGGCATCTAGCTGGTACCAGTTCTGCCCCCCCAAAAGTCAGTTAGAACAAAGACCTCAGCTGGATAACTGCAAATTGCCCAGTATTGGGGGAGGCTGAGAAGGTGTGAGATCCAACCCCTAAGGAAACCACGATCAGAGAGACAAAGGAGTCAGAGAGTGAGCAGTAACGGAAAATAAGAGAAAAAAAAAGACAGAAATTTCCAAAGCTCTCAGGAAGAAGAAAACAAAAAGACCTCGAACACAAACAGCTAAATCAACAAAATATTAACAGCAAAAGGAAATATGGACTCCAGAATTAGCGAAAGAATTCAGGCCTCTTTGAATAAATTCTGAAAAACAAAGGAAAATGATGGAACACTTGATGAGACCAAGAACCCTGTGGAATTTGAAGAGAACATAGAATCACAATATGCTGGTCCTTAGTGGTTTAAAAGAGAAATGAGAATTATGAGAGTGGAAAAATGGCCTGTGCATCAAAAGTAATTGACAGAATGGACAGAACAGGAGTCTGTGATGGCAAGTCTCTCCAAAGAAACAAAAGAGAGAAAAATCAGTTGGGAATGCAAATACAGAGAAGTAAAAGACAATCTAGAAGAAGAAAAACAAAAATAAATAACATTAGAAGAAAGTGTGCTCTCTATTCAAGCAAAACATAACTGATCTCAAAGACAGGATGTATAGAGGTTTTTAGGTAACCTAGAACAAAACAAGTCAAAAAACCTGAACAATGTAATTCAAAAAATAACACACACGAAAAACTGTCCAGAGCTTCTGAACACAGAAAATGAAATCCTAATTTAAAGAATTCATAAATCACCTCCAGGAAGAAAAAAACCCAAGGCTAAAAATTCTTTTTTTAAAAATTGATTTGTTTATTTACTTTTAGTTTACAACACTCAGTTCCACAGTCCCTCGAGTTTCAGATTTTCTCCCCTTCCCTCACCCCGGTCATGGCAGCATGCACTTGAATACAGGATCTACAAATATCTTCCCATTAATCATTAGTCAGGTTGTAAAGAAGGATCGTAACTGATGGAATGATCAGTGGGAGAGAGGAAACAAAACAAAACAAGAAAAAGAAACAGAGCGAGTAATTCGTTTCAGTCTGCACTCAGACTCCGCGTCTCCTTCTCTGCATGTAGATTCTCCTTCAATCATGAGTCTTTTGGAGTTGTCCTATAACCTTGTATTGCTGACAGGAGCCCAGTCTATTGAGGTTAGTCGTCACAAATATGTTGTGTCTGTGATTGTGTACAAATGTCTCCTGGTTCTGCTCTCCTCACTCAGCATCAGCCTATATAAATCTCTCCAGGTTGTTATGAAGTCCGTCTGCTCCTCATTTCTTATAGCACAGTAGTATTCCATTACATTCATGTACCACAACTTGTTTAGCCATTCCCCAGTTAATGGGCATCAACTTGATTTCCAATTCTTTGCCACCACAAAAAGAGCCGCTATAAATATTTTTGTACATATGGGTCCTCCTCCCGCTTCTCTGATCTCTGGGATATACCCCTAGAAGCGGTATTGCTGGGTCAAAGGGTATGCAATTATTTATAGCCCTTTGGCCATAGTTCCAGATTGCTCTCCAGAATGGTTGGATCAGTTCACAACTCCACCAACAATGCATTAGTGTTCCAGTTTTTCCACATCCTCTCCAGCATTTATCATTTTCCTGTTTTGTCATCTTAGCCAATCTGGCCAGTGAGACGTGGTACCTCAGAGTTGTTTTGATTTGCATTTCTCTAATCAATAGTGATTTAGAACATTTTTCACATGCTTATAGATATCTTTAATCTGATCTTCTGAGAACTGCCTGTTCATATCCTTTGATCATTTTATCAGTTGGGGAGTGGCTTGTATTCTTATAGATTTAGCTCTATTCTTTGTATATTTTAGAAATGAGGTCTTTATCAAAAACACTAGTTGTAAAAGTTCTTTCCCAATTTTCAACTTCCCTCTTAATCTTGGTAACATTGGCTTTATTTCTACAGAAGCTTTTCAATTTAATGTAATCAAAATTATCCATTTTTCATTTTATAATGCTCTCTAACTCTTGTTTCATCATGAAGTCTTCGCTCTCCATAGATTTGACAGGTAAACTATCCCTTGCTCTCCCACATTGCTTACAGTATCAGCCTTTATACCTAGACCATGCATCCATTTAGCCTTTATTCTGGTGTACACTGTTAGATATTGGTCTATGCCCAGTTTATGCCATACAGTGTTGGATATTGGTCTATGCCCGGTTTTCCCAGCAGTTTTTGTCAAATAGTGCATTCTTATCCCCAAAACTGGGGTCTTTGGGTTTATCAAACAGTAGATTACTATAGTCATTGGCAGCTGAGTCTCATGTACCCAATCTATTCCATTGATCCACTATTCCTCAAGGGCTGCAAATACCAAGACACAAAGTGGTTAAATTTAACATTTAATTAAGAAACAACAAGTTTTGCAAGCAAACAGGAGAAAGAAGTTCAAATAGCAAAAGAAAGGAAATTCTAATAATACAAAACTATTTTGTACCTGCCAGAAAACACAGGAGAGAATGAAATAATGTGTTCTAAAGAGCAATGAAACTCAGGATGCAACTCAGGGAGACACACCCTGCAGATCTGAGTTTAACCAGAAGTGAAAAAAAAGATAGATATTCAATAATAAAGAGATGTTTTAAATATTCTTAGAAAGAAAACCAGAACTAAAGAGACCATTTCCTTCTCAAACACCCCAGGCAACAGAAATGCAGGTGAGGTAGACAAATGCAGAAGCCAAGGGCAGCAATAGTAGCAGAGAGCCAACGGAGAAAACAGTAAGAACCTTCTTTCTAAATCTACACAGGGAAAGAGGGATGAAGGCAGAAGTCAGCTGACGGTATCAGAGGCAAGGCATACCAAGGGCATATCAATGTTTTTTGTTTTTTCTTGGTTTGGGGGGGTTTTCTTGTGGGACTGCACTACAAAATCAAATGATACACAAAAGGGGGGGATGTGTGATGTGCCTGGTTCAAATCACTGGCTAGCAATAAAGGAAGGTGACCCGATGGCCTCTCAAAAAAAGAAAAGCCCGAAGAGGAATGGGTAAAGAGAGATGAGGGGTTGAAAAGGGACGGAAAAAGAGGGAAGTCTTGTTTTGGTAATGGGAGGGTTTTCTGCTGATGAATTCTCCTGAGGGTGAAAAGAGCAGGGAAATGAGTACTTAATGCTAGATATGGTCTGGGGGATTTGGTGTTTGAAAAGACCACTTACCCTACCTAGGAAAGGGGGAACTGAAATGTCCAGGGCAACTCGCCTCTGGAGGAGTGAGATAGCATGAACCTGGGAGGATATTTCGAGGCAAATGGGGAAAGAAGGTAACCAGAAGGAGAGGATAGATCAGTGGTGGGATGTGATCCACTATTATAGAGCATCTTCCTCTCTATCACCTGCAGGAATTAACATTATTCTAGGAATGAGGCACAATGGAAAAATGGAATCTTCAAAACAAGTTCTACAAGGCAGTGACAGAAACTGCCTAGAGCAGAGAATTCAAAATTTATACTTCAGAAGTTTTGATTCCTTGAGGAATACAGAAAATAGAGAGGGGCCACATAATTATAGGGGTAATGAATTAGAGAATGAGGATTTACAGTAGGCAAAAAGAGAAGATAAGGTAATAATGAAAGTGAGAGAACTCTTGGAAAGGGAGGCAAAAAATGAAATTTTAAAAACTATTGAACAAGACTAGTTTAAGGGGAGGAGAGAAAAAAGGAAACTACTTGATTGAAAGGGTAAAAGGGGAATAAGAATTAACCATATGAAAGCAAGAAAGAAAAAGGAATTAGTTAGCAGAGAGGATTAGTTGAATATGCGTTTTAAGAAAGTAAAAAGCTAACAAACCTAAAATAAACACAAAAGTGGAGATACTAGAAATTAAAGGAGAAATAGATGAATTAGAAATAAAAAAGAAACCATAGAAATGATAAATAAAAATAAAGGCTGGTTCTTTGAAAAGGATCATAAAATTAATAAACCTTTAGTTAATCTGATTAAAAAGATGGCAGAAAATCAACAAAACAGCAAATAAAAAGGTGAAATCACAACAAAACCAGAAAAAATTAAAATAATCAGAACATATTATGCACAGTTATGTCTTAACAAAACTGAGAACACATTTACAATATCAGAAGACAGAGAGAGATCTTAAATAACTCAATCTCAGAAAAGGAAATAGATCTAGTTGTAAAGGAACTATCAAAGAAAAATATTCCTAGTCCTGACAGATTCTATCAAATTTGAAAAGAACAATTAGTACCTATACTTCACAAATTATTCTCACATTGTTGAGAAAGAAAGCACTGTACCAGAATTATTTTCTGAGACAAACATAATCCTAATACCTACATCTGGGAAAGATAAAACACAGAAGGAAAGTTCTATAATTGGTGAATATCGCCTCAAAAATTTAAACAAAATCCCGTCAAACAGACTGCAGGGACTTGCCTAAGAAATCATACATTATGACCAAGTTGAATTTATACCAGGGCTGTAAGGATGGTTCAGCATTAAGAAAATAATCAACAAAATTAATCATATTAAAAACCCAACCATCTAAAATCACACAATCATATCAATAGGTGCAGAAAAAGTCTTTGGTAAAGAATAATGTTCATGAGAAAAAAAAAAAGCCTTACAAAGGATAGCCATAGGGGGGCCCTTTTTAATACCATAAAAATTATGTATCTAAAACCAAAAGTAAGCATCATGTGCAATGGAAATACACTAGAAGATTTCTCAATAAGTATATGCAGGAGTGTAGCAAGGACACCCATTCTCCCCACTATAATTTTATATAGTACTGGAAATGATAGCAATAACATAAGACATGAGAAAGAAATTAAAGGCATATTTTCAATAAAGAGGAGATAAAGCTATTCTTATTTGCTGATGACATGATGGTATGGAAAATCCTAGGGAATCAGTAAAGATACTAATTGAGACAATTAGTAAATTATTCAAAGTTGTAAGCTACAAAATAATTCCCCAAATAATAAGCATTTCTATATAATTATAACAATACCCAAAAGCAATTATTTTGCTTATTAATTATTAATCACATTCCAAATAACTGTCAAACACATAAAATATCTGGGGGTTGACCTACTAAAGCAAATAAACCATCTATATAGATTCAACTATAAAGTGCTCCTTAAAGAAATAAAGAACAACTTAGATGGAGAAATATTCAGTGCTCATGATTAGGCCATGTCAATATAATAAAAATAACAATACTTCTAAAGTTAATTTACACTTTTAATGTAATACCAACCACATTACCAAGGAGATACTTTATAGGATATCATAAAAAAAAAACAAAATTCATTTGGAAAATGACATTTCTAGAATATCAAGGGAAATGATGAAAAGAAGTAAGGACAAAGGGGGAATAGCATTTTCAGACCTCACATAATATTATAAAGCAGCAGCCATCAAAACCATCTAGTACTGGTTTTTAAAAAAATGAGAAATAGATCAATGGAATAGACTAAACAAGGAAGAATGTTTTTTAATGGAATTCAGTAACCCAGTTTTGATAAAGTAGAAAACAAAAACTCTTGGGAAAACTAGAAACTAGTCTGGAAGAAATTAGGTTTAAGCAGAGGAAGGAGAGAAAATTTAGAACTCAAAATCTTATAAAAGTGAATATTGAAAACTAAAAACAAATAAAGAAATAAAATTATTTTTAAAATAGGCTTAGACCAATACCTTACACCACATTCCACAATACATTCAATGGATGCATAACCTTAATATTAACGGTCATACCATAAAACAAATTAGAAGAGAAGTAGATCATATACCTCTCATAGCTATGGGGAGCAGATATATTCTTAGCCAAACAAGAAATAAAGATGATTACAAAATATAAAATAGATAATTTTGATTACATAAAACTAAAAAGCTTCTATACAGACAAGATTAATGCACCTAGGAATAAGGTTGAATGGGAAAAAAATCTTTGTATCAAATTTATCTGATAACGATTTCATATCCAAGATGTATAAACAATTAATAGCTACCTATATATGACTAATAGCCACCCTCTAATAGATAAGTGGTCAAAATAAATAAACAGTTCCCAAAAGTATTGCAAAGTATTCGTGAACACATAAAAGAATTCTCCAGATCACTAATGTTTTAGAAATGCAAATCAAAATAACTATAAGGTTTTATTTCATACCCTGAAAATTCATAAAGATGAGAAAAATGACAATAATTATTGACACACTAATTAAACAGCATTAAACAAAACATTGTTTAATGGAGCTGTGAAATGGCACGACCATTTTGGAAAGCAATTTGGAATTATTTTTTTAAAGTGATTAAAATGTCCATATCCTTTGAACCATTACTAGGCTTTCATCCCAAGGAAACCATCAATAAAAAGGAAGTCCCCATAAACAACAAAATATTTATAGCAGCACTTTTTGTGATAGCAAAGAATTAAAGACAAAGTAGGTGCCCATCAATTGGGGAATGGCTAAATAAATTGTGGTACGTTAATGAAATGGAATATTCTTAGGCTGTAAGAAATTATGTGTGATGAATGCAGAGAAGCATGGAAAGATCTATATGAACTGATGCAGAATGAAGTAAGCAGAGCCCAGAAAACAATATATTTAATCATTAAAGTAATGTAAATGGAAAGAACAACCACATACAAAAAAGTGAATGTAACAAAATTACAAAGATCAAACTGTATTTGAATGAAGAAAAATGAGAGGATTCCCCCCCGCCCCTGCCCCCAAGCCATCTCTTCGTGGAGGTGAGAGATCCACAGCTATTAAACATGGCACATTTTAGGACCTTTTCAATGTATTCATCAGTGGTGTTGGGGACTTTTTTTCTCTACAATTTGTTCTATCGAATGGTTCTCTGGGAGGGGTGGTGGTTGCTGGGGATAATTATGATCATGTAAAACATAGAAGACATCAATAAAAAATTATTTTTTGAAAGTGGATCCATTTGTCTTACAGCTAAAACCTCGTAATGCATTGTCTCTGCCTTTTAAATGCGAGCTCCAGAACAACAGAGACTGTTTTGCTTTTCTATTTGTATCCTCAGTGCTTAACACCATGCTTTGCATATGGTAGGCACTTAAATGCTTTTTTATCCCTCCATCCAATATTACCTTGGGTACAGATGGCCTACAAATACACATTAAGATCATGGAATAATAGTGTAGCCCTTATAAGCTTCAAGGGGTCCTTATCCTAACTCTCGCTCTCAGCAATAAGTCAAGTCCCTGAGCAATGCTACATACCCCCCCTCAGGGGTCTAGGGGTATCCCTAAGAATCTTGAATATCTCTCTAAATCTGACTGTCGATTCCACATTCTAGAGTATCTTTACCAATATCTTCACCAGCAACTAGTGCTCCAGTGTTATTTAAACAATTAACATCAGTTAGCTTTTACAAAAGGACGTTTACCAAGAAGATGTAGCCAGAACAAAAGTACAAACATTTCCCTCCAAACCAGGGACAGTGGGACTCTGACTTAAAGCAGTGACTACAAACCCTTCTGTCCACCAAACTTACTTCCAAATGTGGCCTGTCTAGTGTATAAAGTTATTCCCTTATTTTTAGGATCCAGTATCATGAATATGGATCTAAAATACATTATTGGATTGAGCCTGATGGCTTTTATAATCTATGGTGACAGACCAGGCTGGCTTAGATAGCTGCAAAATCTGGCATGGATTCTTTCTTCTGGACCTATTGTCACTCTTACAACCTTTCAAACTTCACAAAGTTGGAGTCCAGTCCATTCAGTCTCTAATATTGCATCATCTCAGGTGGGAAAGACTAAGTACAACAGGGGAAGAGGTAACATCAGGATCATGTGCATATGGATTCATGTCAATCCAAATGGGGAGAGTAGGCTATTGGTACTGGTTCTCTCTCCCTATCCAGAGAGACAATACTTGCCTCCTCGTTGAAGATAACCAGGAGGGAGAAAAAGAGAAAGAGCAGTCATTTTGGCCTATCAGTGCCTTTTGAATATACACCTAGTACTGGTTTAAAAACTAACCCAAAGTCCTTCTCTTTAGCACTTGGTTGGCAAACTAAGAAACCTGAACACGCTCGAAATCCACAGTAGAGTGTATCAGGTAGTCTACTGCTCATGTTCCTAAGAACTGGGCTCTCACTGGCCAGTCTCCTCCTCACATTCCAACAGGATCACAGATTTAGAGCTGGAAGGTATTGTAGAGGCCATTCTTCTTCTTCTTTTTTGCCTTTTTTGGAGAGGGGAAGTCAGGGCAGTTGGGGTTAAGTGACTTGCCCAAGATGACAAAGCTAGTAAGTGTCAAGCGTCTGAGGCCAGATCTGAACTCAGGTCCTCCTGACTCCAGGGCCAGTGCTCTATTCACTGTGCCACCTAGCCACCCCAATCCCCTTCATTTTTATAGATGAAGAAATTAGGACCCTTCGAGGTTAAGTGACTTGCCTGAGGTCACCCAAGTGGTATAAGTAACAAAAGTAAGAACTAAACTTGCTATGTTGGGCTCTAGAGCCATTGTTCTTTCCATGGTACCAAGCTGCTTCTTCTTGAGGCCATACTTACTATAGTCTGGTTCCAGAGTAATTTTTTTCCCTGATTTTTTGTAGAAATTAGGGGACCTAGCCCTTTCCTTATGCAAAGGTAAAACTTTTGTTCCTAAAAAAAGGAGTATGAGATCAGCTTCACCTAGAGATGAGATGTGTATTTCTGATGGCAAAAATCTTGCCTCAGCTCCTTTTACATATGAGGCTTCTTGTGCAATCTCAACTACTGTTAAGCTGCCTCCTTTAATCATTAAGACTGAAAATTTCTGAAAGAACTCCTCCTCCTTGGATGGAGCGTTAGCAAGCCAATTCCCAAGTACTGGATGTCATCAGAAACTTTTCAGGGGCCAAATAGGTCTGGTAATTCACAAATTACATTAATGTTTTCTCCTGGCTTCAGTTAACTATAAGTTATTCCACATATCTCCTGAATCTATATTGTATCCTTTAATATTTGTCTAATAATATGCTCAACTTCATATCCAGGATCTACTCCAAATATCAGCAATCTTTTATGTATTTTAATGCCCTTTAAATGCTAACACATTTCACATGCAACTCTCACGTTCTCAAAATATTGATCCACAACACAATGTTTGATCAATGATAGAATGAAAATGAATTACCTATGCAGTATTATACCATGATAATGCTACAAAAGAATCCTCAAAGTAATTAACATGGAAAATAATAGTATGGTAGATATGCAAAATATTAGCAATCAATCAACAGGCATTTATGAAGCATCTAGTATGTGCCAGCTAATGATGGTCACCTTTCATTTGCACACCAATAGACAACTAAATAATATTTGGTATCAGAATCAGCTCCATTAAAAAGAGGCTTTCATAATTCAACGTGAGAATTCAGTGAAAGGATCAGGGTCAAATTCATACTCCACAGGAGACTAGTCAACCAAATGCAATAAAAAAAAATTGCAAAACAAGAGAAAATAAGAAATAGGAAATCAATTCAAAACAAAATCAAACTGAAAAATCTCAGTGAAAAAGGAAGAAAAGAAAATAGCTTTTAAAAGAGGTACACTTCAAAAACAAAATTGTATCAAAATTATAACATTCGACTACCAATAGTAGCAAACCACTATACTTAGTTCCATTTCAAACTCTAAGAAGCAAAGGAAAGATGAAAGAATATAAAGAATATAAAAAAGGAAAAAACAAAAGCATTTAAAAAATTTTTTGTAGTGAAGTTATTTTCACTGTTTGTAGCAATAATTCTGGGACACTCTACTTAAAGGAAGCAGGAAGAATCAAAACAATATTCAGGCTCCCTATGCAGAGAAAAAAAATGAAATGTTAGAAAAAAGAAACAAAGAAAAAAATATCCCAAGATAAGCTCCCACAGCTAATGCTTTCTAATGGCATTTCTAGCAGCATGTATGTGGTAGAGGGAAGTAAGGGTTCTGCCCAGTAAAGATTGACAAACAGAATTATTTACTCCCACTTGGTTGGTGCCCCGCCTTGGGCGAGAATTGCCACTCATTCCCAACTACTCCCTTCAGATATGGCTTTCTCTTTAGTCAATACCCTCATCCCCATCTCTGGGGTAATGGGTTTCTTTAGCCTTCAGAAAAACAAAGGGACCAAAAATAACTGGCTTGCAATCAACAACTCCAGCTCCTCCCTCACAGGGACTTCGAGAAGGTTTAGTTGCGCCTGGGTTTCTCTGATTCAGACTCTTTTAGACTTTCTCTGTGTTTGAGAAGTTAAAAAACATGAATCAATAAATCTTTTCAGTTTGGCTCCAAGCCCCCTCATATTCCCAACAGTTATAAACAAGGACTGATGGACAGCAGCAGCATCTCCCCCAGAGAAAAGAAAAAAGAAGAGACAAGAGGCAGAGAATATAGGATGCGAGTGTAAGATTCAGCAAACTCTTTCTTGTGACAGACAGGCTCAGCAATTACTCTGGTTTATGCTTAGCTCAGTCCATACAGTCCCAATATCAGAGTCTCAGCCTCCTCTTCTCATTCTCCATAAATACCGAGGTTGGAGTCACTTGAATGAGAAGGCTATGGCAGGGGTGGGTGGGCCACAGTCCCTTTCTCCTAACACCATTGTAGCTGTACTGTTCCTTTCTTTCCAAGGTGTTGCCCCCCTAGTTTCTTCGTGAAGGCACGGTTGAAGCCACTTAGGTGAAGAGGATGTGGCTGGAGAGGCGGCAGGCCCTGCCTCCCCACCTTGTTGTGGTGGCTAACAAGACCTGACTTGCTGGTGCTGCCGAAGTTACTGACATCCTCCCCTCAGCACAACTGCTTGCTTCTTACCTCTTCAGAAGTGCTGGCTCTCTCCTTTTTGATGCCAAGGACTAATAGTGTTGGGGGGGAGGGGTGTTTAGATGGTTTTTGAGGAATTCTGTCTCAGATACAGAAAACATTATAGATGATTCCTTGAGCAGCCTAGCTAGATCTTCTCAGCAGCTCCACAGGCACTGCCTACATTCCACCCTTGCAGAGGGAACATGCCAGAGGGAACAGAGCTTCTGCTTCAACCAATCCTTCCAGTCTTCTGATACTAGAGAGTCACCAGAATCTGATTTCTCAAGATCCACTTCTGAGTTGGAACAACCAGTGACCTCATGATGTTCACTCCTAGGACTTGCCTCTCTCCTCCTATAGGCTTCTGTACAGGTTGCATGGGGGGGTCAAAGGAGGCAGGTACTGAGTCCAAGCTTATTCTTACTGTATCCTGGTAATATTTGGAATAGGCTAGAATTGGTTCCAATTAGCATTGCCCCTCTAGTGACAAAGAGTAGCATTGTATAACAGAGTGTTGGGATGAGAGCCAGGAAAAAACAGGATTCCAATGCTGTCTCTGTCATTGATGACCTGTGTTACCCTATAAGAGTCACATCCTCTCTGTCTCAGTTTTCTTATCTGGGGATAATGCTAGTATCCACCTCACAAGGCAATAGTGAGAATCAAATGAGATAAACGTCACTAACCTTAAAGAGCTACATAAATGTTAGTTATTATTATTATTATTATTAGGAAAAGTTTGGACCTGTGACTTTATTAATATAGAGAATTTCCAGGTATGGAAACTCCATTTATCAGATCAGGTCAGCACCATATCTGAAACTTGAAGTCTTAGGGAATTGCCTGGACTACTGAGAAATTATCATAATATCATAATCATTATTAATTGATAGATCTGAACATATTTGGGTATACTTTACCAAGCTGGGGCATCCACTTTCCTAGTGACACCAACAATTTCCTTTGAAGATTTCAAGTTTATTCTAATATAACCCAGATATCAATTGTCTTTGTCATTCAATCCTCCAAGTCGCCTCTCTTGCAAAGATTGTAAAGGTATTTCTCTCAAACATCTCTCATAGTCATAGAATGACTAAAGTATAATATTCACTTGTGTTCCCATGTCCAGGACAGAAGTCCATTCTACATTCTCAATTTCCACTGTCACCTTTATGAAGGGTCCTATGGGTCTAGAAGGAATAAATTCATAAATGATTGATAATGAGGTCATTCTTCTAGCCTTAGGGGCACCCACCTTCCCTGGTTCCAGCTCCTTTTCCTAAGGCTCAGTTCTTGGAATTCAGACTCTCACATTCCAGCTTAAATTCTTAGGTGCTGGCATCATTCATGAGTTCATCCAGGTCACACATCACAAAAAATAATTCTGCTTTTCCAACTTGGTTCAACTGATAATGTTCTTATTTCAGGCTGTCATGATCATCTCAATGCCCTCAAGGCTTTACTTTCCAAATAAAATGGATTTGTCTATAATTCTAACTCTCAACAAGTTTTCCGTAAGTTCCTTCCTTCATATTTACATCTGCAATGTAGCTCTATGTTTTTTGTTTTCATAGCCACTATACAAGATGTGCCTTCCCTAATTATCAATATTATTGTAGCTCTATGCCTTCCACCTAAATTAGTGTGTCCATGGTAAGCAGCATATCTTTAAAATTTCCCTTTTAGTCTTTTTAGAAATGTTAAGAAATATTTCTCCAGCCTAAAACCTTTTCTAGATCTTTCCTTTTAGCAAAGTAGGAACAGCATAAGCTAAGCCCTTCCTTTGAAAAGGAATAACCAAATTAATTCTTGTCTAGATAAGATCACTGTCTCCCCACCTGGAGTAATAGATACCATTGTGCCACCTCAGAACAAAATCTTCTCTTTTGAAATTCCAGTTTAAAATACTGATCATAGGAAGAGATCTTCAGGGAAAGTAGTCCAAGAAGGAACTGAACAGTACTGGAATGCTAACGCAAAACTGTATTTTAATGTATTATTATATTTATAGATTCCTATAAAAGTTATCTAAAATTTATATTGGAGGATGCGAAGGGTATTATGTCAGTTTGTATCTCTCTTCCTCTCTCTTTCTCTCTTTCCCCTCTTTTTCCTTCTTGTCCCTCCTTCTTCCCCTTCCGCCTTTCTCTCTCAGCTAGAAATGACTTGTGTATAGACCAATTCCAAAGTCAATAAAATATTTCTGGCAGGCTTGAGTCTAAACTGCATAGTGTATCATTTTCATAAATTTTTTTCTTCAATACCAGAACTGGTTACCATGTGGCAGCTTAGATTGTGATTAAATACCAACAAGGGACAATTGCAACTCGTATTTTTTTTAGGCCAGACCCAACTTAGTCCAGTTCAGTGATTCAAGTTTGGGAACTGAATGCAATAAGACATTCATAAACCATAGACCTGCTCTTAGGAGTGCAGGTTGGGTGAACAAGCCATCCCAGAGAGCAAGGGCGAGGGTTCGAGCTATCCCTAAGCTATACTGTGGGAGATTGTCTGGGATTTATTGGTAGTGCCCTTTGCATTGGCAGGGACCCATTGGAGAGATTCTTCATCAAGGATTTCTTGGATACCTGATTTTCACGGGAATCTAACAGAGAAAAAAAATTTAAATCTTTTTGAACCAAGTTTTTCTGGTGTTTTCATTTTACAAGTCGAACCAGTTTCTACGATATAATTTTTATTATTTGAATTTTTAAGTATTAATATCTGTGATATATGGTATTTGTCATCAAGTACAGAAGTTAATATGGGTAATACAGATGTTTCATGCCTAGAGTACTGGTGAATAGCAATGAAAGTGGAGTCACATAAACTCTAAACTGGGCATCTTGCCACATAGAAGAGTTGGGGGAAGGGGGATGAGAGGTGAGGTGATGGAGGGGAGGGCAGGGTGGGGGGAGAGGGCTGATGAATATTCACATTTCTGTAGAGG
>CM053585.1:366492793-366516106 GCA_028646515.1 Pseudochirops corinnae
GGGGAAAGAGGGGGAGAAAATATGTAACTCAAAATATGTAACTTGTGGAAATGAATGATGCAAACTATAATAAAATAAAATTTAAAAAAAGTGGAGTCACACAGAGGACTCAGTTACAGAATTACCACTTCACCCAAGAAATAAAGGTATTGAGGATATTTTAACTCTTTTTAAAACTCTTTGTTCATCTTTTCTAGGAGTTCTAGTTGAATTTGTATACAAGTTGTGTTTTTCTTTGAGGCTTTGCCTATAGATATTTTGGAATCCTCTTTTTCTGGATTTGTGAGCTTGAGCATCCCAGTCACCATAATAGATGTTGGTTGTTTTTTTTTAATGTTGGGGTTCTTTTAATAATTTTCTCCTTCTTCCAATGTACTTCCTGGCTTCAGACTTGATATGGCTGTTTTCTTAGACTATTGAATGTTGTGTTACTCTAGGATCACTGGGACAACTCAGGTTGGGAACCTGAGAGCTTTTAGTGTTCCCAGAGTAGTCCAATCCAGGACAAAATCTTATTCCTGGCCTTCTAGTCTGAGCTCTGCAAGTTCCTGACCTGGATTTGGGTCTGAGCTACTATTGTGCTTTCAAAGAGGTAGAATCTTCTTTGCTTTGGGATTTTTGCCCTGGTAATTCCTCTACAATTTTTAGATAAGGATAGAAGCTGCCACTGAGACTTTGCTCTGCTCCCAGGAGTTTGAACCACACAGACACTGCTTGCTTCTGAACTGGCCCCTCTCTAGGTATACCACCTAGGACCCATAACTATTCCTCATTAGGAACAACACCATTAGGCAGTTTCTCTCTTAGTTCACCCTAGATTCATAACCCAGAACTGGGTAGTAGGTGACAAATAGGTGCCACTTAGCACCTATTCCTATCTTAGTTACCAGCATGAACCAGAGTTGGAGTTGGAGGTGCATTTAAAACCTCCTCTTGTTCTGATGCACACCTTCTCTCTGACTCTGGAGTGCTGTCCTCTTGGCCAGATTTATGGCCTTTGTTTTCATGGACCTCTTTATCTATATCCCCATGCTGACCTAGGCTGGAAAATGATCTATTGTGAATTATTCTTGGATTTCCCCATGAGGAGTTGATCTAGTACATTTTCTAGATCTGTTAGGGGATGATTTTTTGGAGGAGTGGTAAAGGGTAAGGAGTTTGTTGGGCTTCTTCCTGCTACTCTGCCATCTTGGCTCTGCCTCTGAGATGCTTTTTAAAATATAAGAGAGGCTATATGGTATAGTGGATAGATAGCTGACCTTAAGCTATGAAGACCTGAGTCCAAGTCATTTCTCTGATGCAGGCTCTATGAGCATGGGCAAGTCACTTAACCTCTCAAGATTCTGGACAACTCACTGTCTATAAGTTGCAGAAAAGGTGACAACTTGTATTGGTGGAGACAGCTTTCTCATCCCTGTGTTTCCTATACCAGTGAGATTACAGGCCCCAAAATGCTATCCTTATCTCTACTAAAAATATGGGGGAAATATGAAAAAATGGAAGAAAAATAAAGCCTTATCTATTTTTTTCTAAATAGCTGAGGATTTAAACCTTTCTAAAATTCCTAGCAATATAAGAGTTTCAAAAAATTATTGGAGTCTCTTTGCCAATCTTCCTCTATGTAGAGGACTTATAGACTTAATAATTATATTAATTAAGGAGAACATCTGGAGAAAAGTCATTAGAATTAACTTGAAGGAAAAGGCCTATGTGAAATACTTGACAGGATTCTAGATCTTAAAGGTTTCCCCACACCAAAAAGGATATTACTAATTCCAGCTAGAGTGAATTAGTTAGGGATTTGGGAGGCACCTCAAAATCATCACAGAGCTAGAAAGGATCTCTGGGGCAACTTATTTCAACCACCTGCAGTGGTCACTTTCTCCAATGCAGAAACTTCCCCTGCTTCCAGTAAGTTCCAACTGAACTGTGCTCAGGTTCTCTGCCCTTTAGAACTCACAAGACTGGACACATTCATCTTGGGACTGCTATGCAGTCACCTAGGTTCAGGGAAGGAAACACCAAGAAGAAAAGACAGTGTAGGGTGCAAAAACCAGGCTCAGTTCACCTAGCTCAACTCCTACTCTAGCTGGTCAATGCAAGCTTTTTGCCATTTCTGTTGGTGCCAGACCATCTTCTACCCCTCCAGGGAAAAACCTGAAGAGACCTGACACCAATCGATGATAGGAAGAAATCAGATTAGAGAGTGAAGTCACTCTTTAACATTCACTGAGTCAGCTACTCCTGGCTCAGTGACTGATGCTTTTCATGCAGATACTCCTTTTCACAGGACCGAAGGACTAATAAGGGAATTGCTTCACCATCCCAAAGCACCTAAATCCATCAGTACTGAGCCAGCATATGTGGCCCATAGGAATCAGCCAGGGCAGATCAGCACATGCTCTGCAGGAACTATGCCAATCCAAACCCTGCTACACTTAAATCGAGTTGAAATTTGCCTCTCTGCAACTGGCACCTTGAAAAAGGGGAATGATTTCCTTGGGAGGCATGGAAGACATCATGTGAAAATAAAGGCAAGATAACTCATATTGATGTCAGTCAACAAGTCAGTCAATAAGCATTTATTAATCATTTATTTTGTGCTGGGCATAGTGCTGTGGTAGGAAGAAAGGCAAAAGCACAGTCCCCACCCTCAAGGAACTCATATTCCAAAGAGGGAGACATTGCAAACATGCAAACAACTGTGTATTACTGTTGTTGTCAGTCCTTCATTTTCAAGGACAACCAATGGCACTTCAGGGTAATGTTTTGACTTGTGTGTGAATTGGTTTTAAGTGAAGTAGCGTTGCACAAAGTTGGCAGCCTTACTCTCTCTTTCAGAGTTATTGATGTCCAGTGGCAAGACAAAAATCAAGATGACTTGTGTAGTGCAGAACTTTTTAAACTATGGGTCACAACCCTATATGGGGTGGCATACTAAATGTGGGGGTCATGAAAAATTTGGCAATAGTAAAAGGTTTCTGAATACACAAAGACCAAAAATTAATTCAAAATCAAACATGTCATGAATTCAAAATGTTTCTGGCAGTGCTTGCCCATGTTGCACCTTGCAACCTCACTGCAGCCTTGGTTCTGAACACAGAACACGCACACTTTGCATTGCATATGCCATCACGCTGCGAAACACCAACAGATGCTGCCATAAATACCTCAGTTCCCCTTTGAGACTATCGTATGTTATGAATTACAGTGTTTTGATTGTAGATACAAAGTTTTCTGCTCTTACAGAAACATGAGTTTACAGAAAACAAAGACTTTTAATATTTTTCTACTGTCATTCCTCAGCATGTAAGTATCAGATTAGTATATCTTTAGATTGTATTGTGTTAGAATGTTTGATTTTTAAAATTGCTGTTATCTCCTTTATTTACAGAAACATAAGTGTTTAATTGCAGCAAATAAAGACAAAAACTCTTTAGTAATATTTTTTCACCATCACCACTGTATGTATATATAAATGTGAACATCAATTTTTTTAATTAAGCGCAAATATAATTTCATAAACTAAAACTAGTATTTATTTGAGAAATTATTAGCAACATTTACTTATATTTTAGGACAAAAATATTTTTCAGTTATGGATAAGTGGCTAAATTAAGACAGAAGAGGTAAAAATACTGATGATAATGAGGCACAGTCTTAGTTATACCAGGTTATAGTACACCTAAATTAACAAGAAAAAGGAAATATGTTGAATCATTTTTGCAATATGAATTAACTTCTAATAATGATGATGATGTGTAAAAACCTCTTTGCTTAATTTGTAATAAAATTTCAGTTTTGGAGAGCATGAAATAGCCAAAGATGACAGCTCAATACCAAGCATGCAGCATACTGCAATAAGCCAAAGGAATATTCTGAGCAACTTTTAAAATCTTCAAATAAAGAAAAACAATGTTGTGAGAAATGTGTTACTGTCAACAAAAAATATTTACTTGCATCTTATTGAAACTTCTTATTTAATTGCAAAAACTAAAAAGCCCCACATGATAGGGGAAGATCTTGTGTTACCCTGCTGCTATTAAAATGTCAGAAATAGTTCATGGGGAAAAGTATGGGGAAGAAATTCATAAAGTTCCTTTATCAAATTATACTGTTTCCAAAAGAATTTCTGAAATTAGCAATGATCAATTCCAGCAGCTTATTACCAGGTTTAAGGGCAGTCCAAAGTCTGAAATTCAGTTAAATGAAACAACTGATATTTCTAACATGGCACAGTTGTTACTTTATATAAGATGTGTTTACAAAGGAAGCATACCTGAGGAATTATTGTTTTGTCACCCTTTGGAAGGGTATACAAGAGTGCAAGATATAGAGATAGAGATAGAGATGGAGAGAGAGAGAGAGAGAGAGAGAGAGAGAGAGAGAGAGATCTTTGATTTGATGAATTTTTCACAAATAAAGGTGTACAGTGGAAAAATTTCATTGGAATCTGTACAGACAATGCTGGAGCAATGATGGGTGAGAATGTTGTATGGATCACTGCATAATCCATCAGGAAGCATTTGTAGCCAAGAAAATATCACCAGAATTAGATGTTGTGCTTTACAATATAATCATTAACTTCATTAAAAGTTTTGCCCTTAACAGTCATTTGTTTTCAAACTTTTGGAAAGACGTGGACTCTGAGTACAAAAGCTTATTACTACATGCACAAGGAAGGTGACTCTCAAGAGGGTAAAGTATAAACAGATTATTGAAATTGAAAGATGAAGCTGTTATGTTTTTGACTGAGCAGAAATCCAATTTTCTTAATTTTTTTCATAATGAATTATGACTTCCAAAACTATGGTATTTGTTGGATATTTTAAAAAAAACTCAATGATTAAAACATGTTGCTTCGAGGAAAAATTGTAACATTTATGTTAAAAGATAAAATTTAAAGTTTTACTTTAAAAGTTAACATATAGAAAAATAGGGGGGGAAATGGTTTTTTAGAAATGTTTACAGCTACAGATGATTTTATAATTTAATATAACGTTACCAAAGATTTAATTGTAAGAGTTATAACTGATCATCACAAGTGCCTACAGACAGTTTTAGAAATACTTTCCTTCAAATTTTGATTCTAAAAAACTGAGTTGGGTTCATAAATCATACTCAATTGAAATCAAAAACATCAGTCTGCCATTAAAAGTTCAAGAAGACTTTGCCAGGATATCAAATGACACAGGTTCAAAACTTGAGTTTCCTAAAAAATTGCTAAATGAATTCTGACTTGGGATTAGGAAAGAATTTCCAACAATTGCTGAAATGGCCCTAAAAACATTTCTGCCATTTTGTACTCCATATTTATGTGAAGCTGCATTCTCAGCATTGAAACTGTAAAATCAAAATATCAGTCAACTCTGAAAAACATTGAAGATGCTCTACATTCTGCCCTATCAAATATTTCACCAAGATTTAATTCTTGATGTAAAAATGAATAAGCACACCCATCTCCTTAGTATGTAAATTTGCCTTCATCTTGAATAAATGGTAAAATTCTATGTCTACCAAAGAATTATTTTAAAATAAATTGCTTTATGATTTATTTTCAGTAACCTATATATCTGGTGTCACACAAAAATTTCTCAGGCAGAAAGGGGTCACAAGTGGAAAAAGTTTAAGATGATCTGGTATAAGGAATTACCTTCAATGTCTGGCCAAGCTCTAAACACTCCACAGCATCTGCTTCAGTCAACTTCATGTCCATTGAAACAAATTGTTCTCATCTGCCCTTTCTGTCAGGGGAAGTTTTTATATGCTTAGGGAAGACACTGACAGGTCTGAGGCCAGACAGTTACCCTCGACCTGATTTAATCCATATGCTGAGAAGGTTTTGCCAGGGTGTGGCCACTGTACATCCTAGAAATTCTTGGAGACACAGGTCAGAGCTGGGTGACCTGTGGATACCAGAGGTGGAAAGCAGTCCTGAAAAAGGCTTGACAAGCCCTCACACCAGAGAAGCTAGTCCTTCATGAACGGTAATGTCAGAGGGAAACTACTTAGCAATTGGAGGGACCAGGAAGTAGGTAGGATTTGACCTGATTCTTGAAGGAAGTCAGGTAAACCAGTAGATAGAGGTAAGGAGGAAAAGCATGAGAATACTTCAAGCATGGGTGACAGTTAATGAAAACGCAGGAGTTTGGAAATGGAGAATCTTGCTCAAGAAACAACAAAAAGACCAGTATTACTGAATGTTAGCATACATGGTGGGGATGGGAGTGGGGCGTAAAGTGTAAGTAGATTGAAAAGATAAGATGAGACCAGGTTGCAAAGGGCTTTAAATGCCAAGGGTATTTTGTATTTGATCCTAGAGGAGCTGGGGAGGGAGGGAGAGGTAGGAACCAAATAGGGGTGTGGATGAGGGGTGAAAATCACTTTGGCAACTGAATTAGAATTGGATTAAACGGATTCGAGTAGGAAGAGACCTCACGCCAGGAGACCAACCAACCATCTATTACAATGGTCCAAGTATAAAGTGATAAGGTCTTGTCCCAGGGTGGTTGCTGTTGAATAGAGAGAAGGGAGCACATATGAGAGATGATATGAATTAGATAGATGGGGTAAGTGCAAGAAAGTTGGATGAAACAGGTTTTGAGTCTAAATGACTAGGAGGATGGGAAAGTTTGGAAGAGGAGAGAATGTGAAGGTGGAGAATATGCAAGAGTTCAGTTTTGGACTAACCCTAACCCTAATTTTGGATTGTTGAGTTTATGATGTCTACCAGATACCCAGTTCAAAAAAGCAGGTAGTAATGTAATACTGGAAAATGAAGTGAACAGAACCAAGAGAATAATTTCCAAAGTAACAACATTGCAAAAACAAACAACTCTGAAGCTGTAAGAAGTATGAACAATACAACGGCCATCTATGACTCCAGAGACCAATGATGAAACATGCTATCCATGACCAATGGTTGTTGTCCTTCATTCTCGAAGAGGACCAAAGCGACTATCCATGACAGAGATGTGATGGCTGTGTAGATTTTTGTATAGAGTCACTGAAAGTTTTGTTTTACTTGGCTATGTATATTTATTAAAAAGAAAGTTAGTTTTCTTTTTTTCCCCGATGGAGTGGGTGATGGGAGGGAAAGAAAATCAATTTTTGTTAATTTTTTTAAAATAGAGAGGTAGAGGTACTATCAAGGCAAAATGTTGCTCATTCTTTCAATTGAGGTCACTGAATTTTTTAATTAGCTGTTTTGCTACATTACAAAAGACCATGATAAACATATGTAATGCAAAAACAAAGAGAAAAAGATTTTTTTTCAAAAGAGGGTTGGGTTTGGGGAGAAGGGTAATGAATCCCATTGAAGTTACATTGAATTTGAAATGCCTATGTGAGACCTGGAGCTCAAGAAACTCAGCCTCCGTATATAGATCTGGGAGTCATCTGTATGGAGATGATCACTGAACCTATGAGAACTAAGGATAACATAGAAGTCCCAAGACAGAACCTTGGGAGATAGCCATAGTTACTGGGCATACCCAATATGAAAATCTAAGAGACTAGATTCAGAAAAATACAATAAAACCAAAAGAAAGTGGTGTCATGAAAACCAAGAGAGGAAGGGAGTATCTAAGAAAAGAGGGTGATCAACAGTATCAGAGGCTTCAGAGAGGTAAAAAGGGATGAGGATTAAGGAAAAAAATCACCGGATTTTGATTAGAAATCATTGATGACCCTGGAGAAATCAGTTTCAGGTAGATGAGATCAAAAGCCAGATTGCAGTGAGTTTAAAATCAAAGAGAGAGGAAAGTGGAAGCAGTGGGTATCTTTTTCAAGGAGGTTAGTCAAGAAGAGATGAGAGATATAGTATAATAACTAACTGAGATGGACATGTCAAGCAAGAATTTTTAAGGAGTCAAGAGACATATTTATAGGCAACAGGGAAGGAGTCAATAGATATGGAGAGACTGAAAATTAGAGAGTCAGGATTCTAGAAAGAGAAATCTACTCAAGACTTAGTGGGATGGGATCAAGGGTGCATGAAGAGGGGACTGTCTTTGGCAAGGAGAAGAGTCACCTCTTCATGAGAGACAGAATAAAGGAATCAGTGGTGGAAGACATCTGAATGATGTGAAAGGAGGAGGAAAAAAAGAAGAGGGAATTTTTAGGGAACTGAATAGATTGAGAAACTAGAAATTTAGGGTATTTGAGGGAGTAGCAGTAAGTATGTTGAAGTCTCCTAATAGAAGGGCAAGAGTTGGAGTGGTGTGAAAGTACTGAACTTATTGAGGAAGGAAGGAGAATGTCTCGGAGGTCAATAGATAACAGCCACCAGGATCTAGATTGGGTGATAAATTTATACAGTGAGAACTTCAGAGGAAGAGATGTTACTGAGTGATGGTGATAGAGTTAGAGTCCAGATGTGGCAATGAGTAGCAAGAAGTGTGCCAACTCCTCCACCATTGTGGGAAGGAAAGTATTATGAGTGCCAACAGTGCTGGCAAGAGTGGCTAGGGATGCAGAGTTATCAGAAGGGATCCAGGTTTCATTAAATGATAGAATATGCAAGGAATGAGAAAGCAAATTGTTTAAAATGAAAGTGAGGATCGCAGAGATCACAGGAGAAGGGGTGAGTAGATCTTGCATGAGACATTTCAGAGTTGGGTAGGGTTTGCAGGAAAAGGAATGAGGGGGTGGGCAGACTGGCATGGGGAATAGGGTTTATACTTTAGCAACCAGAGATTCAGAATCATAGGGATGGGGAGAGTACAAGAGTATGTAGAGTACTTATCCTCATATTACAGATGACTTAATTGAGGCTCAAAGAATTAAATGGCATGTACATGTTATTACACTGTTAGTAAGTATAAGAGCCTGGATCTAAACTCAGATGACCTGATTCCACTATACCGAGCTGTTTCCCCCTAGAATTAAGAGGAACGTTAGAGAACACTAAATCCAACTCCTCATTTTACAGAGGAGAAAACTGGAGCTCAGAAAAGTTATACTCAACCTCTCTGCTTGCTTGCCCAAGGGTAGTAAGTATCAGAACCAGGACTTATGCCTAGATCTGCCAACTCTAGCCTAAGTTCTCTTACCAAGTCCAGGGACAGAGAATTGCAAAATCAAATGACTTCATAGTTGAAAGATTCCTTGGTGTCTATCTAATCCATCTAATAAATGAAAGGATTATTCCACTATAACACACCCAACTGGTCATCCATTGTCTGACCCGATACTTCCAATGAGAGAAAATCCCTTACCTCTCTTTTGGACAGCTTTAATTGTTTTTTTAAAAATTTTCAGGGCGGCTAGGTGGTGCAGTGAATAGAGCACCGGCCCTGGAGTCAGGAGGACCTGAGTTCAAATTCGACCTCAGACATTTGACGCACTAACTAGCGTGTGACTTTGGGCAAGTCACTTAACCCCAATTACCCTCCAAAAAAAAAAACAAAAAAAATTTCTTTTCCCCAACATTAAGCCTCAATTTGCTTCTTTTTTCCTTCTATCATTGTTCCTAGTTTTGCCCTCTGGGACCAAAAAAAGGCATCCAATCCATGTAACAGCCCTTAAAGTACTTAAAAATTGTTTCTATTTCAACCCTGTGTCTCACCTCACTTTTTTAAAAGTACATAATAACTTCCACATATTGCTTTCAAAAGTCTGCTTGTCTGGGCTTCCTTCTTGAATTTTCTTTTGTTCTCTTTTGGTAATATAAAAATACATATTTCAATACTACCCTCCCATTTTTTTTTTTTTGGCATTTTGATTAAGTCTTCTTCTGCCCCAAACCCGTATCCTATTAAAAATGGAAAGAGAGGGAAAAAAGAAAAAACTGGTCACAAGGATAATCAAACAAAATGAATCTGCACAATGGCCATGTCCAAAAATACACATCTCTTTCATCCAGAGTTCATCACCTCTCCTTTTTTTTTTTGGAGGGGGGAAGGCAAGACGATTGGGGTTAAGTTACTTGCCCAAGGTCATACAAGTAAGTATGTGTCTGAGATCGCATTTGAACTCAGGTCCTTCTGACTGCAGGGCCAGTGCTCTATTCACTGTGCTGCCTACCTGCCCCAGTTACAGTCCTCCAGAGGTGTAACTTCTTAAGTCTTTCAGAGCTGTTTTCTTTAAAATGTTGTCACTGTATAAATTGCTCTCCTGGCTCTGCTAACTTCATTTTTCATCAGTTCCTGTTATGTGGTATAAAGACCCCTCAATTAGAAGATTCTGGGCATTCTTTGAAATAATTTCTTTTATAATTTCTTACAGCACAATAATATTCCATCGTATTCTTATACCACAATTTATTCAACCATTCCCCAATTAATGAGTTCTCTTTAATTTCCAGTTCTATGTGCTTTCTTATTTTTCCCTTTTAGTCCTCATTTCAGGATGAGGAGTTTGTTTTGCTTGTAATCATTTCCTCTCTAGTATTATTCTTCCTCTTAAACCCCTTCCTTCTCTATCCCTGCAGGTTTCCCTGGTGAATTTATTTCTATACCAAACTCTTCAAGTTTGTACGTTGTCTTCAACTCTCCTTTGTCAGATTCAGATGAGAGTGAAGTTTATCTGATGACCATTCCTTCCACCCCTTTCACCCTTTGTTTAATTACTTGTTACAAAGTTTTTTCTCTCCATTTTTAATAGGGGATGGGTTTGGGGCAGAAAAGGACTTAACAATAGTAATGTCAAAGGGGGCACATTGAAATTTTTTTTTAATTACCAAAAGAGAACAAAAGAAAAAGTCAAAAAGGAATCCAACCCCCACCCACCTAGGACCTCTGTTTTGGTTTGATTTGTTTTGGTTTTTACTCTCTCAATAACCTTTAAAGACATTAAATTTCTTTTTTTTTTTTTTTTGGTGGGGGGCAAAGGTAGGGCAATTGGGGTTAAGTGACTTGCCTAAGGTCACATGGCTAATTTTGTGTTAAGTGTCTGAGGTCACATTTGAACTCAGGTCCTCCTGACTCCAAGGCCGATGCTCTATTCACTATGCCACCTAGCCGCCCCAAGACATTAAATTTCTGAAGGATCACTTGGCTCTTCTCCCCTAATAAGAGGATGATGTTACCATGACATCATCCATAACTCCTTCCTAATGTTCAAATAAACTTACCTTTTGAGGTTTCTCTGAACTCTTGTGTTTGTATTTCAAAGTTCCTATTCAGTTCCGGTGTTTTCATCAGGAACCCTTGAAAATTCTTTATTTCTTAAAGATTCATTTTTTTTCTCTGTAGGATTATAGTCAGCTTTTCAAGGAAAGTTATTCTTGGTTATAAGCCTAAATCTACATGTATAATATGTAAACACATACATATATATAAACATGCACATATATTTATATTATATGTATACATATGTATATGTGTGTATTTGTGTACATATAGATAAATGTCTGTATAGATTTTATGGAACTCTGAAAATGTCTCTTGATGATCTCTGGTTTCATTATACCTTGTTTGCCTGCACTGGTGCTGGCTTTACTGGCATCTCCTTTTCCTAGTTCCCATGGACTTCTGGTTGACTTTTAGATCTGAAGTGGAAGAAGTCAGTCACACCAGTGGACTTCTTGAACATTATTTTGCCTGGTACAACTTTAAGGTTTTTGATGGTTAGTTGTGGGAGAGATGCTTTTCTGCATTATGTTCAGGCAGTCATCTTGAGCTGAAAGTCTCTCCGTGTTCCATAGCATAGATGGTACAGTATATCAAGCTTGAGAATCATGGGAGATGGCTAGAAAACCAGCTGGCGAATAGCCTTGAAAGCTGGAGTTTAGATTTGTGTTAATGAGCAATGGAAAAACAGGATCAAATGGAAAAAATCAATTTGATGTGGTATAAAGACCCCTCAATTAGAAGTCAGAAAACATGGAATCTTTTTACTATTAACTTACTGCACATCTTTGGGCAAGTCAATTAACCTTTATGGACCCGTTTTCTCATGTAAATAAAGACTAGATGTTTCTCTTTTTTCTTATCTTTAAAAAATGTATGTTGACAAATCTTGTTTTTACATCACTTTCATTTCCAAATATTTTTCTCCACTCTCTTTTACTCAGTCATCCCTTGTAACAAAAGAGACAGGAAAAAGCTATTCAGCAAAACTAACCAAAACAGCAAATAGTCTGAATGTTCCATACTCATAGTCCCTTAACTCTTCAAAGATGAAAAGGAGGTACATTATCTCATTTCTTCTCTAAGGACAAAGTTGGCCATTATAATTATATAGTGTTCAGTTTCAATTTTTTGTCCTCTCCATTTACACTGTAATATATTCATATATTGTTTTCTTGGTTCTGCTAACTTCAATTTGTATTAATTCACCTGTCTTCAGGTGTGGCTCTGAATTTTTCATATTCATACTTTCTTATGGCAAGGTAATATTCCATCACATTCACATCCTCAACTTTTATAGTCATTCAACAACTGATGGGGATCGACGTTGTGTCTAGTGAAACCTCTGGGTCCTAGAAAGGACTTGTAATGTCACAGAGTCCAGTCTCCTCATTTTATAGATGAGGAAATCAGAGTCCAGGGAGTTTAAGTATCTTACTGCCAGTAAATGGTTGAGCCAGGTTTTGAACCCAGGTTCTATGATTACAACCCTGGTGCTCTTTTCTCTGAATCATGTCTCCTCCCACGGCTCCAACAGTATATTTACGTGTTTGTTTTTCCACAACCCCTCTAATATAATCTCTATCTTTTGTCATCTCTGCCAATCTTCTGTGTATAAAGTAAAACTTTGGAGATATTTTAATTTGCATTTCTCTTATTAATGACCTGAAGAAATCTTTCATATAATCATTGATAGTTTACAATTTGTCTCACTACTTAGCTATTGGGGGATTGCTCTTGGTTTTAAATGCTAATGTTAATTTCCAACGTATCTTGGATATCAGTCTCAGATTTAATGAACGGATTTTTTTTCTCCCATCAGCCACTTCACTTCTTATTTTAGTTGCACTGATTTTGTTAGTGCAAAACATTTTAAATCTCAAATAAATTAAAGTATTTGTTTTGTCATTTGCCAACACTTCTATCATTCATTTATTGAAAAAGTCTCCCCTTAACCATAGCTGTGAAAGATCTGCTTCTCTTCTAATTTTTTTAATGACATGAACCACAATATTCAGGTCACGCATCCACTTTGATCTTACTGTGTTGTCTGATATAAGATGTTAGTCTAAAACTAATTTCTGTCAAACTGCTGTCCAATGTGCACAGAATTTCTTGTCAAATAGATACTTTTTTCCCAAGTAATTTATGTTCTTGGGTTTATCAAGCATTCAATCATTGAGTTCAATTATTCTGATTTTTTTTACTCTCCATTCTACTGAACTCCTTTTCTGGTTTTTAATCCGCACCAAATAGCTTGCATGATTGTGGCTTTATAGTAGAATTTGACATCTGGAAGTGCTGTTGTCCCTTCAGTCCTACTTTGTTTCCTTATTTCCCTTGAGATTCAAGACTTTTTGTTTTTCTAAATGAATGTTACTATTTTTGTCTAGTTCTATAAAGCATTCCTTTGGTAGCTGGACTGGTATAGTACTAAATCTGAAAATTAATTTAGGTTGTATTGCCATTTTAATTTATAGTGGCCTCTCTGGGATAATCCCCTAATCTGTACTTGTGCCAAGGGTGGGGCCCCAGAGAATAGCCACTGTTCCCAGATTCTAGGATAGTAGTCTACAAGTTGGGGTTTCTAGTACCATGGTTGATGAGTTTGCCATTAACAGATAGTAGACATAATTAGATCATAACAAAAGTATTTCCTAAGATAGTATAGTAAGAAGAGTGGCCACAAACCGTTCCCTCCATAAACGTGGGCACATTCTTTCACTAATATACACAGCATCTGTGGGAAGGAAGGCACAAACTTAGACTACAATAGTAGGGAAGCATTCATGTTGCCATGTGGCCCATGATATTTCTCTAGTACTACCAATCTTCTAAGTCATTTCTCTTCTGTGGAATCCTTACAAAGCTCCCACTCTGGATACAGCCTCTCTACTGGGCAGATTGATCATCTGGGTTCTCAGAGTCTGCTCCTAACAAAGCACAGTGATTCTCATGAGTTCATAGCTGCTCTCTACTATTACCAGTGATCACGCTCCATGAGGCTAGGATCAGACTCAAGTGAATGCTTTTGGTATCCATGCCTGTCTGTACTGTGAACTCTCTGGAACTACTTTCCAGCTTCAGGGTGGAGTCTCTCCTTCTGGGTGAGCATCCCTCATGCTAAACTCCACAACTATTAGGAGAGGATAAAAATAGCCTCCCCATTGCCCCCTTCCCCAGTCCTGAATTGCTGATTCCTGCTCTAACTCAAACTGATTAGACTCTGTCTTTTAAGGGGATGAGGGATTACCAATTATTATTCTTCCAATTACACTGCTCCTCTGGTTCAATAAGAGGGGGGAAGGATTCATACTTTGTAAAGGGATAATATGGAATTAACACTTTGTTAACACAATTTCCCCCTATGATTACATTCTGTAACTATATCAACTGAATTGTGGGGAAGAGTTGCTTAGGGTACCAAATTTCTGCCCTCCTTTCCCTCCCCCTTGGGTTGAGACTAAGTTATTTCTAATCTTCAGTGTAGCTTTAGAATTTTGTTATTCTCTGAAGATGCTTCTGGCTGTTTTGTAGGTGATGAAATCATGGAATCTCAGAGTTGGAAGAGACTTCAGAAGTCATCTCCCATCCTTGCAATCTGGTTTATATCTCTACTCCAACAAAACTGTTTTAAGGTCACCAATAACTGCTTAATTGCCTGTTCCAATCACTTTTTTCATTCCTCTTCATCCTCTTTGACCTTTCCACAGTATTTAAAATTGTTGATTATTCTCTCCTTCTTCATATGTTCTCTCTTAGTCTTCAGCACCATCTTTTCTCCTGATTCTCCTCTTTTGCTGGTTCATTTTTTCTTCTCCCTCCCTGCCCCCAAGTGTAAGTGACCCCTAAGATTCAATCTTCAATCATCTTATCTTCTATCTTTCTATGCTCTCCCTTCAAAATCTTATCTATTCCTCTGGTTTCAGTGATAACTATAAGTGAGTGATTATAATTCTATACACCCACCTCCATTCTCCTGGAAGATCCATTCTTACATTTCCCACTGTCTACTGGAAATCTGTAGGCACTTCAGGTTACTGGCATCTCAGATTCAACATATCCAAAACTGAATTTATTACCTCCCCCAAAATATCTGTCCTTTGTACTAACTTCTCTATTTCTATTGAATATACCACCAACCTTACAGTCATCCAGTCTTAAAACTTTGGTGCAATCTTTGATTCCTTTATCTCTCTCATGCCCTATATCCAATGAATTGCTTAATTTTGTCAATGCTGCCTTGGCAATATCTTTTTAAAAAATTTCTCCCCTCCTTTCCCCTTATTCTGCCAACACTTCAATTTAGGTCTTGAAATATTGTCCAAGCCTCTGAACTAGTCCACCTATCCCCTGCTCATAATTTTATTTAGTTTGGGTAGCAAGGACCTTCCCTTGTGGTTGATTGGCTACTGGGGCTAAGTGACATCTGTACATCCTCTAGGCTTCTGTTCTCTCCTCCGGCCTCAAAACTTCCTGGCTTCTCATATGATCCTGCAGCCTCTTCTTACTGAACTACACTTCTCCATCAGCCTCTTTGCTGATAAGGAACCACAACACCTTCTTCAGACCTCTATTTTTCACCTGTCAGCATGTGCCTCAGTTCACACCTTTAGCATACAACCTTAGTATATACCAAGAAGAAGGAAATATATTGGGTGATCAATTCCATACTATAAGTCATTGAACTGATCTGAGTTTTGTCTTTTATCATTGTTTTCCTTTACATTAGAATAATCATTACATCTCCCAGACTTTTGTGAGCTGTCACTGTCATCTTCTTTCCCCCAGGTCATACACCCTGCTCAGCCCTTATATTAGGAAACTTGAACATATGTATTGACTTTCCCCTTGATGCCCTACCTCCAATTTCTTCCTAGCTGTCAAATCCTCCATTCTACTTCTTTAGCAACACACAGCAATAATTTTCTATCATACATCTTTCACAAAACCTTACTCTTTTTTTCAAGGCCAGCTCGAATAACATCTTTGCCATATAACCTGTCCTTTTCTCCATAAAGTCTAGCTGAAAGTTGTCTCTCTTTCTTTAAATTTGTTGTTTGTCCTTCATTTTGAAGAGGACCAATGACATCTCAGGGCCATGTCTTGACTTGTGAATGAATTGAATTTAAGTGATGCAGAGTTGTTAGCCACACTCTCTCCTACAAAGTCACGAAAGTCCATCACAAGACATCAAGATGACTGGCAATGACCCAGGATTCCGTGGATGACCTTGGCATCCTTCTATGTCTGACCAGGCTCTGAGCACTCCACAGTACCTGCTTCAGCTGCCTCTGTGGCCACTGACACAATGTTGTTCTCATCTGCCTCTTCTGCCAGGCTCTCTTTTATCTCTAGCTCTAAGACGGACCAATCCCATCTTATGGGGGTTCCAGTCAACTCTCCTTTAACAATAGCTTCTTTGTTGGCCAGAATCAGGTCTAGAATAGAAGTTTTCTTTTTTTTTGGAGGGGGGAGGCGAGGCAATCAGAGTTAAGTGACTTGCCCAAGGTCATCCAGCTTGTAAGTGTCAAATGTCTGAGATCAGATTTGAACTCAGGTCCTCTTGACTCCAGGGCTGGTATTCTATTCACTGCATCTCCTAGCTGCCCCTACAATAGAAGTTTTCTTTGGTGTTATCCAACTTTTGAGGCTCCTAGATCTAGAACTTAGAGGTCATATAGTTGGACTACATATAGTTGGGCTGCATGGCCTCTGAGGTTCCCCCCAGTTCTAGAGCTAGGATTCTATGACCTCTTTGGGCTCCAGATTCCTCCTCTGTCAAATGAGAGGGTTGAGCTTCCTTAAATTTATGATAGCAATGAAGCCACTCTTCATATATTCTTTATATAAAGTCATAAAAAATAATAATGAAATTCACATGGAAGAACAAAAGATCAAAAATATCAAGGGTAATTATGGGGCCGGAGTAGGGAGAAGAGGGAAGGAGGTCTATCAGCACCAGATCTCAAACTGCACTACAAAGTAGTAATCATTGAAAGGATTTGTTACTGATTTTTAAAAAAGAATTGTTGATCAGCGGAACAGATTAGATACACAACACATAGAAACAAGTACAGTAGCATAGTGTTTGATGAACCCAAAGGCACCACTTACCAGGGGAAAGACCCACTATTTGACAAAAACTGCTAGGAAAACAGGACAGCAGGCTGGCAGAAGTTAGTTGCAGACCAACACTTCATCCCACACATCAAAATAAGCTCCAAATGGATGTGTGACCTAAAATCATTCTAAAATTTAGAAAGGAAATAGATAACCAGGAAAAGATCTTTGCAACAAGGTCTTATTTCCAAGCTATATAAGGAACTGACTCAAATTTATTAGACTAAGCCATTCTCTAATAGATAAACAGTCAAAGGATATGAACAGGCAGTTTTCAAAGGAAGAAATCCAAGCTATCAACAACCATATGAAAAAAAAAATCTCTAAATCACTAATCAGTAGAGAAATATAAATTAAAGCAACTTTGAAGCTTTATGTTATGCTTATTAAACTGAAAAAGATTAAGAAAATAAACAATGTTGGAGGGGCTGTGGTACACTAGTACTAATGCTGCTGGTTGAGTTGTAAAGCAATTTGGAACTATACCCCCAATTTAATAAACTATGTACACCCATCTATTCTATTACTAGGCCTATGCCCCAAAGAAATCAAAGAAAGAAGGGATCTATTTGTACAAAAATATTTTATAGCAACTCTTTTCATGATAGTCAAAAATTGAAACTAAAGGGGAAACTGAACTAAACCGTAATTGTAAATTCCTCCTATTGGGGAATGTCTAAATGAATTGCTATATG
Organism: Pseudochirops corinnae; assembly: GCA_028646515.1. NCBI lineage: Eukaryota > Metazoa > Chordata > Mammalia > Diprotodontia > Pseudocheiridae > Pseudochirops > Pseudochirops corinnae. The sequence goes on from CM053585.1 coordinate 366,510,684, forward strand.
TGTATGTGATATATTATTGTTATGCAACAAGAAATTATGAAGTGAACAATTCCAGAGGAAACTGGGAAACCACTTATGAAATGATATGGAGTGAAGTGAGTAGGACTAAGAGAATAATGTATACAATAATGACAACTTTATGGAGAAAAGCGACTTGAAAAGGCTTTAAAATTGATCGACACAATGATAAAGCATAAGTTCAAAACAAGGAAAATGAAACATGTCACTCGTCTCCTGAGAGATCGAGAACTTAAAATGAAGAAAGAGAAATACATTTTCAAGAATACCTAATGTGGATATATGTGTGTGTGTCCAGACTGTGTTGATATATGTATTGAGAGATTCATCCTTAAGGTTGTTTTAAAAAATAATCCCAAGGGGGTGGGGTGGAAGAAGGGAAGTGGTAGGAGTAGTAGGAATAGTTTAATTTAGAAAGCACTTGTTACTTGAAAAAGAAAAATAATAAACTTTTTTTTTTTTTTTTGCTTTTTGGAAGGCAATTGGGGATAAGTGACTTGCCCAAAGTCACATGACTAACAAGTGTTAAGTGTCTGAGACTAGATTTGAACTCAGGTCCTCCTGACTCCAGGGCCGGTGCTCTGTTCACTGTGCCACCTAGCCACCCCCTAAACTTATTTTTTAAAGGAAGGAAAATTTAGGTTTGTAGTTTTGCTGTCTCATTTCCCGTTATGATGAAATTAACTTTTCTTTAAATACTTAAATACTCTGCCATTTGCCAAATGTATGTGTATATATATATATATATACAAATAGAGTATTTTTAGTATTTTATTATCTATGATACTTAAGATACTTACTTATGATATTTAAGCATAATGTAGTCTCCCTGTTTATCTTGTAACTGTGTCTATTTTTATTGCTGTTTTGTCTTCAATCATGTTTGATATCTCTACTTCTTTAAAAAAAATCACTTGAATTATAATTTATTCTGTTTCAGCCTCTCAATTTAACTTTGTCTGAATCTTTACATTTCAATTATGTCTTTTATAAACAACATTATTGGGGGGGGTTATTTTGTAATCTATTCTGCTACTCTTCCTCCTTTTTATGGGGAAGTTCTTCCCATTTGAGTTCACTGTTATGATTTTAATTGTAAATTGCTTGCATCATATCCTCTTGTACTTTTTCTTCTTTCTTTCCCACCTCCCTCTTTACTAAGGGTATCAGGCGAAAAAAAGGAGAAGAAATCCAATCAAGACTAGTCATCTATAATTGGGATGGTCTGTTCTTACCTCTACCTCCCTCCTCTCTTCACCAAACACACTCTGATCTCTGGTTCTTATACTTCCTTTCTCTGTCCTCACTGTGAACAACCCCTGAAGTTCTGGGTTTGTTTGTTCGTTTATTGTTATTCCCTCCCCAGCTCTATTCTTCCTCTTATGACTTTCTCCTGTTTCCCTGCTGAGTTAAATACATTTCTAAACAAGACCATGGGTATGTTCAACTCTCTTTTATGCAGTTCCAGTAAGGTCATTAGCTACCTGCTCTCCCTATACCTTCTTCCATATGGGTATACTCTTCTCCAATACTCCATTTATGTGAGATAGAAAGTTCCTTCTCTTTTGTTATTTCTTTCCCAGAGTATTCATTTTTCTCTTCCTTTTCTAAAACCAAGAAACCAGGACAAAAACACGTCAAGATCTTGTTTTTGTTTTAACTCCTTCTCTGACCCTTAAAAAGCATTAGAATTTAGAGGAGCTCTTCTCTTTTCTCCAACTCTCCTAGAACGTGGGCACTTTGTTATCAGTTAGCCCTCTTCAACTGCTCAAATGTATTTACTTTTCTAGGTTTCTCTTGACTCCTGTGGTTGCAATTCAAAGTTTCCACTCATCTCTGGTCTTTCCATCAGGAATGCTTGAAAATCTATTCTATTAGTGTTCCATTTTTATTTTCATCTATAGGAGTGGTTCTCAACCTTCCTAATGCCATGACCCTTTAATACAGTTCCTCATGTTGTGGTGACCCCCAACCATAAAATTATTTTTGTTGCTACTTCATAACTGTAATTTTGCTACTGTCATGAATCATAATGTAAATATCTGATATGCAGGATGTATTTTCATTGTTACAAACTGAACATAATCCACAGGTTGAGAATCGCTGATCTATAGGATTATGTTCCATTTTGTAGGCTAAGTTATTTTTCATTGTAAGTCTTTTTCTTTCATCTCTTGGAAAATAGTATTATAAAAATTATCTTTCTCTTAGCATATTTGCAACACAATCTTATGTGATTCTACTGTGGGTTCTTGCTACTGAAATTCTTTCTTCATAATTATTTGAAGTATTTTTTTCTTTGTCTTGGAAGTTCTGGATTTTGGCCATGGTTTTCCTGAATATTTTCAGTTTAGAATTTCTTTCAAGAGGAGATTGCATTCTTTCTATTTTTACGTTGTCCTCTGGTTAATAATAGATGTGGGCAATAGTCTTTTTCTTTAAATACAGCATTCAAGTTTTTTGTTTAGTTGTGGTTTTTAGGGAATTTGGTTGTTATTAAGTTATCTTTTCTTGACTTACTGTTAACCTTTAAAAAGAGTAGATGCATTCTATTTTTTCAATCTTTTGACTTTGTTCTTATATTTCTTGTTGTCTAATGGTATCACTGAGTTTTCTTTGGTCTATTCAATTTTTAGGGAGTCGACTATTTGGATAAGGTTCTTCCCTTCTCCCCTAAGCTATTTTTTTCTATTTTTTTCCTCAAGAACTCTAATATCACTTTTTATCTCTTACTTTATTTCTTCCATCCATAGTTATAATTCCTATGACTAAATCATTTTGTTTTTCTCTGAGCATCAGCCTGTATTTATTTTGAGATTATTTGTTTCTTCTAGGTTTACTTCTTGGGCTTCTCATAATCCGTAGTTATTTCTTCACTGTATTTGCTACTTTCTTCTGTTTACTCATTTTCAGTCTCACTTCTTGGATTGGGATTTTGTTTGGGCAATTCTCATTCAGGAAGATTTGTTTGATCACAGTCCCTCTGTAATTCAAATGATGTTGCCACAGTTGATTTGGATAGGGGAACTGGTTTGTGGCCCCACCTTCTGCCCCAATCTATGGTGTCTATGTGGATGAGTTAGAGTTCCAGGGGAGAACTATGGGTTCTGGTCTTGGTTGGCATCTATATTCTTCTTCTTTCAGGATTCCCAAATCAGAATTGGTTCTTCTCTTGCTGTGGCCCTTGGAGACCACAGTGATATGTCGTAGATCACTCTGGTCTCAGGCTTCCTATACAGCTCCTTCCACCTCCAATGCTACCCTTATGTATGTGTTCAGGTGTTAAGTTTTCCAGTTTCCTACTGTGACTCTCAGTGTTCTGAGGAGTGCACTCTCAAGCCCTGTCTCCTTACACAATGACCTGTAGAAGTTGGTTATGTCCCTTGATTCTCTTATGACAGTTCAGGGTTAGTATTTGACATCAGGTTCCTGATTACTGGAATTTATTCTGGCTTAAGATGCCCTAGTTCAGAGCACTGGCTAACTTCAAGTTTGTTTGCAAAAGCTTGTACAGGCCTCTCTGGTGCATGTCTTCTACTCAACTTCTCATTGTCCTTTTGTAAAGTTTTATACTGGATAAAGGAGTTTCTTTTCAGTTTTTGTCTCTTTTCAGTTTTCTTAATCATTAGTATTTCTGGTGTCCTTTTAAAATATTTGCTGAGGTTCATCTGGGCTTCTCATCATCTTAATTGGAAGTCTAAAAACTATTTTTCAACCTCGCTGTTACTGCTAGTCCTTCCGCTCTTCAATGCTTTCAAAAGCTATCATCCCTACAATGGCTATACTTTTTTTACTCTCAACCCCTTGGTTAACCAGTTCACCTCTATACTATCCTCTACCCTTAAGCTCTTGACCCCTTGTCCTATCACCTTGCCTTGCCAAACTCCATCCCTGGATTACTTCCACCATCTGCCTCAACTTCCATTCATATGCTTCTGAATATGGAGAAAGTTACAAAACCATGTTGCCTTGGACCACTACAAATTTATGCTATCTAATTTCAACTGCCCCCTCTCCTGTAAGGCAATCATTCTACTCCTCTCTAACCAATCCTCTATCTCCCTCCACAAAGCAACTGCTCCAAACCTTCTCTTGTTTTCTTAATTTTTTTAAAATCGATTTGGACTTTGCATCACTTTCATTTCTGAACATATCCCTATTCCTTCTCTTGTTTTTATAACAAAGAATAAAAAAAGAAGTGGCAAGGAGGGAAGCAGTTCAGCAAAACCAAAATACATCAATGAAGTTGGACAGATACAATATTTCATATACATTTTAGAATTTTCTTAGTTCTTCTCTAGGGTTAAACTAGGTCATGATAATCACACAACATTCCATTTCAGGGGACTTTTCATTCTTATTTTTATTACTGCGTTTATGGGTTTTTCTTTGTTGTGCTTACTTCACTCAGTATCAGTTCATATGTCTTCCTATGCTTCTCTGAATTTATTTTATTTATCATTTTCTTATGTCACAATAATATTCCTATAATATTCATGTACCACAGTCTGAAAATTAAATGAGGAGCTGGGAGGTTCATGGGTACAGAACACTGGATATATTTTCAGATTTTTTTTTCAATGTATTTATTGGTTTCATTGATTGTTTTTTTTCTGTTCTACCATCTTTTTCTTGGAAAAAACACATTCTGTTATATTTTTTAAAAATTAAGTGAAAATGAAAGAGGAATCATTCCTTCCTCTGATCTCTCCCTCCCCCATCTTGGAATGTGTTCATTATTAGCTTGGTACAGATGCTTTTTCTCCTCCCTCTGGGTATCTAGAGTTGGCCCTTCTGATCTCACTATTTTTCCCACTGGTGGCACCAATCATCCAGTCTCTCTGACTCCAGTCCCTTGGTCTAAGAAAAGGTATGTATTAATAGAAGGAGTGCAAGGACCACATTTTCCAGGATCCTGTGGACTAGCAACAGGAGGGAGAACAGACACAGTCATGTGGCAGATGCAGGATCTCCTAAACTAAGACCATTCTCCTAATCCAGTGAACAAGCAGAGGAATTACTTGGCCTCTCTAAGACCTTGGACTGAGCCAAGTGAGTCTGACTGCAAAGGAAAGCCAGAGGAAACAGGGAGGCCAAGAAGGACTATTGCTGTTGGCTTCACCTAAAAAACTCCAAACCTAACAAAGATGTACTGATAAATGTTTAACAACTGGCCGTCCAGGGGAGAAATGTACACAGACACACTTTTAAATTTAATTTGCATTATTAATATTTCCCCATGGTTTCCTTAAGTCTGGGGAGGAAAAAAACAATAAATCAAGCCTTGATTTGTAGTTTGCCAATTTCTTTTTTTGTTCTTGTTTTTTTTTTTTAATTTTATTATAGTTTGCATCATTCATTTCCACAAGATTTTGAGTTACATATTTTCTCCCCCTCTTTCCCCC
>CM053585.1:366516606-366585602 GCA_028646515.1 Pseudochirops corinnae
GGGCTCTGCTTCCAGAAGGGAAAGCTGTGTCCCAAATCGCTGGGGTCCTCCCAGCTGCCGTAGACTTCTGGCTGACTGGATAATGAAGACTCCAAGACCGAGGCCCAAGATGACGATCCTGATCCAGGCCGCTCAGCGCGAGAGCACTGGCCTGAAAACAATCGCTCAGTCCCCCTGCTGTCTGCAGGCTGTGGGCGGGAAGCTACAACGCAGAGGCGGGTGCAAAACCTCTGCCTTTCGCTTTTCTGCTCTGGAGCCCTTTGGCTGGACTGCTTATCTTCCCCTGTCGCTAATCCACTCACCAGAGAGCTTTCTCTGCTTCTCCCGCCCAGCCGCCCCCGGGGCACAGCCGCAGCTTCAGGCCAGCCTGGTTTCGGTTCGCAGTGCTGATATGGTTCCTCGTAGCTGAGCTGACTTTAGTGGGAAGTATCCTTGTGTGCGTTTTGGAGTTCTAAGATTGGTTTAGAGTCCTATTTTATGGGTATTTTGGGGTGGCCATGTGAGAGCTCCGATATGTTGCTGCTGCTACGGCCATCTTGGCTCTGCCCCCCTAGTTTGCCAATTTCTAAGGTGTAAATGCTCACAGTAAAAATTTAACAATCAGCCCTCAATAGCCAACTGGCTCTAGCACAACTCCAAAACCCACTCACACTACAGGAATTTCTTTGTTGCTGCAGAGGTTGTTCCTTACTACTAGACTGAGTTTCACCTATTTCTTTATCTTTTTTTTAGTAATAAAAATGTTTTTTGTTCAAAATGCTAACCTTAACACTAATCCTTGGTTGATATCAGGTGAACTGAATTGAATGTCTTATAAGGGAGCTAATTTTTTTTGAGAAAGAGAGAGAAAGAGAGCAAGCTAATTTCTGGTGTTCCCAGATTTATCTAGAAGGGGACAAAACACCACTTATCAAGGGCTGTTGATGAGTCTCCAAAATGGAACCCATTCAATCCGTGTTCAGTTAATGCTTACATTTACCTAATGTCAGCTTTTCTCAAGGAACTGTGCTATACCTGCTATTAAGGCTATCATCCTTAGCTCTTCTTACTAGAACCCTGGAGAAAGGGCTTCTGGGCTCTCCAGCCCTTGAACTTTGCCTTATCCCATCTAGGTCTATATCTCTATACCACATTCTGGTGGGAAGGAGCAATTCCCTCCCAACCCCACTTCTAGGATGAAAAAAACCCCCAGCATCTTGAAATCATGCTTTAAATACACAAACGGGAAAAAAGAAAAAGTATAGAAGGGGATATAAATGAAGAATTTTTAAAAATTTAATTAATTAGGGGCAGCTAGGTGGCACAGTGAATAGAGCACTGCTCCTGGAGTAGGAGGATCTGAGTTCAAATCTAGCCTCAGACACTTAACACTTACCAGCTGTGTAACCTTGGGCAAGTCACTTAACCCCAATTGACCTGCCTTACCCCTCCAAAAAATTAAAAAGATAATTTTTTAAATTTAATTATTTTATTTATTTACTTTTAGTTTACAACATTCAATTCCATAAGCTTTTGAATTCCATATTTTCTCCCCCTTCTTCTCCGCCCCCCTGCCTCCCATGGCGACATGCAATTCGTTATAGGTTCTACAAATACCTTCACATTAAACATTAGTTTGTAATGTTAACACATTAAGTTGTAAAGAAGGATTATAATCAATGGAATGAACAATGAGAAAGAAGGAACAAAACGACAAAAAAGAACAAGTTGCTTCAATCTGCATTCAGATTCTGTAATTCTTTCTCTGGATATGGAAAGCCTTTTCCATCCTGTGTCCTTTGCAGTTGTCTTACAATCTTGATGAGCCTAGTCTATCAAAATCAGTCATCACAGATACGATGCATCTATAAATGTATATAATGTTCTCCTGGTTCTGCTCTCCTCACTCAGCCTTAGTTTATATGAGCCTCTCCAGGTTATTATTAAGTCCGTCTGCTCCTCATTTCTTATAGCACAGTAGTATTCCATTACATTCATATACCACAACCTCCTTAGCCATTCCCCAATGGATGGGCATCCCCTTGATTTCCAATTCTTTGCCACCACAAAAAGAGCTGCTATAAATATTTTTGTACGTATAGGTCCTTTTCTCACTTGTATAATCTCTTTGGGATAAATGAAGAAATTTTTGCTACAATAGCAGTGCTGGCTCTGAGGTGCTTATTCCAAATCCAACTTATCCTGATGAGTCAGATTTGTAGGGATTGGTTACTATGGCCCCTCAGGGTTGTAGGGGTAGCCTGAGGGTTTGGGAAATACATCTTCTAGTGCTATGAAAAACTCATGTGGCTTCATTGGTATGCTTCTCAAGACTGTCAACTGAGAATTGTCTTAGTCAGCCAGTCTTAAGTAGCTTTTAGGAAGGTGTATTTATTAAGATGGTACAGTAAAGTGATGCAAAGAATTCCCTTTAGAAGTCTGTGACATGCTTCCATTAAGGCATACAGTCCAAAGTCTTGAGCTAAGAAAGCACATGTAGCAAGAGAGTAATATAGCCCCTCCAGATGGTTGGAAGTCCGTTTCTCCACATTTTGGAATGTTCAAAAAATTCCCCTTAGTCATGATGTGGCTTCGTTTCTGGGGCCCTTGTAAGGCTGTAAATCCATGTCCAGTCTGTCCTTGACTCCCAGTGGAGACACTGCTATTAACTGATCCTAGGAAACAGAAAGGAAGTCCCAAATACTCCAGACTCTGAAGTTCACAAGGTCCTCCAGGGTCATACATCTAGCAAGTGTCTGAAGCAGGATCTTCCTAACTCCAGGTCCACTATACCACCTCATTAACACCCTTCTGATTGCTTCCCTTCGTGAAGATGAGAGGGTCTCCTACACGTTTCCCCACATTGCACTCTTTTTCCAAACGCATCAATCAGTTTGGGCTGACTTTTCCCCCCCTTTCACATACACCCGCACACAAGCAGGACCCCCCCTGGGGATCAGTCAGGGTAGGGAAGAAAGAGATGTTTGAAGGCGGAGACGGGGGAAAGGCGTGAGGGGCACGCAAACCGTGAGCCGCTGGCCACCCCACCTCCTGACTCTGGGGAATGGGAAACTCCCAAACCTCCTCCCAGCCTCTCAGCTAAGGATCTGATACTTGTCCAGTCAAAACAAAGCCATTCACCATCAAAACAAAGCCTCTTCTCCTTATATCACAATCCCTTACCTTAATACCCAACTCTCTGTCCTTTCACTTGATTGCTTGCCACTATCATCCCCCACCCTCTCATGAATCTTTTGGTTCTGGTTCAGTCCTTTCAGCTGTGTCTGACTCTTTGTGACCCCATTTGGATTTTTTTTGGCAAAGTTCCTGGAATGGTTTACCATTCCTTCTCCAGCTGATTTTACAGATGAGGAGCTGAGGCAAATAGGGGTAAGTGACTAACCCAGGGTCAAACAGTGAATGTCTGAAGTAGGATTTGAATTCGAATCTCCCTACCTCCAGGCACAGAGCTCTATCCACTTCATCTAGCTCCCCCATGTCCCATATACGTCTCAAATTCAATCCGTATAAAACATTATTTTTCTCCACCAACACATCCATATTCCAAACTCTCAAATTACCACAAAGGGCACCACTATCCTTCCAGTAATCCAGGTATAAATCCTAAATGTCACACTCAACTCTATTCTCACTCATTTGACATATCCAAACTCTTGACAAATCTCCCAAATATGCCCCTTTTAATCACACCTTTGTTCAGGTTTTCATCACCTCTTCCCCTCTAATTGTCCTCCCTACCTCAAGCCTTTACATAATCACCAAAGTGATTTTTCTAAAATTTAGATCTGATCTTGCCACCCCCATACTTAATAAATTCCAGAGGCTCCTTATTACTTCTCTATATAAATGGCTCTGTGTGGTATTTGAAGCTCTTTACAACCTGGCCACATCTTACCTTTGCAGTCTTCTTACACATTACTTCTCTGGAGACACTCTATAGTCCCTCCATACCAGCCTGTTTGCCATTCCTCACACACAACACTCCATCTCTCTCTCATATGCCTGGAATGCACTCATTCCTCTTGTTTCTTTCAAGTCTGGGCTCAAGTGCCTTCTTCTAAGTCTAAGACTTTCCAACTCCTGGCAGCTAGGTAAGCTGTCTTCCCTTCTAAAATTACTGTGTATCTGATATGCTTTATATGTGCTAGACATATGTGTGTTTTTGTGATATGAGTACATGTTGTTTTCCCTGTTAAACTGTAAACTCCTTTGAGGCATTTTACTTTTGTCTTTGTATCTCCAGCCCCTAGCAGAGTTCCTAGCACATATTAGGCACTCAGTAAATGTTTACTTGATTGACTGATATTCCAACCAATAGCTTAGAGTTCCTTCAACATCCTGGTCACTCTTCTTCATAGATGCTCCAGTTTTGTCTGGCTCAAACATTAGTAAATGTTTGTTGAACTGACTTGACACAGACCTGGAATTGTATATAGTATTCCAGATACGGTCTGAGCACGATAGTGATAACTATTCATCTAAGTTCTTATAGCTGGGCTTAGGGGGCTAGGCTACTACTGCACCCATTCCCTTCACCACTAAGGGGCACTTCTCAGCTACCAAGAGCAAAGAGCAGCCAGGGGTCCAGACTCAAGCCTGTCTCATTAAGACCCCTATTCTAGCTGATACATGAAAGCGGTCACCATGAGGCTAGGGTAGGGGAAGAGCACCAGCCCCTCCCCCATCCCTCTAGCAAGAGGTTCCTCATATGTTCATCAGGAGGAAGGGAAGTGAGGCCAAGGGCAGAATCATTCCCTTTTTAAAGGTCTTCTGAATCACTGGCTCTTCCTACTCAGTGGCCAATAAAGGGATTGCTTCTTTGTCTCAGAGGGGGAACCCTTCAGCACGGAGCCCTACATTAGGTGGAAGCAGCTCGTGTCATTCCTGAAGCACCCAAGTGCTGAGCTAGCATACATGATCAGTCAGCATAAGGAAGGGCAGTTTTGCCTATGTTCTGTTCAACCCTAGTTACATTCCTATTTGGCAGATGAGGAGAGGCTCTGAGAGGCTGTGATTTGCTTATAGTCACAGAGCTAGTGTCTAGTGGGTTTTGAAACCAGGTCTCCTGCCCAAGTCCATAGGTCTTTCCACTATATCACACGGTTTATTAACATTCTCCCTCTGGGCACTATTCATGTAGTCTAAATATGAATTAGTTGTTTTGGCCACCTCATCACACTGCTGACTCATACTGCACATACAGTCCACTAAAACCCCCAGGTCCTTGGGAGGCTAAGAGGCAGGATTCTGTTGCAGTCATCCAGTGTGCAAAATGATGAGGTCTTAGCCCTAGGCTATGGCTATGGAAACAAGAGGAAGAATTGGGGGGCAGGGGGGGAGGGTACCCTCTCTGCAGTGTGGAGGTTCCCAGTATTAGGATCCTATCCTAAGCCCAGACTTCTCTCTCTTAGCACTAATGAGGTTTCTGGCTACAATGTGGGCATCCCAAAGAATTATAATCATAGCATAGACCTTTCTTTTGGGCCTCAGTTTCCCTTTGAGTTGTGCAGACTTGTAGGGATGGTGTAGCTTCTTAATCCTGATAAGAGTTTCAGGGACACTCCCTGCTTTCAAGTTTAAGGCCCCCAACACACAGGAGGAGCCAATGTTGCTTCAGAGAGTGGCTGACACACCCTATCCCCGAAGTGGCTGCATTTCTGGCTAAACCGGGGATCCAGCCAATGGCCAACAGAGGATAGCAGGGAGGTCCTTAGCTCCTGACCCCTGACCCCTGAATCTGACCTCCACTTCCAGTTTGGAAGGGGGCGGGGGTTTAGGAGTTTCTGTGAACAGGCTATCCCTGCCCTAGATTTATTAGGGGAGGGAGGACTAGAGGCAGCTGCATTCCGACTCACAGATGGGAACATTTCTGCAATCCGCTGTAATGCACTGGGAGACACTGGGCACATTGCTGAAGTTTGACTCATAGGGACAGGGAGGGTGGAGGGGGGAACTGGAATTGGAGGGGGAGGAATGAGAAGAGAGGAAAGAGAAAGAAGGAGGGAAGGAAATCCCTTGGGAAATTCTTTTTTTTTATAAAAACAACCCAAAACTTTCAAAATAAACATTGTTGTGACCCCCTTTTCTTTTCCTAGGATCAGGCGATTCCCTTCTGTTCCCCCTAGCAAAGACAGGAAGATTAGAAGGAGGTGGGGGTGAGTTGGTTAGGCAGTGATTCAAATCAGATCTTGAAACTTTTCTCCTGCAAAGTTATGCGTGTGTAGCTGGAATTCCAAGCGTGGGACTCTGCCTGTAAATTACCGTGTGTCTGTGCTTGGGTGTATCTGTCTGGATGTGTATCTGTATCTGTTTCTTTCTCTGCAGGTGTCTATCTGTTTCTGCCTATTGCAGTCTCGGTGTGTGCGTTATATAAGTGAATGTGAGTCTGGGCGTTTATGTTTGCGTCTGAGTGCCTCTTTTTAGGGATTGCTTTCTTTTTGTGTTCCTGCGTGCATCCGTGTGGGTTTGGGCGTCTGCCTCTTGGTGTATTTATGTCATCTGGGCCTCTGAATTGTGTGCTGTCTCCTTAGTCAGCTGTCTCTGGGTGTCATGCCTTCTCCGATTTGTAAGGATTGTACGTTTCTGCTGTGTGTGTGTCTCTGCGCGGCGAATCTCTGTGCTGTGTACGTCTGTTTCGAGCCTCGGTGTGGCGCCTGTGTCTGGGTTGTGTGTGGACCCGCGCAACGCTGGTCTGTGTTGTCCTGGGCTGCGCTGGGCTGGGTTGTGCTGGGCTTCTCGGGGCTGGGCTGGCTGTGTTCACCCTCCCCTCTCCTCCCCTCGCCTCTTCTCCCCTCCCCTCCCCTCCCCTCCCCTCCCCCTTGGCCCGCTCTCAGACTCAGATAAAGCATTTCCTTCCATTGTCATCCTACCCGGACGGCCCCGCTGCCAGGGCCCTCCCCCTCCCGGCCCCCTCCCTTCCTCTCCGGGTCTCGCCGACTCTCTGCAGCCTCTGGTGCCTCGGGGGATGTAAGGCCGGCGCCCCCGACCCCCCGCGCCCGCCCTGATTTCCACCATGAGCCCCCCGCTCTGAGGGCCCCGGCCCCTGGATGCACAGACCCGGTGCTGGTGAGTACATCGCCCGCCCCGGCCCGGCCCCGGCCGCAGGTCTCCGCCTCCTCCTCGCTGCCCTGCGTTGGCACGGTCCCGGCCCCCCACCGCACCCCGAGCCCGCGGGCCCCCCAGTGCAGCTGGGCGCAAAGCTGGCGCTGCGCTTTCTTCCCTCTCCTCCACGGTTGGGGCCACTTGGATCGTCTGGGCCCCACGGGGGTGGGGGGGGACTAGCTCCAGGTCGTGGCCGGTTCCAGGGCCGTGGGGCTCCCACCTTGGCCCGCCCCGGGGGTAACAACAGACCAGAGTAGGGAGGCCCTCGGGCTGCCTTCCCTGCGCCCTGCTGCCCCGAGTCCCGTATCCCCCACTCCTGAGCCTGGAGAGGGAGTGCCAGGCCCGTCCAGGGAGCTGTGTAGGGGGCCGAACGATGCACCCGTGCTGGCCATTTGTCTTGTGGTGCCTTCCTGAGTAAGACATCGCCTTCCCCCAGGCAGTTGGCCCTGGGACCAGGGCACACACCCCCTGCAGTGTGGGGTGCAGCCATAAGACTTTTAGAGGGCATCTAGTTGAACCCTCTTTATTTTACAGAGGAGGAAACTAAGAGCCAGAGAAATTAGGGCATGAGAGAGCTTTCTTAAGACCCTTCTCCTTCCCCAAGCCCTCCCGCCGCCACCTTATTCATTAGTGTTTAGAGACCTATGTTTGAAAGTGAGAAGCGGAGACACCCCCTGATAGGTTCTGGGGCAAAGCAGGTGGAGAATAACAAGTTGTATTTGGGGGATGGAGTAGTGGGGAGGGGGGTTGACTAGAGGCTCCAGCGCTGGGGCCATACACAGACAGCTGCATTTCCTTCCAGAACACAATGTTTTCAGACCGGGAGAGCTTCTGCTAAGAGAAAGGGAGAGTTTCCTCAGGCCTAACTCAGCTGAGCTCCCATATTTTTTTTTTCCTTGAGTCCCATTCAGCACAAGCATTCCTTAACAAAATTCGTGTCCTCCGCCCTTCTCGGTTGTCCGTCCTTCTTGTCTCAATGGGGTCTCTCCTTTCCCCCTATTACAGTCCCCCTATCCTATGTCTGCCAGAGACTTTCTGATGGCTTTGGTGCCTTTTCTTTTAATTTATGCGATAGGAGTGAGGCACTGAGGTCTTCTGGGAAGCCGGCTTCCTTGGGGAGTCATCTTTAAGCCCTAAATCTGCACCTTGTATAAGCTTTCTTAGGATTTCCACAAGTTGGGGAGGCAGAGGTCGAGTCCTCTCTTCTTGCAATCTCCAACAAGGCTCTCCATAGCCAGAGAGCTCCCTTACTGTCCAGGATTCTTTTGAGGGATTCTCATTCCTCACCACTTACTTAGTATCTTCTCTCCTCAGCCCGGAAGCTATAATCTCCTTGACTCTGTCTTGGAATTCTGCTTCCCATGCCCTTCACCTTGTCTCCTGGCCTTGTCTACCATTCTGTTATGTAAAATAACCTGCCACCACCCCCTTGAAAGCTTCTCCAGTGACTGGGGGCCCTGAGACATTGTCCACTTATGACCAAGGAAGGTACAGAGCATAACTGGACTAATGGGATGTCACCCATTGAGGCTTCAGTAGGAATTCAGGGATTCTGAGCTGGCAGGGATTCTTCTCACTGCCCTTTAGCCCCAGATAGGAGCTGGGTCACTGTCAGTCACTGTCAGAGTTGTCTCATGGTGTTATACCCAGGTCTGGCCTCCTCAGTGACTGACTATATGTCTGAGATTATCTGTGAATGTGAACAAACCCGTCATTGGGTTGTGTGCTTGTATCTTCATGCTTGACCAACTGTGTCATATTTTTGTCAGTCAGTAAGCATTTACTAAACACCTATTTACTATGTGTCAGGCATTATACAAAGAAAGGCAAAAGATAATCCCTGACCTTGAGGAGTTTACAGTGTGTGTGTGTCTGTGTGTGTCTGTGTGTGTTTGTGTGTGTCTGTGTGTGTGTGTGTGTGAACACACACTAGCACCAAGCCCTGGAGCTCCAATGAGTGGGGAGGGTCAGGTAGGGGAAATGGTGCCGTGTCTTCTATACAGTAGTCACTTGCAAAATTTGTTGTTGTTTACAGCAGCCAAGCCTTGAATGGGGATGCCCAGGATGGTCAGGAAGACTTTCTTCCAATTCTGCCATCTTAACTCTCCTAAGTGACTCTGCCTTAACCTTGAGTCTTAATTTCCTCATCAGTGAAACAGGGAGAAAAACTTGGGTTTATTGTTTGGTACAGATGAGGCTAGAATTAGTCATGCTAATCTCAACTCCAGTGTACCGTTTGGTGCCATTATGGGCATTCTCTAACTGCATTTTGTTCTTGACTTGGCCTGTCAGGGAGGCCAGGACTGAGGAATCCCACTGCCAGCCCAGGAGTTGGGAGGAGTAAGGGTCCTCTTGGTGCAGCCGTGGTGAAGGCCCAGGAGCATTCCTAGAGACATTCCTTTGGAAGAGGCATGTGCAGCTCTTAATCTAGAAGTCAATTTACCTTCTCACAATAACAGAATCATGGCATTTTTGAACTAGAAAAGGTACCTTAGAGGTCTCCTCACTTGACAGATGAAGAAATTGAGACCCAAGGAAATGAAGGCACTTGTTTACCCTTAGACCATCAGTCAGCTGGCAGCAGAGCTAGGGCTAACACTTTCTGACTCCCAGGCCAGGGATCTGTAGTCCTACACCACACTGCCTAGGGCCTTCTCATCCCTAACCTAGTCCTTCTGTGTCCATGTGCCTTTCTCCTCTCTGGCTTCCCCAACGCCCAGAACCTAAACAGCCTTTCTTCTTACCCTCTCCACAACCTCAGCTTGGCCTCAGTCATATTCTAGGCTGGGAGTTGGGGAGGGGACCCTGTAGTGTCATAGTCCTGGAGCAGGAGATAAAGTTAGGCCTTTTGGGGGAGATCTGCCCAGTCTTCAAGGCCCCTATGACTGGGTGTGTGTCTTGAATCTGTTCACTAGATGGGGCACTTCCTCTGGGACAGGAAGTTTAGATTTCCTGTGAGGGGGGATAAAGGGTGGGGGGCTTGACATTGGGGACATTGCTACAGTTGTTATGTGGATCATAAGAGGTATAGGGGGTGGGGATGTTGGCCTGGTACTGTGCCCATCCTCCATCCCCCCCAGGAAGCAGGTAGAGGGAGGGCAACAGTGGGAGGCCCAGGCTGATGCTAGAGGGAGGAGGGAGGAGGGGAGCCCAAGGCAGTGGGGCTGGAAGGGCCAGCACAGCAGGAAGCTGGGTCAGCAGGTGACTTAGCCGGGTATTGTGCTTCCTTGTAATATTTTCCCTTGTTTCTGTGGTAACTTTCCCAAAGGGATGCAGGGAAATGCCCCCAGACTGCTCATTCCTTAAAGTAACAAGTATTGGAGCAAAAAAACTTTACATCCCATCCCTCAGGTCACACGTTGGGAACTCTAAAAAAAGAGGTTGGAGTGTGTGTGCAGGAGTTTAGGATAGAGGGAAGGGTAGGAGTTTGGTGGGAATGGGAAGCACTCATTAGGCATGCACTGCTGCCCTCAGGCTTCTCTATTTCTTTGGATTGCCCCGGTAAAACTGAGGGGAACTAGATAGTATAAAACAGGGGCTTAGATCACCAAGGAATGGGGACAACTCTTCCCAGCAAAGAGGTAGCCGGGTGGGAATTCAGGCAGCCAGAGTCCCTACTGCCTCCATCTTTTTCTGCCTCTTCTTACCTCCTCCATGTCTTAATTGCTAAGCTGAGATCAGAATAATTTTGGCAGAAGCACTGAATGTACCACCAGGGTCTCCAGCTCTAAGCCCAGTTTCCTTGGTAAGTTCCTGTCAACTGACTCCAAATTGCAATGAAGTAGGAGATGGGCAGGTATGTTTTTCTAACTAGAGCAGTTGGTATGGATGGAGCATCCTTAGAATGAAATGACTCGGGTCTTGGACCAGTACCAAGTGGCAGAATAAATTTAGACCAGTGTGCGTATATGTGTATGTGTAGGCAAGCAATGTGTTATTTGTGTCAATAGGCTCATGTAAACACGCATAGATGCAAATATATGATGGTTGTGCTGAGGGGGAAGGCTGAGTTGGTACATGTGGAACATACATGACCTTGTGTGTTTATTGTGTTAGATGGTTATTGTACACATGCAAGTCGTATCCATTGGGGGTATATAATGAGATCTCTGAGGGACTTGTACACATGTAGAATGTATGACAGGACAGGTGTGTGCCTATTTGTGGAATGTATACATAAGTATAAAAGTATGTTATCATAAACTCAAGATTTTAAAGCTGGAAGGGTCTTTTGAGATCATATAATCCATGCCTGTCTTTCAATAGATGAGAAAACCTAGACCTGAAGAAATTAAATGATTTGCCCAGACTTATGCAAGTAGTTAGTGGCAGGGCTGAGAAGAGAATAATACTACCTTTAATAAGTAAGAGGACTGACATGGATATGGGGTTAGGTGGGAGGGAATAAACGTTTAAAGAACACCAGCTCTGTGCCAAGCACTGTGCTGAGTGCCCTACAGCTATGATCTCATTTGGTCCTCTCAACAACCCTGGGATGTAGATGCTACTGTTAACCCCATTTTATAGTTGACGAAACAGAGGCAAAGAGGTTGAGTGACTTGCTCAGGGTCACGCAGCTAGGAAGCGTTTAAGGCCGGATTTGAAGTCAGGTCTCCCTGACTCCAAGCCCAACGCTCTATCCACCACACCAGCTTAGATACCTCTGGGGTTTACAAGGCACTTTATGTGTGAGGAAGTTAGTATAAATACTGTAAGAGCTCCATTTTACAGATGAATAAAATGATTAAATGACCGCCAAAGGTTACTTAGCCATAACGGCAATGCCTGAATGGGAATGGAAGTCTCCAGATCTCCTATGCAGTACAGAACCCAGCATCCCTTGGTGCTGGGGCAGGGATTGTATGGATCTGTGTGTGTGCCTGTACTCTCATCACAGCGATGATGCTCATCTTGGGCTCTCTGGATAATGCTCCAGAGCCGTCCTCATCTCATTTCCTTTCCTCTGGCATTGCTTCCTCCTTCAGACCCAGGCTGCTTTTTAATTCACCCCTCCCCAGGAGAGACCTAGAGTTGCTGGTCAGCAGATCAGATGCTTGGTGGGCAGGAACCATATGGAAACTCATAGCTCATACTATTTTCCCTCATTCAGAGCTACTGTTCCTGATGTTTTCTGTCTTTCTCTTCAAGGTATATTTGGGCATCTACCTTCTCACCTCCTTCCCAGCCCTTTTTACAATCTGGCCACATCTGGCTAATGGGCTGAGCCGGCATGGGGCACACATGGAATAATGGTGCTCCTTATTATGTCCTGAGAAGTTGATGGAGAGTATGATGTCCCAGGATATGGAATGAGCTGTCCTCTCAAAGACCTCATGAGCCAGGGTATAGGGTAAGACTGAGGGACTGATTGAGTTCAAGTTACGGAGGAATTTTGGGGAGATAGGCTTGGGACTGACGAGGAGGGGGGTGCAGGTCAGATGAAAGGAAGAGACAGACTAGATAAGGCTTAGTTCCCATGGTATATAATTGGCCTTTGTCTGCCCTTCATGAGCCTCCCTTCCCAGGTACTGTGTATCCAGGGTCCTTTGAACTGGCTGAATGGTGGTGTGAGGGTGGCATTACTTTGAGGAGTCTCCACTCTATTCTTAGCTGATCTAGACTTGCCTTCCTACTACCTCCTTCTCTTCCTTCCTCTCAAGCCACATAGAGCCCCATTGTGCCATGTCCCTCTCTCTCTTGGGCCCAGCCCGGCTATTTCTGCTTCCTCTGCACTGTTTCTGGGATACTATAAGGTCTTTGCCCTCACCTAGCATCTTGTACAGGAAATATTGCTTAAAAGGGAAATAACCCTTTTAAGATAATAAAAGGGACAGGACCAGAGAGAGGGACCATGACCACTGAGATGATAGAACCAGAGAGAATTTCAGAGCCAGAAAGAGGGAACAGGGCCTGAGATCTAGGACAGGGCCAGAGATAGACTTTGGAACTAGAGTGAGGAGTTAAGTCAGGAAGAAGAAACATAGTCTGAAAGATAGGACAGGGCCGAAGACAAACCAGACTAGCCAAGGGATTCCAGGCCAGAAAGAAGAGAGGATAGATGGCAGCCAAAGTCAGACTACAGTTCTAGGCTGTTCCAGTTCCTGTTTGCTTCTTGGAGAATGGCTGAGCTCCTAAGGTTCCTAAATTGTGTGAGGCTGCCATGGTCTGATTAACGCTACTTGGGCCTCATACCCGTTCCTTTTGCAGGCTGGTTACCCTGTTCCGTAATTGTCTTTAGGATCAGACTGGAACTAGCTCTCTGTTGCTAACTCTAGATCCTCTCATCCACTCTCTGTCCTCTGACTTTCCTGCCCCTTGACTTGGAGAAGCAGGCCCAGCCATTTCCACATCAGATTGGCTAGAAGAATGTGTTCCCACTCTGAGACCTCCTTTGCAACCCCCACAGAGTGCAAGTGCCTGCTTATCTCCTATGGCTCTGATCTTCGGGGGTTGGACTTTCCCAGTAAGACCAGCCCTTTGCTCCTTGGCAGATTATAGGGCAGGGGGCTAGGGTGATAACGAAGGGCCTAGATAAACTCTGGGCTTCCCTGGCTATCCCTGACTTCCTATACTCTTCGATTTCCTCTTACCCTACTCCCCAGGGGTGAGTATGAGGGACCCTGCAGGGATCAACAGTGGTAGACTGTCAGAAAGATTAAATATCCAGAGACCTGTCTTTAGGAGCCTATAGCTTGGTGCAGCTGAGGTATACTATTCCCCAGTCTTAGCTGTCAGGTAACTCAGCCCTCTGGAGCCTTTCTTTGTTTCTTCCTGAAGTTCCAAAAAGCCAGACTCACCCCTACAGTAGACATTCTGGTGTGCCAAGACCCCAAAAAACTTCTCAGATGCCAGGGGTTTGTGGGGTAGGCTGGGGGCTACAGTTTTGGAAAGAGTCTGGGGTGGGGGAATTTGGGAGTGCAGTTACAGTCCCCTTGTTTTGCTAAGAGTCTCCGGTCCCTTAAGCCTAGGCCCCATAAGCCCTAGCATCAGCTACCTAGGGTGTCTCAGATTCGGAAATGTCTTCTCAGAATGACGGGGCTTGTAGCACTGGGGGTGGGGGAAAGAGCCCCGGACAAGGGGGAGCCTGAGAGTTAAAAATAGAACGACTTGGGTTTCAGTTAGCAAACGTGAGGCTGGCAGCATGGAGGTGGGGGTGGAGATTAAGTGCTGTTTGCCCCAGCCCTGTGTTTCCCGTGAGACCTGGGAGTGAGTCACTGTGGAGATACTGACAAGTAGCCTTGTTACCCCTATCCCCTACCACCCCAGGGATGGATGCCTAAGCCCCTCCAGGTCCTTGAAGGAAGGGAATTTACGCTTCAGGAAACACTTGTTTGGATCTCAAAGTTGGTAGTGCCCATAAGGAAGGAGTGACTGAAGGAGGGTGTGGAATCTCCTTTTTAGGTCTTTGAGACTGTAAAGTGACTCAGGAAACTCATATGGTTTCCAAATTAACCCCCCACTTATCTATCAGTATTGCCTAGGAGAGAAGTTGCCCTACCTAGACTTGGAGGGAAATCTGGGATGACCTTGGGAGCTTTTTAACTTTGCAAATCAAGAGATGAGCAGATTCTCAGGGAGCAATCCAGAACAGGTTACCCTTGGAAGGCAACAGTTAGACCGAAGGTGTTGTAGACTAGGATTTGGGGATGCTGAGGTGGGACAGGTTGTTAGAGACAAGGGACTCACAATTTCACTCAGCTTTTCTACATAGGGAGAACTAGGCCAAGTTCCCCTGGCCAGGCTTCTCCACCCATGAGGGACTTGGGAAAGCAGGTATGTCAACAAACCAGAAGTTTTGTTGTAGATCCAAAATTTTCTCTTCCCCCAATCCTCCAGCCTTTCCTAATGAAGTAGATCTTCCAAGTCAGCCAGGGGTCAACCACCTGGATCTGGGAAGCAGGTTGGCTGCTGTCTCATTCTGGGGAAGGTCCAGGAATGGAATAGCTTCTGCTGGCCCCAACTTGGAGCCCTATCTCTGTAAGCATTTAGGGAACTCTTTCCTTGGCAGCCCTGAAGAGAGATCCTTCCAGCTCAAACACGCTATAAACATGGGACAGAAGAGAAATGAGAAGGCCACTGATGTCAGTCTCGAGTATTTACAGCATAGAGGCCCTGAAAGTAGCACAAAATATTTCTCAGTACAAGAGCTATAGAGTCAGAAGACATTCCTTAGGTGTCTACTGTGTGCCTAGCACTCTGCTGAGCTCTTAGTTATGCAAATGTAGATCTAGGGAATACAGTCCTCAGGAGCCTACAAAGCAGGTAATTCTAATTAATTAGAGAGCCCTGAGACTATGACAGGAGGGAAAGGAAAACTGCCAATAGCAGAGGCCCTAAGTAGCAAGTTAGATACCAAGAAGGTGTTTTAAAGGTTTGTGAGAAACTGGAACAAAAATAAGAGAATGACCAACCCAGAGCCCAGGTGATTTGCTCTGTTTTTGCTTTTCTGAATGGAGGGAGAGTACAGCCTGTGGCAATGGTACCTGTCATCCTAGGAACACTGGTTGGCCCTCATCCACTTTAGGAGGAAGGGAAGATAGTTAGTGACCATGTCTAGCCATGTGTAAGGTGAGGAAAGACAACTCCCTACAGTGTACCCCTATCGGTGTTCTCCTCTATGGTTCAGGAAATGTAAGAGATAATATGGAGGATATTGCTAGTCCAGCCTCTGCCAATCTCTTAGGACAATAGGCAGAGGAATAAAAAAAAAATTAGGCTATGGTTTGAGATGGAGTACTTTGGCATCTTCTAGAAACAGAGCCATAATAATTCATACCAGCATTAGATTAATAGGGCTTTAATGCGAGTGCCAGCATTCATTGGTTTTTGGGTTTTTTTTGCTACTCATAGATTCATGAGTATTTGTGATACCATTGGCATAGGGCCTGGGAGCCATGTCCCCAGAGAGTTTGCTTGGCCTCAGACATAACCCTCTGCTTCCAGGTCCCAGGATGAAGCAAGATTCCTACAGTGACAAATGTCTCTTCCCTCCAGCGTGTGGTTGGGGGTAAGGGGTGCAGTCAGCAGGGGCAGGATGGAAGGCATGTTTGTTGAACTGTGTTTCTAGTCCAGGGTATCCTGTTGATGGTCATAGACTTAGAGCTAGGTGGAACCTTAGAGATCAGTTCCTTTAATTTGACAGACAAGGAACCAAGATCCAGAGAGGTAGAGTCACTTGTCCAAGTTTGAACAGAGAGTAAAAACTGGCAAAGCTGAGATTTGCACCTAGCTTCCAAATCCAGCACTCTTTCCATTGCATGGATACCTTTGCCAACTAGCCAGCATCCCTGGCCTAGGGCATACTTTAGGGTACATCTGTCTTACGACTTGAGACAGGGAGTGGGAGTCATCTTCCCCAAGGAAATCTAGAAACATGTTGGTTCTTAGACACAAATCTGGGAGGTAGGAAGATTTTGTTCTAGGCAGTTTCAGACTGGTGTGGGGGAGGCGGTCGACTGTGGATTCCGGGGTAGGCATTAGAACTGGAAAAAAGTAAGGTTAGGCTAGAAGGATCAGGCAAGCTTACACTTTGAGCAGGTATCATTAAGGCAAGATGGAGAATCTGGGTCCAAATGTAGATGGTCAGAATGCAGACAGACAGGTCCATACCAAGAAGATCTAAATAATAGTGTCCAGAGCAAAGGAGGTCATTCAAAACTGAGCCAAAAATTCAGGAACTGGGAGATCTGCAGGAGCTGAACAACCAAGGCAAAGCAGTAAAGTAAACTATAAAACAGGAAGTCTATCAAGACCTTTAATAATATGCTATGGCTGTATATTAATATACTACATACTATTGTGTATAGGGCATCCTTGGCCTGGCGAGTTTATTTACTATCTGTAAGATTAATGACTAGGTCCTAGTTTTATCCCCTTTTATTAAGGGGGTTTGTTCTGTGAAGGATGGCCTCATGTGGGCTCAAGGCCACAAGTTCCCCACCTTTGAACTAGGAGATAGTATGGTGTAGTGCAGTGGTTCTCAACCTCTGGGTCGCGACCCCTTTGGGGGTTGAACAACCCTTTCACAGGGGTCACAGGGGTCGCCTAAGACCGTTGGAAAACACATATTTCCAGCAGTCTTAGGAACGGAGACACCATTCCTGTATCCATCTCCCGGCGGGTCCACCCACATGCAGATACGCCCACATACAAGTATTAAAGGGTCACGGCATTAGGAAGGTTGAGAACCACTGGTGTAATGGAAGGAACAATGAATTCAAAGGGACCAACCTGTTCAACCATTAACCCCCCCTCTACTTCCCAAGTACAGTCTCCAAAACAATTTAGAAAAACAGCTTCAAAAAGAGTGACTGTGACCAATAATGCATGTCAGCTCACAATCTCACAGGGAAGGTAAAAAAAATAAAACAAGGAATGACTTAGGCTCATTGTAATAACAGAAAACTTCCCAACAATTAGAAATATCCCAAAATAGAATGGGTTGTTGTTAGTTAGTGGGTTCCCCTCACCCAGCTCTCAGAGGTCTTCAGACAAAGGCTGGATGACTGCTGGTCTGGAGAGTTGTAGAAAGGATTCTTATTCAGGTATGAGTCCACAATGTAGCCTTTGAAGTCCTTTCCAACTCTGTGATTGTGTGACCCTAAGCAAGTCACACCTCCTTGATTCCTCATATCATTCCTCATACAACAAGGTCCCATAAATTCTAGATAGTTTGACTAGATGATCCCTAAGGATCCTCTCCACTTCAAATCCTAGGATTCACTCCCCAGCTTGGTTGATTTGAGGCCTGCTGGTAGAGCTGGGTGGATATATCCTTGATTTAAGAAAGGAATAAAAAGATAGAATAGCTTAAAACAGAGTTTTTTAAAAATAAGTTTTATTTTGTTTTTTGTTTTTGATATCACAGTCATACCACCCCCACCCAATGAGCCCTCTCTTGTAACAAAGAAAAACAATTAATCAAAGCCAGGCTTACATAGTGATATCATATGCAACAGCCTGCACCAATAGTCCCCAAACCTAGCTGATGAAAGGAGGGAGGCACATTTCTCCATCTCTTTTCCAAGGCTGACTGTTAATTACAGTTACTCAGTGCTCAGTTTAATTTTTTTTTGTTCTTTTCAATTAATTACACTATTGTTGTAATTCCATATTTTTCCCTTTTTTGTTCTGTTTACTTAACTGTCATTTCAATCCAAATATTCCCATGTTTCGGTATACACGAATGACCCATTACACTCTTACACTACAGTTATTCAGCACTTTCCCAATTGATGAGGTTGAAGATGTATCCAGTGTTTTGCTTTGTGGTTTGGTTTTGTTTGGTTTTGTTTTTTTCCTTACCACAAAAAAGGTGTCGCTGTGAATATTCTGGTATACTCAAGACCTTTCTGTCTTTGACCTCCTTGCTCAAATAGGATCTCTGGGGCAAAGAGCATGAAGTGCAAAAACTGACTTTTTTTTGAGTATTTCCAAAATATTTTCCACAACGGTTGGACCAATTTGCAGTGCTGTTAGCAGCATATCAGTGTGTTTTGCTTCCAACAGCCCCTCTAACATTATCTGTTTCTATCTTTTGTCATCTTTGCCAGTTTGCTGAGTGTGAAGGGAAACCTCAGAGTTGTTTTAATTTGCATTTCTCTTATTATTAGTGATTTGGAACAGCCTTTATATGTTTGTTGATAGTTTGCAAATCTTTGAAAATGGCTTGTTCATTTCCTTTTGACCAGGGACAGGTTTTGACACTCATGTACCCAAAACTTGATTAAAATAGTAAACATGTTAGGTAGACATCACAGCAAACTTCCCAGTTCACGGCCGTAATATGCTGGAAGGGGAGAATGCAGACTGCCCCTGGAGATCTTTAAGAACGGAAAGGCCCCCAACGCTGGCTAGCTTATGGGATAGAACTGTTTTGTGAAAGTTCTGTCAGGATAAGAACTCTCTAGATATCTTGGCGAAGAGAAATCTCAGGAATACTCACCAGAAGACTATGGGTTCCAGAGCCCTCATAGAAGAAGTCCTGATTAAGACCTCTCCTTGTGAACACCCATATGAAGTAACCTTGTGTTTCTTATCCTCTGTTCTAGCCCCCATTTCATCTTCCAATTCACTGGGAGAAAATCTGTGGCTCAAGGATGGTAGGAAATGGGGAAATTAAAATCTGGCCTCAGGCTCTTACTAGCTATGACTCCAGTTAAGTCACTTAGCCCGTGTTTCTATCAGTTTCTTCATCTGTGAAATGGAGATGATAATAGGACCTTCGAAAGACCCTGTTTTTCATGTCTGGGACTGACCACATCGTTGGCTTGCTTTCATCTCCGTGATGTCCCTGACCTTATCCTTTACAGCATCCTGATTTTCCCTAGGGCACAATGACTCGGGTTTGGCAGCTTCACCATCTCTGGCATATGCCGACTGGGCAGTTCCCAGCACTTGCTGCCAATAGGATTGATCTGTGTTCCTGATCCCTCCCCCCCACACACACACTATTCATGACCAGCTCGTGGCCCTCGCCCTAACACACAGTATTTAACTACTTTGTGTCTTTTCACTCTATTCTGCATCTTTCTCTATATGTACTTATCTCTCCTGTTAGAATGTAAGTTTTTTTGAGGGTGGGTATAATTTCTATATCTGAACCCCCAGGCACCTCACACATGGTCTTGCATTTAGTAGGTGCTTAATGAATGCTTATTGACTGATAAATACTTGCTTAATTGATGCCAGGGGGTGAGGAGCCAAGGAGGCCTTTCGCCCACCCCCATGGAGCTCTCTCCCACTGTCATGGTTACAGCCACTTCCTGTTTGACTCACCCTAAGCGGGAGCAAAAAGAAGGGGCTGGGCAGGCTCCCAGCCAACGCTGCTGGCCTCGTGGGGCTGTTTACAACAGCAGCATGTGGGATTCCCAGAAAGAGGCTCCAAACCGGACATCCTGAGGTAGCAAAATACCCAGGTGTCACAGGCTAAAAATAACTGTCTTGCGGCTGCCTCAAAGGTGGCTGGCTCACAGGGGGTTAGGGTACAACAACCCACAGGGGGAGAAAGCTACTCCTGCCCTACCTGCCTGCCACAGTTTCCCAGACTGCTGTGTTTCTGGCTCCCTTGGCTCAGCCGGACCCTCCTTTGTGGCAGGAATGTGCTCCCATTCTTTTACCATGGATCTAGTTAGCACTGTCCCTCTGCACTCCTAACTGACAGGGGTTCCACTCCTGCTGACAGGGTAAAGTGGGATGCCGGCCCCTTGGCCCCTATTTTGCTCCATTGTCAGAGGAGCTGACTCTCCTTGATGACTAATGTAACTACCCTCATACTAAGCATGAAAGAATCAGGAGGCATAGACAGACCAGTGGAATTAGGTGGGCAGCATCATTACCCTGCCCCCACCCCCACCCCCAAGGTGCTAACTTGAGGTTCCATCAGGGACTCGAGGGTGGTGCAACAGAACCAGGGTAGACATGGGGAATATCTCTGACAGCCCCCTCCCACTCCCACCAAAAGGGGTATTGCTCCTGTCCCCATCTTTCCCACTGCTTCACCATCCCATGACCCTACCAGAGCCCTTAAGGCTGGCTTGCTTGTTCAGTAGAAAATTAGCATCACTCTTATTTATTATCACCAGTCCATCCTGTTTATATCTTTTTGGTGCATTTGCACATTGTCACCTCCATTAGACAGAGCTTCTTGAGAGCAGGGACTGTCCTTCTCTTTCTTTGTATCCTCAGTGTTTAGCACAGTGCCTGGCATAAGTAGGTGCTTAATAAATGCTTATTAATTGACTGAGCATCAGTTGTTCTGAATTGTTCAAAATATATTCCTATATTTTGTCCTTTTTTTGGTTGTTTTTCAGTCATATCTGACTTGTCAGGACCCCATTTGGGGTTTTCTTAGGGTTTACTGGAGTGGTTTGCTATTTCCTTTTCTAGCTCATTTTACAGATAAGTAAATTGAGGCAAACAGGGTTAAGTGATTTGCCCAAGGTCACACAGCTAGTAAGTGTCAGAAGCTAGGTTTGAACTCAGGGAGAGGAATCTTTCTGACTTCAGGATCGATGCTCTTATCTGCTGCACCACTTAGCTAATTTGAGGCAGATATGCTTCAATTCATCTCATAAATTAAGCCTACATTTATTAAGTGCCTATATATGAGACACTGTACTGAGAATAAAAAAGATGAAAAAATTATTCTTAAGAGCAAGAATGTCTTTTTTGTCTTTACGTCCCTTGATTGTTCTGAGCTTTATTTAGTTCCTTTATAAAATTAAGCAGTCATACTAGATCCGTTCTCTTTTAGCACTAAATTCTAAGATCTTATTCCCCATCTTCACTCTGTTCTCAACCTTCATCCCTGTCCACATCAGTTGGCTTGTGTAAAACAGAAATGATGGCTGAAGGACCAACCAACCAACCAAAAAGCATTTATGTAAGGACTCACTAGGTGCTAAATTTGCAAGTGAGACAGCCCCTTCCCGAAGGACCTTGCATTCTGCTAGGGGAATAGAACATGTTCTCAGAGAAATACTGGATATATACAAAATAAATACATAGTGAGGGAACTAACAACTGGGAAAATCTGGGGAAGAATTTCTTTTAATAAGGTGATACTTTACCTGAAACTTGGAGGGAGACAGAAGTTGCCTGAGGCAAAGATAAGGAAAGGAGAGCATTCTAGATGGAGAAGACCACCTTGCCAAGGCACAGGAGCAGGAAATAGAATTCACAAGGAAAGCAAGTAGGTCAGTTTGATTGGAATGTAGCATGTGTAAGGAAAAATGAGTAGTTAGTTGAGGAGATAGATGATGAGGGTCCACACTAGGATGACTGTGATGTGCACAGAGAGGAGCTGAAGAAGGATCAGGAGTGAAAAGGGGGGCACAGAATATGGAGGATAGAGAAGTGGGAACAGAGCTAGGGAGAAGACTGGAACAGGTAGGGATGGGGTGGGGGTGGGGGAGCATTGAACAAGAGTAAAATAGAGGCAGTGAAGAAGAAACAGAGTAGGGGGGATGAAGTAGGCAGAACACAGAGAGATGGAAAGAAATGGAGCCAGGTGGAGAACCTGTAGCAGGCAGGTTCGGGTAGTAAAGGAAGCTGGGAAATGGCCATTTATGGCAACCTGGTTTTATGTGATAAGAGGTTTCCCTAGCAGCTCCTGGCCCTTTGAGTTGAGAAGATTACACAGCAAGAAGTGAAAGTCCTAGGCCTAAATATTAAGAAACCTTCTCCATGAAAGACAAAAGCCTTCTAGAGGTTATTATCTGTTTCTTCACCCAACTCCCTTCCCACCCTTTACCCTGTTACAGGAAGAATAGCCCCTTTCTTAGCACAGACTATCCCTTAATTTCCTGTATTACTGTCACACAGGCCTGGGAGGCAGGATTTCTAAATCCATCTTGAAACCAGCTCATGCCTGAGATTTCTTGTTTTCCTCCTCGCTCTGGCAGGGAAATATTACTGAGTAAACATGGTACGATAGAAAAAAATCCTGGATTGGAAATCAGAAAGTGTGGGTTCAAATCCCACCTGTCATCATCTGGGAGACCTTGGGTAGGTCACTGAATATCTCTGGGCCTCAGTTTCTTCACTTGTAAAGTGAGGGGTTGGACTAGATGGCTCGTAAGGGCCCTTCCAGCTCTAAATTCTTATGACTGTTCTCACCTCTTAGACTTCCCCTTCCAATCAAAAAGTGGAGACAAGCTCCAGGAGGAATGGAAGGGGAGTAAAGCCAGAACTCTGTTTTTTCTCCCCTCACTGGGGGCAGTGATCACCTCTGTGATCCGGGTCCACCTGCCCCTTTGCTCCTGGTTGGCTGATTGAGGGGTTTGGGGTCTAGGAAAGGAGCTGAGCTTTTAAGTGATATGCACCACAGAGTGCAGTCAGTGAAGTGTCTGTTATGGAACACAGCCCATAAGAGAAGCAGTTGACCAGATAGAGTTCAGAAACAAAGGCAAGTTCTTGAAACTCACTGGATAAATGTTACTGTCAGTATAGTGTTTTTTCTCTAACATCTCTTTTTAAACTGCTGAGTGAGTGAGGCTAAGGCCAGGAGCTTGGAGCACCAATCAGAAGCTGGAGAAGAAGATGATGACAAGGGTTGACAGGGCTGGGGTTGGAAGACATGTTGCCACTGGGGCTGTTTGCTGCTATTTGGGGCACTGCTATAATGTATGGTTGAATCTATCAGAGCAAGATGAGACACAAGCTCCTGGGGCTGTCTGGTTCAGTAACTATATGGCCATGTACCCCAATTGTGGGGTAAGGTAGGATATTTCAATGGGTACAACCTCAGCAAAACCTGGACACCTTGAGTTTCAAAATCTCCAAGGAGGGAAAGTAAGGTTCATCTTTGGGACACTATAAGAGAAGAAGAAGAGAGAAAGGAAGCTAAAAGGAAAGATCTTTGGAGACAGAGAATCTTCTGCCACAGGTTGCTGTGATTAGTTGGGTTGGCCATACTTTGCTCCTTATACTGCCTCATCCCACCCTCAGCCTACGGCCTGCATTTTTCTCATTCCCTGTATATTCCCATTTACTTGATCATTGTTTCAGTTCTTCTTAAGAGCAGGTAACATTTCTTTGGAGATGATAAGAGGGCAAGGTATCCCAAATTCAACACCAGACTAAGAATCAAGTGTTTACATTCTGGTTCTGTCTGGTACTTCAGAACCTTAAATGAATTGTTTTTCCATTCCAGGCCTTTGTTTCTCCCCTCTGTGACAAAGGGAAAAAGGTGTCTGCCAGGGTTCCCTTTCTGTCCCGGTATGGCTTCAGACTTCCTAGCTGAGCACGGCATCCGAGGGTGCCAAATGATTTCACCAGGAATTGCTTTCAGAAAAGCAGTTCTAGTTGCCAGCACATAGGGTTTTTTTGAGCATTGTTTATAGCCTAGGTTGTCAGAAAACATCCTTTTCAAGCCCAGTAACAAACACTTCAGAGTTCAGGGCCATTGATTCTTTTCCTCCCTGGAGGGAAAGCATGGTACCCGATGTGTGGAGTTACCAGGCCTGAGCAAGAGCTCAGGGAAATCTGGCTGAATTCCAGGGCATCAAAGCTGGTGACATTCACTGACCTGGTGTGGTTGGGCTGGGACAAAGTGGAGGAATAGCTGAGAGAGAGTGATTGATGACCAAACATGCCCCACAGAGTCAGAGCTAAGGAGACCTTTCCTTATGGATAGATGTTTATTTGATGTGGCTTGTCTTTCAAGAATCTCGGAAGGCCAAGGGCATTCAGAACCTCATCTTCTCTGGGGAGGTGATAGGGTAGAGCTTGTTTGGAAAAATGGAAGTGTTGGTAGATTCCAGAGTGGGAGAAGAACTCTCACTTGGGGAGGAGCTCACATTGTCAAAGAAAATGCCAACTTCTAACGATCTATGCTGATCTGAGAGCAGGTAGCCAGGAAGGAGTATGTGTATCAGTTGAACAAATACCTATTGGGTGTCTGCTATTAGTAGCCCTCTGGCCCTATACTGTTTGAGAGAAGCTTAAAATCTGGAGAGACAAAAGGAATAGATTAGAAAGAATACAACACCAGTAGTTAGAATGCCCAGACTCGTAGTACATGATTCTATGGGAAATCATTAAGATTGTTGGAAGTCAAGTGATCAGTGTGTACTGAATGGTCCAAGAAGGCTATAAAGAGGAGGTTTGTGGCTTTGAAAGACAGATAGGTAAGGAGGAGTGCAGCTCCAGCAGTATGAGTTAAAGCACTGAGTCAGGAATGCTTTTGGTATGTTTGGGAGGCTGAACAAGTGGGGGGAAGGAGGGAGTGGACAGTGAAGGGTAGGGATATTTCTATACCCTCTTATGTCCTGAGCTCCCACCCCCTAAGTAGTACGGTGCCCTCAGGGAGTTCTCTGACCTCAATATTTGGAAGTAGCTGCTGCTAAGAAGGAAACCAGAACAAAGCAGCACTAGCCAGTGGGCTTTCTTAAAACATCCCACCCATCTCTTTGGGTAGTACTAAGATGAGCTGAGTGTGTCCGCCTAGGGCCCCGTTCCCTCTTGCTCCTTCCTGAGTCCCTTTGTCCCCTCTCCCATCTCTCACCCTTTCTCCAGGTTTGAGCTGAGCAGTTTTACTTTGGGGAAGGCAAGAGATTATTCAACGTCCACTGGCTAAAGAATTTTGGAACTGGTACCTTTCCAACCAGCCTCGGTACCTCTGCCTGACAACCTTTCCCTAGGCTTCAGCTTCAGGGCTCAGTCTAAGATTACAGTCAGAAGTGGGGCCTGGGAGAGGCTGTTCTTATCATTCTGTGCATCCCTGCCCTTTCCCTTAAGTTTGTTCCCTGGCTTTGGCTCCTTCCCCTTCCAACACCTCTCCCAAGTACACAGACCTTTGCCTCTGCCCCATTCTTCCCTGGATCTTCTTTCTCCAGAAGAGGTCTCGGATGCCAAGTCTGAATGACTTTTGGGCTTTGCTCCAACTTGAGGGCCTTATAGACTCCAGGCATGAAGATGAAGTGGTTGGGTGCGACAGCTCCCTGTGCCAGGGAGAGACTAACTTTGTAGCAAGGCAGGTGGGGATGGGGATGGGAGGGCCTCCTCGGAGGGAATGGGAAGGTCAGTGAGAGGTGGCTCTAGTCTAAGGGTTCTGTCCCCAGTATCTCAAGTTATCTCCTGCCCTGCCACTTAAACCTCACGTCCCTTCTAGTTCTCATGCCTTCTCTGACTCATCTTCAGCTTTCCTAGGGCTTATTTCTCCAGCCTCCACTACTGACTGGCATTTTTACTTCAGCCTTTTCTTCCAGACCTAGCAGGCTGGGCTTAAAGTCTGAGCTCCAAACCTGACTTTGCCACCAACTTGCTGTGTGACTTTGGCCGAGTCACCTAACATCTCTGAGCCTCAGTCTCCTTATCTGTAAAATATGGATAATAATAATTCTAATATCTACTCATAAACCTTGTGAGGACTGAGAGGTAAATACTTTTTTAATGATTAAATGTCACACAAGTATAAAGTATTATTAGCTTGAGAGGTAAAATAGTGTTGGAGAGCCAGCCAGGGTTTTATATGTCATGGACCTCTTTGGCAGCCTCGTGAAACCTATGGAGGATGAATGGATGAATGGATGAATGAATGAATGAATGAATGAATGAATGAAGCAATTACTATGTGCAAGACAGTTCCTGCTCTCAGGAAAACTCACCTTCTAATAAGGACGGTTTCAGCTGCTGGCCAGATGGAAAAGCCCTGGTCCTTAGGGTGCAGCGACAAAACAGGTGGTAATTCTGCTTCTCTAATGCCATTTCTACTGATAAAAATCATATCAATTTCTGGTGTTATATCATATGACAATGCCAAGGACTTGGATGCCAGAGTAATATTTCTAAATGTATAGTATAAAATATATAGGATTACAAAGGGAACCAATTATACTAAAATGGGATTATCAAAATATTTTTTAAAATAAGTTCATGAACCTCAGGAAAAGAACCCCTGGGCTAGATCATCTCTATGGTCTTTTTCCAGGTCTAGATTTTGTGATCTTCTGTCCATGAAACTCCTTTGGATGTGTGGGAGAGAGGGCTGAGAAACATGCTCCCAGCCCACATATCTGTATTTGAGGAAAGGAAGAGACATAGTACCTCCTCTTTGACTGAGACTCCAGGTTTGTGGGAGCTCAGACTGATGTGAGGTGGAGGTAAATAGAAAGCCCCAGAGATCCCCCAGTATTGGTCCTTTCTTTTTTTTCTTTCTGCCCTAACATAGCACAATCCCTCCTTAATTTCATTTTCCTCTCTGCAGCTTCCTCACTCATCTTTCTCTTTGCAGATGGGACCCAGGTGAGCCCTGGCCCCCAGTATTCCAGCCCCCCTGGCACAGGTAAGAGCTGAACCTCAAGGTTGGGGAATTAGAGGAGTGCTACAGGCAGGGCACGAGAAGAATAGGAAACTGAGGGACAAGAAAAGGAGGGGAGGCAAGCCTTTAGGGAGAGTGGAATGGAGATGTGAGAATGGGATTCTAAGCTTCAGGTGACTAAAGAGAAAAGTTGGCTTATTTCATGGGGAAAAATTGAAGAGTGGGGCTTTTCAAGCTACTTCTCATAGGCTATTCCAGATCTCATCCCTGATTAGAGGGAGCTCAATACAGTGGAAAAAGATAGAGGTTCTCCTTATCTCTACTGAATCTATTAAGGGGACAGGGTGGAGAGGTGAGGAGAAGGGTACTGTCGATGCTCTGTTCTTTAGGCTTTGGTAGGTGGAACATCAGTTTGATCCTCGTGTAGGAGGTTATGTACAATTTGTCCATTTCTTGCCGTTCCCCACCTCCTGCTCTACAACTTCGTTGAAGCCCCAGGGTTTCATTTTTTTTTTGCTGGTAGGCCACCCTGGGAGGGGTCAGAACCAAACATTATTGAGTATGTTTTATTTTTATATATGTGTGTATATATGTAGCTTTTTCACATACATAATCTCATTTGATTTTCACAATAACTCTGTGAAGAAAGAAGGGTAAATATTATTATCCACATTTTATATGTGAAGAATTTGAAACTCAGAAAGGTTACTTGCCCAAGATCAACCAGCATCCAGTAGCAGAACTAGAACACCAACGCAGGCCTTCGGGCTTCAAGTCCAGTGACCTTCCCACTATAGCTCTGTCTTGTGCCCCCACCCTCACCCCCCCAGCCATCTGAAATCTTGACCTGTGCCCCATCCATCACTTCCTCAATCCTTCCCACTTTCAGATCCATCCTATGTTAGGCAGGTTAGGCCATGAAGGTACAGGGTTCATCTGCTGAAAAAACTGAGTGAGCATGAGATCTGCAAAGAGAAGAGGTAGGGGCCAGATAGCAAGTGCCAAGTTTCTAGACTGGGCTAGGTGTGCCCAGAGCCCTTGGACTCGCTGTTAAGTCAATCAGCATTTATTAAGTGCTTATTAAGTGCCAGGCACTGTGCTTAGCACGGGAGATACAAAGAAAGGCCAAACAAAAAAGCATAGATTTAGTCAGGATTGAACCATTTCTAAGAAGTTGGCTTTTCCCTTCTCTCTCATCAGTGGGGGTCCTGAGCAAATCTACACAGCTTTATGTTACCTCTAGCCCCCAGAACTTAAGGAAATATGTGGATTTGGGGAGTGCTTCAGGGGACAGGCTTTAGTCTCTGGGAAACCTGGGAAGCTTATCCTGAAGCAAACTCCCAAGACCATAGAACAGCCATCTAGTTTCTTTGGGATGACAGAATCATAGATTTAAAACTGGCAGGAACCTTACAGTTTATCCAGGCCAACCCCCTAATTTTATAGATGAACCCTAAAGAGGTTCAGTGGTTTTCCCAAAGTCATATAAGTTTGTTGTTGTTCAGTTGTGTCCAACCCTTTGTGGCACCATTTTGGGGTTTTTTGGCAGAGATACTAGAGCCATTTCCTTCTCCAGTTAGATGAGGAACTGAGGCAAACTAGGTTCAGGGACTTACCCAGGGTCACACAGGTAGTAAGTGTTTGAGGCCAGATTTGAACTCATAAAGATAAGTCTTCATGATTCCAAGCCTAGTGCTCAGTCCCCTCTCCGCCTTGCTAGTAGTAAGTAGCAGAACCAAGATTTGACCCCAAGTCCTTTGACTCAAACTCCATTGGTCTTTGTACTGAACCACAGAGCTGGAAAGGCTTGTAGAGATCATCTAATCTTAACCTGGAGCTAACCCAGAGAATCCTTCAAATTGGAAGGGGAAAAATACTGCATTTTTGTTTTCACAGTCCTCTAAATGAAATTTCCTTCAATATTTAAAAACATTATTCTGAAAAAAGGTACATAGGTTCTCTCCAGGCTGCCAAAGGGGCATCTAATCCAACCCTCCTATTTTACAGATTGAGATACAGAGGTACAGAGAAGTATGATGACTACCCCCTCCCCCCCAGGTACCATGGCTAGTTAGTAAAAGAGCCGGGACTAGAACTCTCGGTTCCTGACTCCTAAGCTAGGATCCTTCCCATTATGCCATACTGCCCCACACCTTTCCATCAGCCCCTGGCAACCTGGCTCCTTGTGAGGTGTCAGGCTTTGAGGAAACTCGACTTTGCAACATTTGCCATCCACTTGGAGGAAACCTTTTTGCCAGGTAATGTGGCACGAGGGACTGAGCACTAGCTGCCCATCAGGAATTACCTGGGGGTAATTCACTTCACCCCCCAGTGCCCCAGGCACTTCTCTCAGATGAAGAGTGCTGATCTGCTTTGACAGAGCAAGTCGAAGTCCCTTTTAAGGTAGCTCCCTACATTGTGAATGTTCCCCTCCAAAAAAAGGTGGTGGTGGTTGTTTTTCATTTAAAATTTTTAAGAAGACAGAAGTCTCCTCTTTTGGAAGGCTTCTTCAGTTCTTTTCTGTGTTACCAGGTAGGACAAGCACTACCCTCCACCCTCTACAACCTTTCCCTTTTCCTGGATACTTTCTCTCCCTCCTGCCCTCCTCCCTCCCTCCTCCCCACCCTGAGCTTCTCTGACTACAGGGACCGGCTGTGCTTGGTGGAACCTGCTCTGGGAGCTGGCTATAAATAGCCATTTTCACCCAAGACCTTGGCAGGGTTCCCAGCACCATGGAGGGGCCGGCCTGGCAGTGGGTGGGGAGGGCACTCCAGGAAGAGACAGCTGTGCCTGTAGTCCCTGCTGTGCCACTGGGCACAGAGGGCACTGGAGGATGCAGGCACTATATTAGCACAGGTCTAAATGAACTGAATGATTCATTTTTGTGGCCAAAATTGCCCCCAGTAACTCAGGGGTCAGAAGTCTGAAGAACTGTAAATTGGAGGTGCTAGACACTTAGCCTGTTCACATGAAGGCCCTCTCCATTTAGCAGATGGCAAAAACAAGGCCCAAGAGAAATAGTTTAGGTCCTACTACACTGGTGGAGGAGTTGAATGGGTCTATACCAGACTCCACTACCTCCACATTTAGCCCTTTTGAAGTCTGCTTCTACTGAGAATGGGCCCTTCAGTTCTAGGGAAAGCAGGATTCATCACAGGGTGAAAGAAGGATTGGAGGAATGTGAGGCTGAGGGCCAGAGGGACTCACTCCCCAACTCTAGAGCTCACTGGCTGTTGCAGGAAGGCTACAGTTCTAAGCTGTGGTGTATGAATGGTGTGGGCAGGCGAGGTGATCAGGGCAGCTCTCCTGCTCCTTATACAGTGTTTTCCTTGTGTCTCCAATTCATGTCCTCAGCCAGTTCCACCTTGCGCCCAGCACTGCCAGTCCCTCAGCTCCAGCCCATGGACCTTCGGGTGGGGCAGAGGCCCCCTGTGGAGCCTACATCAGAACCAACTCTGCTGGCCCTTCAACGCTCCCAGCATCTGCACCACCAGCTCTTTCTTGCTGGTCTACAGCACCAACAGGTTGAACACATTCAGGTAAGTCTCTTGCGGGGCCTTAAATACATCCCTAGATATATAAATATGTCCCCCCCACACCCACACATTAATCCATAAGTGTGTCCCTCAAGCCATCTCAGCCCATTACTGCCCCCCTCACTGTCCTGACTTCTTTCTCCATCACTCCATCCCCAGCTCTCCCTGGAGACTCCAGTGCAAGAGGCACCAGGAGGCCATCAAGAGCAGGAGCTGAGGCAGCTTCTCCACAAGGACAAGAGCAAACGGAGTAAATAAAGGAAGCCTCTTCTTGGCTCTCACCCCCAGATGCCCCTGACCTAGCCTGGGGCAAGCACCAGGGCTGGCTTTTCCTGGTTGTCTGTGTCTTTGGCGGGAAGCGGGGGACAGGGGGGAAGGAGGCGTTAGAAATTCTTTGGTCCTGTCCATCCCCGTGTCAGCCCTCACACAGCAGTTTACCTGGCTCTAAACCTGTGTGTGTGTTGTATAACTGTATTTGTTGGCTCTGAGAGAGACAGAGGAAGAACAGAAAGGCCTGGGGGATGGGGAGGGAGTTCCTGGTACATGTAGTGCTGGGGGCCTGAGCTGGGCAGTGGACAGAGAGTGTACCAGGAGCCCACCCACCTACTCCCTCCCTCCCTCCAACCCCCCTATCCCCTTACCCCCTACGCCCTACCCCTAATAGGTGCTGTGGCAAGCCATGCTGTGAAGCAGAAATTGGCTGAAGTCATTCTGAAGAAGCAACAGGCAGCATTGGAAAGAACCACTCATTCCAACATCCCCTTCAGGTGAGTCCCCTCCCCTGCCCCCACCCATGTTCATTAACTCCCTATTTCTAACAAAAAAGCTATGACCCCAAAAGCACACACCAACTATCCCCCCACACCCCTCTAGCTCTGATACCAACTGCCCCACAAAGAGAACATCCTGCCTCCTCAGACATACGTTCCTAACACATACACAACAGCAGCCCACTGCCCACAAAATCCCGCTCCTTTCAAGCGCAAGCGTGCGCGCACACGCACACACACACACACACACACAGCACAGCACAGCACAGTACTTAGGGCAGGTGCGTCTCCACTGTCAGGAATGGTCTGTGCCCCATTGGTCTGACCACCTCACCCAAGCCTCAAAGCCTCCAGAATGTTAGATAATAGTGCACAGAATCACTACTTCCATCCACTGATGAATGACATAAGTAAGCATTTGTCGAGTGGCTCCTGTGTACCAGGCATGGTTCCAAGCCATGAAAATACAAAGACAAAAATTACTCCCTGCCCTCAGGGAGCTGCTTCTATTTCATTAGGGGAAACATGTACACTTTTGAAGATATACAAAATACATACAGGTATTAGGGAAGGGGGCACCAACAGCTGGGGAGGATCATGAAAGTCCTTATCTTATGGCGGAGATGGCACTTGGGCTTGAAGGAAGCTAGATTTCTGAGAAGCCAGAGAGGAGGTCATCCCAAGCAAAGGAGACGGCATATTCAAAGGCATGGAGGTATAATGGTATATGTGAGGACAAGGTCTGTTTGGCCACTGGACCCGAGAGTACATAATACTCTACATATAAAAAACCTGGAAAAGTAGGTTGGAGCCAGGTTATGAAGGGTTTTAAATGTCAAACAAGGGAGATTATATTTGATCCTAGAGGCACTAATAAGGAGCCAGAGGAGTTGATTGAACAAAGGATCCCATTGCTCTAGGAAGATTTCCAGCAGCTCAGAGGGGTCTGGTTTGGAGAGGGGAGAGACTGAGGCAAGGAGACCTACTGTGCCACAGTACTGCCCTCTGGAGCCTAGTACAAGTGGTCAGCCAGGGGCTGTTCTTCAGAGAAGCCATGGGCTGGAGTCTGAGGACTGAAGTTTGAGTCCCACTTCTTCTACTTCTTACCTTGTGACCCTGGACAAGCCAGCTCTCTAGACTCCAGTTTCCTCATTCATGAGGAGGTTGAATGGTGCAGAAGGAAGCAAGTTAGTGTTCACATCCTGACTTGGCCATTTACGTGACCCTGAACCGTGCCTTTTTTTCACTGGGCCTCAGTTGCCTCTTGTGTCAAATGAGGGTTGGTTTCAATAATGTCTGGCTTCTCTTCTAGCCTTAAATCCTATGATCCTGTGAACTAGACACAGGACATTGCCGAGACCCATTGATGCCCTTCTGGGATGATACGAAATCACATTTATAATAGTGCCGACTATGGACTAGGAACTGCGCTACAGGCTTACAACTAATATTCTATCTGATCCTCACAATGCCTGTGGAAGATAGGTTATTCTCTCTTTACAGATGAGGAAACTGAGGCAAATAGTGGTTAAGTGACTTGTTCAGAGTTGTATGCCTAGTAAGTGTCTGAGGTCACATCTG
The DNA here is from genome assembly GCA_028646515.1 of Pseudochirops corinnae. Lineage (NCBI taxonomy): Eukaryota > Metazoa > Chordata > Mammalia > Diprotodontia > Pseudocheiridae > Pseudochirops > Pseudochirops corinnae. The sequence continues at coordinate 366,549,357 of CM053585.1, forward strand.
AACTCAGGTCTTCCTAACTCCAAGCCTGGCAGTCTATCCACTGCACCACCTAGCTGCCTCAGAAGCTGTCTTCCAGAAGCTCGTGGTCCCTGCTCTGCTCCCCTCCCTTCCCTGCCCCCAGGTCCCTGGCCTTGCACCCTGCTCTCTCAGCCTACCTGGGAGACCCCCAGTGGAGTCAGTTTTGCACCTCCTAATACGTGGCACCTGAGACATTGGAAGTTCTGGTAGCTGATGTAGCCTCAGTACCCAGGTGGATGAGATCACATGAAAGGCTTCTCAATGCCCTGTGCAGTTATATACCTGCAGGCATTAGGGTCCCAGCTATTTTGGAGCAGCTTGAGCATCTTCTCCACAGAACCCTGGGGTCTCTAGAAACAGAAGGAGCGCCCCCCACTGTGCTGAACAGCTTCCTGCCCACAGTTCCCACTCTGCTCAGTGACTCCCCAGAACACTTTCCCCTGCGTAAGACAGGTGAGCTTGGGAGAGAACCAGGGGTGGTGGTGGCTGGGAGGTAAATGAGGGAAGAGATAACTCTGGTCAGGGGATATGAGGGCAGAATTGAGAGGGAAGGAAACGTGAGGGGAGGGATAGAGTCCATGAGAGAGAGTATAGGCTCTTTTTTGCTATTCCCCTTACTCCTTTGGAGGGAGAGGGACAAAACCCAAAAGGGAGGGTCAGTGGAGGGGGCAGGGGCCCTAGGGTGATTCTAGTCCTCTCTACAGTCTCAGAGCCCAACTTGAAGCTGCGCTACAAGCCCAAGAAGTCTTTGGAGCTGAGGAAGAACCCACTGCTCCGCAAGGAGAGCGCTCCTCCCAGCCTTCGTCGGCGTCCCACTGAGCCTCTTGGGGGTGAGGGAGATTTAGGGAAGAGGAAGGGATCTTTCCAAAGCAGGCCAGGCATCAGGCAGAGGTTCCCTGAGGTTGGAGATGGGGGGTGGGACTGAGGTTACTGCTGCTCTATCCCCCACTTCAGAGAAAAGAGAGTTTTAGCAAGGAAATGAAGACCTGACTGACTTTGGGGCTGGGGCTTGGCAGGGAGCAGTGATTGGAAAAGATTGAGGAGTCCGTTCTTGGACAGAAAGTGTGGAAGGGTGAGGAGGACTGCCTTGTTCCTCATCCTTGGACATCTCTTTCCTTTCCTCCTAATATTTTAGATTCATCCCCTAGCAGTAGCAGTACACCCGTTTCAGGTTGCAGCTCCCCCAATGACAGTGAGCATGGCCCCATACCTGCCATGGGCTCTGAGGTAAATACCCCATCCTTATCAAATACTGCTTGCTGGGCAACAATCATGGAACCCAGGGAGGGCCACTGGAGTACCTTCAAGCCTTTGGAACCCAACTAGGTGCCCCTTGGGAATTGAGGGTACAGATCCTAGAGAGAATGTGGGGGAGTCTGAGGGAGGTGGTCTCTCTTCCTGCTCCCCATGGCAGGAGCTTTTAGCCCAGAGGCTTCGACTACAGGAAAGTTCAGTCGCCCCATTTGCCTTGCCAACGGTGTCCACGCTTCCCGAAATCACCCTGGGGCTGCCTGCCACCACCAGGGTAAGTGACCAGGGCCCTTCCTCTGTACTCCAAGCCCTCTGTCCCGTCGTCCCAGCTCCTCCTTGCCATTCACTTCTTCCTCCTCTTCTCCATCTAGTCTTTCTCCTACTCCACCTCCTCCCAATCCAATCTTTATTCTACATTTCCTTTATTCTTAGCCTATAACTCAGTTCCTCCTTGACTAGTCTCCTCTTGCTCACCCTCTGCTTCTCTCCCAGGCTGATGGTGACCGAAGGACTCATCCTGCTCTGGGGCCCCGTGGACCTGTCCTAGGAAGCTCCCATGGTCCCCTCTTCCTGCCACCAGGCCTAGAGCCTGAGGCAGGGGGTGCTTTGGCATCCCACCTGCAGCCCATCCTCATCCTGGAGCCTTCAATATCTCATCCCCCACTGCTGACTGGTGAGGCCCCCTCTTGCTCCTGGGGAAGGTATTGGTGGGGAAGGGAATAAGTTACAGGAGAGCTGGTTCCTTTACCTTAATGAATATATAGTCAGAAGTGACTGGTCTTTTTCCAGAAAGATCCTTATACAATCTTCCTGCCAGCAGCCCCTACAGACCTCCTTGCTTAGCCCCTCCTCTCGATGCCCACATTTCTACTTGTCCCCCAGTGACCATGTCCTCTGCTCCTTCCTCCCTTCCCAACTGCTCGGACCTTCTGAGATGCTCCCCTTGCTTCCCTCCCTTCTTCATCCTATTCTCATTCTCTGTAGTGCCTGGGCTTGGGCCACTGCCCTTCCATTTTGCCCAATCACTACTCTCCAGCGAACGGCTTTCAGGCTCAGGCCCCCACACGCCACTGAGCCGGACTCGCTCAGAGCCCCTGCCCCCCAGTACCACTGCTCCCCAGCCACTAGGCTCCCTACAGCCCCGCCTGGATTGGCTGAAACAACACTCACAGCTGAGCAAGGTGAGGTGGGAAATAGGGTGGGGAGGGATGGGGGGGGGTCAAGGAGTACATCTAAAATGGGGTGCTAAGCTAGGCTACTGTGAGGTGAAAGAGGAGGGGGGAGTCTGGAGGGAAAGAGGCCAAGACCAGGGTGGGCTGGCAGCAGTTACTCTCAACTAGATAAAGTAGATTCAGTGGCAGGCTAAGCAGTTCAGGTTCACCCAGCCTGCCTTACTTCCTACCCTCTGCCTCACTGACTTCAGAATCACTTAATAGCCCTCTGGCATCTCTCTTCCCCAGAGACCAGCAAAACCAAGTGAGAAGCCTCGACTTCGGCAAATCCCCTCAGCAGAGGACCTAGAGACAAACGAGGCACCTGTCAGAGGCCCAGAGAACAGGGACCTCAGCCATGGGAAGCCTGAAGTTGGTGGTTCCACCTCCTCCCAGCAGCACCAGCAGGTAGACAGGCTCCACAGTTAGACTCCATGCCTACAGAGGTTTCTGGGGTGCCGTAGGAACACAGCCAGGACAGGATGGGAATGGGGAAGAGATGGGACCATGAGAGCAGGAAGCAGCTCCAGGGTACCAGTACCTTTCCTGCCTCACCACAACATCTGCTCAGCAGTGCCGTGAGCTCACACACAGAACAAAAATCTAACAGCCTTCTTATATAAAGACAGCCTTACCGCTCATCGCCACCAGAGGGTACGCAGTCTGAGTTTTGTCTCCAGAGGGATGTACTCTAAAGTCCATTCACATTTTCCCAGCCAGTCTCTTTTGTGACCAGCAACACGCATTTTTAGGACAGTTGGCAGGAGCTAGTAATAGAGTCTATGGCCATGGAACACAACCAGAGCTCATTTTCCCGTGTGGGCTGCGGACCTCTGGTCTTGGCCTCATTGATCCAGTATTCTAATTCTGTGTTCTAAAGTAACTAACCAAAGATTAAATACACATTTACCCTAAGTGAAGAGCACTGAGGAATCTCTATGCCCTTTCCAGATGAAAGACCTATGATTTGAGCAGGGCCACAATTTGTAAACACTGGAGTGCCCAGCTTGGGTTCTGACTCTGGGGTATGAGGTCTGGGTCTTTGTGAGATGACAACGATCAGCCCAGGCCTTTTTGAAGTTGGGGACACAACAAGGGAATTGGTAGCAGTGGGCAATAGAACCCATGGGTGGGGCTTTCTGGAGAAACTACATTAGGGTGGTTTAGTGAAAAGACTCCTGGCTCTGGAGTTAGAAAACCTGGGTTCAAATCCTATCTCTGACACTATAACCTTAAGGAAATCACTGAATATCCCTGGACCTCAGTATTCTCACCTGTAAAATAAGAAGGTTGGATCCTTCCAAGTTCCCTTCTGTCCTGTTATCTTGTGAGGTCTAGAACAGAGGTGTCAAGCTTGAGGGCTGACACATGCTGCAGGCAAAATTTCTAAGTGCACCCTGCTCCAACCAGGTTAAAATGTAATTGGGAAGTGTTTAACAAGATAAATAAAAATACAGTACAACATAGACAATGTTAATCTGAGGTTTTCTAGTCAATATGCAGCCAGCAGGGAACTGTTTCTATGAATTTAATGTCACTAGTCTAGGGGCAAGAGCAGTGTTTAGAGCTAGAGAAATCAAATTATTAAGAAGCCGTCTTCTCTTTCAGATATTCCTATGGGAACAGCAGCAACGGCTGTTGGGTCGATTTCCCAGGGGAAGTTCAGGTGACCCGCTGCTATTGCCCTCTACCCAAAGTGGACACCGGCCCCTGTCCAGGGCACAGTCCTCGCCAGCTGCCCCTGTCTCCTTGCCAACTTCAGAACCACCTAGTCAGGCTTTAGTCCTACCTTGCCCTGAGACCCCGGCCAGGACTCTGCCCTATACAACTGGTAAGACTGGGACTGGGACCAGAAAAAAAGACCATGGGAAAACGTTATTGGAAGGAAGTTGTGTGTGTGCGCGAGCGTGTGTGTGTGTGCGTGTGTGTGTGTGTGTGTATATGTGTGTATCTCGAGGTCAAGATGTGTCATGGATCCCTTTAGCAGTCTGGAGAAACCTGCAGTTCCCTTCAAAAACAGTGTTTTTGAATATGTTAGACAAATGTATAGGGTTACAAAAGAAAACAATCATATTGAAATACAGTTATCAAAATATTTAGGAAATAACATACCTCAAGTTAAGAACCCCTGCTCTTTATCCATACCTGTTCACGAATTCTGAAGCTCTGCTTGTCCATGTGTAATGCCCAGGAAAGATGCATTTGTCCAGCTCTGACATTGTGTTTGGTGTCCTGTATGTAGGATCCTTTCCCTTCCCAGCTGCCTTCTCTCAAGCTCTGTGAGATACCTGAGAACACAAGTTTTCTCTTCCCCCATCCATTGCACACTCTCTGAAGTAGCTTTATATATTCAATTTCAACAACAAAAGTATCTTTTAAAGACCTTTTATGTCCATGGCTGGGAAAACAAAAGTGAAAAGCCATCAAGAAGCTTAAAATCTACCAGAACGAAGGGGATACTTCATGTATGGAAATCAGTAAAATGGTGCAGTGTGTGGTGGATGGAGTGAAAGACATACCCAGTGTGCTTTTTTTGAACATTTTGCAGATGGAGGGAACCCTTGTGTAGGCTGGCAGGGAGGAGAGGGGTCAGAGGTGGCTTCATAGAAAAAGCACCACTAGAGAGGAACAGGATTTCAGTAGGCAGAACTGAGAAGGAAATATGTACCTGCTCCCCACTCCTCCAACAAGGGCCCCCAGTAAGCCAGAAGAAAAGAAGCCTGGGCATGAGGCAGCTCCTTTCTTCCAGGCCTGTCACTGTACCATTTTCTCTCTGTCTCGAAGCAGACTCAGATCTCTGGATGTGGCTAGGAAAACGAGATGGTCAGCTCAGTATTTATTAAGTGTACAAGATGCTGATGAAGTCAAGAGAATTGGTCCTGTGAAAATTACATTTCCCTGGGGGGTATATAGTATAAAAACATAGAAGTAAATATAAAATGTTGTTGTTTCCTACTTTTTGTGACCCCTTTTGGGATTTTCTTGGCAAAGATACTGGAGGGGCTTGCCAGTTCCTTCTACAACCCATTTTACAGATGAGGCAACTGAGGCAAACAGGTTAAGTGACTTGCCCAGGATCACAAAGCTAGTCAGTGTCTGCAGCCAGATTTGAATTCAGGGAGAGGAGTCTTCCTGACTCCAAGCCCAGCACTCTATCTACTGTACCACCTAGCCGCCCTTTAAATACAAAATAGATGCCAGAAAATACAAAGTGATTTCAAAGCACAGAGAACACTCACTAATCGGGGGGATCTGGAAAGCCCCATGTAGTAGGTAGCTCCTGAGCCATGCTTTGAAGGAAGGTAGAAATTCTAAGGGGCAGGGGGTACGTAGGGAGGATATGCCAGGCCAAGGGCACAGACAGACTAAGCTCTAATCATAGTAACAAGAGGAGGAGATAAAACAAAGACTAGATGAGGCAGCTGAGTGCTGAGCCTGAGCCAGCCCACTACTTTAGAACGTCTTTATTTCATCCTCTGTTTTCTGAATCATTTACAACTACCCCAAAATGGCCACAGTAGATCTTGGCTTACATTCCCTGTTGGCTCCTCCTGTCCTCTCTCTCTTCCCTTTTGCCCTTCCTCTCTTTTTTCTCTTATTCTTTCCTGTCTTCTTTCCCTCTCACTCCCTCTCTGTCTTCTGCTCTCCCTGTCTCTTCCTCAGGGATGGTGGTCAGGAAAATAATGGGCAACTATTGGAGTGCTTTATTACTCCACCTCAAGCCCTGGTGCAGTGATAGTTATATGAAGGGGGGAGAGACTATGCTCAGATAGATGGATAGATAGATAGATGGATAGATGGATGGATGGATGGATGGATGGATGGATGGATGGATGGATGGATGGATAGACAGACAGACAGATAATTTCATTTGCTATTAAACTGTGAGATAGTGTTTGTGACTCTTGGTGACCCTGTGAACCATTGCACACCAGTACTGTCCATGGGGTTTTCTCGTCAAAGATACTGGAGTGGTTTGCCATTTCCTTCTCCAAAAGCTAAGTGACTTGACCATGGTCACAGGTAGTAAATGTCTGAGGCCAGACTCAGGTCTTCCTGACTCCAGGTCCAGCCCTCTAGCCACTGAGCCATTACCAAACAGCCATTTAGGATTCTCAGATTCTAATCTCTAAGCCCCTTTGGGATTATGGCATTCAATGTGAGGATCGTCCTGTGAGGCTATCATTTAATTTCACTTATGCCCTGGCCATACAGACATATGCTAATTTGCCTGACTGATGTATGTCTGTGATTGATGTGTTTGGGTGTGACATGTGCATGTATGCTTGGGACTGAGATACACTGGGTTGTGTCAGAGGTGTCAGTCTGTGTCAGGGTGGTTGTGGGCATGTATAAGGAGGTTGTTGGGACAGGTACTCTGGACAATGGGAGGAGGTGTTGGGCTACCTGGGAGGCTATCAGGGTACCAATGGTTGCAGCTGTGTGTAGTCGTGAGGGCTACACCAGGATGAACATGGCCATATTTGAGAATGTTGGGGTGGAGATACATTAGGCCCTGTAAAGGGAAGTTGAGCTTTGACCAGGCAGTTGGTTGTGTCGAGCTGTATATCGGTATCTGATAATATTGGGCATAGTGATAGTTCTATGGAGAAATGTCCCCACACAAACAATATCTTGTTGCCTGGCTTCTTGGCAGGGTTGGTGTATGATTCGGTGATGCTCAAACACCAGTGCTCCTGTGGGGACAACAGCAATCATCCTGAACATGCAGGCAGAATCCAGAGCATTTGGTCAAGGCTACAGGAACGAGGGCTACGGAGCCAATGTGAGGTAAGGGGAAGAAGGGGCCGGGGAGGGGTGTGGGAAGGAAGAGGAGTGACGGGAGAGGAGCATGGAGCATGAGGAGGAAGCTGAGGAGGGCAGAGCCAAAGCAATGAGGAGCTTGGCTGGGCGGTGACAGCTTCTCTCTGCCCAGTGTCTCCGAGGCAGGAAGGCCTCACTGGAGGAGCTACAGTCAGTCCACGATGAACGTCACGTGCTGCTCTACGGCACCAACCCACTCAGCCGACTCAAATTGGACAATGGGAAGCTGGCGGGTAGGAAACCATGCCCAGCTTACCTGGTCCTGTAGCCTCCTCAGGCTTTCTCACCATCCCCAGCTCTGGCCTTTCCCCCTTCTTGTTCCCTCCATGCTGCCTCCTGCCCTAAGCCCAGGCCCTCACATCCCCACAACTGTTGAGTCTAGCCCAGCCTCTGATCTGCTCTTCACCTTGGCTTTCCACTCCTTTCTTCAACCTGTCACCTTGGCTTTGATGTCCCAGACTCTGCTCCTCATCCACATGTGTGCCCATGGTTGCCCCAACCATCTCCATTCTGTTCTTTCTCCTATATGCTTTTCCATTCTTCACTTTTGCCCCATCCCTTCTACCCCTTTGCCGTTGGGTAGAGCACTCATAGGCCATAAAATTCTCCATGTACCCACTCTCCCTGCAGGGATCCTGGCGCAGAGGATGTTTGTGATGCTGCCCTGTGGTGGGGTTGGGGTAAGTGCTCCCTAGTAGCCCTCTGAGTGGGCATGATATCTGCTGGAGGTATTCCTGTTCTGCCAGCCTCCTGTTCCCTTTCTATATTGCCTAGTGCTTAAGCTCCCTACTTAGTTTGTATGCCAGAAAGGACTTCCTAGGGGCAGCTCTCACCAATTCCTTCTCCTTCTGCTACTGACCAGAAGGCCTACAGATCATAAGGCCAGGGAGGACAATAACCCTGTCTGTGATTCTTTTGTATCCTTCCTACCACCGAGCACACTGTCTGGCACATAACAGACATGTAAATCATAGCTGAGCGAATGAACCATGGGCCTGAGAAGCAGGATCAAGAACTGAATTTGGAACATCAATCACTCCCTTGTGCAAGGGCTCTATGTGCCCCTTATCCCTACCATAAAGTATAATTGGTCATCATATTTCATCCACCAGACTACTTGCAAGTATCAGACAAGTAGAACCTTTCAGGCATGGGTTGGAAGGTAGTAATGACTGCTAGAAGCCTCACATCCAGAGAGCAGGCCTTCATTGTATCCCTGGGATCCTTCTTTGCTCCCACATTATGGGTTCCTCCCATGCTGGATGTCCATATCTCATATTATGGCACACCAGTTAGCCACCTTTGCCTCAGAGCAAAGAAGGAACCAAACAAAGGTAGATGGAGTGGGAGAACTGAATGCCCTGGTGGACTTGGCTATGATTTGAGTTGGGAGTATAAAATTATAAAATCCAGGGCCAGCGTCTAGGTACAGGAAGGAGAGCAGAAAGCTGCAGATGGTGGTGGTAGGACCACCTGGGAGCAGCTACCCTGTTTAAAACTTCCTATTTCCTGCCACTTTCTGGTTTTTCCAACTGTTGTTACTTCTGTTTTCTCTTCCCTTCTCCCTTTACCTCTGTCTTTCTCTCTCTCTCTTTCTCTCTCCAGCTTCTTGTGACTCTCTCTGCCTTCCTTGTCTCTCTTGGTCCACCTCGCCCCACCTCCCTACCATTCCTTCCTGGCCCCTCCCTAGCCTTTGAGGGGAGCGGAACCATGGCCCTGGGGCTCGGTTGAGGGAGGCCTCCCAGCCCAGGCTAGGGCCCTGAGTGGAAGACAGTGGTGCAGACGGCCCCTCCAGCTTGGACCATCCCAAAGGGCCTGAGCAGGGTCAGCTGGGGTTTAAACCCCCATCTTGACTAAAACCCTGAGCTCCACCCAGGTAATGCCATGACCCTTTACCTGAATGGGGAGGCAGGGATGATGTCGATGACAGGATATGCCAGTCAATCTGGAACTAGTTCTATTGACATAAAGATGGGAAAGGAAAAGCACACTGGGATTTGAGGGCCTCAACAGGCCCAGCCTCTGAGCAATGCAAGGCACTGACCTTTCTTCAGCCTTGAGGGGCAGAACTCTCTACCCAGATCTCTGATCTTTGGCATTCTTGCCATGGAATGGGCACTGCCCATCCTACTGCCTGCTTTGATCCCTGTCCTGTGGGCTGCCCTTAGGCCATGACACTAATTGTAGAGCCCTAGGTGATACTGGCTGTGACTCTGGCTCCTACAGGTGGACACAGATACAATCTGGAATGAACTGCACTCCTCCAATGCAGCCCGCTGGGCTGCTGGGAGCGTAACTGACCTTGCCTTCAAGGTGGCTGCTCGAGAATTAAAGGTAGGACATGAAAGTAGGGAGAGGGTTAGGGAAGGGTGGAAAGCAGGATTAGGGTGTCTTACGAATTCAGATCCAGCAGCTGCCCTGTAATCTGTCATGGTCTTGTGAGGAGGATTGGGGTAGGGACAGGGGGCAGGCAGATCCAAGACTGGGTTTGAACCTTAGGACACCTATCATTTGGTAGGGAGGGGAACTGTGGACTACTAAGTCCAGTCCTTATCTCAGCCATCCAAAATATAGCCATTAACTAGCTGAGTAAACAGCTTAGCCCTTTCTGGGCATGTTCCTGTGTCTACAAAAATGAGAGGGACTGGACTAGGTCATCTCTCTAAGGACACATCCAGCCCTAAGATGCTATGAACTCTTTTAAGTGCTCTTTTTCCATATGTGACCCTTTGCTGGGCACCAGAACCCAAACAAGTGCTGGGTCACAAAACATGTGATATCACTGTACACACATGCATATACACATTTGTGCCACACAATGAAATTTAGGGACAATAAAATATGTAAATGTATTTAAATAATTAAAGTGTCCTTTGTTGCACTCATCCCACCCCTCCCTACAGCCAGTACACTTTTGTACTTGAGAAGGCTGCCTGCCCACCTGACCTAACTCTGGTCCTGGTTCTCTAGAGTACCATACAAGGGGACCTTTACAGATGCAGTCCCTTATCTCTAAGCACTTGGAATCTAAGATAGACCTACTGACATAGAAAAATAATTGAAATGACAAAGTAAAATCAGGCAACCAAGGCAGACTGGAAGCTCTTTGAAGGCAGAGCCTGTCCTGGTTTTTTAAATTTATATCCCAGGTTCCTATTCAGTGCTTGGCACATAGTAAATGTTTAATACATGCATATTGATTGATAGATGGTGAAGTGTTAACATCCAGAGCAAATCATCGTAAGCACAGTTTATAGTGAGGATGTAAGTGTAAGTGGTGCACTGGGGAGAAAAGCAAGACTGGGGATACTGTGGTCATTCCTGACCCAATTAGGGCAGGCAAAAGAAAAGCATCAGCTCTTAAAAGGAGAGCAACCAGGAGCCTGGGCTTTAGGACCAGTTTGTACAAGAGAAAGGTAGGCTGGTGTAAGGCTGTTAGGGAAGGTGTGAGACAGAAGTCTGGTTGGGTAATGCTAACACTCATTTTCCTCTGTCCCCAGAATGGTTTTGCAGTAGTGCGGCCCCCTGGACATCATGCAGACCATTCAACTGCCATGTAAGGCCTGGGTGTGGGAGGCCTTGGGAGGGGGAAGGGTAAGAAAGTTCCCAGAAAAGCACTAGGTTGGTCTCCTTTAGAAGAAACATATGGGTGAGCTGTGCATGAGCCACATTGAGGATGGGAACCAGAGAAAGATCAAACTGTAGGAATGCTTTCCTCCTCCCAGGGGGTTTTGCTTCTTCAACTCAGTGGCCATCGCAAGCCGGCAGCTACAGCAGCAGGGGAAGGTTAGCAAGATCCTCATCGTAGATTGGGTAAGTCTCTTGCCTCCCCCTGGACACAGCTCCTGAACTTGGAAAGGCCCCACACCTGAGCTGACTGCAAGAGCCCTAGCCGGTGTTCGCTGGTTACAGCCTAAAGAGAATGAACCCTCTTAATCTACTTATGTAGCTAGGCTTGTGACCCAAGATGCTGTGGCTAAAGAAAGCTGGAGGCAAACAAGCAATTGGTAATCAGACCTTTTTCCATGTTCATTCTTCCCTTAGCCACTATCACCACACCCCTACAACTGGCCTTGAAGAGCGCTCCAATCTCTTTATTTCAGCTCCTTTACTTAGTTGAAAAAAGGCAAAAATTTTTAGTAGAAACCTTTCTTAGAAACTTACAGGGAAAACAAAAATATTTTAAAGTTTAGAATGAATATATTTACAAAACATAGACTCCTTATCCTATGATATCTATAGTCTAAACCCAGGATTATTTATGCTGTTTTGTTTCATGGACCCCTTCTCAGAGCAATATTCACTTAGTTCCCCCACTCCATCCCAATTCCTACCACTATAGGGGTGTAATGGCCACTATTATAGCAGTATATAACAGCAGTAGCAGTGAATTTTCACCAACATTAAGAAGAGGGTTGTTCCTCTAAAGCCTATTTCATGTGTCTTTTATATCTCCCTCCTTAGAGCTTAAACTCTCTCTTTTCTAGGATCTCATTATAGCTTCACTCTAGCACTGGAAAAAGAATTTTAAAAAAGGAAAGGAGATTTTAGACAGTCAAATTGATGCCCAAGAACGATATAATGAATTACCCAGGACTGATCAATCACTGGTGATAAAGCCCTAGTTTCCTGACTTAGGCTAACATTCTTAGCCTACCAAGTGTTTCTCCCTTGTCTTCTGCCAGGTGTGTTGTTAAGAATAGAGAGTTTTCTGGTTTCAAAGTGCTTTCTTCGTAACAGCCCCAGGAAGTATGTAGCACTAATGCTCTTAGTCCCATTTTACAGATGAGGGAAGTGAGACTTGGAGAGGCTAAGAGAATTGCCAGTGGTCACCTAGATTCCAGGCAGCAGAGCCAGAACGTGGTATTGACTTCTTTGCCAGAGGTCCCCCTGGATACTTGAGATGAAGGGTAGCCCTGTAACTCTACTTCTAGACAAGGAATGACAGAGCCCAGGTTTGGTGGAAGGGTTTAGCAGCAGCCATCTGTAGGAAGCTGACCAGTCCAAATCCTTCTGACCAGAGCAGATGTTGACTAACGAAACCTTCTCCAGGGCTCCTGACTTGGCTGGACACCCATAGACAAACACCATTCTCTAGACCCAAACTCAACTAGGCAGGTTCCCAAAGACATATGCCAGCTAAGAGACCTGGATATTAGAGAGTGGGATTCCAGTGCTTCAGGTGAGGATTTCCCTGGGAACATCCTAACTGTGACATCCATCAACATTTCACAGAACAGTAACTTGGATCAGGTCATCAGTGCCAGAGGCTCCAAGTGGCTGGTCTTTTTAAGCTAGCTGCTTTCAGGGTGCAGGGGTGTGGGGTTAGGATTTAAAGCAGAAGATGGCTTCTGCCAGTGACAACTACGGTTTCTTTTCTTCCCCTGTCTCTGTATCCAGGCCTTTGTGCTTTTTCAACACTGATACATTGGGCAGCTGTTTAGATCACATGGCCTTGAGTGAGGGGCATCTTCTAATGGTCACATAGGAATTGCTGGCCCAGTTATACAGTCTCTCTGTCCCAGGCTTTACTCCATTTATGATTTAGCTCCTAGATCTTTCCCTACCTCACTTACTGTCATCTCACCAAAAACAGGATGTTCACCATGGCAACGGAACTCAGCAAACCTTCTATGAGGACCCCAGTGTGCTCTACATCTCTCTACATCGACACGATGATGGCAATTTCTTTCCAGGCAGTGGAGCTGTTGATGAGGTAACTTTTGGCACCCCTCCCTCTCCTCCCATCTATTGGCTTATCAATATTGACAAAAAGGAGTGGACATAGTATGATTCATCCTCCTATAGGCAGTTGGCTTCCTTGTCCTTAACTATAGTTCTTAGGACTCTAGCCCTATCAGTAAGATGGAAGTATGAGAGTAAAGTCATTGGGAAAGAGAAAAAGGGAGAAAATCCAAAGAAATGACTTCTTTCCCACCGATCATCACCTCCTATGAGGAGAGACCAGCAGGATAGAGAATTACTCTGCTAGGGAGCTGGACTTAAGAAGGCTGTAGAAGCCTTTGGCCTGAGTCTTTCTAAGTACCAAGAAATTGCTATCTCTTGTGCCTTTATCCTCAAAGGGTTTTCTGAGGATAAAAAACCTCCTTTCTTTAGAGCAGGGAGATTGGGGTGGGGCAGCCCAAGCAGTGCAGAGAAACACTGGCAAAGGATACAAGAGGTTAAGAAGGAGGGATCAGTCTGGGATAGGCTCTCCATGCTTTACATGCTTGTACCTAGTCTCAGCCAAAACCCAGGTATGACCTTATCTCAGGTATGTTGAGCTTCCCTGGGTACAATAGTTGCCTTAAGTCTTATTCAACAAACATTTGATAAGTGCCTACTATATGCTAGCTGCTAGGGATATTAAGGCAGCAAGGTAGCATAGTGGTTAGAGTGCCAGGCCTGAAGTCAGGAAGACCTGTGCTCAAATCCAGCCTCAAACACTAACTAGCTGTATGACCCTGGGCAAGTCATTTTACCCTGTTTGCCTCAGTTCCCTCATCTGTAAAATGAACTGGAGAAGGAAATGGCAAATCATTCCAGTATCTTTGCCAAAAAAAAAAACAAACCCAAATGGAGTCATGGAGAGTCAGACACAACTGAAAGTATTGAACAAAGGGCTGCTAATGACAAAAATGAAACAGTTCTTGCCTTCAAGCTGTTTTTCAATCAGAAGATTCAACATATGCACAAGTAGATGCAAGATAATTTGAGGTAGGAGAGAGCACCAATGTGGGCATTGGAAAAGTTCTGATTGGGAGTTAAACCTTGAAGGAAGCTAGGGATTCTAAGAGGGATCAGTGAGGAGAGAATATATTCCCAGCAGAGACATGTCTGTCTGCAAAGACACAGAAATGGGAAATTAAATGCTGAGTTCAGTAAACAGCTAGTAAATCCAGTTTGACGAATATGTCATATATGAAGTGGAGTAATTGGAAATAAGTATGGGAAGGTAAATGGAAACCAGATGATGAAGGGCTTCAAATGCAAGGTTAAAGAGTTTGTATTTTGTAGGAGCCACAGAATGACATGGTCAGATCTGTGTTTTAGATTTGTGATTTTAGCAGTTGTATGGAAGATGGATTACAGAAGGCAGAGACAATGGACACCAATTAGAAGATTATTGCAATAGTCAAGGCAAAATCTGATGAGTGCCTCTCACCCTGGAGCACACCATCAACCTGTACCCACCTACAAACTATACCTTTGGTACAAAAGAGCCCCTTTATGAAAAGGACAGCTCTGTTGCAGCTTGATTTCAGCGGATGAGGGAAGAATTTGGTTAGGGTAATAGTCATCTGTGGGGAGAAGAGAGAGATGCAAGAGAGGTTGTGCAGGCAGAAGAGGAAGAATCATCCAGTCTTGGCAACTGATTGGATATGGAGAGTAAGGGAAAGGAAAGAGGGAAAGATGATTCTGGGGTTGTGAAACTGGGTGGCCCAAAGGACAGTGATAACCTTAGATAACATTAGATAATGTTAGAGATTAGATAACATTAGAAATGGCTAAGGTTAAAGAACAGGTGAAAGGAATAGGAGATATATAGGATCATAGCTCAAAGGCATAGCAGAAGCTGGGTCAAGTGAAAGCCTACTTTAAGCACAGAGAAAATTTAGGAGGAAAGTGCCAGTGAATAAGAAAGAACTGAAGGAAAGAGACTGATAAAAGGGGCAAGCTCTCAGAGAAGAACAGAACGGATGGGATCAAAGACAGTAGTGTAATTGGCCTTAGCAAATCTCTTCCTCAGAGACCAGAGCAAAAGAGAAAGGAGTGAGAAATGGTGCAAAAAGGTTTTGAAGGGTCAGGTAAGGAAGAAGGAGCCCACAGTGGATTCCTTGATTTTTTTTGATAAAGGATGAAAAGTGGGCATCTGGTAGGTGTTGGGGGCAGGGCAGGTAAGAAAGAAAAAGTTTAGAAGTTATTAGTTGGCAACTATTTGAAACTGAATATATAACACTACCATTTTTGGATCAGGGGCATTCTTTTCTCAAATGTACCTGGGATTTCATTCTACTATCTGATGCAAATTCCTCAAATGTTTATCTGTACTGCTTGGGCTGCTCCCTCCCCAGGTTCATCACTCTAAGGAAATGGTGTCATTGAGTTATCTTCCTAATTTAGAAAGTTTTTTGAGGGGAAGGAAGAGGTCTATGTCACTGGCACCTGCCACAGTATAATATGGAAATGTTCTCCTTTAAGAAAACTCAATATGCAAAAATCAGAATTTAAAATTTGACAAATTAGTGGATGTCTATTTCTGTCATCAGACTTTATCATACAAAACAAATTACACAGGATGGTAGTACCAGGAGGAACCTTGGAGAATGTCTAGTCCAATCTTTCTCATTTTACATCTGAGGAAGCTGTAGCCCAAATATGATGATTTGCCCAAAATCACATAGTAGTAGAGTCAGGACTCAAATCCAGATCGTCTGACATCAAGTCCAGCGTTCTTGCCACCACACTTCATGTCATCCCTTACACACACACACACACACACACACACACACACACACACAAAATTGGGGTTAAGTGACTTGGCCAGGGTCACATGGCTAGTAAATATCTGATTTGAACTCAGGTCCTCTTAGGTCCAGGGCCAGTGCTCTATCCACTGTACCACCTAGCTTTCCCCAGGATTTGTTTAAATCATAAGCTGCTGCCCTAATGTAGTAAAGATGTTCAGTTTACCTGCCATTCTTCAGAAGAGGGGTATTTCATAAAACTAGGCATAGAGGCAGGCAATGTCAACAGAGGAAAAAAAATACACTCCCTTCTCAACTACTATTTACTCTTCCGGGTCTTCACCAGGGAGGCGACAAGTCAAAAATCATTTATTAAGTGCCTACTCTGTACTAGGCACCATACTAAGCAATGAGTACATAAGGCAAAAAACACTCCCAGCTCCCAAGGAGTTCACAAACTAATGGTGCAAACAGTATGAAAATATCTGTGTGCAAACAAGATATAGATGGGATACATGGGAGAAAATAACAGAGAGAAGGCACTAAGATACCAGAGGATCAGGAAATATTTCTCCCAGAAGATGAGACTTGAACATAGACTTGAAGGGAATTAAGGAAGCCAGGAGGTGGAGATGAGGAAAGAGAGAGTTCCAGGCCTGGGGGACAGCTAGTGAAAATACTGAGTGTCATGAGACGGAGTATCGTGTGTGAAGAAGGGGAAGGAGGCCAGTGTCCTGGGACTGCAGAGTACATGGAGAGGGATTGAAGTAAGAATACTGAAAAGATAGGCAGGGACCAGACTCTATGGAGGAGGGCTCTAAAAAAATCAAACAGGATTTTATGTTAGATCCTGAAGGTAAAAGGGAGCCAGTGGAGTTGGTCAAACAGAGTGGGGGTGGGGGGTGATCTAGTCAGACCTGTGCTTTAGGAAGATCACTGTGGCAACTGACTGGAGGATGGACCGGAATGGACCAGAATGTGGAGAGACTTGAGGCAGGGAGGCTGGCCAGCCCGCTACTGCAGCAGTCCAGGCATGAGGCGATGAGGGCCTGTAAGAGGGTTGTAGCAGTTTCAGGAGAGAAGGGGGTATGTTAAGACACAAATGACAGAAATTAGAAACTGATGGAATATGAAGAGTGAGAGAGAGGAGTGTGATATTTCCCTTTCTGAGGTGGTGGGTGAAAGCATTGGTCCTTTGCTTAAAGAATCTATAATTCGACATGAATTGCTTGGCAGGAGCTTCGACCAAAAACCAGCGGACCCGAGTTCCAGTCCCAGCTCTGCCACAAATTAACCTTAGTTTTTGTTTCTAAGAGAATCAAACTAGATGGTCTCTCAAGTTCTTTCCAATGCTGAGAGTCTCCGACACCCCTTTGATTTCTTTTGTCTTTCTACTTCCTGTGTTGCAGGTGGGGGCTGGCAACGGAGAAGGCTTCAATATCAATGTTGCCTGGGCTGGAGGCCTTGACCCCCCCATGGGAGACCCTGAATACCTGGCAGCCTTCAGGTAAGTATTCAGAGTGACAGGATTTCTGAGGGATTTGGAGTAATAAAATAAGACAGGTCGAAATAGACGTCCTCCCTTACCTCCTCCTCCAACTTTTCCAGGTTAGACAGGCAATCAGACATCTACTGAGCAATCACTGTATAGAGACAGCTGGGCAGCCCAAAGGATGGAGTGCTAGACCCAGAGCGAGGAGGCCCAAATTCAAATTCTCCCTCAGAGAATTTCCCCTCACCCTCAGTTTCCTCACATGGAAATTAAAAGCTATCTGTTAAAGGTGGTAGGGTTAATTAGAAAAGGCTTTGTGAAAGAAATGAGATTTGAAGAGGAATTTTATAGTCCCTTGATGGAAGCATAAGATTTTTAAGACTGGGTGATTTAGCACTTTATAAAAGGCTCCAGGAATGCCTAAATTTTTTTTTTTTAAGTCTATTTAAGAATAGGATAGGCCAGGCTCAGTGAAGGGAGAAAGAGAGGCATATCTGGACAACCTGCCAGTGGGAGGGAAAACAGACCCTCGAAAGCTATTGACTTTTTTCTCAGCTGGCAAAATCTAGTATTTGTCTTAGCTTCTCCATACCGAGTCCAGAGATGATGGGTGCCAGTCCTGATTTTCTCAGGGCCCATGGTCCTGGTCACTTGGGCCAAATTTAACCAGGTTCAGAGGTTCCAGGTTGCCCCTTGCCCCAGTAATGTCCCCTTTTGCACCCCAAGATCACCCTTCCCCAAATGGCCCCTGAGAATATGATGTACACCCACAGAACAGTTGTGATGCCTATCGCCCGAGAATTCTCTCCTGACCTGGTCCTGGTGTCAGCTGGGTTTGATGCTGCAGATGGCCATCCCCCACCTCTGGGAGGCTACCATGTCTCTGCCAAGTGTAAGAAGATTCTTATGGGGTGACTGACTTCTAGACTGGGAAGAAGACATTCTGTTCATCCGAGACTGAAACATAAAAAGTGGGAGGTGGGAGATGGGATATAACCTTGGTCAGCTTGTGCCTATGATGAATCTGAGGAAATTTTAGGGCCAAGTTCTCCTAGCATCCCAGTGACCTGTTAACCAAGAGCTATTCTTATCAGTTCATCTTGTCTATCTATCCTGTAAAACTATGAACACTAGGCACTGCCCAAATCCCTAGGGCTTCAGGCCACAATCTAGCAGTTAAAACAAGTCAGCAATAAGGCCATCTCCCAAGGATGTTTGTCCCAGGTTGAACTGGAAGCCCTTAAGAGACCTAGTCACCAGGTTGGGGGAGCCAGCTTGGCCTTAGGGGACAGTCATAGATGGGAGACATCCTAGAGAACAAAGAGGTCCAAGACAGTGGCAGTAATAACCAGAGAAGAGAATGAGGCAGAAGCCTCTGCTTCCTTTTCTCCATCCATCCCCATCCCAGGTTTTGGGTACATGACACAGCAACTGATGAGCTTGGCAGGAGGAGCAGTGGTTTTGGCCTTGGAGGGTGGCCATGATCTCACCGCCATCTGTGATGCCTCTGAAGCCTGTGTGACTGCCCTGCTAGGTAACAAGGTGAGACACTTCTCCACACTGAACTGGAGCAGAAGAGAAGACAGGTTCTTATGGCAAAAAAAATGGGGATGACTGGAATCTGAAAGGAGACTGCACCTGCAGTCCTGGCCAAGACCAAGAACCCAGGAGGCCCTAGTTATGGGGGAGGGTAAGGTACCTGGGCCCTGTAGGTGATTGGTATGTACATTTCCTATAGGTGGATCCCCTCTCTGAGGAGAGCTGGAAACAGAAACCCAACTTAAATGCTATTCGATCCCTGGAAGCTGTGATCCGGGTGCACAGTGAGTAAAGGGACAGGACAGCCCTCTAAGAAGGTCAAAGAGCATAAAATGAACCTTCTCACACAGGGACCCATTCAAAGGGAGCATTGCTAGGGCTGTAGGTACTAGACAATGGAACACAGTATAGGCTCCCAAAAATAATGATGTGGTCTACTCATTCCCTCAAATTAGGACTAAGGGGAAGCTTTCCTATGCCTCTCCTGGCAAGTACTCCTATGTCAATTAGCCAGAGCTTAGACCTGTTAACAAGAGTCCTAGGTCCTGCCTGATTTGGGAATTGGTGTATAAATGTTCCTGGGATTTCAAAAGTGTGTGGAATGTGTGAATTTTGGAGTTAAGGACCAATCCACCTCCCCAACATATTTCCAGAACATGTATATGGTACTGAAGTCTACAAGGTAACCCATTGCTGTTTTTAGAAAGAGTCCTAGAAAAGGGTGGGGATAGGGCTACAGGGCAGCCTTCTCAGTTGCAGTACAAGGGGCTTTGGGAAAGCATATCCTGGACAGATTTACCTAATGAGTCCCAGGCCTGAAGCAGGGCAAGGACACAAACATTACAAAGCTGGAAAAGCTCTGGGAGCCCCTTTGAATCCATCAGGCTGAATGGGCAGAGAACAGCCCAGGTCACATTGATCCCTTCTCTGTATGTAACTCACAACTTCGGCATTGGTATTTGCTGTCCCCTCAGCCCCTAAACTCATGCCCATGCTTTTCTTTGTAGTTTCTTAGGTTTGCTTTCATTACAAATCTTACCTGGGAGCTGGGAAGCAGTGAGAAAGGGGTGCACATGTAGGGCTTAAGGGGAGGAAAGAGTGGTCTGAGGACTAGCTTATATCAGTGTCTGAACCTACAGACCCTTTGTGCTGAACTCAAGACACCCAACCCTCCGAGGGTGTTTCCATACTCATGATCATGTTGTGTTGAATCAATCCTGAATCTTACTCAGCCTCTTATTTCAGGTAAGTACTGGGGTTCGATGCAGTGGTTGGCCTCCAGTCCAGATTCTTGGGTCCCCTCGGTAGGAATGGCTGACACAGAAGAAGTGGAGACAGTGTCAGCATTGGCCTCACTCTCTGTGGGCATCCTGGCAGAAAAGAGGTAACTCCCCTACTCTGTACCACCAAAAAAACCTCTTTAGTCTAGACTTTGGAATCTCTGTAATATTCACAGACCTCCAGTCTTCTCTCGAGCACACCCAGACCCTGTTGTTCCTAACCTTTGCCAGCTTTTCTCCTTCTGTTCTCAGTGCCCAACCCAGAGATGGCAGGGGCTCCCATTCACCCCAGCCTTCCCTCTCTGAGTTCTCCAACTCTGGCCAATTTCTGCCTCTTCACCCTCCCAAACCAGGCCCTCAGAGCAGCTGATGGAGGAAGAAGAGGAGCCTATGAATCTGTAAGGCTTCAGGACAAACCAGTCCATCATCCAGTCCTGCCCTTCAGACCTAGATCTTCTAATCAATGGCCACCGTGTCTAGTCCTTAAGGCTTCAGATTCTAAGGGTCCTGGTCTGATGCCTGCCAGCCCTGCTCCTCCCTTGACAGTCACCCCAGAGAACTTGGGAGGATCCCCAAGCCCTAGGGAAGGGAACAGGGAAAAGTCTCCAGAAAGGAACTAAGAGAGATAAGGGAGTGGTGCTCAGCCACTGCCCCACCCCTGGACCTCTCCAAGGGCAGATTCCTCTAGCCCTCTGGAGCATGGCCTACTAGGACCTCTGGCACACAGGAGACCACTTTTCTCCAGGAATCTGACAAGAGCCTTGGCTCCCATGTCTCAACCCACCCCCTAACCACTGTCTCCACCCCAGGGGCCCCAGACCCTCTGCCACACAGCCTCAAGGTCTGTATGGAAATGTGAAATCTCAATCCTTGTGGAGCTCAAGAGAAGACAGGTCCATTGTGAGGCCTCCAAAGGTCTCTTCTTCCCTGTGCATGATTTCCCCTTACTACCCCAAACTTACTGGGCTTTCAGGGATGCCCTTGCCAGGCACTAGGACATAGCACAATCTGGTAAGAGTTGCTAGTTAGACAATTCTCCACCCCACCCCCATCTTCAGTGCCTGCACTTGTGTATACCTTGATTCAACCATCTCAGTATCCTGGATAGTGAGCAAGCTGTCCCAGTCCCTCACCCTGTTGCGCCCCCAAGCATATGGTGCCAACTTCCTTATCTTCTCTCTGGGATACAACATAACTTAGAGGGAGCCTTAGCTTTCCCGTATTAAGGCTTGCATTCCCTGTTCCCACATAGAACTGCCTTAGCTAAAGGGAAGGAGGTAAGGTAAAGATGTGGGCCAGTGAGAAGGGGTGCTCCTGGGGACATCAGCACAGGGTCTTCCTAGCTCCAGCTTGGGGCCAGAAGTATTTGTGTGTGCGCATGTATGTCTCCTCCACAAAATTCCTGTGTATGTGCATGTTTTTAAGAAAAAAGAAAAAGAAAAATCTGAATAAATGTTTATTTGCTTTAAAACTGCATAAGACAAGGACCTCCTATTGGTGAATTGGTTTAAATGTGTGCTCGTGATATGCACATACAGTGCATAAGTGCATATTCTCACAAGTGTGAATATGTACATGGGAGCAGAGATCTAGGTCAGAAGAGGAGAGAGAATCGGGAGATGCCGTGGCAATCCTTGCCCTTGTTCTTCATTCATACTTGCCTTTCTGGAAATACCCAGGTTGGTTCCAATCTTTGCTTCACAAGTACCTCCCTTCTGCTCCCACTCTCCCCCAATCTGTGGATGCCAGTGCCAGCCCATCTTTCTGAAAGGAGTCCTGCCAGCTCTTTTGGACCCACAGCTGGAAGGTATCTTCACCTAGCCCTTTCATTTTACAGGTGAGGCAACAGAAGCCCAGAGGTTAAATGACTTTCCCAATGTCACACAGGTAGTAAGTGGCAGAACCAGAATTTGAACCCAAAACCTGTGTTTCCAAAAACCAGCGTTTGGTCCACTGTGCCAGAGAAAGGTGGACTCTCCCTAATCTAGAGACATTACCACTTCCCCTCTATCTTGTACATGTTTGACCAGACATTATTCCATATACAAAGTATAGTGTTAGGGAGGGGCTGATTATTTATGTGCTTATTATGTGCCTGAAGTATAAAGAAGAAACTGGTAAGGCAGTGACTCTTGGAAGCTCAGTGCATTAAAGTAATGAAATTAAATGCTGCCTGTCACCAGAGGCCTAAGCCCTGTGGGGTACCCAGCCTGGTGGGGGGGAATTTGTAACTTATTTAAGTTACGAAGTTAGTTCTGGTGCACATTGTTCCTAACTGCACATAACCCAGCTGGAGAGGGAAGGAGGTGAGGCGGAGATCCTTCCTCTACCCCAGGAGCTGAAGCCAAGTTCTTTCTTCCTAGCTAGCCCCTTGGGAATGAAGAACAGATAATGGACGCCATGACAGCCCAGGCCACCTTGGTCCTAATAATAATATATTAAAATTTAATAATATAGAAGTCTAGAATAAAGTACATTGATAATCTATATTATCATCATAGAATACAGGCAGCTCCATGGAGCAGTGGGCAGAGTGCTAGGCCCAGAGTCTGGAAGACCTGAGTTAAAATCCATCCTCAGATACTCACTAGCTGTGTGACCCTGGGCCAGTCAGCTAACCTCCGTCTGACTAGCTTCCTCATCTGTAAGATGGGGATAATAACAGAATCTCCCTTGCAGAATTGTTGTGAGGATCAGATGAGATTAATGTTTGTGAAGGGCTTAGCACAGTGCTTGACGCATAACAGGTCTTGCTCCCTTCCCCTTCTACTAATAACTAGAGCATTTTAAGGTTTACAAATATTACCTCATTTTGTCCTCACAAATGACCTGGTATGATTATGCCCATTTTACAAATGAGGAAGAAGTTAAGTGACTTAGTCACGCAGCAAGGAGGCATATGAAGCAGAATGTGAACTCGGGTCTTCCTGACTCTAGATCTAATGCTGTCTTCACTGTAGCACCGAGCTACTTTATGCCCAAATCCCTAAAAGTCCTTGCCTGATTCTCCCTCTGCTTGACAACAGATGAGGATCTATGAGGCGATTAGGAGAAGCCCCCCGCCTCAGATGACACCCGTCCCTTTGTCCTGTGAGGGCAGAGAGCTCTCTGTTACCCTCAGGTCCCCTCTGGAGCTCTCCAACACACAAGTGACACCCAGAGGCCATTGAGTGATAAAGCAGCTGTTGGCTGTATTTTTGTTAAAGTGACAGTGACATGGAAATATGACTTGAGATTGGGGTGGGCACAAGAACTAGTTTGAGGAGTGGGGAGGAAAGCTAAAAACTGAAGCATGCACAATGTCGATACGATATAAAAATATAACAGCAGACCCTCAGAGCTTAGTAAAGGCCCCTGGAGCAGGGAAGTACTGGAAAGCAGATGCTTTGTCCAGAAGCAGGAAAAAAAGCTAAAAGTGCTAGGGGAAGAATTCCAACTTAGTGGTTCAGCCCCACTGCAGTGTCCAAAGCCTCCTCTCCCTCCTGTAACACTGTGCATCCTCCCCTGCCCCAATGTCAACCCCAGGAAAGTGGCCTACCTAAGACTGGAAGGGGAATAAATAAGGGTGTAAGGTAGTATGTGCACATGTGGTCTGACCTGGAAGAAACATCCCTCCCAGCCTGAACTATCCTGCCCTCTTCCCAAATCTCTTCTAGGGGCATCTGCTCCTAGCATTTGCCAATACATCTGTGCCCAATTCAGGTTTCCCAAGAGAGCACTGCTCTGGGCTACAGGATTACTGCCTAACCACAGGGTCCCTAGAGAGGGGAAAACCTTATGAGAGGCTAAAAGGAGGGAAACAGCCCTTGTCTCCACTCCCCAAGACACAAGAAAAGAGTACAGCCTCTTCTTGGGGACAGGGAATGGGGGAAGCTGAGAAAGAGTCTCCTCTCAGGAACCACCCCCATAGCTTCACTGACAAAATCTTCTTCAGGCACAATCCTGCCCATATAAAAAAGTAACAGGAGAGGACTTTTTCAGGCTTGGTGATAGAAGCAACCTAAACTACCTTTCTCTCACCACCCATCTCCTGGCCCTACCAATAAAAATGTTTTCTTAAGCCACTGTTTTGCCCCCAACACAAGCCTACAAACTTCTTCTAACCCTATTGCTTCATTCCCCACTTAAAAAGGGCTTGCCTTATGATAAGAAAATAGATCCGTATGAAAAAGTACAAAGCATTCCCTCCCTAAACAAGCCAGAAAACAGGGTGGCAAGGCCTTTCCCACACCAAGGACCTTAAAAAATAAAGAAGGCTCACATCGTGAGGAAAAGTCCTAGGAGACCCTCACCCTTGCCCCTTCCCCACCCCAACCACCACCATCAGCATATCCTCTGCCATGGTTCCTGAGCCCCCTGACAAAAGGAGCACGGAACTAACAACTCTGCTTCTCAGAGGTTGAGTCCAGTCACTAAGAACCACCCCACTAGGGAGGCTAAGTAGTCAAGGTCAGAAGTCACTAAGGATGCTGATGTCAGCAAAGTCAGCTCGGTAGCGGTGGGCATATATGCTGAGCAAAAAGGACCATTTGAAGGAGATGAAGCTCCACACACAGGAAAGGTAATAGCTGGTGGGGTCTGTCAAGCCTGCAGGAAGCAAGGAAAGGATGGTTATAAAAGACCCAAAGATGGCTTCAGGTCCTGTCTACCTGATAATGCTACCTTGTCTGCCAACACTCAAGAAAGGGGAGCCATTGTATACAGGGCAAAAGACAACCCCTCCCCAGATCCTGTTGCATGATACCCTTTATGTCAGCAGTTCTCAACCTGTGTTCAATTTGTAACAATGAAAATACATCTTGCATATCAGATATTTACATTATGATTCATAACAGTAGCAAAATTACAGTTATGAAGTAGCAACAAAAAAATTTTATGGTTGGGGGTCACCACAACGTGAGGAACTATATTAAAGGGTCGCGGCATTAGGAAGGTTGAGAATCACTGCTTTATGTCTTAGAATCAGCCCAACCGGAAGACCCAAATCTGATGATTATTTTCCAGTCCAGACAAAGAGGGTAAAGACAAAATGTGACATAAAGGCTGGGGTGGTAAAGATGATCAGGGCTTCTGGAAAATGCATTTGAAACTGGTCAGTCATAGCTCTTTATCCTTAAGTCTGGGGTTACCATGCTTGATTCACCCTATGTTGTATTTATCCCAAACCTTGTTTTCTAGCACTGGACTGCATCAAGGGAACAAACCCATGTGTTACAGACCTTAAAGCAATACAAAGTGTGCATTAGTATACTGCAGAACAACCACACCCCAACAATCTCAGGAGAGTGGAACGTCTTCTAGGCTCAAAACAAACTTGTCAATTCTTTTAATTCAGTTTTTACCTGGTCAGTGGCTACCACAGAAACTCCTACTGCTTTTGACACATGGTTTGTCTTGAGTCTGGTCTTATACTGTTCCTCCTATTTGACCTCTCCCCATACCCATTTCACTCCAGCTGCATACCCTCCCAGACTCCAGGCCCTCACCGTGATGCCTCGTGATGGCCAGGACAAGGAAGGTGCAGAATGCGGTGATGGAGACAGTGGAGAAGAAGATACCCACAAGGAGGAAGCATCGCAGGCCCTTGAGCCAGGTGCGCCAGTAATCCTGTATGTACATCACGTGTGTCGTCAGAGTCCAGAGCGCCAGAACACCTGGAGAAGGGGCACAATGTCAGCCTGGCCCTCTTACAGGAAGCTGAAGACCACAGATCCATAGGTAGCCCTGTATGGGCAGGAGGTATTCTTGAAGGGGGGCAGTAATCAAGACAACTCCCACTACCTGAAGTGGCAGGACACAAGCCCCTTTAGCCTCACTATCTCTCAAAAAGGAGATTAAGCTGATTAGGAGATCCTGTAGCTGTGGCTAAGAGCTTCTCCCTTTTCTGCCCCAGTCCCCTTGGGACCTCACACCTTCTTCCTTTTCTTTTCTAAGCCCTTCCCTGCTCCCTTCCCTTCAGGTACCTCTACCCGTGCTTTGTTCCCAAAAAGGAAAACTACTCCTGACACCAGTACCTCTAGGGGCCTCACTACTAAGCATCACAACACTTGTGGGACACAAACCAGAAATCCTTGCTCCCTCTGAGAGCTGTCTCTGTCTCTCTCTCTTTTCAGGGACAGCTCTCACTAAATTTCCTGACTGCATCCTGTCAAATAGGCCTCACTCAATGATTAGAAAACAGGTCTGAATAGTTTAGGTCACATATCTTATGGGGCTGCTCTTCAATACCTGACGGAGGAACTCTTAGAGATACCCCCAGGTGTAGAATTTGGGAGTGAAAGATGGGTCCGTGCCCACACACACTGCCACCACCTTTCTCTGAACCTGTCCTTCAGGGCCTGGGGGGGGGGGGGAATTTTCCCTAGTATGACAGTGGCCAACACAACAGGATCATTCTGTGCCAGGCAGTGGCAGTTGCTTAGCAACAATACTCCAAATGTGATTAAGGTCCCAGGGTTCTGTAGCCATCAAAGATATGGGGAAAGAAAAATTTATACAGTAACCACAACACTGTAAAGAAAAACAGCTGTGAAAGACTTAAGAACTCTGAACCAATCTTGATTCCTGAAGACTGACATAAAAGAGGTGGGATGGAATGGAGGTGCTGAACCAGACGCGCATTTCCACAGAAAGGGGTGAATTTGTTACAAAAGAGAGCTTTTATTTTCCTTTGTGCTGGGAGGTAGTGGAAAGAGTGGAAAAGGAGTAATACTGACAAAAAAGAAAAGTCAATGAATCATTTTAAAAAATAAATATTAGAAAACAGAAGGAAGTTCAGAAGGAGACAAACAAGCAGAGTGGTGCTGAAATGACTATATTGAGCTTCAACTATATCAAACAAACCACACACAGCTTTTTAAATTTATGTGACAGAAGTTTCATATATAATCCACATTTTTGTTTTTCTTTGCATAGTGAAATGTTCAGGTCTGTTGACAGTGCTCATAGTGCAAAATAATTTGAAAATACAGAGGAAAAGAGGGCAAAGAGGGCAAGCCAGCTGCAAGCTCTTGGCAGAGCTATCCAGATTCCCATAGCGTTTCAGCACCTTTAGAGAAGGAAGTTTCACACCTGAGGGAGAGTTCTAGTCACTAGGCCAGTCAGTAGCCAAGGCTAAGTCCCCTTCTACTGTCAGCAAGAGGCACTAGATGCAGATAAGGCCAGGGAGGAAGAACTATAAGAGTATTATAACTGAAACTCAGATGAGACTCAGACCTGGCATTTCTCTTCCATGCCATCAACACTGTTTCATGAAAAGAACATTATTCGGGTTTCAGTGGACTGCCATTTCAGGGACATTATCCTTCATGGTCAGAAGGGATTCACAAAGGACATGATTCCAAAGGAGGAATCCAGTCAATTCCAAGTTTTCTAGCAGAGGGGTAAAGAGCCTGGCAGGACATGAGAAGTGCTCCCCCATGAATCAGCATTTTTTGGACCTAGAAATTGCTAAGTAAGGGACTAATAGAGATGCTGACCATGGAGTTCATGGGACATGAACTCACATAAAAATGGGGGAAAGAGGAAAGAAGAAGCCACCCACCTCTTCTGTAGCCTTCCCAACACTCATTTCTTAAAGGGGCATTGTGGCAGTATAGAAGAGGCAAGAAGTCAACATAAAAAGGGACATAAGACATCGGTATCTCCACCTCCCAAAATGCTCCACTTCACCTGAGTGAGAAAACTTCTACAGAAGCACCTACTGCATCACAGGTAGAAATGCCCATCCTAGGCACATACATATATACAGAAAAGTTGAGTGAGTAAGGAAAAACATGGCAACTCTGTCAAATTATCCTCAAGACAAAGATAGTTTGATCAATGGGAAGCATTAGTTGGCAAACTTATAACTCAATACAGATCTGATCCATCAGAAAAACATATGGACGTCAAAATAGAACCCCAGCAACAAGCTTGGCACATCATAGTCTCCCAGAACCACTGCCCTCTGGCACCCCTGGTGGGGAAGATGTGACCCAGAGTCACTTGGTACTGCCAAGTCCAGCCCCCAATACATTAGATCCAAAGGATCATTTGTAAATGTTTATTTATTTTTTAATGTTAGAGTGAGAACCTGATTTTTTTTCTTCCTAGACAAAGCCGTACTTCTGTATGTTTTCTGCCTAGAGATCTGAAGCAGTCCCCCAAAAATGGACCCTGACCCTTCACTCCTGCTTTACTCTTTTTGGTCAGTGCCACCTAGCTCAGGAGCTGACTCCTTCCACTACTACGCTGTCTGACATGCCTCCTTCATTGCTCTCTGGTCTCATGCCCAGACAGCTTCACAGGCCAGCACCACTGGGCATGTGCCCCTGGGGAGGGAGGAGAAAAAAAGCTGGAGCTTCTCTCCTATGACTCAGCATCTTGTGGTCAGCACAAGTGGTCAGAAGCCATGTGATCTAGCTATGTAATTTCTTTTGTTCAAAAGATGACCCAGGTTACCCTCATCTTTAAGGTTCTAACATCTAAGAGGCAAGGAGGCATGATAGGATGCAAATACTATCAAGAAGCAGCTTCTCCCAGTGCCCAATTATGGGTCACTAAATATACTAGCAAACACTTATGACATTAAAGTGGATTTTATAGTCCAAGAGACTCATCTTCTGGGAGAGTCAAAGCATTTCCTAGGGCCCCACTTCTGCCTTTGGTGACTTGGGCACAAGGTACAAACTAGAGGCTCTTTTCTGCAGATATTAAGATATAAACATTTTAAAGAGTGTGGGTATTAGAATTATATCATAAGAAGGAACCTCAGACATCATCTAGTCCAATCCCTTCATTTTAAACATGAAAAACCTAAAGCCTGAAGTAGTTAAGTGACTTGCTTAAGGTCTTTCTGCTAAATATATTTTAGCTTCTTGTCTATGAGCCCTTTTTAAAGGGATGAGGTGGACATACTTCAGAGTTCTTGCTCTATTGCTAGAGACTGGTTTCCTCTCCTTAGATCTCACCACCCTACAGCAGATTCTCCTTCCCAACTCTTTTGCATCAGGTCTCGGGTCCCACAGAAGCACAGAAGGGAAGAGTTCAGAGCAAATTTTCATTAGATTGGAATTCAGACCTCTCAGTATTCATCATCGAAGTTATTACAGCACCTTCACATTTTGCCTTTTCTCTGTTCTAAGTGCCTTTCCATCGATAATCTCATTTTATCCTCCAGTAAGACAGAATGCGCTACGCTCCTCTTACAGATGAGGAAACACACAATGGTGAAGTCGGGGGCCCATCACATGTGAAGCTGGGGACACGCTGCGCCTCCCGCTCTCCTGCCACACCAGGGCACCTACCCTCCACCCCAATGAGCGAGGTCAACAGAGCTGGCCAAAGCTCCCGGGGAAGGCAGCACCAGCTACCCTGGAGTCCACGGGGTCCCCCCTGGGCTCCGGGCAATACCGCACTGACACGCTGCGGGGCCTGCTCCAGGTGGGTATTTCTAAATCCAAAAGGAACTTGCTCAATGCCATCCTACCCAGGACAGGCCCAATGGTGACAGCTTCCTGTCACAGCCTCCATCGGCCCCAGGCCCCAGGAGGAGAAGGGCAGCTCCACGGGGTGGATGCACAAGCGCTAGGGGCCGGGGGCCCTCCCCACGTCTGGGGTTCCCCGGCTGTTACGGTGAAGCCCATGAAGGCCAAGGCCGGCGACCTGCTGCACCGGGCGGGGCCCGGCTCAGCCAAGTGGAGGAGGAGGCAGGGGAGAGAGACCTCGAGAGTCCGGGCGCGAGCCAGCCCAGCTATGCAGATATATGCAAATGACCCTCCCATGATGCCCTGGGGGTCCTGGGTGCCTACGAGGAGCAGAGAAGGATGACCTCCATCCTTCCCCGTCGGTGAGGGGGAGAGGTTTCTGCCCTTGCAGAGATAGCTGGGGGGGGGGGGGAGCCGAGAGCGCCAGGCCGAGGAGGGGTCCCCATTCCCGGCCCGCTCCCCCCTCCCCCGCCCCGCCGGGTACCTGCGAGGCCCCCCATAGCGGCGGTCCCAGGCTGGGGGAAAACGAAGGTCCAGACCAGGAAGGCGGAGAGACCCATCACACAGCCCACCGCCGCGTAGGCCGTGCGGATGCCGAGCTGCAGCCGGGACGGGGCCATGGGGGCTGCTTCGGGGAACCTGCGGGGGCGCCGCGACGCGGGAAGAAGGCAGCCCAGCTGCGAAGCTTCAGGTGCCGAGCTGGGCGGGGAGATACACCCGGCGGTCACGCTGGCCCCGAGGCTCCGCCTCCTCCCGCGCGGCCGCCGCCGCCTCCGCCTCCGCCCCGCCCCCATCCCGATTCCCATGCCCATGCCCATCCCCCGGCACTAGGGAAGCCGCGCTGGGCCCGGCCGCCCGCTGCCACAGCGCCCCCGCTGGCGGGAGGCCGCGCGCCAGGCCTGGCCTCCGACCCCGGGCTCTTCCCTCAGCCGCAGATCAAGCCCCAGGATCCGGGCACACGGTTTCAGGAGCTGCGGGAGCGTGCACAGTAAATAGCCTGTGTTACTGACCTGCATACCAAACCGTAAACCCATTTACATGCATAAGGTCAAGACAACAACTTAACATGCCATAGGTTTCCTTTTGCTGCAGTCACTTGTTCTTACAAAATTTGGGGTTGAACTTCCAAGATTCTGACGTTTGTTCTTTAGTTCTTTATTAGGAACCCACATATCACGTTCCATTTTTTTATTATTCAGTGTGCAAGCATGCGTTTTCTCCCGCCCCTCCTGGGGAAGCAGGGGTGGAAATTCACACAGTAAATATACACAGTTAAGCAAAACGATTCTCCCACGTTGGTCGTATGGAAAAATGTTATCCCATTAGCTATTATGTGTAAATTCGAAGGCCAGTCCACTTTCCTAATTTAGCCCTGCTGTTATCTTTTTGTTTGTTTTTAATTTAACTTAGCTTTTCAGTAACCAGCATTTATTTTCTCTCCCTCCCACTTCTACCACATTGAAAAGAACCAAAACAAAAGGCTTGTAGCAAATATATAGTTAAACAAAACAAATTCTCATATTGGCCATGTCCAAAATTGTTTTCACATTAGATATTAAACATACCTTCCAGGAACAGTTCCATTTTGCCAAATTTATCCTTGCTAAAGCCCATAGGTTCTTCTTTTTATTTGTTTTTAATTTAATTTAGTTTTTCAACTAAAAGGCATTCATCTTCTTCCCCTCTCACCTCTCCCACACTGAAAAGAAGAAGAAAAACAAAACTCTTGTAACAAATATGCAGAGTCAGACAAAACAAATTCCCTAAATTGTTCCTGTCCAAAAATGCATGTCTTATTCTGCACAGCCCATAGGTTTTCTTTTTTCTTAATTCTATTTTTATTTTCTGTTGCAAGTTCTCATACACCCCCATTGAGAATACAAGAAAAATAAAACCCATTGCAAATATGTATAGACATAAAAAACAAATTTCCACATTATCTATCTTCCAAAAAAAAGAAAGAAAGAGAAAATATGCTTCAATTGGCACACTAAATTCATCAGTTCTTTTTCTGGAGGTGGATAGCATGGTTCATCATGAGTCTTTTGGAACTGGGGTTAGTCACGTGTTAATCTGCCTTCCAAAGCTGATTATAATATTGCCATTACTTTCAAATTGTTCTGGTTCTGCTCACCTCACTTTGCATGAGTCCTTTCAGGTCTTCCCTAGTTTTTCTGAAACCATCTCTTCATCATTTCTTTGCAGCCATTCCCCAAATGATGGATGTCCCCTCAGTTTGCAATTTTTTGCTACCACAAAAAAGCCTCCAATAATTATTTTGAACATATGGGCCCTTTTCATCTTTTTTTTACCTCTTTGGGGTATAGTCTGAGTAAGAGTCACTGGGTCAAAGGGTATGTACAGTTTAAATACCTCTTTAGCCATAATTCCAAATTGTTTTCCAAAGTGATTAGAAAAGTTCACAGCTCCACTAACAGTGCATTAGTATACCTATTTTCCCACATCCTCTCCAGTATTTGTCATTCTCCTTTTCCAGTCTGATGGATGTGAGGTGGTACTTCCAAGTTGTTTGAATTTATGCTTCTTTAATTATTAGTAATTTAGAGCATTTTTACATGGTTTTGATAGCCTTTATTTCTTCTTCTGAAAACCGCCTATTCAGATCCTTTGACCCTTTATTAACAGGGGAATGGCTCTTAGTCTTATAAATTCGACTCTGTTCTAAATAAATTTTAGAAGTGAGACCTTTATCAGAGAAACTTGCTGCAAAGGTTATTTCTCAGTTTTCTGCTTTTCTTCTCACTTTAGCTTTATTGGTTTTGTTTGTGTACAAACTTAAAGGTCGTGTAATCAAAATGATCCATTTTACCCTATGTGTACTTCTGTTTGAATGGGGAGACTCCCAGGTGAAGACTCCCCAGATAGGTTTTATTTTTGCCTCACTTATTTACCTCTGTATCAGAATGCAGACTGGAACCTTTGTTGAGAGCAGGGTGGGAACAGACCAATGAGGACGGGAGTTGCCTCCCTATGTCAAGATTGTGCGCCTGCCTTTTGCACAAGCGGGACAGAGGGAGCTGAAATCTCTTTGTTTGAATCCACGCTGAAACAAGACCCCACCCCTCCTCCAATGAGAGTTGGAGGGATGTCCTGGAAAATTTTCTCCCTCTTTGTCCTGTTCCCACGCTGAGCTTGTACCCCTGTTCTCACCCAACAGAAGTCAGAGACGACAATGAATGTATTTTTTTCGACACTCAGGGTATAAAACCTGAACCCCTGGAAGGTTGGAAGGCCTCCTTCTTTAGACATGCATTTGGGAGGGATGCCCCAATTCTCGGGAATTTGGTAATAAATATTCCTGTTCACCACAAGTGTTCCTCTGAATTTTCTTTAATTGGGTAAGTAGGGTTTCTGACCCACCCGTTTTCCTTGTTTAGTCATAAACTCTTCCCTAACCATAGATCCAACAAATAATTTCTTTCATGTTCTACTAATTTGTTTGTGTCTTCCTTTATGTCTAAACCATGTGCCCATTTTGAGCTTATCTTGGTATATAGTATGAGATGGCAATCTATGCCTATAGTAGATCAGACTTTCAGGGGTCCCCTGGACACACATTAAGAAAATGCTCCCCTCTTCTATGAAGTCACTAGGCAGATATGCAGGAAGAGTATAATCTTGTTAGATGGATGCTTTCATTGGTTCTATGAATAACTAAAGAAGTTTCAGGGTAGTTAATTAGCAAGTCTTGTTTGTGACTCGTTTGTTTGTGCCTCTGGACATGGTCCTAGGATGAGGTCTTAATGAGTAATTAGCCTTGGGCTGGGGTAGGGAGTGGTCTACTCCAAAGGAGGATCCTTGCATTCTGGTTATGTAAGAATTTCTGCTACAGGGAATATAAGCCTTACGATTTTTTTGTATCTTGGCTCTGTATGAAATGGTTCTGTAATAAACAGACTATCAAATACATCCCTATCTCTCTTTTACTCAGCTGGTTGCTGGGCCATACAACTGTGCTGGTAACAGTATATGCCTAGTTTCTGCTAGACTAACTTTCCAGTTTTCCCAACAGTTTTTGTCAAAGAATGAGTTCTTATCCCAATAGCTACTATCTTTGTGGTTATCAAACACTAGATTACTATATTCATTTGCTTCTGCATATTATGAAACTAAACTGTTCCCTTGATCAACCTCTCTGCTTCTTACCCAGTACCAAATTGTTTTGACAATTACAGCTTTTTAGTATAGTTTGAGATCTAGTACTGCTAGGACCCCTTCCTTCCTGTTTTTAAAATTTTATATTCTTGACCTTTTATCTCTCTAGATGAATTCTATTATTTTTTCTAATTCTATAAATGAATTCTTTGGTAATTTAATTAATGTGACACTGAATAAGTAAATTATTTTAGGTAGTATTGTTATTATTATTATATTGGCTCAGCCTCCCCATAAGCAATTAATGTTTCTCCAGTTATTTAGATCTGTCTTTATTTGTATGAAGAGTGTTTTTGTTATTCTGTTCGTATTGTTCCTGTATGTGTCTTAGCAGGTAGATTCCCAAGTATTCTATAGCTTATTCAACAAGTTCATCCTTTTCAGAGCTGTTTCCTCTTCTTAGTTAATTCCCTAGAGTGTATATCTTACTTTGTAAAGAGCCATCATGGGCATGGCTGAGTCTTTAGCCATCCAATTGGTAGTAGCCCTCCAATTACATCAAGCTTGACTGAGGAACTTTTTCATTCCTCCTAAAGGGATTTTCAGCAAGGATAGAGTAACAATAAGCTCCATACCTTACTCCTTTCCCCCCAGACTCTAGGGAAAGCCCTTTGATCAACAGGACAGGTTGTGTGATTTGCTCAGCTTCAGGACAGTTGTCAAATTTGAAGGGCCTTGACCCTATCAGTAGGACCAGAAGCTGTCAAGAAAGTGATTAGATGGAGGTACAGTCCCAGGCCAAGAATAACTTTGTCACCTTTTAGGGAAAAACTAACCTAAGTCATATTGGAAGTGGTGAGGAGAAGAGAAAGGAACTCTGGTAGATACGGGTCTCATCACATTGCCTCCATATATTTTGCAATTTCATCAGTTGGGCTGGGGGAAAGAAGGAATTAGTTGATCCTAATCAACTAATTACATTACAGAGAGGTTATTGATAACTTTAGACAGAGCAGTTTCAGTTGAATAATAATGTGAGAAGTCAGATTGCAATGGACTGAAAAAAGAGTAAGAGGAAAGGATATAGAAATAGTAAATGTAGACAGAATTTTCTAGTGGTTTGAAATATAGGAAAGTTTTAACAATAAAAAGCACAGAAGGCAAATAAGTGGTATAGATAGTAAGTGCTATGAGTTCAAAGAGAGGGGAGACAGTCAGGGAGGGGTCGTGACTAAGTTAGGTTATAAATTCCAGCACTATCTTTTGTAACTTGCCTCTTCTCCATGATGAGTCATGGGGAAGACCGCCCTCTTCTCCCAGGGAAGAGAATAAAGTCCTGTTCTTATCCTAAGAGATCTCTGTGTTTATTTCTTTTCACTAAATTAAGGATGAAGGATATTTTTCATCCCAAACAAATGGGGGCTTGTCCGTGATGTGCCCTCCCCCGAAAGCAGCTGTTGCCCACACCAGTTTGAGGCAGGTGCCCTTAGAGCTTTCTCCAGTGGTCTCTGGACTTGGTGGGGAGCCGTGGCTTCTGGGTTGGGAAGATCCCGAAGAGAGTTGCATTCCTTAGATAAGAACAGGCACAGGAGGGAAGACAGGAGTTAAAGTGAGGCAAAAGTCCAGCCGGCTGGGGTGATGAAGACAATCATGAAAACTATATGCATATAGCCCTAACAGGTAAGCAAATCTAATGGGTCCTGGGGTAAGGATGCCATCTGATAAGCTCCTAGGGTGACAGGGGAGGGAGGGTTTATTTTCTCCTCTATTGAGTCTGAAGACTTGGGGAGTAATGGTGACAGCTCCCGGAAGGAAGGGAAAGGTTTTTTCCCCTCCACAATTTGAATCTTAGATTTGGGGAGCCTGGCCAGACAGTTTCCAGAGGGGAGGGGAGGTTTATTCCCCCCATTTGTATCTTAGATTGGGGGGCCGTCCAACAGTTCCCAGAGGGGAGGAAAGGTGTATTTTCTCCGCTTTGAGGGGGGGCAGGACTTCCATACCCTCTCCTTCCAGAAGGAGTTGAGGACAGAAAGACAGTGGGCCTGGCTTGAAAGCAGGGCTAGCAGGAGGTATGGGAGACAAAAGGAATTCCTCAGGAAATGCTGAGGGGAAGGAGGAGGGGGAGGAGCGCCTCATCCTTTGAAATGAGAGGGGGGGTAGGACTTGCATAACCCCTCCAGAAGGAGTTGAGGCAATTGAAAAATCTCTCTTTCTCTTTCCCTCACTTTGGGATTACAGAGGCAGAAATGGAGCAAGGGAGGATTTCAGTTCTTAGTAAAGGGAAAAGGGAAGAGAATTTGTTACCCTCTCCTACCCGAGGGGGAAAAAAAAAGCAGGGAGGGAGAAGGGTCTAAGTACTGAGTAAACCCTGGAATGTGATGATTTGGAAATACAGTTAATGTTATGATGTCTGAATTGTAAAATTGTCATATACTGTATGTTTTTGTGTTAATTTGAAGATTTCTGGATTGTAAAGGATATCTAGTGATAAGTTGATTGGCTGCATGGCATTAAATCAAGTTTAAGTTTGTGTTCAACAATTTGAAAAATACATCCAGCTGAATTAAGGTCACTGGATTG
>CM053585.1:366586102-366630717 GCA_028646515.1 Pseudochirops corinnae
TGAGTCTTTCCTGGAAACCCCATCTTCGGAGGATGAGTCATTTAATGAGAAATTTTCAGAGTAAAAAAAAAAACTGGGGACTGTATGGGATGAGTGAAAACTTCTCAATTTGGGGTGGTTAACTTTTCAAATTGCTTCTGTCAATCACTTTTATCTTCCTTTGTCTGTTTTCCCACCTTGGTGGGACCCTCCCCTTATCTTTCCTTGCTGTCCCAGTTGGGGAAGTATTTGGCGAAGTATGCCTCTCCACCAACGAGAGGGGAAATAGTCAGGGAGGGGTCTTGACTAAGTTAGGTTATAAATTCCAGCACTATCTTTTGTAACTTGCCTCTTCTCCATGATGAGTCATGGGGAAGACCACCCTGTTCTCCCAGGGAAGAGAATAAAGTCCTGTTCTTATCCTAAGAGATCTCTGTGTTTATTTCTTTTCACTAAATTAAGGATGAAGGGTATTTTTCATCCCAAACATCATTGTGAGAGATAACCTAGAGTCCTAGACCACTGATGTCAGAATCAAATAGAAACATGGCCACCATATATAAGGATCCTTGTGGGCCTCATAGAAATCATATATTAACATTATCAATGCTTTATTATATTTTTATTTTGCTAAGTATCTCCCAGTTAAATTGTAATCTGGTTATAGTTCTCTAGGGAATGTTGTGGTCTGCAGGAGACTGGCAACCCTGTGTTTGGCACCACTGACCTAGGCTAACTAGAGAAGAGGATATTGCTTTGCAGATGTTCTACTGAAACACCTGTTGTTCAGTTGTCCTTTTTAAATTTGTATTGCTGTTGATCAGTTTTTTAAAAACTTTTTTAAAATACATTTTTTTAATCCTTTGTGTCTCCTTGTGATTAAGATTGGAAAAAGGGGGTAGAAGTGGTTCTAGTATACACTCAGAGGGCCAGACAAAAGCTCATGGCAGGGTATATTTGGTGATAATTTGATTTAGATCAAAACACTTTGGAGGAAATCTACTTCAATCCCTTTGTTTTAGTGATAAGAAAATAAGTGATTTGTCCAAAGGTAATTAGGCCAGGAAACACAAACTCCTGGAATCATTACTTTGATGTTTCTGTAGCACTATGATCTCTGTGTTCAGGTATCCAACTCTCCATACCTTCTCATCTTATGCAATTTTTGTCAGTGTATTCCTATAGAAGTAGTACCCAGGAAGGACTGGAGGCCTTTGTCATGGTCCTTTTATGTTTCTTGGCTACTAACACATCCCTTCTAGTGCCCTTCTGACCACTTTTTCCAAGTCAGTACTTATATTGCATGTAGGTTGCACAGTGGATAGATAGAGCATTGGACCTTGAAGACTTGAGTTCAAATCTACTCTTAGATGCTTACTTGTGACCTTGGGCAAGTCACTTAACCTAAGTTTACATAATTTACCCAATCTGCCAAATGGAGATAATAAATAGCTCATGCCTGATAGGGATGTTATAAGGATGTTATAAATTTGTAAAGTGCTTTGAAAATTTTAATATGTGATATAAATGTTCATTCTTATTTGAGAAGTAGCCTCGTACAAAGCAAAGCAGATTGGATTTAGAATTCTTACTTTGCCACCTGTGTGAGCTTGGACAAGTTACTGAACCCCTCTGGGCCTCAATTTCCACATGTGTAAAATGGAAGCCCCTTCCAGCCATAAATCTATGATCTTATGATTCTGTGAATCATTCCTTAAGTGAAAGTAATCTTATACGCCTATTATCATATGATGCTTCCTCTGATATTATACTCCCATGAACTTACCTTTAAAATAGAAAAGGGGAACCAAATAGATGAGAAAACGAATCAAAATACATAATCTTCAAGAAATATACCTTAAAATTGAAGATTCACACAAAGAAAACAAAAGATTAAAGTGAAATCTATTATGTCTGAGCTGAATTAGAAAAACTAGAAGTAGCAATTAGGATCTCAGAAAAAAGCAAACATAGAATTAAGAGATAGGAATCTACATTATGCTCAAAGGGAACACAAACAATTAATGTCAGTATTTAACATATGCACCAAATGATATGTGTCGCTCACAAGAACAAATCTCAAAATGTGAAAAATTATTTCTCTTTAGAAAGAAATTTAATAAATCATGTGGTGGAGGAGAGCAAGCAAGAAAGGAGGTATGTCTCTCTCTTGTCCAGGCTCTGGAAGGTTTATGTTATGTAGGATTTAAACAAAGGTGCCTGAATAGAAACCACAAGAACACAGTAAGCAAAGTTACCAAGGAGGCAACATAAAAACAAGGTAAATTAAGATAGCTATGAGAACCATTAACATTTAATAAAATGTAGATGAAGCCAAAACAGAAGGGAACCTAAAACACAAACTCAGGTGGACCCATCATAAGTCCTGGGTATGGTAACCGAAAACGAGAATGCTTTTGGTGGATCCAGGACTGGAGAAGCCGAAAATACCTTGTAACCATCTCCAGCATTCCTAGACAGTTAACTAGAATCAGGCAAAATTCTGGATGTGCATGACCTTTAATCATATAAGTTTGGATCTAAACAATATAATAATTTTTTCTGAGCAATATAATAAAAGCATTTCTCCCACAATTTTCTCCTTTTGGGGCTTTTCCAAGCCCAATATTCTCATATTAACAAAAGCATAATGAGAGAAGCAAAAA
This sequence comes from Pseudochirops corinnae, assembly GCA_028646515.1. Classification (NCBI taxonomy): domain Eukaryota; kingdom Metazoa; phylum Chordata; class Mammalia; order Diprotodontia; family Pseudocheiridae; genus Pseudochirops; species Pseudochirops corinnae. Next base: position 366,588,748 of record CM053585.1, read on the forward strand.
GGGTGGGTTATGATATCAAAAGGATTGCACTGAAATGATCTAAATCAATGGATGCATCCTCCTTATTATCCATCTTGTCTAAAGCTTGATATAATTGATTTAAGGAGGGATTGGGGCCAGATTGATGAGAAAATTTTCCCAGTGTCTAATAGTCTGAGGAATCAATTACAAGAGTACTGTGTCCATTTACATCACAAAAATCATAATCCTGTGTTCATAAAAGTTGAACATACTTAGTTAAGCAGAGTCAAAGTCATACATCCCTTGAGATGAATCTCATTAAACAGACTCTATGGGTGAACTAAGGTTAAAGATTAAACTATACTTAGAGGGTTCAATGGACTAATTCTAAGAGGGGAGATTTATATATCATCAAGATAACCAACAAAATTAGAATCAGGGAAATCCCTTCTTATACAGTGTATTAGGGCAATAACTAAATCATTTGGGGGAGCTTTAAACTTCCCTTTGGCTTCTACCTGAGGAATTTCAGTTAACATTATTATTCCCTAAGTCAGGTTTTGGTCAGGTGAGGTTAATATAAACAGAAGACTTGCAGTTGACCAAAAATGACAGGAGGAATGACCCTGATCCCTGAAGAGTAAACAAAAGAATTTGGGCCTTTCTTCCAGATAAATATAAACACCATGAAACAAAAAAAAAAAAAAAAATCCAAAGTAATACAATAATGATCATCAATATCAATGACATCAAGTCTCCTTGCACCCAGTAACCCATTCCTCATGGCCATTGAATCAGAAAACACATTTTGAGTCTCAGCTGTTACATGTATTGTCTGATCCATCAAAACATCTTCCCTGGGAAATTCTGGAATAGGCTTCATTCTCTAGGAAGCTTTGGAGAGAGCTCCTCCTAGCAGATCTGCTTTTCTGGTTCTGGATCACTTGCTGAAATAGCCTAGGTAATACTGCTAAAATCTTTCAGTCACAAAACTTAATCTTTCAAACTTGCATTCTATTATAGTAATTCAGAGATGTTTTAGTATTAACCTATTACTTAATAGGCTTAGTATTACAACAACCAAAGTTGCCCTGAGTATAAGAATTTGCTATGAAAGAAAAAAGGTACATGGTTATGACAATATCAAGATTGCCCCTTCAAGGTCACAGACTGACCTGATATAAACATAACAGAGGGAAAACTCCCTTAACCCTCTTGGAAGGTAAGAATCATAGTTAACAGTCAATCATACCTCAAAATTCTGCATTATTCACAAAGTATAATACCTGAACTCAGAATTAACCAGGTGGTAAAATTTCCTGTTCAAAAAGGAAATAATACCACGGGGAAACTGAGTTACCTTCACATATACCAAGTCATTGCTAAGAGGTTACAATAATGTATCAAAAAGATTATACATTATGTTCAGGTTGGATTTATGCAAGAAATCCTAGATTGATTCATTATTAAGTATATAAACTATATTAGTTATATAAACTATAGCCACAATGAACAAGAGCAAAAAAATTATATTATTATATCAAAAGATGCAGAAAAGATCTTTTGACAAAATTTGACATCCTTTCCTGTTTAAAAAAAAATGCTATAAAGCATAGGATTAAATGGATCTTTCTTTTATATGCTAAGCAGTATCTGTATGAAAGTAAGAACCAGTATTATATATAATGGGGAAAGCTAGAGACCTTTTCAGTAAAATCAGTGATAAAAAAGAATGTCTAATATCACAATAATCATTATTATTTTATATAGTTTTTGTTGTTCATCATTCATTTCCAAAGTGGTGCAATGACATCACGGGTAATGCTTTGAGTTTTGTGTGAATTGGAGTTAAGTGAGGGAGAGTTGTGCAAAGTTGTCAGCCTCCCTCTCTCTTCCAGAGTCATCAAAGTCCAGTAACAAGACAAAAGTCATGACTATTGCAGCCTGGGCTACACTGGATGACGTTGGCATTGTTAACATCTTATCAAATTCTAAGCACTCCACAGCACCTGCTTCAGTTATCTACATGACGAGTGAGGGAGATGTGTATCCTAAGCATGTGAAGACTTCCCGTGACAGAATGGGTGAATGAGAACAGTTTGATATAGTACTAGAAGTGCTAGCCATAGCAGTAAGCCAAGAAAAAGAAATCAAAGGAATAAGCATAGGTAAGATGGAAACAAAATCATCACTTTTGGCGGATGATACAATGGTTTACTTAGAGTCAACTAAAATTAATTGAAATAATAACTTAAGTAATGTTTCAGGATACGTAATAAATCCACATAAATCATGAGCATTTCTGTACATCTCCTTCTCCCCCTAAAAAACAAACAGCAAGAAGAAATAAATAAGCAATATTGTATTCAAAATAACTACAGAATGATGTATAAAATGCTTGGTAGTCTATCCACAGAGACACATAGGAATCACTTTAATATAATTATGAAACACTTTTCAGAAATAAAATCAAACCTAAATAAGTAGAAAAAAATTAATTGCTCATGGGTAGGCCAAGCCAATAGAATGAAAATGATAATACTACCTAAGTTAATTTGCTAATTCAATGTCCAAACTACCAAAAGATTATATCGTAGAGCTAGAAAAAAAATAAAAATACAACTGGAAGGACAAAAAGTCAGAGATATTTAGGAAAATAATGAAAAAAAAGTATAAAGGAAGGGGGTATAGAAGTGTTATATCTCAAAATATTCTACAAATCAGTAACTATCAAAATGATTTAGTACTTGTTAAAATAAAGATATATAATGAACTCATTCAAATTTATAAGAATAAGAGTCATTTTTAGTTCAATAAGCATCTATCTATTAAGCATTTACTATGTGCTAGGCACTGTGCTAAGCTCAGGGGACACAAAAAGAGGCAAAAGACAATCCTTTGTCTTCAAGAAGCTTACAGTCTAATAGGGGAAACTCATATATGCAAAGAAAGTTATAAGTAGAATTAATAGGAAGTGATTAACAGAGGGAAGGCACTGGAATTAAGAGGGATTAGGATTCTTCCTGTAGAAGGTGGGATTTTAGTTGAATGTAAAAGAAGTCAGAGAGGTCAATAGTTGGAGTAGAGAAGGGAGAGCATTCCAGATATGGGGGACAGAGAGAGTGCCCAGCCAGAGCCAAGAGATGGAGTGTCTTATTTGTAGAAAAGCCAGGAAGCCAGTGTCACTGGATCCAAAAGCACATGTTGGGGAGTAAGGTGCAAGAAGACTGAAAAGGTTCCTCTAGAACAGTTGATACTACATGCACAGCAATGAAGCATTATCTGTCCTTTGATATTACTGAAACACAGAGAAGTATCCCAACTCCCACTCTCACAGATGAGTTGGGTGCCCAGAGTTTTTTCAGCTACTCCAAATATATTTTCTATGTATTGTCACTTTTCCCCACTTAGTCTAAAACCTATGCTTGATGATTAAGAACAGTTTTTACTTGATTAAGGTACCATTTACTTAAGATAGTTCAGAAAAAACCAAGTAGAAGAAGAATGCCTATTGTCTTGGCTACTCTGTGATATGAAATTGGATTCAGAGCCCATAAAGCCCATACATCAATACGTGTAACTTAGAAACAGTTGATGGACAAAGAACTAGGTCCAGTAAATGACAAATTAACAAGAGGTCATCCCTGAAGCAGGATATGAACTCTAGGCCCTTGATAAAATATATTCATCTTGCTGAGCTATCTCAGGAACTTACACGTGGTCCCCATGAATCCCCATTATTGCAGGGTTGACATGAAAGTTGAGAGAATGGACTCTTGTCAAGCTACACAGCAGTGGAAGTGGTTTCACAACTCTCTCTAAAGTATTTTTCTGGTGGGACTGTTTTATGATTTTTTTCTCTCCTTTGGACTGCCAGCAAAAGGAGAATCATGCTCAGACATATACCAGACAGATAACCCAGCTAGGGACAGGAAGAAAGGAAAGAAAGAGAAGGCATATTTTCTTAAGCACATGCTATGTACAAGGCACTGTGCTAAAAGCTTTTACAAATATTATCTCATTTAATCCTCACAACAACCCTCTAGGGTAGGTGCTATTATTTTGCTTCCTTTTTTTTTTTTTTTTTTGGAGAGGGGCAATTGAGGTTAAGTGACTTGCCCAAGGTCACACGGCTAGTAAGTGTTAAATGTCTGAGGCCAGATTTGAACTCAGGTCCTCCTGACTCCAGGGCCAGTGCTCTATTCACTGTGCCCCCTAGCTGCCCCCAAGGGAAGTGCTATTATTATCCCCATTGTACAGTTGAGAAAACTGAGCCAGATGGAGGTTAAGTGACTTACTCAGGGCCACACAGCTAGTAAATGTCTGAAACCAGATTCGAACTCATATCATCCTAATGTCAGGCCAAGTGCTCTATCCATTGTGCCACCTACTTGCCTCGGAAACAGGCCAGACACCCTAAATCCCCACCTCCTCATATCAAACCCTAGTCAACTCCCTCCAGCAAAGATAGTGCATGGCAGACGTAGTATCACAACCATACTTTATTTTGATCTGAGGATGATCGCCAATAGCTCAGGAGTTTAAGTGGTTCTTTAAGAGTATAAGTGGATAGGACGGAGCTAAAGTGGCAGAGGAAAGGCTGAGCTCTCCCAAATTTCCCTCCAAACAACTTAAAATAATGCCTCAAAATGAATTCTGAAGCAGCAGAACCTGTAAAAGAATGGGGTGAAAGGATTTTCCAGCCTAAGACAACCTAGAAGGTCAGTAGGGAAGGGCTGCTGCACGGCGAGAGTGTAACAAAGAATCTGACCATGGAAAGTTACTTTGGTGACAGGAAAGCTCAGACTCAAAAGAAGACAACAAAGTCAAGACTGCTACAGCCAAAGCCTCAAAGCAAAATAGGTCACATGGTAAAAGAGGCACAAAAATTCACTGATGAAAACTCCTTAAAAATCAGAATTGACCAAATGGAAAAATACGGACACAAAAAATCAGGAAAACTGCCCTGACGTCTTAGAAACAAAGCATGTTGCTGTTGTTGTTATTGTTTTCTTCCATTCTTGAAGAGGACCGATGACGTCATGAGGGTGATTTACTCAGGAGCAAAGCTGCACAAAGTTGTCAGCCTCACTCTCCCCTCCAAAGTCCTCCAGTAACAAGACAAAAGTCAAGGTAAGCGATGATTGCCCAGGATGCAATGGGTGACCCTGGCCTTTGCAAATTTTTTTTGGCTTTTTACAGGTCTGTTTTTTCAGAGCTATATTTCAAGAAATAATAAATGAACCAGAGGGTAAAATAGAAATTGAATCTCTTTGGTGTCATCACTGCTGCTGCAGTTCCTGCCTCTCCTCCTCCTGACTCACCACTGTTCACTCTCACTGAAGAATGGTTCAGTCAGGAAGCTGCTCCACTGCCATGGCATTCAAAGACGCTGGCAAGATACTTGTGGAGCCCAAAGTAGTCATTCACTGGATCCAAATCACCCTCACCAGCCACAATGTGAAATCACTTGAAAAAGTGTGTACTGGTCTAATTAGAGAAGCCAAAGGAAAAAACTTGAAAGTTGAATCACAACTAGAAAAACTCCTTGTAGTGAAGGTTCAAAGACTTGGGATCAGTTGCAGATGAGAATCCACGAATGCCCTACTGATTTGCATGATCCTTTTGAAATTGTTAAACAGATCACTTCTATCAGTATTGAACTAGGTGTAGAAGTTGAAGTCACCATTGCAGGTGCCTAATCAATCATAAGTTTTCTCTGATAAAAGCCTCATTTCTCAAATATATGGATAACTGAGTCAAATTTATAAAAATAAGAGCCATTGCCAAATTGATAAATGGTCAAAGGATCCCTATGGCTCCAAGATGCTGTAGCATGCACAGCCACCACACCCAGGTAAAATTGTCTTGGCAAATGAACTAAACCAGTTTCTGGGTAACTAACAGGCCTCAAATCTATCAGTGAGTTAGGAGGATGTCTACCCCAAGCAAGTGAAGACTTCCTCTGACAGAATGGGAGAGTGGGAACAATTTGTTCCAACATCCATGAAAGCAGCCAAAGCAGGTTCTTTGGTGTGCTTAGAGCTCGGTCAGACATCAAAGATGCCAAAGTCATCAACTGCATCCCAAGCCATCACCAGTCATCTGACTTTTGTCTTACTACTGGACTTAAATGACTCTGGAAGAGAGTGAGGCTGATGACTTTGGGCAACTCTGCCTCAGTTATATCCAATTCATGCCAAATCAAGAAATCACCTGTGATGTCATTGGTCCTCTTCAAAAACAAAGGATGAACAGCAACAAAGGAAATGAGCAGGCAGTTTCCAGGCAAAAAAAAAATAAAAGTTATCCATAGTCATATGAAAAAATATTCTAAATTACTATTGATTAGAGGAATGAAAATTAAAACAACTCAGATACCACCTATCAGACTGTCTTATATGACAGAAAGGGAAAATGGCAGATGTTGGAGGAGATGTGGAAAAGTTGGGATGCTAAGACACTGTTATTGTAATTGTAAACTGATCCAACCATTCTGGAGAACAATCTGAAACTATGTCCAAAGGACTATAAAACTTTTATATAACCATTGATCCGCCAATAGCACTACCAAGTCTGTATCTCAAACAGATCAAATAAATGGGAAAAAGACTTATATTACAAAAATATTTGTAATAGCTCTTTCTGTGCTGGGAAAGAACTGGAAATTGCAGGAATGCCCATCAATTGGGAAATGAATGAACAAGTTGTGGTAGTATGATTGTGATGGAATACTATTAAGAATAACTATAAGAAATGGTGACACAATACTTTTAGAAAAACCTAGAAAAACTTACATGAACTGATGCAAAATGAGCAGAACCAGAACGGTGAACACAGTAACAGCAATATTGTATGATAAGCAACTATGAATGACTTAGCTATTCTTAGCAATACAGTGATCCAAGACATTTCCAAAGGACTTATGATGAAAAAGGCTATCCACCTCCAGAGAAAGAATTGGTAGAGTCTGAATACAGATCAAAGCATATTTTTTTAAATTTTATTTTTTCTTGGAGGGATTGGTTTGTGTTTTCTCTTACAACATGACTAAACTGGAAATATGTTTTTCATGATTGTGCATGTATAACCTATATCATATCACTTGCCTTTTCAATGAAAGGAGAAGGGAATGAAGGGAGAGAGTTTGGAACTCAATTTTTTTTAAATTTATTTTCCCTCAATTATGTGTTAAAACAATTTTTAACATTTGGTTTTTTTTTTTTTAAGTTTTGAGTTCCAAATTCTTTCTGTCTCTACCTTTCCTTCCCCTGTCCCTGAGAAGATATGCAATCAGATATAGGTTATACATATACAATCATGTAAAACATTTCCATATTAATCATTTTGTACAAGAAGACTCGAATAGAAGAAAATGAATGAAAAAAAGAAAGTGAAAAATAAAATGCTTCAGTCTATATTCAAACAAAATTGGCTCTTTCTCTGGAGCTAGATAATATGTTTCATCATTATTCCTTTGGGAATTGTCTTGGATCATTGTGTTGCTGAGAATAGTCAAGTCATTCACAATTCTTCATCGAGCAATATTGCTACTGTATGTAACTTCTGGTTCTGTTCATTTCACTATGCATCAGTTCATATAAGTCCCTGTTTTTCTGAAATCATTCTGTTTGTTATTTCTTATAGCATAATAATAATATACCACAGTTTAGCCATTCCCCAATTGATGGGCACCCCCTTTGATTTCCAATTCTTAGCCACCACCAAAAGAGCTGCTATAAATATTTTTGTACAAATAGGTCCTTTTCCCTTTTTTGATCTCTATGGAATATAGACCTAGTAGTGGTATTGTTGAATCAAAGCGTATACACGGTTTTACAGCCTTTATAGTTTTATAGGCCATAGTTTGATTGCTCTCCAGAATGGTTGGATCAGTTCACAATTCCATCAACAGTACAGTAGTGTCTTAGTCTTTCCACATCCATTTCAATATCCATCATTTTTCTTTTTTGTCATATTAACCAATTTCATGGGTGTGAGGTGGTACCTCAGAGTTGTTTCAATTTGCATTTCTCTAATCAATAGTGATATAGAGTACTGTTTTATGTAACTATAGATAACTTTGATTTTTCTTTGTCTGAAAACTGCCTGTTCATATCCTTTGACCATCTATTAATTGGGCAATAACTTGTATTTTTATCAATTTGACTCAGTTCTCTATATATTCGAGAAATGAGGCCTTTATCAGAGATATTTGTTACAAAATTTTCCCCTCAGTTTTCTGCTTTCCTTATAATTTTGGTTGCATTGATTTTGTTTGTGCAAAAACTTTAAAATTTAATGTAATCAAAGTTATCTGTATTATATTTTGTAGTGCTCTCTATATTTTCTTTGGTCCTAAATTCTTCCCTTATCCATAAATCAGCAGATAAATGATTCCATACTCTCTTAATTTCCTTATGGTGTCACCCTTAATGTGTAGGTCATGTACCCATTTTGACCTTATATGATGTGAGATATTATTGATGTGAGATATTATTGATGTAAGATATTAATCCATACTTAGTTTCTGCCATTCTGTTTTCTAGTTTTTCCAGCAGTTTTTGTCAAATAATGAGTTTTTGTTCCAAAAGCTTGGATCTTTGGGTTTATCATATACTGGATTACTATGGTCATTTATTATAATGTAATTTGAACCTAATCTGTTCCACTGATCCACCACTCTATTTCTTAGCTTTGATAATTGCTGCTTTATGATACAGTTTGGGAACTCAAATTTTTTTTAAAAAATGAATTTTAAAATTGTTTTTATGTATAATTGGAAAATATTTTTTTAAAAAATTAAAAAAGACAAGTTCATAGATCCTAGATTAATATCTAGAGATAATAATTACTTCTATGTCAAACTTTCTATTATATTGTAGTAACAGAAATTAAATCATTTAAAAGTAGGAACTAGTACATATGAGACTGGTACAAAATCTGGCATCAAGAGAAAACATATCATCTTCACTGATGATTTGCTCTAAGAAGTGATTATGAAATACATCAACTATAAAATATGTGATCTGAAAAAAGAGGTAAGTTGGTCCTATAACAGGAATGAGAGCTAACAGATGGCCAGCCCAAGTGATGATAGCAAAGAAGTGTTAAAGGAGGAAGAGAAAGGTTACCAGAACCTTGGGTAGATTCTTATGGAGAAATTAATTCAGGGAGGACATAGAGAAGAGAAGGTGTGGACGAGTTTCAGTCTCTGTTGTTCTAGAAGTAGTGATGGGAAACTATGGGGTTTCCTTCATCTTTGCACTCCTAAAAGGGTGAGGGGACGTTAATTTCAGATTCTGCCATTTGTTTCCAGGTTTGTTCCTCTGTGTGTAATTCCTGAGTTGCACTTCTAGGTGGCAGTCTTTTCCTATCATCATACCCCTCTGGTCAAGCTAAAGCCTTTTTTTTGTAGGGTCAGTATGGTCCCCTACATTCCTATAAGAGAGGCTTCTCACCTTAAGCTGAGTACAGCCTAGTGCTGTGCACGTATTTTGAAGAGCTGTAATTTCATTATTGGGGGATGAAAGAAGATTCAAGCAAGGGCCTGAAAAGACTCATAAGTAGAAATTCTTCCAGAAGGGGCAAAAGCAGTTTAAGAAGGTGCCAGTGATGATCAAGCCAGTTTGAATTTGCCATGACACTAGGAAAAGAGAAGACCTATCCTCCAGAATTTCCAGTGCACATCTGTAAAGGAGTTCTTCCATGGTCAACCTGAAAAAAGAAATGGCAACTCTGAAACCACAGGAGGGCTCCTAAACAAGGCACCATAAAATGAATAAGGCACTAGGAGTTTAACAGGTCCTATAACTGACTTTTGAGGAAAAAACAAATGAGTCAGGCAGAAATTCTACAAGAAAGTCAACCATTATCCTCTGGCTCTGCAGTGAAATGATATGGAAGACACTGGCAGACACTCTTCCTTTATGCTAAGAATGACCTGAAATTACAGCAGGAAGGATTGAAATTAAGGATCAGGAGAAACTTCCCAACTTTCATAACATTGGTATGGAAAAGAAAGAGGGCTTGGTGGACTCTGCTTCCTTGATGTAAAAGCTAATACTAGGAAGAGAGCCTAGTTTTCTACACATCAGTCTCTCTTTGATTCAACTTTGTTTCTGCCTCTGATCCTCTTTGCCTCTCTCTGTTGTTTCCATTTGGTGAATCTCAGTCTTTGGGTTTTCCCTTCCTTTTCTCGCTGGAGTTTGGGCCATATGTTCTACCAAGTGGGGAAATATGAATCTGTTCGCTGGACCAAGAACATCATAGAACAACCCATGAGTAGAGGAGAAACTCTGCTGCTATGTCAGGGGCCTTTTTCCCCTGGCTTGGCATGAACTTAATTCTTGTCTCCTCCATCTGAACTCTGGTGCCAATCTGACTGGCCAGGTCCTTAGGGGCAGATTGAATCACTTCACTGACTAGGTACCTCTATATGGCATTTCCCACAAGCCGGACATAAGTGTGAGTTTCCCTTATACCTGCACCCTGTGGGAAGAATCCAGGCAGGATCTAAACTCCAAAGAGGGGTTCTGAGCACCAAGAGGATTTAGGAAACTTGGAATGAAAGCATGAATTAGGTTAGCAATCCTAGCAATAAGCCCTGAAAGCTAGGAATTGGGGCGAAAGGGGGAAAAGTTGGAGGGAGTTTGAATGTAAAGAAAGTACAGAATAATGAAAAAAATGCAGAAAAGATAGAAGAGCCAGTATTCTCTAGCCTGAGGGAAAGTGACCAAAACTGGAATGGAGCAGCTGGGTGAGGATGCTGCCTGAGCCCCAACTTCAGTCTACTTAAGGGGGGATTACCTGTATTCCCCTCTTTTTTGTGCTGATATTGAGAGCACTTACATAGGCCTATACTCTGCCCTCCCCCTCCAACCCAGACAAGGAGGTCAGACCTGAGAAGCAACAACTGGGAGAAAATCAGAGTTGTCTGTATGCTTATCTTTTCCATACAATTTGGATGCTGTTCATATAATATAAAAATCTATAGATATCCCCTCCTCTGAATTGTCAAATTATTAGAGCTAAAAGAGGTCTTTTCATCTAGTCCATCTAGACTAGTCCTGTAGTCCGGCCTGGATTACAGAGCAACTTGCCTAAGGTCACACAGAAAATTACTGGTAGATTGATTGTATCATAAGACATTTTTTAAAAAGGACAGAGCATGGTTCCTACATCAACAGAGAGGGTATGACTAAAGGCACAGGACAAGAAATATATTTTCAGATATTAATTTGTTTTTCTCGATTACATTTATTTGTTACAAGGGAAGGCTTTCATTTTGTTGGGATGCAAAACAAAAAGAAGAAAAGAAAAAGAACGTCTTTTAAAATAGTTAAGAGCAGAAGGCCATTCAGAAATGGACACAGATAAGGTGCTATCGTGTTAAATTGATCACACACTTAAAAACAAACTATAGATAATAGAAAGCTCGGTTTCATGTGCAATCCTCTTTTTCTGTTCTTTATATATTGAAGTATTTGTGTCTGTTGATGTTTCTGTTTTTGTTGCTCAATTGTTTTTCAGATGTGTCTGACTCTGTGTGACCCCATTGAGGCTTTTCTTGGTGAAGATACTGGAGCGGTTTGCTGTTTCCTTCTCCAGTTCATTTTGCAGATGAGGAAACTAAGTGACTTGCACAGGGTACACTGCTAATAAGCATCTAAAACCAGATTTGAACCCAAGAAGGTAAGTCCTCCTGACTCCAGGCCCAACATTCTAGTCACTGCACCATCTAGGTGCCCAATGTTTATGTTAATTTTATGTTTGTTGATGTTTATGTAGCACATACTCTAAGCTCATTCTTCCAAGTCATACTCTAGCAGGTCTCCAGAGTGTGGCTGACTATTATCTCCCCTAGGGATAACCTTGAGAAATAAAGGGTATCTGTCTAATTCATACAAGCCCCCATTTTGTGGATTCTCTCCATTATCAGTGATTTATGAGCTCCAACATAATTCAACTGGTATTGATCACTCCTCAATACCAATTTACCAATTAACATCAATCAGCTTTAACAAAGGGGATATTTACTGGTAAGATATAGAAAGAAAAGGGACAGCTAGGTAGCACAGTGAATAGAGCACTGGCCCTGGAGTCAGGAGGACCTGAGTTCAAATTCAGCCTCAGACACTTAACACAAAGCTAGCCATGTGACCTTGGGCAAGTCATTTAACCCCAATTGCCCTCCCTTACCTTACCCCCTCCAATATATATATATATATATATAAAATATATATATATATATATACGTATATACACACACACACACACACACACACACACACACATGTAAAGAAAAAAAGTACAAAAATATCTGGAAAAAAAACTCCAAACACCTTATTTACCACCTTACTCCCTGGAGAGAGTCAAACAAGTTTAAAGTGATGACTACTAACATCCCCCCAATCAAGCTGACTTCTTGGTATGGCATAGCCAATGGACAAGTCAATGAGGACACTTAAAGTTGGTTAAGGTAACTGGGAAACAATCATCCTGAGTTATCCATCCCCATTATGATCCACTAGCTGGATATCTCTCGAACTCCTTGTGGCTACTTTGTATTCAGGAGATGGAGAAGTTAACATTAAGAGTCTGAAACTTTGATCCCCTTGGCCAACTAAAGCTTGAGGAAGGTCTCAGTACCTTTTAAGGAAAAACTAACTTAATTTGCGTGGAAGGAGGGATTGGGCCATTGCTCCTGCTATACACCTGTTTTGAACCTTTTGTATACATACTCAGTTCCATCTCAGTGACCAATTAACAGGCTGTTCATCATCACAAAAAAAGACATTGGATATCTGGACACACTCTGAATCAGGGAGGAGAATTTCTAAAAGCAAGTGTACTTCACCTCTTTAGATTTATAGTAGGCAGATATTAGGAATGCTCTGATCATGTGACTACATCCTCATTGGCCTGTTGTCCTATTACATTTATGTAACATCTCCTCTGGGCAGATCTCCCACATTTAATTGACAAGTTGGGTCCCCAAAGGGTGACTACTACTTTAAGTTCTGGGAATAATTCTGTGGTCTTTTATTTCTAACATTATAGCTCATGAGCCCCTATGAATTCCTCTGGATCAATGAATATCCAGGAGACTGAATTAGCTCTTAGTAAAAGCATTTGTCTAAATGGCATAGCAAGAACAGTAGATACAAAGCATTCCCCCCCCAAAAAAATGGGGCATATTTTATCACAAATATATACCATGCATGTCCAAGGAATGAGTGGGTTAAAATTTAGAGCTCAGCTGGCAGTGAGATATTTTTGTAGCATACACATATGTGACAAAATGGCAACTCACAACTCGTGTGCTACTATGAGACCTGGAAATCCTTTCTCTTTGTAGAATCCTCACATAGTCCCCCTTAGGTTCAGCATCTCTGCTTGGAAGCCTGCTCGGCTGAGTTGCCAGGATCTGTGCCTTTCTTGAGTCTAATGGAGTCTTTTATACAGTGAGATGTCATGCTCCTTGAAGCAGCTTCTTCCCTATCTCATTACAACCATCTCTGTTCCCAGCTGGATGCCTCTTAGTGGTCAAATAGTTCTGATGATTTGGCCAATGGTGGATAGAGGAAAGAAGGTCCCCACCTCTCCCAGGGTCTCTCCCCGACTCCCAAGCCAGCAGTCCTCAACTGATCAATGACTTATCTCTCTTATATATAGGCTCAGCCAATTATGAAATGTTTCTTATTGGTGTAATTCTCTTCATAGGGCTAAGGTCCTATAATTGTCTGAGGCTGATTGAGAAATTTATTCACACATTTTTGTGAGGTTGTAGAAAAATTCTTTTACATTTTATGATTATATTATGGACCTTCTGTGCTTATATTAACATAGGTGAGGAGTAGAACCATCTTGTTTACACATTAAATCCTCATCACATGTGACTACATTCTGTGAGTACATTAAGCTGGGGTGGGTGGGCAAAGAGTCAAATTCATTCTGTCTTACATTTAAATTGATAATAAAAAAAATTAAGTTCCTGATAGAGCCAGGGCTTCAACTTAGGTCTCCCAACTCCCAGTTCTCTCTACTACATCAGCTTCTCTCCCATTACTATGATTTTTCCTAATATACCTATGCTCCTATGGCACAAAACTTTTGGTTTGGTCCTCCTATAGAAACTGACTTCATATTGATGCTGCATCCAGATATTTATAAAGGCTAGTCACAGCCCAAGTCCACAGTTCTACCCCTTCTGTTCTCTTCTCAATGGATTCCCCAACTCCTTCCCATCATCCACCTCCTATCCTCCCAACTCCTCCTCTTCCCCTCCTCCAACAACAGAGCCCTGTTCAGGTGATCCTTGTCCCTGTCACACGTGGGTAGTTTGGACATGAGCCAGTGGAATGTGCCTCTGGGGAGATCTGGGGACATAACTCCCTCTCCTTCCAGCCGTACAGATTTGTCTCTCAGTTTCCAGATTCTGTTCTCTTCCCTTTGCCATCCTTAACCCTGTCCATCTCAGTCTTCACCAACTTGTACCTAGGCTCTTTCTGACCTCCCTATTAGAGCTAAGAAAGAAAGAACCCATCTTTTCCCTACCCAGGAAACCATCATAACCCTCCTCCCTGCCCAGCAGCTCATGGATGACTAGCTATGACCATTTCATCCTAGGTGGGATTAACTTCCAGGTGCTGAAAGCTCCAGCTTCCTGAGTCCCCTGTTCCACTACTACCCCTTCTTACCAGAGGAATGGGCTGCTAGTGAGGCTACAGGTGAGCATTGAGTTGGAACCACTGCCCTCAAGGGGAAAGAGAGATAAGGTCCCTAGATTGAGTAAAGTTAACTAAACGATAGACAGCAATGACCAGGATACACCCTGGGTTCTTTTCTCAGCTCCACTTTTGATTGTCTAAAATACAACACAATATCACATCAACGGGTAAGGTGGGTAACACTATAATTTCAATGTGGGAATCACTGGCTTCCTGGAGGAGGTGGCACAAAAGGATGAGAATACGGTCATGTTCAGAGGGCAAAAAATTGTCCGGTTTGGTAGAATGCATGGTGGGGAGTACTATTGGATAAGACTAGAATGGTAGGATAGCAACAGGTTTTGGAGGACCTTGAAAGGCTGACCATAGAACTTAAATTTTATTTAGGAAGTAATAAGGAGCCACTGAATATCTTTGAGCAAAAGAATGACATCAAATCTGCATGCAATTTGTTCGCATGTCAGTAGTATGAAGAATATATTGGAGGATTGGTAAAAGGAGAGGTCAGTATTACAGTAGTCCAAGGAAATGGTAAACAAATTGAAAGCCTTATTATGAATTTCAAAAACTAAGACCATTGAGGACAGAACTGGAGGCTGTGGATTTCAAATGTTCTAAAGTCAAAGTTAGAGTCTTCAAGGGCAGAGCCTACTCTCCTGTGATCCCTATCCTCATTTCCTCAATGGTTGTCCTGGTTGTGATTATTTTCCTCTTTGTGCCCAATAGAAGATAGTATACCTTTTAAAGTCTCCATGCTCTCCCTCCCCTGTTCTGGATTGTTCTCCAAGTGATGTCTTAGCTAGATGGAGTCAGAGCTTCAGATGGAACTTAAGTGATTCTCCTTACCCCCATTCCTGCTAAACAACCCCCCAAATCATCTCCTACCCAGAGATGAAGTTCTGTCCCCTCACATTGCTCTTCCCCCTTCTTCAGCCAAATCTGTGTTTCAGTAAAGCACAGGACAAGAGGAGAGGAGGTAGAATTTCCGTGCCTTTCTCATCTACTTACAAGTAGAATAGAATGAAAGTTATTTGGAAGAAACCAAGAGCCTTGTCCCACTCTATTTTGCTACACTAGTATGAGAGGTGGTATGATTTATCCAGATACTTATAAAAGCAACTGCCATCCTAAGTCTATACCCCTGGACCTTCTGTACCAGCTAGATCCTACAATCCTAACAAATACAGTCACTGGAAGCTTTGCGTGGGCACACGCGTGTGCAGGCGCGCACACACACACAGAGGCAGCTAGGTGGTGCAGTGAATAGAACACCAAACTTGGAGTCAGGAAGACCTGAGTTCAAATGTAGCCTCAGACACTTATGGCTCTGTGTCCCTGGGCAAGTCATTTAACCCTGTTTGCCCCCAGTTTCTCATTTGTAAAATGACCTGGAGAAAGAAATAGCAAACCACTCCAGTATGTCTGCCAAGGAAACCCCAAATAGACTTACAAAGAGTTGGACACAACTGAAACTGAACAAAATATATATATATATATCTCTTCTGTCTTGCCTATCTATTCCTTTCCTGTATGTCTCTTAAAACTCTTTAGCTTTGGAGTATGCAAATATCAATTGAATGCCTACTGAAAAATAACTTTGTCTTGCCTGGCCTCCATAGGTACAAGGAGAGGAGGAATAAAAAGCAGAAGGAACAGGATCCTAGTTCTGCTTCTCATAGTGAAGAGATTTATGGGGGTTTGGTTAGACAGCACCAGAAGTCAAAAACAAGATAGGCAGAGGGCCTATTTCTCATGGGCTCTCCCTGCTGACCCTTGAGCATTAAACACTTCCTGATTCACCCTAAATTGGCATCCTCGTTTCTGGAAGGGAAGAAAGGGGAGTTACATTGGGAAAATGTTGGAGAGAGGCCATTTGGGGTGTGTCCCAGGCAAAATGGGCAGGATGGAAAGTGGGCTGGTAAATTCCTTACTTTCATGGCTCTGTGTCACTTTCCCCAAATTAACACACATATTCCAATTCTCTGATTTACAGGATTAGTAGGTGTCCATAGGAGTTCCATCCATCCCCAAAGCTGTAATCTGGACAGTCCTTCCTTTTCTTGGGGTATCATTCCTATGTTAAAGTGCCCTGTTTGAATCTCTCATCTAATAGAATGTGCTTTAACCTCCCTTCAGCTCCATGGCCAGTCTTTCAAACTATACTGTTTTCTACATATAGATGTTTCCTCCCACTACACAACTTCTTTTCTCTGGAATCTTCCCCTACACCATTCCTAAAATTAAGCTAACTTGACCTCCCAACTCCTTCAGCTCAAACCCCATTCCTCAACTGTCCTCTTTCCCTTCCCCCAAGTCCTCAGTCACCTAGTTAGCCTTTCTTTTGAGAATCCTGGTTATATTTGTTTCTCCAGATTGTGGGAACTCAGTGGCTCAGCAAGATTTTCATGCTCTTCCTCCTGCCCCTTCTCACTCAACTCTGAAAGCAGGGCACTAGTGGAGGGATATTATGAGTAGGCTTTCTTCTTACTAGGCTGCAATCTGTGGGATATGTTTTCTCTCAACTTTAAAAAAGGCTCCTAATGAGTTATGTCTAGAAGAGGGCTAAAGGGGACTAGAGTCTTAGAGGACTGAAGGGAAGAGCTTGTTCTGTCTTTCTAAACCCTCCTTGCTGTCATTAGCAGTAAGGGCACAAGGGTGGGGAGAGGTCCTTCCAGAGTGACAGTCTCCGGTAGCTTTTTTTGGTTTTGTTTATTCTAGATTCTTAGCATTACTAGCAACTCCAGAGGTAACCTTGTAGTTCCACTTTAATTCTTATTACAATGTCCCTGAAAAGTGGTTATACAGCCTTAAGTGGAAAGTGGAATTCTCTTCCCTTCATCATCCTCTGCTCAATTTTACCTTGGGTAGAATTCAGACTGGGGCAATCTGAGGAAGAGTAGGAGTTGTCCCAGTCACCCTTCCAGAGATAGAAACCAAGCCTAGAGAAAATGAAAGTCTCATTTTTGTCTAAGAATCACTCATCATGGTACCTAATATATAGTAGATACTTCATAAATGTTTGTTGAATTGAACTGAAATTAAGAACTTAAGGGAGGGGAGGATGAAGACTGGTTAGGAGGTTGCATTTTTGGAAATCCAAGGTGTCTGGTGCATGCCCTCAGCTGGACCATTAAGAAAAAGGAATCGGGGATCAGTACTCTTTCCCCTTCCTTACAGAGCTAAGCTCCAGACCCACTGCAGGCATGTTCTGCCCACTCCCCTCCCCAAAGTGCCAGGAGTCAAGGTCTCCGGCCTCAGTTTCCTCGGCTGCATCCCATGAAGGGAGGAATGACACCTGGATTATCCTTTGGAGAGCTGCTGGGCTGAGCCCTATGGAGACTTCGATCAAAGAAGGACGACTAAGACGAGAGGCAGGACGTGCCCCCAACCCCCTCCCCCCCAACAGCCGGGAAGCGGCCCCAGTCCGGATTTCCCTCCCGGGTGGGACCGCAGTGACTCATGTGTACACCCCCCCTCCCTCCCAGTTTCCCAGTTTCCTTGTTTGCGCTTCTCCTCCTGGACACGTGGCTACCTCCATTCTGGCTCTCGCCCCACGCAGAACAGTTCGTAACCCCCTCCCCTCCATCCCTACATTCACCCCCGCACCCCCAGGCCTCTCTGCCCCCCGCAGATCTTCAGGGCTCCCGCCCTTCCCACTTGTCCCGGAGCTCCACCTTTTTCCACCCAGTACCCGCCTCCTTCAGCAGTCTAGAGACTAGACTGACGCCTCCTTCCCCCGCCCCGCTTCCATCCAATCGGGCTGGCCAATGGGGGTGGGGAGATGGGGACCGGCAGCCAGGCTGGGGGTGTGGCAGCTGCCTGCACTTTGCCAGCTGCGGACGGACGCGCTTTAGAGACCCGTGCCAGCTGGCGCTTCGTCTGGTGCAGAGGTAGAGGTGCTAGGTGTTAGAGCTGCGTGTCACTGAAGGGCTTCTCCGACGCCCTGAGCCCTCCTCCACCCAGCCCCCTCCCTGGGACCCTCCTTCAGGCCAGCCTCGGCCGAGGGAACTGCTTCAGCTGGAAACGAGCCCTGTTCCCCGGGCCCGGGATCTGCTCACCTGAGGCTTTTCTACTGGGACGGCCCTTATTCCTACTTGCAAAGGGGGTGAAAGGCACCCGCAGCCTTCCTGCAAAAGGCTGTGGGGACAGGGGTGGGAGTGTCTCGACACAGGGACATGAAGGTGAGTGAGAGGTGAGGGTGTTGGGTCAGAGGTGCTCTGCTCTGAAACCAAAGGAAAAAGATTGGGGGAGGGGGGCAAACTGAAGCTACTTTTCTGGGGGCATCTAGAGGAGGATGAGGATGGTAAGGAAGTTCAGAGCTCTTCTGAGGGATTGCTAGAGCCTCTAAACTAGCCAGAAAATTCTTCCTTAGTGGGAGTATGGAGAGGTTTAAGGGGGAAAGAAGCATTTTTCCAAGTGAGCCCAGTAGAAGATACCTAGATACCTCAGGCTAGCAGGCTCTACCAGAGGTCTTTTTGTGTTTCTTCCTATCTACTTACAGAATTGCAGGCTTCTCTCCCACATGGAGATCTAAAAGGTCTCCAAAGAAGGGGATTCTGCCCTTAAGCCAAACCAGCAGAATCTGACCCGTTGGCCTGATTTCCCTTCCCACTGCACCCCCATCCCTGTTCTCCTTGCTCCCAGGGTCACAGGTGGGTTGGCCAGGTGAGGGCCGATGGCAAGTGGGGCTAGCAGATGAAGAGTGCCCAGCTTTGGCAGGACCATCCATAGGAGGGCTCCCAGATGTTGTGCTGGAGGCGACATTGTTCAATATGGTTCTGAGGAAGATTCACCGGCCCTGGAGTTGTTCTTACCAGCTGCAGCTTGAGCACAGGACACCCCCCAGCCGGATTCAGGGTCTGCGCTGGGTGAGTACAAACTCTCAGCTCAGGGATCAGGGGATGGAGCATGGAGGGGGTTGGTTGCATAACAGGCATAGAGTACCAGGTTGGGGTTGAGTACCAGGGCAGCATTGTTTTGTGGGGTGACTGTGTAGTGTCTGGGTGGTAAAGGTGAAATATGGGGACCAGGTCACTGGGTTGGATAAGTCTTTTGACTGTCCATAGGCATTTCTCATTTCTCTACCTAATGATCTGAGCAAATGGACTTGGCTCATCATACATTGAATGGGGATACTCAGGCAGAGGATGTCTAAGAAACATTACTGAAGTGAATAAGACCATGTTGGCATTTAGGACTAGTGGGATGGAGTTGGAAGGAATAATTCTGGATGTGGAAAAGGGAACCTGAGCAGGGATAGCTGGAACACCCTCTCTGGCCTGTCACCCCCAATGATCTCAATCTCCTCTGTTGTGCCCAGAAATAATGAAACGTAAACTTGGGGAGAGACAGAGAGAAGGGATATTGATTTGGGGGGACTACAGAGAGGAAGACAGAAGAAAACAAATGGGAGGAAAATAAATGGAGTGGTAGAGCAAGATGATGAGAATGGGTCAAAGATTTTCTCAATCTATAAGCATCTGAGAGTAATACACTTCAGGGAAAGAGAGAGAGTAGTTGCCCTTCAATCCCAGGGTGCCCCTCTCCCTATCTCTTAGAGAAATAGAAATTTTTCCAGTGTCTTGCTGGTCAATATGGTATTAATTTGATAAAACCTGGGCAGCCCAAGAGGTATTACTTCTCAACCATCTTCATGTTCCTCTGAGGACAAACTCCATCTACATCCCTTATAAAGTGTGAGACAGCTAGGAAAACCCATAGAAGGGACCACAGGATTATAGATTTAGACATTTTCTGGGCCAATCCCCTCATTTGACAGATGAGAAAATTGAAACCCAGAGACAGAGCTGCTGGGGTCACTAGAGAATAGGTTCCAAAGGTGAGATTTGAACACAGATCTTCTTGACCTATTGCTTTTTCCACTGTACCACCTGCCTCTCCAGGGTCTAGGACTCATTATCAGTAAGAATTTGGTTGCAAACTGTACCCCACCCCTTGATCCAGCTGGTGGCTGTTCTCCTGATATCTGTTGTTGTTAGTCATGTCCAACTTCTGGGATCCCATTTTGGGGTTTTCTTCGTAAAGGTATCGGAATCGTTTGCCATTTCCTCTCCAGCTCATTTTACTGATAAGGAACTGAGGCAAACGGGGTTAAGTGACTTGCCCAGGATCACATAGCTAGCATGTATCTGAGGCTAGATTTGAACTCATGAAGATAAGTCTTCTTGATTCCAGCCCCAGTGCTTTATCCACTGGGTTGCCTAGCTACCCCTTTCCTAATACTAGCAATCCCTAGATCTTTTTTTCTTTGTCCAAGCTTGGAACACTGGAGCAGGTTAAGGAGTCTCATTCCTCCTAGGCTTCTTAGGGCACTTCTCCCCACCCCCACTTCCCTGGTCAGTCACTGTAGCTGCTGCCTAGAGCCAGTGGGCTGGAACCCTCCCTCCCTCCCTCTGGCCCTCCCAGGGCTATAATTACATGTATGCTTCCTGTCCCCTCCCCAACCCTGGGAGGGAAGGTGGGGGTGGGTCCTGAGTTAGGACAATGAGGTCACAAGATATTTCTCTTGGGACCCCAGACCTGTGTGGAGGCAGCCAGGCTTTTCCACACTCACTAGAGCTTTCAAAATCTAAGGGCAAAGAGTACCCAAGGAGGCTGAAAGACTGTATGTGAGTGTGTGTTGAAAGGCTGTATGTGAGTTAGGTGGATATGTATATATATGCATGGGGGGTGTCGAAGGGAGGTCGTTAGATTGTAAATAGGGTTAAAAGCCTAAGAAGAAGGCCTCTCCCCCAGAATGACAGCTAGCCCCCAGAATGATGGCTAGCCAGAGGTTTTAGCCTCAGGGGGCCGAATGGAGGAGGAGCAGATGGCTACACCCCATCCTCTCTGCTATCTCCAGGAGAATGTTCTGGGAGGATCTACCCCATTGTGTTTGGCCTTAAGAGGTATCCATTGTGTATATATGCAGCTTCTCTTACTGCTTCTCCCTGCAGTGTTTGGTAGATTAAAGACCCATTCGATGTAGGAAGAGATTTGCCAGCAGGGACCAAAGTGTATCTATGTAGGGTAGTTGTATAAATGAACAGTAATGTGGCGATCTGAGGACCCTAGAAAGTGAGCAGCTGAGGACCAATAGAACAAAATGCTTTTCTTAGAAGCGAGAGAAGCAAAGAGCCATTTCTTCTTCTTTCTAGAACAGGATAGATTGAGATTACAATAGGAGTGACTGGAGATTAGATACCAGAAGGAACATCCTGATCATCAGGGATAGGAGATGCTAGAAAGGTAATTAAAGGGTATTTCCTGGAAATGTTGTTTGGAAAACTGACTGGAGACATCTGCTGGGCCCCACTATCCCCAGGGAGTTTGGAATGCCAAAGTTAATGTGGCAGCTGTCCAATGATAGCTGGCATTTTATCTAGGACTTTAAGGTTCGCAAAGTACTTTACTGATATGATCTCATTTGACCCTCACATCAACCCTGTGAGGTAAGCACTGCAGGTATTATTGTACCCATTGTCCGTATGTGGAAACTGAGGCCTTGGGCATTTAAGTGACTTGCCCATCATGGACAGTGCAGAAAGTAAATGCAAAGGCAGGATTATAATCCTTCTCCAGATTCCACGCCCTCCTACCACCTAGGCCAGTAGGGAAGTGGCCCCAGTCTCAAATTCCAGAATAAACCTCCCGGCAAAACCACGTCCCCTTTGGGCAGAAGACATCAGTTCCTCTGCACACATGGCTTCCCTACCCCCACCATTACCATGTACAGTCCTGCCAGAGAACCCTTGCCAGAAGCTATAGGGAACAGGTCTGACAGGTCGGCACAAGACTACCTGGCGCAGTACTTACTTACTCAGTATCCTGGGATCTGACAGCTTCACATGGGGAACTGGCAATAGTACAGATGCCAACAGATGCCAGCAAGTGCCAGCTCTTCTATCCTTCCCCATTACCAACTCATAATTGGCAGAATTTTAATGAACAATGACAAGTTGTCACTGAGGAAACATCTCTCTATCATCTGTGTCCCTAGAGCTGGAAACTCTATGTGAGAATCTGTAACATTTGAGTCTGACACTCATTAACCAACCCCTAAGGATCATCTAGGCTGAGGGCAAGACTAGAAGAATAGAGTGGTGGTTCCTAATCTGGGGGCCTGGGACACCTTGCGGGGTGGGGATGGGAAATGATTTGCGTGTGGGAAATGATTTGCGTGTTATGATAGCCAGGTAGGTATGCATTGTCTCAATTAACCTAAACTACTAGAACTTTTGTCATGAGAGGGTCTGCAAAATTCTGTGAAATTAAAATGAGTTTTTAATATTGGAAAAGGATGAGACCCGCAGTGTAAAGTAATCCTCTGGTGGCTTAAAACCCACACCATAGTGGTCTGGCCTTATTTCAACCTGAGATAATAGGGGCGGCCCAAGAAGAGTTTGAACAAAGCTCTCTATCACTGGGATATTGTGACTAGACAAGTCCTGTGAACTGGTCCTGTGACCTGTGACGTGTGCTCCCAGGTCAGGACAACACTGGAGAAAAGAATACATAGAAGGGAAAGAAGAGAAAAGGGCTGGAGTTCAGAGGGGCAATGAGGCAGAGATTGTAGTTCTTCTAGCCTTCTGGGCATTTTGAAATGAAAACATGCTCATTAGGAGCTTTGAGTCACCAGCTCAGGCACTGTTTGTCCCAAGGGCTGGGAGAGGGGGAGGGTTCCTCTTCTTCCTCCCTCCCCCTTCTTCATTTCCTGTAATTAAGTCCTCAAGACTCAGTCTTTAGCACAGTGTTTGGTTCCGTCACCCAGGCTAGATGATCCCTATTAACTCGTACCTGCAAAATGAAAGTCTTGAGAGACTCATTGCTGGCATTATGGGACATGATTCACAGTCCCTCTCTTGCATCTTGGAGCCTCAGACCACCACTGTGACCCTAAGAGCAGAGAACACCACTGTGGCTTTGATGTTCTTTAGCCAAATGCCAATTCCCACCACTCCTATTATTTCCCAGTGTGATACAGAGGCCCCATTCTCTGGCCAAGAATATAGAACATTTGAACCAAAAAGAATCTTAGAAGTCATCTAGTCCACCCTCTTCATTTGACAGTTGAGGAAACAGGTTCAGAGGGTGAAGTGACTCCCAGTGAAGGTGCCTCTCACATCACCCTTGGCCTCAGTCTCCTGCTCTCTCTGCTGTTCTTGCTTCTCTGGTCTTCCCATTTCTATTCTTCCCCTCAACCATTTCTATAACCTCACTTCTGCCTCCCTTCAGATGCTGTTCGTAACCTGTAATGAATGTCCCAGGTTCCCAATAAACAGAATAATAATGAGTGAGGAGAAGAGAAGACTAGGGACGTCTATCATGGTACTTCGGAAATGAACTTCATACCTATTAGCACTTCTCATTTTTTATTCAACTTGGTCAAGTTTCTGGACTGACACGGATCCCTCCAAGAGGACAAAGGTCCGCAATATGATTTGTGAGATCACACATATTTAGACCTGGAAGAGACCTCCCAACTCCCTTGTTTTATGGATGAAGGAATTGAGCCCCAGAGTGTTGAAGTGGCTCATTCATAGTTACAGCAGGTAAAGTACCAGATCCAGGAGTTAAACTCAGGCCCCTGACTCCAAGTCCAGTTCTTTTTCTCATTACATATACTGGGAAGACCACTTGTTCAGTGGAAAGAAAGTAGAAGGATGTGGATTCAAAGAGCCTGAATTCTCTTCCTGGCTCTGCCACTTGCTGACTATGTGACTTTCTGCAAATCACTTAACTTCCCTTGGGCTTCATTTTCTCCTCCATAACATGAGGAATTTTTGATTCAGTGACCTCCAAGGTCCCTTCTGGGCAGCTAGATGGCATAGTAGGTAGAATGATGTGCCTGAAATCAGAAAGGCTCCTCTTCCTGAGTCCAAATCTGATCTCAAACACTCACTAGCTGTGTGACCCTGGGCAAGTCACTTAAACCGATTCACCTCAGTTTCCTCATCTGTAAAATGAGCTGGAGAAGGCAATGGCAAACCACTCCAATATCTTTGCCAAGAAAACCCCAAATGGGGTCACAGAGAGTTGGACACAATTGAAATGATTGAATGACAACAAATGTGCCTAGCACTGTGCTAAGTGCTAAGAGAAGCCAAAACCAGTCTCAAGGGGCTCACAATCTAATGGGGGAGACAAACAAGCAAATTATGTACAAATGTGATGTAGATAGGATAAGTTGTAAATAATCAGTTTAAAAGGAAGGAGCTGAGGTTAGTGAAGCCTGTAAAATACATCTTGCAGAAAGAGGGACTTTATGCATACCCTTTTGACCCAGCAATACCACTTCTAGGGCTGTATCCCAGAGAGATCATACAAGTGGGAAAAGGACCCGGATGTACAAAAATATTCATAGCAGCTTTTTTTGTGGTGGCAAAGAATTGGAAATCAAGGGGATTCCCATCCATTAGGGAATGGCTAAACAAGTTGTATTATATGAATGCAATGAAATAATGCTATAAGAAATAAGGAGCAGAAAGATTCATAATAACTTGGAGAGACATGTAAACTGATGCTGAATGAGGAGATCAGTACTTGTAAGAAGATGGGAAAGATCAAAAGTGGACCAGTTATGAACGACTTTAAAAGGAAAATAGGATTTTATATATGATCCTAGAGTAACAGGGAATCACTGGAGTTTGTTGAATAGGGCAGGGGAGGTCAAACAGGCATTTTTTAAAATGTGAGTGGAAAATGTAGGGATGGAATTGAGGCAGAGGGGCCAACTGGATGGCTATTGCAATCATTTATGAGGCTTTGGGCCAATATGGTGGCAGTGTCAGAAGAGAGAAATGGGCATATATGTTATGCTATATGATATAAGAAATTTTGTGAAGGGAGAAAGAACAGATTGGATATGGTCGAGTGGGGAGATTGAGGAGTCGAGATTGACACCTAGGTTGTAAAGCCAGGGAAACTGGGGAGATAGTGGTACTTTGGATAGTAATTTTGACTTTCCCAAGTTCTGAAATTCTACAAGGGAAAAAGAAGCTGGAATGGTAAAGCAGATGATTGAGTAGATAAGTAAGGTCATTGTATCCCCTTAGTTAAAATGCAAGTTCCTTGAGGGCAAGAACTGTTTTTCAGTTGTTAACTCTCCACCATGCCTAGCACAGTACCTTGAACACAGTAGGTACCTAGTACATGCTTGTCTGATTAAACTGCATTAAATTTGGGTCTGGGAGACTGGGAGTGATGGGAAAGAGTCAGCTCCAAGGGGTGATTCTAGTTTGGGGCCACCTGCATTGACAGCCTGAATCTCCCTGTTCTTCTTCCTCTACAGACGCCACTTACCAATAGTAAAGAGACATTGGACTTTCATGTGAGCCTGGAACAGGTAACTACTGGGCTTAAGTACAAAGCCAATGGCAAGGACTCATGGTGGAGTGGGGGGATCAAAGTGTTCCTTCACTGTGAGTCTCTTCTCTCTCCAATCACATCCCAGGCTACTTCAGAGCAGGTACTTAAGGCTGGAAAGCTGCTGCATAGGCATCTTCTGGCTACTTGTCCCACCCTCATACGAGATCGGAAATATCACCTTAGATTGTATCGGTAGGTGGATAGCTCCCTTCTCTGATTCTCCCCTTTTCTCTGCTCTTTGGGGACAGGGATGCAAAGTCTGAGACCTAGTCTTGCTTCCCATGGCAGAACTGGATAAGGAGTGGGAGAAGTGTGGGATGTTTTCTGAAAACAAATCTTTTATTGCCCTAAAATTCTGCTCTCTGCCCCCATACCACCAAACAATTGTGCTTCCTGTTTCCCAGGCAATGCTGCTCTGGGCGAGAGCTGGTTGATGGAGTCTTGGCCTTGGGACTTGGAGTTCAATCCAGAAGTCAAGCTTTGGGCATCTGCCAAGTTCTCCTGAATGAGGGAGCCCTTTGCCATGGTAAGCATGGATACTAGGTACATTGGGTTTTTCTAAAAGGTATTAGGAATATTGCATGAGCATTAGGTCTATCATATAAATAGATGCTAGAACCAGCAGCAATGGATTTTGGCCAATGGTATGGCATTGGAGGTCGGCACATTATTCCCCAAACTCCCACTAAATCCTCCTTTTCTTTGTTCTTCTCTCTTTTATGTTTGGTGTTTGCCTTGCAGTGAAACATGAGTGGGTCTTCCATGACCGAGATGCTCATTTCTATCGATTCCCTGGGCCAGAGCCAGACCTGGACAGCATTCAGGAGATGGAGGAACTGGCTGAAGCTATGACCCTGCTGTCTCAGCGAGGACCTGATGCTCTGCTCACTGTGGCGCTGCGTAAGCCGTGAGTCACAGGCCATTTATTCAGGACCCACTATCTTCCTGGAGTGTAAAACCAAGGTCCTTAACGTTCTGAAATGCTATAATACCCATCCCTCATGTCCTCTACCTACGGTAGAAATCCCTCCCTCCTTCCTATGGAAGAAAGGTATAGTGGAGAAGAGAACCAAACTGGTAGTCAGGAGACCTGGACTGTAGTCCTAATTCTACCACTTAGCACTTAAATACCTTCTCTCTCTGAATCATGGTTTCCTGATATATAAAACAAGGGAATTGAATGAAGTCACCCAAGGGTCCCAGCTGGGTCTAACACTGTATAAAACTTTTTTCCCTGTATTGCTTCTCTGTGCTGATAGCCCTGGGCAGCGCACAGAGGAGGAACTGGACCTAATCTTTGAGGAGCTGCTCCATATCAAGGCTGTGGCCCATCTGTCTAACTCGGTCAGTGACTCCCCCAAACATCACTTTGGCCCCACTCCTTTCCAGGATATACCTTTTATCATTGAACTTCTCTGTTGTTGTTAATTCCTTTTTGTAAAATTATCAAACATTTCTTTCCCTTTTCTCCCACTTCATTTCTAACCCCCTTCAGAAAATTAAGAAGAAAAACAAAAAAAATCTGTATAACAAATATGCATAATCAAGAAAAACCAATTCTCAAATCAGCCACATCCAAAAAGTGTTTCTCATTCTACATATTTAGTCTATAACTTCTCTGTCAGGAGGTGGAATGACCTTTCTGTCATCATGGGCCCTCTGGAATCATGGCTGATCACTGCTTTGCTCAGAGTTCCTAAGTCTTTTAGTGGTGATTTTATAATGTTATTTTTATGGTATAAAGTATTGCCCTGGTTCTGCTCATTTCACTCTGCATCTGCTCATAACAATCTTGCCAAGTTTTTCTGAAGCTGTCCCTTTCAACATTTCTTATAGCACAGTAAATTCCATGACATGCATATATTATAATTTGTTCAGATATTCCCCAATTGACATTCACCCCCTTAGTTTCCATGTCTTTGCTACTATTAAAAGAACTGCTATAAATATTTTTGCACATATAGGATCTTTTCCTTTTTATTAGATATTTGGGGGGCATAAGCCTAGTAGTGGTATCACTTGGTTAAAGGGTATTCAGTTTAGTAACTTTTGCAGCATATTTTCTAGGAATAACTTTCCCAGAGGGGGCCCTTCAGTCCTACATCTGCTGTGTTAGGTACCTTCATCCCGCTATCATTCCCCCTCTCCCTGCTGCTTGCCACAAAATCTGTGAATGGCCTCCTGACTCCATTAGTTCCTGAACTATAAATGTCTTCCTTTTCCTGGCTTCCTGCTGATTATCCCCTTACCTCCCTTCCTACAGGTGAAAAGGGAGCTGGCTGCTGTGTTGTTGTTTGAGCCAAGCAGCAAAGCAGGCACCGTATGTGAGTGGGGGCTAAGGCTGTGGGGGGCAGGGCAGGGCAGGGCAGGGTGCAACCTAAGGAACTGGAGCTTGTAGAGACTGGGCTGTGGAACACTGGATTTCTGGTCCAGAAAAATAGCAGAGCAGGTGGTTAGTGGTGATGGAATTGGGGCTGGGCTCTATCTAATCTTTACTTTTCTCAGTGTTCAGCCAAGGAGATAAGGGGACCTCTTGGTACATTATCTGGAAGGGATCTGTTAATGTGGTGACCCATGGCAAGGTGTGTTTTTCTTTTGTCCTCCCTCTATTACTCTCTCCCTCTCCCTTCTACCTGTTGGGGATCCATTGCCTTTTTGGTACCCCTTTTCTCTGTGGGCAATGCTTGGGTTAGGCCCCAAAGCTTCTAGCTCATTTTCTGATATATGTAGGTAGGGACTTGGATATGAATGGGAAGAGAATTATTATTATCTGATGGAACTGATTGCTAGGGCCTGGTAACAACCCTACATGAAGGAGATGACTTTGGACAGCTAGCTTTGGTGAATGACTCACCCCGAGCAGCCACCATCATTCTTCGTGAAGACAACTGTCACTTTTTACGGGTGGACAAGCAGGACTTCGACCGTATCATCAAGGTTAATCAAGCTTAGGAAAGCCTGGAAGCATGGAGAGGGTAGAAATAAATGGGAGGATCAGAGCTGAGCTGAGATTGGTATCAAGATGAAATAAGAGAGCTGGAGGCAAACTGGAGGACGGGGAACTAAAAGGGTCAGGGACTTGAAATTTTAGCATAGATATGTTAAGTTTCAAAGAGACTGGGGTAGAAGGAGAAGAGGGAGAGAGGATTGTGAAGGGGGTAAATATTGGAGATAGATGTATCTTCAGGATAAATAAAAGAATCAGAAGGAAAGGATTGTAATGGAAGAGGGGCAGAAAAGATGATGAGACGTAGGAGGGATGGGAGTAACGGAACTAAAAGGGCAAGGCCAGTGATTTTGGGTAAGACTGGGATATTGGGTGAGGGTGGTACAGAGGGGAGAGAGAGGAGCTGAGAGCAGTGTGGAGATGGACTAAGTCTAGAAGTAAAGGGTAAGAAGTCCAGAAGTGGGTCAAAGGAGGCCAAGGTCACTGTTGGGCCTATGCTAAATAGTCATCTGATTGGCTTGGCACCCAGGATGTGGAGGCAAATACAATGCGTTTGGAAGAACATGGAAAAGTGGTGCTGGTGCTGGAGAGGACCCCTCAGAGCAGTGGCCCTGACTGTCCCCTGAACCCAGGCAGGAACCGGTAACATGCCCACTCTTGCCCGATTACCCAAATTCCTCTCTAGTCATTCTACCCGCACCCCTTTTCAACTTCTTGGTTACTTCCCCTTCCTTATTGGGCTCCGTCCTACCCGTGGCAATGGAGTAGAGATTGGAGCTCTTCAGGGTACAGCAGCCACCCCTTGAAGCACATGACAGCTTGACTGGATTGGCACTTCCACCAGGGCCTTTAATGGAGCTAAATCATGGGAAGGGGCCAGTGTTTATCAGATCAAACCAGTCTAGTTGTGGTGGTGAGTGGAGCTTGTGGTAGGAGTGAGTTGAGAACACAAGGTGGAAACCCTTGGGAGGGACAGGGTACTTGTGATATTGAGACCTGGGTCTTTTTCCCCTTATTGTCATGAGTATGGTGGTACTCTTGAGTGTTGGTCTATACTGCTCCATGTAACAGAATTGTAGGAGTCAATGTTGGCAAGGCTTTGGTCAAATCCAGGCTAGAGCTGCCCATTTATATCATCTCAGCTTACTCCCAAGCTCTTAGCCTTATAAAAGGGTGCCTGGCAATGGCCATTGGGCATGTGTGGAGGCACTGTGGGGTTGGGGAATGTACATTGAGCTGGTTCCCTTAGGTACACGGTGATGTCAGGAACTCCAGAAAAGATCTTAGAACTGCTGCTGGAGGCTGTGCGGCCAGACTCAAGTGCCCATGATCCCACAGGTACAGAGCTGAGGTGGGGGAACCAGCATCCATCCCATCACTGCTTCTCCCCTGAGGCGCCTTTCCCCCTGCGAGCACCCGAGTCCTACATGGCTTCACTTGTCATTAGTGAACACTGCCCCCTTCAGGCTGCACCGCTGGAACTTTTTATCCTACGTTCCCTTGGTTGGGGCATGTATTGTAGATGCCCTGGGCATTTATGATTAATTAAAATAAGAGGAGGTTCTAGGCCAGGGGTTCTTAACTTGGGGCCTGTGAACTTTAAAAAAATGTATAACTTCATAGTCCTATGTGCTTTATTTATTCACTTAAAAGCATTCTTCTGAGAAGGGGTGCATAGGCTTTGCCAGACTGCCAAGGGGGTTCATGATACAGCAAGCACCCAGCTCTAGGGCTGTGATGCGGCTGCTCCCATAACCTGGTGCTTCCTCTCTTCCCAACCCCTGCAGAGACATTCCTAGGTGACTTTCTCCTGACCCACAGTGTCTTCATGCCTAGTGCCCATCTCTGTGCTGCTCTCCTTCATCAATATCCTTTAAGCTTGGGGGGAAGCATGATGTAATAGAAAGAGTGTTAGGATACCTGGTGAGCAAAGCAAGATTTATGAAGTGGATGACCTCTAAGGGGCTTTCTAACAGTGGCTGTCTAGGATTCTAAATGATTACTTGTAGTTAATGTAATGTCATGTAGGCAACATTTGTGCTGCTAAGGTAGTGGAGATTGCGACATGGTATGGAAGAGCAGAGAAAATATCCATCATTCAGTTAGCACATGGTAGGCACTTTCTGTAGGTGGATCAAGGTCCTCAGCAGAGACTTGTTTTTCCTGGGTATGGCTATCATGTCCTTCCTTTGCCCAGAGCCTGGTGGGCATCCACTTTGTGCTCTGACTTTCTTTGACCACCTGCCACCTTCCATGGGGAACCGGCTGGTGGCACTGAGCAGGAACGTGGCATCTACATCTGTAATAAGCGGCAGAAGATCCTACGGCTGGTCAGCCAATGGGTGACCCTGTATGGCCCCATGCTCCACATAGACCCGGTAGCCCCCAGCTTTCTACAGGTAACAGGGAGAGCCATCTGCAGCAGCCTAGGGCTGGAGGAGGGAATCCAGATGGAATCATGAGCAGAGACTCCACGTTCAGCTGCCTTGGTATGTTTCCCCACAGAAACTCTCAGAACTGGTAAGCAAGGATACTCAGCTCAGCAACCTGCTGAGGGAGCAGGGACCAGAGAGACGTCGGCACCATGGGTGAGTAATCCATTGATTGCTAATGGAATCAAATAAAGTTTGCTTGCTAGCTTACTCATGGAATCTCCATAGGGAAGAACTGAAGTTTGGGGAGGATAAGGGGCTCACTCCAAGTTATCTCTGAACTTGAATGGGAGCTCTGTGTCTAGATTTTCTCTTTCCCTTCCCTAATTATCCCAAGGCCATATTGCCTGTAACATGTATTACTTCCATTCTTAATAAGAAAAATCCAGGACAACGAGCAAGCAAACTAGCTGTGTTTTGGAAGAATTTAAGAAATCAGAACTAGATCCCCTGGTTTCTTTCCCTAGTCTTTTTGTGATGATATCAAGGCACCTAGGTGGTGCCTTGGAAGATGACCTGGCAGCTGCTTCCTGCCCAGCCCCTTCCCAACCCTCAGCCTCATCATTCTTCTCATTTCTTCTGCAGATTGGAAAATGGTGGTGGAAATATGTCACCACAATTAAAGGTACTAAATATCCCTCCGTACCCTGTCCCTTGTTCCATAGAGTTCCTCCTGCTTTATAGAATTGTGCAGCCCTTCCTCATCCCCACCCATAAAAGGCTCTGCTTGGCTTTGGATCTGCACATAAGGAGTCTTGATAATGAGTCCCCTCTCAGACTTCAAACATTAAGACTCTCACATTCTTACATACTCATACATACAAATATTCTTATAGACACAGACTTGTGTATTCAATCGATAAACATTTACTAAGTGCCTCCTGTGAGGATGTTAGACACTATGGGGGTATTAAAAAGTACAAACTATTACGGCTCTCAAGAGTTTATAATCTGAAGACAAAGTATATATAGTGAAAAAGTAGTTACTAATACAAGGATTGTTTAGTTCTTTGCCTTTGTATCCCCAGAGTGCCTGGCCCACAGTAGGTGTTTGTTGATGTATTAGGGCATGCCAAGTCAGTGCTGCCAATGTTAAGTGTTACGCGGGTTCACAGAAGGGAGAGACTACTTGTGACTGAATGGAGAAGGTGGGAGTTGAGCTGGGCCTTGAATAAGAATGTGGAGATGATTAAGGCATGTTTTTAGAAACTGGCAAAGTAGTCCAGCCTGACTGGAGCACAGGATCCATATAGAAAAGGAGTGTACAATAGCCTAGAAAGGGTGATTTGGAGGACTGATTATAAAAGAGATTGAGGCAGCTTGGCAGCTTGTTCTCATGGCAATGCTCTCTCTCTCGCTCTCTCTCTCTCTGTCTTTCACTTTCTCTCTCTCTTTCTCTTTGTCTCTCTCTCTCTCTCTCTCTCTCTCACACACACACACACACACACACACACACCAGTGTGACATGATAAAAATAGTGTTTTGGGAATATCCTTTTGACATTGATATGTAGGAAGAGACTATGAATTTAAGGAGAATAGAAGGAGATTGTCAGAGTGGAATGGAAGAGACAGACACAAGAGATATTTTGAAGAAGAGTCAGCAGGACTTGATGGCTGGTTATGAAGGTCAAATGAGGAATGGGCTTCTTTAAGGATTTGGGAGCTTAGAGAGGGTATTTGGAGCCATCAGCACACATGAGATCTCTGAAAGAAAAAGAACAGAAAATTGATGCTTGAAGAATGCCCACATTTCGGTAACAGGAAGAATCAGCAAAGGAGACAAGAAAGGACCCAGAGAAGTAAGAGGACCAGATCAATGCATTGTTGAACAGGGGAAAGGAAAAAGCATTGAAGAAGGGGTGGTTAATTTGCCAAATGCTACAAAGTTTAAGCAGAATAAGGATTGAGAAAAAGCCATTGGTGGCCATTGTCTTGATTCATTGGTGATCTATGAAAGAACATTTCATAAAGTGCTAGGAACAGAAGCTAAATTCCATGGGTTAAGGAGGAGCAGGCTGACAGGTAGTGTAGTCATTCTACTGTTTTAGCAGTGAAAGTGAAGTAATGAAGATGAGAGCAAATAAGCAAATGTGGCTTTAACATACAGGGGGATGTGCTTGTTTGAGGACAGAACATGAAAAAGTCGTGCAGGCTCACAAATGCACAAATCTTCTTCCTGGTTTGCTTGATTGTTTGGCCACTTCCCCTCACGGAGACCCCGTCTCTTCTGTGAGGCATATGTGTGTGGTGGGGGTAGAGGGGGTGGAGATATGGGCAGGAGCTGTCTTTTGAGCTGCGAAAACATCATACTGCTGGGCCTATGACATGCTCAGCAGGTGGGATCTCCTGTCAGCGCCCTCTCAAACTATTTTGTTCATTATGATCCTCCTCTTAGGCTTTTTCCATCTTACCTCCAACTAGGTTATTTCTCTCTCATTTAGGATCGAGCAATTCCCATCTGGTTTCCCAACTATGATGAACCCCTCCTCAACAATAGATATGCCATCCAAGCTCTGGACAAAGGTTTGTGGTGTTACTTGCATTACTGCTAAGTGCTAACACCTTTCTCCTTCTGGGATCTCCCTATTACCCTCAGTTCCTATATCTATCCTTATGTTATTCTCTAGGCACCTCTTTATCTTTCCCTCTGTCTTTCAGATTGAGGAGTCTCTTTTCCCGGTAGGGCTTGCCATTCTGTTTTTAAAATTTATATGCTTTTTATTAAGAATTTGATGGACATAATCTTTTTAAATGTAATAAATTAAAAAAGAGAATTGTATATGAAATTATGAATCTCAATTATGTACAACTTGGATTTTAAAATTATAATAAGTTTAGCACAATAGTTCCAACGCTATCCTGATGGTCTGTGTTGTGTTTCTTTCTGACGTTCCTTCTGCTATCTTCTGTGTGTTGTGTAAATATTTCATTGACTCTCTTTTCTTTCTTTCCTTCCTTAACTGCCCCCATCAAACAAATTAAAAAATAGATTCCTTCCCTTGTAGCCATTAAGCATAGTCCAACAAGAGTTCACATGTTGACCTTGTCAGAAAATACAGGTCTCATTCTCCATCTCTATTCTATCAGCGTTCTACCTTAATCTCTCCCCAAGAGGTGGGAAATGGGATTGGTCATTGCACTGATCAGAGTTCTCAGGTCTTCCCGAGCTGCTTTCCTTTACACCATTATCGTTGTTATTGTCAGTCATTTTCCTGATTCTACTTATTTTGCTCTCCTTAGTTAATATGACTTGTCCAGGTTTCTCCAAATCTCTTTCCTCATTTCTTACAGCTCAGTAATGCACATTACACTTCTGTACCAGCATTTGCTTATTTGTTTCCAATTCTTGACTACCATAAGGGCTGTTATAGAATTTAAAAGTCTAAACAGTTTAGTGACATTGGAGGTACAGTTCCAACTCATTTTCTAGAATAGTTGGTTCAAATTCCAGCTCCACCCATAGTTAATTAGTATGCCTGCTCTTTCATATCTTCTCCAACAACTGGCATTTCTTTTTTGTGTTATTTTTGTCGATCTGAATGAATCTAAGATGGAATCTCAGAAGTTTTTTTTTCTTAATTTCTCTTGGTTATTTTTATTATATTATATTTATATTTTATTCATTGTGGTATTTTTTTATATGGTTGATGATAGATCACCTTTCTTCTTTTGAGACTTGCTTTTTCAAATTCTTTGACCATTTGTCAAT
This sequence comes from Pseudochirops corinnae, assembly GCA_028646515.1. Taxonomy (NCBI): domain Eukaryota; kingdom Metazoa; phylum Chordata; class Mammalia; order Diprotodontia; family Pseudocheiridae; genus Pseudochirops; species Pseudochirops corinnae. The sequence goes on from CM053585.1 coordinate 366,623,898, forward strand.
TTAGGAATGATTGTTGTTCTTGTGTTTCAGTCAATAAGCTGGTCATCAGGCTTCTTTTGAGAAAAGTTTGTTGCACAGATTTTTCCCCACTTAATTGTTCTCTTGTAATTTTAATTTCATTGATATTATTTTTGCAAAAACCTTTCAATTTTGTCTATCATATTGCTCATTTTGCATTCCATAATTCTCTTTACTCTTTGGTCAAGAACTTTTCTCCTATCAATAATTGCAAAGATTCTTCTTTTTTCAACCTTTAATTTGTTTATGATATAACCTTTTAATGTCTAAATCATGTTGCCATTGGGAGCTTATTGTGGTAGATGGTATGAAAGTGAATTTCTTACATATTGTTTTCCAGTGGTCTAAGCAGTTTTTGTTGTATATTAAGTCCAGAAGTTGGGATCCTTGGGTTTATCGAGCACTATGCTACTGTGGCCACTTACTTCTGAATCTTCTGTTCCTAATCTATTCGCAAGTCATCTTTTGTATTTTCAGTTAGTACCAAATAGTTTTGATAATCACTGCTTTGTAACATGTTTTGAGACCTAGTACTTCTAAGCCCCTTTCTTCTCATTATTTCTCTTGAGATTCTTGGCCTCTTATTCCTAAAGATGAAATCATATTATATTTTTCTAGTTCTATAAAGTAATAACCTGCAAAGTACTGAATAAGCAAATTAACTTATGTAGTATTGATATTTTAAAATTATGTTACATATGTGAATAATTAATAACTCTCCAAATATTTGTCTGTTCCTATTGAGCATTTTGTAATTGTAATTATAAAATTCCTGTGTTGTACTTGATGGGTGGACTCCCAAATATTTTTTAGACTTTATTGTTATATTGAATGGAATTTTTCTATCTCTTCCTGCTGGACTGTTATGATAATATACAAAAAGGCTGACAATTTTATGGGTTCATTTTATATTCTGCTACTTTTACTAAAGTTATCATTTAAACTAATTTTTTGTTGTCCACTAGGACTCTCTTAATAATAATACCATTATTAATAATAATGCCATAATGCCATTTGCAAAAAAGTAATCATTTTGTTTCTTCTTTTCCTATGCCCGTTGCTTCAATTTTTTTTTCTTTTCTTCTTGTTATAGCTAGGATTTTTAGTATTATATCAAATACCATTGTTAACATTGTTAATCCTTACTTTGCTTCTGATATTAGTGGGTAGGCTTCTAACATTTCTCCATTAAAGATAATACTAGCTCTTGGTTTTAGGCAGATAAAATTTACCAAATTTTGTAATGAGACCCATATATTTTTGTGCTTTCAAACTTTTTAACATAAAAGAGTATTGTGTTTTGTCAAAATTTTCTGTATATATTAATATAATCATGTGATTATTATTACATTTATAGTTTTCCTAGTACTGATGTGACTGTATGTTCTTTATATAAATTCAACCTGATCTTGGTGTATATTCTTTGTTTTAATATGTTGTTGTAGGCTTTGTTGCTAAAATTATATTCAAAATTTTTGCATCAATAGTTTTCTTCCTCTGTTTTGATATCTGGACCATATTTGGCTTATATGTGAAGTTTGTTAAGATCCCTTCTTTCTCTATTTTTGTAAACAATTGATAGAATATTGGAATGGATTACTCTTTTGCTCTAATTGCTTTATAGAATTCACTTGTAAATGCATCTAGTTCTGAAATTTTCTCTAGTAGCTTAATTTTCTTTTACAAATAGAGTTACTTAAATTTTTTGTTTCTTCTGTTAAGTTGGATATTTTTATGTTTTTGTAACTAGTCATCCATTTCATTAAAATAACAAGTTTTGTTGGAATATAATTGGACAAAAAATTTCTAATGACTTCCCACATCCATTCTTTCATATGATTGTTCATAGTTTTCCATTCTTTTGAAGACTGTTGGTTCGTATTCTTTGACCGCTTATCTACTGGTGAAAGAAAGACTTTTAGTTGTATCCATCTATCATGTGTGTATATGTATACACACATGTTAGTTGTATATGTGTGTATATGAATGTGTGTGTGTTACATAGTGGATACCCAACTCTCATCAGGGAAATTTTTCCCAATTCAACTCCTTTTCTTCTTATTCTAGGTGTATTAATTTTGTCTGCATGGATGCTTTTCAGTTTCATGTATCCACACTTATCTGTTTTCTTTTCTGCAATTACTTCTGCCTCTTGTTTGTTTAAGAATATATTTCCTTCCCTTAGCTATGAAAGGGATTTGATTTTATTCTAATGTTTCTTGTTGTCTCATGGAGTCATTGAACTGTGACTGTTCAATTCTATTTTTCAGGGAATCCTTTACTTGGGTATGGTTTTCTGTGTTCTATTTTAAGTTATTTCTTCTTCCAATTTTTTCTTCCATGACCTTTATTTCTAATTTAATCTCATTTTTTATCTTTTGCTTTATTTCTTCTAGCTATTCTTGTAGTTCTTGTAGCCAAGGCTTTAAAAAAAATTCTGTGACTGTTTATTATATTGGTGAAGAGTATACATACATATATATGTGTGTGTGTGTGTGTATGTATATATGTGTACATACATACATACATAAAATTCATTAGGGATTATCTCTTGGGTTTTTTCTTGATCCATGGTATTTTTTCAATGTGTTTAGCATTTTCTTTTGTTTACTTATTTTTTTCTGGTGTAGCTCTTTTTTCTGTGCTCACAGGCTTCAGATATATTTTCTTTGGGTTCAACTGGATTCTCTAGTATAAACTCTCCCCCAGTCCCCACTAGATTCTGACTGTCTTTTTGTTGAATTTTTGATTGAGTGGAGGAGCTTACTTCTGTTCCTTTGGTTTTTTTTGCAGGAGGTTGTTTTTGTTTGTTTGTTTCTTTGTTTGGGTTTTTTTTTTTTGAGATAGTAGGAAATAGTCTATGCCACTCTACTTACATTGCCAGTGCAGCTAACTGCTGGCAAGGGCCCTAGGTGGAGGAGGATTTAAATCCAAAAGAACTCTCCATTCTCCCTTCAGAGAAAGAATACACTTTTTCTCTTAAACATAGTTATCAGGCAAAGGGGTAGGTAGTTTTTTTTCTTACTGTTTCCTACCCAAGAAAAAGGGGTGTTAACCTGCCAGATTCCTGCCTCCTCTTCTCCAGTCCCCTATGACATCTACCGGCCAGACCACTCAGTCCAGACCCTGCATCTGCCGGTGACAGCCTCTGTGAGAGAAGTGATGGCTACATTGGCCCAGGAGGATGGCTGGATACATGGCCAGGTGCTGGTGAAGGTCACCTCTTCGGGGGGTAAGTTGTACATCCTCCCCAACCAAGGATTTCCCAGACTGATCTACTCCCAGACTTTTCTGAAATCAGGAATAAAGTGAGTGTGGCCAAGTGTCCCAAGAGTCTTGAGAGCATAGGAAACAGCTCATCAATGAGTCAGCTAACACGGTTGGATATAGTTGTTGAAGTGCAAGCATGATCGGGGCAGCAGGGGCTTCCCTGAAATATTGATGAGTAAAGAGGAGACAAGATGGAGTAAAAGGCTTCAGGATCAGCCATCCCAGTGTTTCCTCTTCAAAGTCTAAAGCTGAAACCAAAGCTCTCTGGTGGCATCTTCAAGCTATTGCAGTCATGTCTGCTGTCTGAGAGATTATTACATCCTTTTGATTTATCTCCCCTCTTCCAGCCCCTCGGAGCAGAGGCAAGGGTTGTGGGGAACAAGGCACAGTTAGGGCAACCGTCCCCACTTAGACCAACAGCCAATGTTCCCTTCTCTCTTTATTTGGGAGCAAAGATTCCCTCACTCTTCACGAAGGAGGATTATTCCTTCCTGGCCATTTAACTGAATTGAGATGTAGATCTCACTTTTCCTAAACCCTTTCTCCTCTTGTCACTGTCCACCATCTTAGCTATAGCTTCTCCCACAGACACCAGTGGTCTACAACCAGATGCCCATGGTGTGGCAACATCCCTGGGACTCAACGAGCGGCTCTTCATTGTTAGCCCACAGGAAATGCACAAGCTGGTAAGGTGCTTGGCAGAAAGCCAGAGTAGAGAATAGAGACTTAACTCTAGATAGGGTGCCTTAGTGAGAAGCCGTGGAAATTCTGGGAAATATCTCTCAGTTCTTCCTTCTCATCCTTACAGCTATTTCCAACACACATAGGCAATCTTTACCCCTCTCAGCAATGCTCTTCTCCCAGCCCCCTTTGGGTTCCATTCCTCCTTCCCAGCACACACACACACACACACACACACACACACACACACACACACATCTCACCTTTACAATTCCCCTTACAATCCCCTTTGCCCTCTCTTTGAATGTTGCTGGCATTTCCATAGTTCTTTCCCACCTGCAGACTCCACACCCAGACCAGCTTGGGCCCAGTGTAGGCTCAGCTGAGATGTTGGACCTAGTGAGTGCCAAGGACCTGGCCAGCCAGCTGACTGACCATGACTGGAACCTCTTCAACAGCATCCACCAGGTGTGGAGGAGGCCTCAGCTAGATGGGGTGGACATGGGAGAGGGGAACAGCTAGGAACAGAAGGATCAGGATTGGAGTAATGTGGCAGAGGAGGGCTTGGCAAGACTGATGATGTGGGGGAGGGTTGGGGTCCAGTTTAACACACCTTAACTCTACCTTCCCCCAACCCCTGAGGTGGAGTTGATCCACTATGTGCTGGGACCACAGCGACTCCAAAATGTCACCACGGCCAACCTGGAGCGCTTCATGCGGCGTTTCAATGAGCTACAGTACTGGGTGGCCACAGAGCTGTGTTTGTGCCCTGCACCTGGTCTTCGGGCTCAGCTGCTCCGAAAATTCATCAAGTTGGCTTCTCAGTGAGTGGAAAGATTGTGGGCAGGGGCGGGCAGTCTGAGGACCATAGACCCAGGATCTGAGGTCGTCATTTCCAGCTTCTTCTGCTACAGTGTCGTTGCTGTCTCTAATGTCTTTGTCTCTTTCACCAGCCTTTTCTTCCTGTGCTTCTTACACCCCACTGGAAATATACTATACCTCTTTGCCAGTCGAGTTTAGTTCCTGTGTTTCATATACCATGCTAACTAATCTGTGACTGTGACTGTGACTCTGGTTGCTATTTCTTAGCCTCAAAGAGCAGAAGAACCTCAACTCTTTCTTCGCTGTCATGTTTGGCCTCAGCAATTCTGCCATCAGCCGTCTTGCCCTCACCTGGGAGGTAGGTGCTTCCTTTGTGTCAAGGTAGAGGGTAAGAGGCCCAGTACTGTGTCCTAAAAATAGGCCATTTCCTGGAAGGGGCACCATTTCTGTGTCAAGAAGACTCATCAGGGGCGGCTAGGTGGCACAGTGAATAGAGCACTGGCCCTGGAGTCAGGAGGACCTGAGTTCAGATCTGACCTCAGACACTTAACACTTAACCCCAATTAACCCCAAGTACTTAACCCCAATTGCCCTGCCTTCCCCTCTCCAAAAAAAAAGAAGACTCATCAGATAATTTATTGGAAAATCCCCAGTTCTCTCTTTTTTTCTCTGATTCTCTTAGAGGCTGCCCCACAAAGTTCGGAAACTATATTCTGCTCTCGAACAGCTTCTGGTGAGTCCAGTGCCTCTGATGGCCAACTCTTCTTTTCCTTCAAGCCCCTCACTCCTTGAATTAAAGTTAGGGCTATCTTACATATCCCCTGTCCCCCCACAACCCTCCAAATTGGCCAAACCTGGCATAGGCTCTCATTTTCTTATGAACTATGGAAGAAATGTTTCTGTTTTCAGCATCATTCTGTACATTCAGAATTATGGGACGCTGGGCATGGACAGCCATAAGTTTTGGAGTGACAACAGGATATGTTGGCCTTATGGTATATATTGTACAATATTGTGTAATGTCATACTGTGTGATATATGACATACATTATCATTTTTGTGATCTGTAATGTATGTTGAGGGGAGTGTCTTGGATAAACATCTCTGTGGTCTGAAGGACAAAGAGAGGGCCTATGGGGAAAATGATCCCAGCTTATTGACTAAAAATTGAAGAACGAAGTCTGAGCACCAGATACTCAACTCATCAACAGCAAAGGCAGACAGTGGGTAGGGGGAAGCTGTGGGTCAGATGAGATCTGAGCAGGAAGAGGGTTTTGTAACCCATCCATTTCCTAGAGATTCCCGAGGACTATAGAGTTTAAAGCAATTCAGCAAACAATTCCATTCCAGAACTGGTTACTGAAGTAGAAAATTAAGGAAACCTAAGGAGAAAATGACCATTCCGCTTTGGATTTTGTAAAAGAGGTGGAGAGGAAAGGTGGGCATAGGCTGACATGTGCCTTAAGTTTAGGGAGAGCAGATGTCAAAGGGCTCAGGGAGACTATAGGTCAGATCCAGTGGATTAAAGTTCTAGAGGGGAAGTTAAGCCAAAAAGAACAGGATGCTCTCAAAAGTAAAATTCCAAAAACTCATAGAGAATAATTATGATTTTAAAAAAGAGTCAGTTATTTAAAAGAGTTCAATGTAGAAACACATGGAGCTCATCAGCTAACTTAGATTCTAAAAAATAAAAACTCTATAAGGAGCAAGGGCAAGTTATAGAAATGAAATCAGAAATGTGAAGGTGGTTCATACTGCTTAGTAATGGTCCCATGCAGAGGAGCTGTAACAACATCCAGTCCTAGGAACTGTCAAGCAGAAACCATCCTCAGGGATTTGTGAACCCTCAGGTTTTCTCCTCTGTCCTTCTCTGCCCCTAAACAATAAGCTCTGTCTCTAAGAGGGGATGTCTGGTTCCATAATTTGAGTGCAGGTGGCTGCTGGTTTTCAATATCTTCCTACAAAGTAAGTTATGCAGTGTTATACCATGTGGTGGTGTTCTGTACACCACCCAATATGGTGCTAAAAG
>CM053585.1:366630817-366659190 GCA_028646515.1 Pseudochirops corinnae
GGGCGGAGGGTAAGAATGGTAGTGGAAAACGATGGTAGGAGGTTGGTTTGGGGAATCCCTGTTCTTTTTCCTTTAACCTTTCCTGGGATGAATACAAGGGAACAAAATTTGTGGGACTTTTGAGTACTGATCTATAGCTCCCTGCAGACATGACCTTCATCCATGAGGGGAACCATACACTGGTAGACAGTCTCATCAACTTTGAGAAGATGGTAAGTGTGGGGAAGTAGGGATCTGGACTTGCAGTTTTGGGTTGAGGTAGAAGAGAAACTCAGGCACCAGACATTACAAACGAGAAAGGGTATGAACCAAATTTTTTTGTTGTTAAAATACATTTCAATTAGTTAATTAACTTTTGTATTTGCCTCACAGCCATTTCACCCACACCCAACCCTGCTCAACTGAACCTAACCTCGTGATAAAAACATTTAAGCAAAAACATCCATTTCACTGACCACTTTTGATAATGTATATACTGTTCTGTCCTGGTAGTCCCCTGCCTCTCACCTGTGAGAGAGGAGGTATGTTTAATTATCTAATCTCTGGGACCGTCAATGGTTTTTTATTTCCTCAGAGTCTGACCTCCTTTTAGGGACCTTTTGATTGATGTTATTTTAAGTCTTTCTGTGTCATTGTTTTCAGTTCTACTTGTTTTTCTCTGCATCAGTTCATAAAAATCTTCCCATGTTTCTCTGAATCCGTCATATAATTTCTCACTGCACTTATTATTCTTCTTCTAAAATGTTTTATTTGTGCCCTTCTCTTTTTTCCATGACTGTCAATCAATCAACAAGCATTTATTAAGTGCCCAGCACTATGAAGATACAAAGACAAAAGTGAACCATCCTTGCCTCCAAGGATCTTATATTGTAAGGGGGAAACAAATGCAAATATGTATGTTGCAAATACGAGGTTACCTTGGAAGGAAAGGTGCTAGCAGCGGGGGGACAGGAAAAGGCCTCATGAAGGAGACACCTAAACTGAGTCAAACGAAAACCAGGAATTGCAGAGGTGAGGAGGGAAAGCCTCCATGGAGGCAAATGGTCATGATTTTCTCAGCCTAGAATGTGGAGTAGTGCTCAACTGAGATTATGAGAGGAGAGGGTCCCATTGTAATCTTGAGGAGAGAAGAGAAGGTTTGGAGAAGTAGAAAGGTAGCCTTATGGTACTAGGAGCCCTTGGGAAGGGACAAGAATATAGCCAGAGTAGGGGTGATGACCTGGGAAAGTGCTAAAGAGCTTTAAAGTGCGTCCACAGTTAGTGGGCATGGAGATCATTGCAGATTACAGTGTGGATAGACTGGAAGAGGGAGTGGAGGTCATGGTGTGGGTGAAGAATGAGTATAAGAGTAAGGTATAAGAAAATGATTATAGGAGATTGTGATTGGATAAAGGAAGGTTAGATTTCTTGATTATGGAAGTAGAGCACCTGTGGATGATGGCAGTTACACACACAGTTACAAGGTGTGTAGTTTAGGGGGAATAAAAGAGTAACACAAGAATTTAGTTGAGGAACTAGGTGGCGAGGTGTGTTGGATGGAATATCTCACATGTGATATGATCTACTCATATAATGGCAGGAGTTGGAGTAGGGAGGGAGACAGTGATCCAACATCTGTCCAGTGATAGACAACTGACAATCCAATGATGCCAAACTCATTGAGACAAAAGGGAGAATGCCCTTCGGGACAGTTAGAAACTACTAGGATATGAATTGGGTGATAAATCTGGATAGAGTGAACCTCAAAGAAGGAAGTATGATGGAGTGTTTGAGGCAGAAGAGTCTGGAATTAGCAGAGGGAAACAAAGGATATTTTAAACCTTCCTTTGGGATCAGTATTTCTCTGGTATAAACAAAGGGGTAATCAGCAGTTGCCAAGATGCAATGTCATGAAGATTGGGTGGTGAAGAAACAGCTAGGTTTCTCTGAGTGTCAGAAGATGGAAGGAACATGAAAGGGAGAGGACTAAAATGAAAGGAAGAAGTTCATTCATTTTGGAGCAAGAGTTCCAAAGTGCACAGAACAAAGGGCATGCAGATCTGGAAAATGACATTGAGGGGTGACACTGAGGTAGTCGAGGATAAGAGTAGGCAATAGGGGTTTGGGAGAGGAATCAATTGCCAAAGACTCTCCCCTCTCCAAATAGACCCCTCCTTTATAACAAGTATAGTCAAACAAAACGAATCAATATATCAGCCATATCGAAAAATATATGCTTCATTCTATACCCAATTTACCACCTGTCTGCCAAGAAGGTGGGAGGCATATTTCACTATATATTTTCTGAAATCTTGATTGATCAGTATACTGATTAGAATTTTGAAGTCCTTAAATGTTATTTCCTTTATGCTACTGTAAATATTATATATGTTATTCTGATTGTGCTCATTTCATTCTGCATCATTTCATGCAAGTCTTCCCAAGTTTCTCTGAACTTTTCATACTCGTCATTTCTTACAGGGCAATAATCACAATAATATATAATTGTATTCCCATACCATTATTTTTTCAGCCATTTCCCCTTTAGTTTCCAATTCTTTCCAAACTTTTAATAATATAAATACTTAAAACATTTGTCATTTATTTTATCAATAACATAAAACAATTATTTATTATATGATTAAATCATTCTGTGATTTCACTGATGTTGGTATCCCCACTATCAACAGAGATCACATCCCTTCATAATTTAGGAAACATTTTGATGCATCACTGAGGGTAGTTTCATTCATTACTGATAACCTGACTTCTAACAATGAGTCTTTCTACTCTTAATTCTACTGGCAAAGCCTCAGGAAATGGTCTGTTGCTGGGCTTCTACTTGAAGCCTTTTTTGCTTGGTAGAACCCTCCAGCCTGTAAGCTTTGAAGGCATAACAACCTGAAAAAAACCTAGGCCATCTTTGTTCCACCGTGAGGCACTGGAGTATAGGTGAGGGGTGGGGGTGAAGAATAATCTAACCATTTATGTTGGGTTATGTAGACATATGTGTGTGTGTGTGTGTGTGTGTGTGTGTGTGTGTGTGTGAATACTGAAAGGCAGCATGTCAGAGTGGATAAAGATCTGGTTTCATTTAAGAAGATCTGGGTTCAAGTCCCACCTCAGAAACATGCTGGTTCTGTGACCTATCACTTAACCACTCAGTGCCCCATGCCACTGTTTCAGAGGATAATTGTCTGGAGCAAATGCCAATCTGCATTTGTAAAAGAAGTTTTGTACATCAGTAAAATCACAGATCAGTTTTTTTAAAGTATGTACGCACTAATTTTTAAATATCTGAATCAAGCCTATTTCTTCTCTCACCTGCCACATTTCCCTAAACTGGGAGAGAATGCATTCTAGTCTTTTCTGTCTTTCTGATGACAAGGGACCTGATATAGGACAATATTCTGTCCAGGACATCCAGCAAAGCTGACATCCATTCAGATATTCCAGCTTCCTGCCTGGGGGGTGGAGTTGAAGGTAGTTGGGGTACTTAAGGTTCTTACTCCTGTTTTTATCATTCCCAGCGCATGATGGCCAGAACCGTACGAATATTGCATCACTGTCGAAGCCATAGCTCTGGTAAGAAAAAACTAGGACAGCTCTATTTTTCTTTCCCTTTTTCCTTTCCTTTTCTCTCCAGATGTTAACTGTTACAGAGGAGAGACTTACTTTGACTCAGCTTAGGGATCCATATAACTCAAAAGTAAGGGAACTCTTGGTACATGTACAGCTCCCATAGGTTACCACCAGGGATTTTTGCTTTCAACCTAAAAACTCAAAGAACCAAAAAAAATTTTGGAATCTACAGTCATGAGTTCATATAGGTCTAAAGATGGAAGGGACCTCAGACACCAATCCTTTAGGCCTGGAGTTCTTAACCTGGGGTCTTTGAATTTGTTTTTTTAAAAATATTTTTATAGCTATATTTCAATATAATTTGATTTCCTTTGTAGTACTATGTATTTTATGTGTTTAAAAACATTATTCTGAAAAGGGTTCCAGTCTAGTCTTCACTAGACTGCCATAGGGATCCATGACACAAGAAAAGTTAAGAACTCCTGCTCTAATCCAAGCTTATTTTACATATGAGGAAACTGAAGCCCAGGAAGGTTATGCATCTTGCCCAAGGTCACATAAGTAGTGTTAGAGGTCTTCCGATTCCCAATTGTCCAGTCCTTCTCAATCTTCTTCCTACCTTGGGGTTAGGTCTTCTTTCCCCTATTTCAGTATTTTCCTTTGTCTGCCAACCCTTTCTCATCAGAGGCTCAATCTTTGACATAATCTCTTTGACTCCCCGTTCTTATCCCTATCCAGTGCCTCTCTCACCACTCCGGAGCCGAGTCTCCCACGTACATGAGGATAGCCAGGCCGTGAGGATTTCTACTTGTAAGATGACATGATGGATATATCCAAATGCAGGGCAGGGAAATGGTTTGGAAGGATGACAGGAAGCAGGATTCTAGAGGCTTGGGAAAAGGAAAGGGAAATACAGGTTCTGAGGGGTTAGATTTGGAGAGGAGTTTGGGTGAAGCTGAGACAGTAGCTATGAGGAGGGCCTGATTTTCAAAGACAAAAGTGGTAAGGGAATTTAGAGGGGCTGAAAGATATGAATAAATCCCATTGGCCTCTTGACCTGAATTTTTCCAACAGGTTCAGAACAATCCTTGAGTGCCCGGAATCTGGCCAGTGCCCGAGCATATATCCAGCAGCTGAAGGTCATTGACAACCAACAAGAACTTTCTCGGCTCTCCAGAGAACTAGAGCCTTGATGAGGCTGATGTGTCTTCCCTAAGCCCGGAGAGGCACAGCTGAGGAAAGTTGGAAGGAATCCTTGGACCAACAGATCCAAGAGCTGGGTGGATTCTTCACTGAAAGCGTAGACTTGAAGAGCTAGAACAGGTGGCATGGATCCAGCTGACCACCCAGTGATGACTGGCAACCAAGGAGAAAACTGAGTCAAGACTTAAAGCTCTGGAGTGAAGGATGGTGGGAAGGCCTGGAAGAGTAGTGGGAAGGGAACTTGGGCAGCCAACGCATGTTCAAAGGAGAGCTCTATTCGCCAGGTTTTTCTGAGTCCTTGGCTGTTGATCTTATCAAATAACCAAGATTAAGAAGTTTGTCACAGGAAGGTTTCCTGTAATTTGCTCCAGTAGCAGGAATGAGAAGGGGAAGAGGAGGGAGAAAAGGAAAGAATGGGAGAGGGGACTGCTGGAGCTAGGAAGCTTTCTTGGAGCAACAGAAGTTCTACTTCCTGCATCCACTGACTTTCATACAGTTGCTTTGTAGAAGAGAGGGAATCCCTGGGACTCCAGGTGCCCAATGAATGAGCAAACAGTTGTTTCTCTGCCATGTCTAAGGCACTGAGCTGCGAGTGCTGCAAAGAAGTCGGACAGTTTCTGACTTCCAAAAGCTTATGGTACCATTGGAAAGACAAGACATTTATGAACTGTAAGACTGATCTTCACGTGTAGAATTCCTGTTTCTGAGAAGATTCCTGCTTACACAGATAGGGAAAGGACAGGGGTGTGTGACGTAAGATACACACAACTCACAGGATGAGCATAATTCTCTGTACATCATAGATGAGTGATGCTTGGTTAAGAGCCCCACAGCCTTGGTACCCTTGAGGATGAGTCAGAAGAGATGGATTAATTATGGATCTCTAGAGGGCTTTGGGCCTTTGTTCTACTTTATAAGAACAGCTCCTCTGGCTTTCTCAGCTATTGCATGGACTGGTTAGGCTAATGACTGCCTCAGGGCACAAAACTCAACCCATCCTCTTCCTCTCTGCCCTCTACATCTTTGAGTCCCTAGAATTATTCTCTTTCTTGGACTGTTTCGATGAACAGGCATGCCTGGCATAGTTCATCAGCTATAGATTTGCCCTTCTCAGGGTGCCCAATGACTGTGAGCTGGGTCAGGTGCTACTCAGCAGCTTTTAGGGGTGTGACCTAGGGCTGTAGCTTGTGACCAGAGTAAGCAGAAACATTAGGGAGTGGCTCCCATATATTTCCTCAATGACACTGGACCAGAGAAGCTGAGGCAAAAAAAGGGGGAAACTGTTTTGTCAACTCTGAAACCTAGCAAAAAAGAGGGTAGTAAAGGCCTAAAAGAGGAACTAGAGATGACAAATCAAGATTCATCAATGATCAGACTCTCCCCAATGAACCCAATTGCCAACACTGAGCTGGCACAGAAGGGATTTCTTTATCCTCCTCCCTCTTCCCCCATGACCATTTGCCACTCCAAAATACCATTTGCTGCTTCCCAGAGAACCATTGTGCTTGGGTAGGATCATGCCCTTGCTGAAATTGGAGTATTGGAGAAAGTCAGAACACAGGGTGGGGTCCTGGAGAGTGCTTGGGCACTGGGCTAAAGGGCATTTTCCAGCACTGAGAGGGGGGCAGCAGTACCAAGGCTTAATAGCCCTGAAGACAAGGACCTCCAAAGATGAGAAATGATTGGTAAGGAATGCCAATGCTTGAAAGAGACAGCTTTGCTGTGTACTATCCTTATACAGTGAATGCTCCCAGAGCCTTTGACCTTTATCCTTATGTCCTCCAGACATACCCTTTAAAAACTTGCCTTGTTTCAATAGCACATGCAGCAAAAATGGGTCCCTGTGTGGAAAGAGGGAGATGTATGCCTTGGGTGTATGTGTGTGTATTGAAAAGGGTGGTAGAGTGAGGAGGGTGTAACATAGGCCACATATGACCACATGTATGTGTCCTGAGGAAAGTTAAGGGATTGTCAGTCTGCCTCCCTTTCCCTGTCTTCCCTCCACTCCTCAAAATAGTATAGTGGAAAGAGTGTTGGACTTGGAATCAGAAGACCGCAATTCTGTTCCTAGTTTTGCTACTTACTCCCTGTGTGACCTTGGACCAGTCACCGACCTCCCTGAGTCTCAGTTCCCTCATCTGTAAAATGAGGAATTTGACTAGATGACTTCTAAGATACCTTCTGTCAATAAGTCCATGATGATTGGCTCCTGCTCCTCAGTCATGAAACCCTTAGGAGTGCCCTGTTAGGTATGAGGCAGTCAGGACTAATTGCAGGGTGTGATAAGGAGGAGTCGTCGCCTCCCCAGCAGGCTGTGCAGGATCTGGTAGGATAAGGCTAACAAGGGTGGGGAACTGGAGCTTCCCAGGTAATAGCAGTGTACTTACCCTCAGCTTAACCCTTCCTACACCATCTCTTCAGTCCATCACGAGCCCTCGTTTCCATAATTTTATGGGTCTCTATAATGGAAGGTATGGGGGTGGAGAAGAGACAGGGAACAAGAGTGATGCTTGTGCTTAGTTCTTTGATCTCTGTAAGTCCTCAACCTTTGGCTGCCTTCTAATTCTGGGTCCTTTCTGAGGGAGATGTTATTTTTATAATATATGTATAAATATGTGTATAGTAATAAATGTATATTTACATAGTACATTTTACTTTCCAAAGTACTTTCATATCCATTACCTGATTTTATCTTTACAAGTTAAGTAGGGAGGGTATTATTATCCCTATTTTGCAGTTAAGGAAACTGAGGTTCAGTGAGACACACTTGCCCAAGGACACAAAGACAGTTAATAGTAGGTTATATGGATGAAGTACATGGCTACTCACTGGTAATAGCCATGCCTCTAACATGCACCATCCCCATCCCTTTTTTCTCCCTAGACCTCTTTACTCATCCTTGTTCTGACTTCACTATAGTCCAGCAACGGGTTAATATCTCTCCCTATAATTTCTGAAAAGTTCTAGTCTTCCTGAAACTAGATCTTCTCTAGTTGCTCCCTTGTTCTTTTGCCAGAGCCTTAGGTCAGGATCAAGAAAGCACCCATCCCTGGCTTTTCTTGCTGCCCCTGGCCTGAGGGGTGAGACAACCTGAAGTTTCCAAGCTCAAGACTCCCAACTTGGGGGAACTTTTGCCTGGACTGACCTGACCTGAGTGAGACACTCAGAGGAGATACCTGCTGGACCCAAGGCACAGGGCAGCTGATATTAGGATAAAGCAAAATGGTCCTGAGAGCCCCAGGCTTGACTCAGCCCAGTTCTGAAAGTATCTTCTTTCCCGATCTTAAGAGGCTTCCTAGAGAAGGTATCTTTATAGAAAAGAGACAAGGAGAGCCTTTGATGAGAGAGAAATGTAGGTGTCAGAAAGGCATGATCACAATTCTTAGGAGTAGTAAAGATTAAGAATATTCTGTAGTTTGCTGAAGAAATGAAATAATATTATTAATATCTTGGCTCTAATGTAAGAATCTGAACTGTTCTGCAGCATGAGAGATAGGGTTCCTGGTTACCTGTCCTAGTATTACCTGACCATGCTGTAAGTCTTGGGGATGGTTTTTTGGGAGGGGGGAATATTAACCCAAATGGCATCATGGATTATGTGGGCTGAGTTGGACATCCCAGACACAGATCTCACACTCAAAGTCCATGCATCAAGAACGTGCATCGGGGTGGCAAGGTGGTTCAGTAATAGATCACCGGCCCTGGATTCAGGGGGACCTGAGCTCAGACGCTTAACACTTACTAGCCATGTGACCTTGGGCAAGTCACTTAACCCCAATTACCCTGCCTTTCCCCCTCCCAAAAGGAAAAAAACAAAAGAGCGATTGTGTATCACCTATGTGCTAAGGCCATGTGAGCTTAATGAACCCACATAAAAATCTGTATTATAAATGTTAGCCTTTCTGCCATTTCATCAAGTAGCCTGTGTCCTCAACTGTTCTGTTTGTCAGATACTTCCAAAAGATTTTTCTCAATGCTCTGGGGCAGTAGGAGCATTAGAAAAGGGGACAAAGTGAGGAAGCATACTTTACTGGTCTTTGAACATCTCTTAGAATAGAAGCATGTGACACAGAAAAAATAGATTATCACACCTGAGATGGGTTTTAGAAATAATTGAGTCTAACCTCATTTTATAGATAAGGAATTTAAGGTTCAGGGTCATTAGCTCAAGATCACTGAGAACCTTAGGGACAGAGTCAGGACTAGAACCCAGGTTTCCTGATTCCCAGACCAATGTTCTGTCCACGATGTGATAATACTTCTTAGGGTAAACTCAAGGCCAGTCTTAGCCCTAGATAAAATAGATAGCTGCCTACATGTTATGATCTGAGCATAAGAAACCCCTTACAGCATCTTCCTTGTAAGCTTTCTTAGTCCTTTGGGATTAGGTATAAACTATAGAAGACCCTATTAAAATGCAAACATGCTAGCTAGCTAGATTAAACTGCATCAACACCTTGGCATGAATTAATTTATCAGATTAGTTAGCTCTCACTTTAGAAAGTTGGAGATGAGGGTCCCAAGAGATTAGAATATAGGAAAGATAAATTTTAATGAGGGGCAGAAAAGATTCAGAACATGGGGTACTACGTTGGGAGAGAAAAGTGACCTTGGGTGGAGGTAAGAAAGACAACTGATTCAACTCTGATAGCTTGAGACCTCCAGGATCCCTAAACAGGAATCTAGTGACAGGAAGTCACACTAAGAAGTAGTGTTCCTGTTATGTGTTAGAAAGAGCACTGGGCTTGACTTCAGAAAACCCAGGGGCAAATCCCAGCTACCATTTATATTAGCTTCACGATCTTGAACAAGTAACTTAATTGCTTGTCTGTAAAATGGGGGTCAGTGTTTTTAGGAGGAAAACACTTTGTAAACCTTAAAGCTTTAAATACATATGAGCTATTAGTTGTTGTTAGTATCATCTTCTAATTACTACGATTATAACCCATAGCTCCAAAGGTCCCTTCCATAGAGATAATGGATACTGTTACTGGATCTTTAGGAAGGAATAAAAGCTTAGAATTTTATTGTCATCTGGAGAAAATTAACAGTCGAAGCTGAGAGAGACTGTGCAAGGTATAAAGAGGAAGGACTTACTAAGAACTTTTTTCCCTGGAAAAATAAACAAATCAACTTATCTTTGAGAAAGACTAAAGAGCTCTTTTGAGAGAAGTTAGCTTAATGCTTATCCTGTGGAGAAGATATGCTGTGGAGAAAATCTGAAAAGTCAGATTCTTGAAAGACTTTCATTGCCATTCCAAGAGAGAACAGTGGTGGGAATTTGTTTCCAAAATTGTTGAGGACACAGAAGTTGCAGTGATTCTTATTTAATTATATAGTCAGTAATCTCAATTTTATCTTACCCCCCCAAGACAGGAGTTTGACACTGAGAGAGAGATGAGTGAAAGTTTATGGGAAAAGAGACTTCTCTGGTTTATTTATGCACAAGAATGAGGGCTCAGAGCCAACTGATTAATTAATGAGGCATTGTGCTTTCATATTAATTTGTACCTGGGACAAGAGTTAATAAAATAATAAAAAACCAGTAACAGGTGGAGGAGGATGAAAGGTGGTCTAGTTGTCAATTAGTACATTCTCAACCCATGTTTTCATCTGAAAATGATTTTTTTGTTTTCAGTTAAAGCACTGTGCCCAAGTGAATAGAGCACCAACCCCCTGAAGTCAGGAGGACTTGAGTTCAAATCCGGTCTCAGACACGTGAAACTTAACTAGCTGTGTGACCTTGGGCAACTCACTTGACCCTAATTGCCTTGCTTTCCTCCCTCAAAAAAAAAGGCTTAAAAAAGCCCCTGTAGGGCTACAGTTTTGTTTTTATCAGGGCCATTGTTTTCTCACAAAGGAAATGAGGCTACAGACCAAGGCAACTCTATCTTTGACTAGCTACTGTAAAAATGTGTGTTCTTGGTCATGAGGGCAGGTAGACCAAAGTGTGAATGGCTCACTGTAAACTCATACGCACCATGGGACAAACAACTCAGAAAGCATCCTTCTGACTATGGGTCAGTAATCTTGACTGTCTGTCATTGCAGTAACCTTTATGTAGGCAGGGCAGAACCAAGGATGTCAAGATGCCACCTGCGTGTGAGTGGTTCTTATAATGACCTGTTTCTAGATTCTCTATCTTTATCTGTCTGCCTCTCACTGACTTGTCTCCATTTTTGTGTTATGCCAGCCTATCTGTTGTTTCTCCCTCTGTTGCTGAGGACACTAGACACTAAATGATGGCTTTGCTTTAAAAATTATTGCGTGGGAACAGTGAGACAAGTATCAGTACAGAGGGACATGCAATATAGCATACAGAAACTGATTACCTGACCTGTTCTATGAGAGCAGAGGTTGGGAAAAAGGGAGTTTAGCTTTAAGGACTTTTCTAGGATAATACTGTAGACAATGAAACTCATGGAACCCCAGGGCACACCAGGAGGAGGGGTGATGGTGGTGCTAGGAGTAGGGAGAGGCCTTGTCCTGAGAGAGTCACTCACTGCTACTGGTCACATTCACTTCTCCCCTTTTCTTCTAAGGTGTGGTGGTAAGGTGGAAAGACAAAGAGATTTGGAATTAAAGGCCCTATGGGCAAATCCCAGCTCTAATAAGGCCTCTTCCAGCTGTAAATCTATATAAATGTAAATCCTATGTAAATCCTGTGAATTATTTGGAGCAGATTAGACTGGAAAATTGATTCAACATATATGTACATTATGTATTCTATAAGTTATATACATTAAATAAATTATATTAAAATGTATTCTATTATGTTTTTTACATGTGTACATATACATATATGAAAAACTATGTGTTTTGTTCCCAGGTTCATTATATTGGGAGTCGGGGAGTCATGAAAGGGGACCCATATTATTGAGTGGTTCACAGGCCATAAAGTCAACAAACTTGGAAATAGGGGTGAGCTAACTGAAATCCAGTACCTTTTCCCAGGAGTCAGCAGAATCACGGACAAACCACTGTAAACATCCATCCAGAAAGCCACACACTAAAAGATTCAGAAAGCTAGGCATGAATTTATCTGAATTTTAGATCAATGACTCTAAAGTTAAAGGACCTCATTCTGGGCAGAGTCAAGAGAATGATGTGAAGGGAGAAACCCTAGGCATTAACTAAAAAAGATTTGGTTTATTTAAAAAAAAAATGACAAGCCTAAGACAGCATTATTTTACGGGACCCTGCTGGCCACTCCCCTTTTTTCCACGTTCACATAAACACTTAGCTGAACAGAATGCACCTATGAATTCAGACACCTCATGCACAGCACTACCCCAGGTATTACAGAGGAAACACCACAAAGTACTTTTTAGTTCCTGATCTCAAGGAGTTTACCATCAGTTGGGGAGAGAATTTCATACAAGACAAGCGCAAACAACAATGTGACAACACTAGAAAGGTCATGAAGCAATCTGTGAAAAGTTCAAATGAGTGGGCACAGTCCCACCTACACAATGACTTAGCCAAGGATATGGTTATTGGAATTCCTGTCCCGTAAGCCTGTCATGTGGGAAATACCTGAGCTGTTGACTCAAAGGGCAGATGTGTTTCTATTGTCTCTTGTGTAATTCACCCGGCTTTAATTTGATGCTACCCAATATAGCCCTTTTTCTTTTCTCCTGTTTTTCCCTTTCTTTGTATCCTCAGTACTTAGCACAATATCTCATATGGAGTAGGTGATTAATAAGTGCTTGTTAACTAATTGACCTGATACACATCTTCTTTTCTCCACAACACCCCGAACTCTAGCTTAGACTGGCCAAACCTGGAGAACACAAGTTAAATTCCCAACTCAATCTGAAATCAAAGCACAAGGCAAAAGATATTTGATGCTATTAAGGAGAAGCTCTGGGATGTCCATTTCTCTCACACCTCTCACAACTAGGCAGTGATACTCCCTCCCCCAGGCTTGAGTTCAGGCACCTCTTTTCTCTGGGAGTAAACCCCAGTCCTGTTTGTGGATGACCTATTTTCTATCTAGAGGGAAGCCACAAACACCTGGAATTACCTGCCTGCCTAGGCTCCTTTCTTCTGGCTTCAAACAGCTGCAGAGCCCCACCTTCATCTCTGCCTCCTGCCCACTAGGGTTTCCCTCCCCCTTTTTTTCCTTTCTGAAAAGATCTGGAAGCACCAGCTCCACAAGCCCAGAGCCTTTAAAAGGCTCAGTCCAGGAGATAGGCTCACTTAGAATTTGAGGAATTTCTCTGGGAACACGTGAAAGCCTCTCAGACAGCTTCCTCTGCTTTGTACCATGGGGACCAGGGACCTCCTGTTCTTAGCCCTGATCTGCAGACTAGCCTGGGCTGGTGAGTACTTGGGAAAAGAGGAGGAAGGAATGGATGTAGGTGGTAGAAGAAGTTAGAAGAAGAAAAACACTGGGGATCTTGGGGAAATATTGAGGGCAAGGGAGGAGATATTTTTTCCCTAAAGCCAGCATCCCTCCTCTGCTTATCTTCTTAGACCCCCATGTTGGTCTAAAGGTACTTGGGTGCCTAGGTGAATGAATGGAGTTATACAGGAGAGTTGTGCTACTGCAAAAAAGCATCCTTTGGTCCCATTGGATTATCAGTGATCCAGAATGGCATTATTTTGTGTTACTCTAAGCTGATGGGCAGAATGGTCTTGCTACTTACTGGAGACTCCTATATTTGAGGTGTTTGATCATCTTGGTAACTACCCCACATTAACTTTTATATGGATGATGGGACCGTGAGCCTGAAAATGTCTCCAAATTAGTCTCAGGAAGACATGAGATCTCTGAGGTAACCTGGGGAGTGTCTCCCTAGTAATGCTAATGGGTGGGTGAATCTTTGGCTGGGACTATACAAATGAGTCTGCAAAGAGTCAGAAGAGCCTGCCTCCAGTTCAGTGTCAGAGGGGAGTAGGTGCCTGAGAAAGAAGTCTAATAACCTTGGGTACTTTGAATCTTCCAGACTACACGAGGTTGACTGCTTGGCAGATAGCAATGAGTGTTAATAGAGTGAACATAGGCAGAATATTAAGGAGGATCTCCCTCTTCCAAACTTGGGGTCCTCTTCTCTCCTGTAGAGAGAACAGCTATTGCTGATCTCTTCCAATGCTTCCACAATTTACTTGGAGAGCAGTAACTTTCTTTTTAAGGAGTAGGGCTATGTCCAACCAGAATAGGATGAGGAAGCCTTGAAGGAGGGCAAGGCAGGACGCTGATCATCCTAACACAGGATGGGATTCTTGGCCTTCCTTCCTTCTGCTGCTACTGGGAACCAAGAAGCTATCAATTCAGAACAAAGTTCTAAGATGCAGAAATGTTCATCCTCATCCCCTGCCTCCGTGTTCTATTAGGTGGAAAGAGTGGAAAGTGTGCTGAGAATCCTTGGCTAAGAGGCTAATATAAGACTACAGAGTATAAGGAAAGGAAGTTGAAGGATGAATTAAGTCTTCCTGCATAGAGGAAGCAAATAGCAAATCTTCCTCCCTTCAGCCCCTGGATCTTGTTCAGGCTCCTATAGAAGGAATAAAAAAGCAGTGGTCAGTGGTAAAGCCTTGAGATGCTCCTTCTATGACAGTTGAATGGATCTGTGTGCTCCTTTGTGGAATTTATATGTGTGTCTCAAGGATCTGTCTGTGGAAAAAGATACTCCATCTTTGTTTATATTATTCATCATAACAAAGTGTCAGAACTATTGGGGGAAAGTCTATATTATCCCAGGAATGTCTACACTGCCAACCTGTGGGTTTCATTTGTATACTGGTTTTCAGGAAGATTTTGAAGAACCATTTTTATTTTTATTTTTTTGCTTTTTGCAGGGGGGAAGGCAGGGCAATTGGGGTTAAGTGACTTGCCCAAGGTCACACAGCTAATAAGTGTTAAGTGGCTGAGGCCAGATTTGAACTCAGATTCTCCTGACTCCAGGGCTGGTGCTCTGTTCACTGCACCACCTAGCCCCATTGAAGAACCATTTTTGAGAGAATTTGGATGGAAAGCTAAGGTACTAGAAATTGATCCTATAGGAGGTTATCTCTATGGAAATAGTAACCAGGATCTCCAGTGGAACACAAACATATAACATCTGTATTCTGATGCAAGAGCTGAAGGCTAGAGATGTAAACACACTACTGCTCATTCAGGTTTAGGCCTTTAGAGCTAAGTTCCCTTCGGTGGGTATTGTTGAACCTGTTGGGAAGAGATTTCAGAAGATGAACTTAACTGTTGGGCCAGCCTAAGGAAATGAGAAAGATGAGAAGGTTAAACAGGGGAGAGTAAATGTTTTGTCAGAAAGCAGAGGGAGGAAGAATTGAGACTTAGAGAAAGACAGAAAGACGGACACATTCATATACATGAAGAAAGAAGATGAGAGATAGAAAGAAGAAGGTGGAGCAGTGATTCATGTGTCTCATCTAGTAAGTATGACATAAACAGAAACAGAATGAGGTAGATGCTGGGTGGAAAAATTAGAGTGAATTAGTCAGTGACTAGTGCCTATAATCCAGTAATATCCCTGCATGTTCCAGGATGGCAAGGAGAAGGTCCTTCAACTCCATTCTTTCCTTCCCAATGCCAAAATCTGGCTGATTTTAGAGATCAAGGTCATTAATAAAAATATAAAGAACTAGTCACTACAGAGGATCACTCTGGGCACCAAACACAATTGTGTTTCTAGTGATGAAAAAATTTAATTTGGCCCAATAGGAGCTTCCCTAAAATATAATGATATTTATGTTATACTTTAAGGTTTGCAAAGGGCTTTACTTGTATAATCTCATTCTCTCAACAATCCTGTAGGGTAGCCATTTTACAGATGAAGAAATTGAGTCAGAAAGCAGTTAAGTGGCTCATCCAGAATAACACAATTAGCATGTGCCCAAGGCAGGATTACAAACTCAAGCTCTTCCTGACTCCTTGTGACTTTCTGTATTCCCTGTGCCACCTAACTAGCTTCAGTTTCAGATTTTTCTCAAACTGGCTCTGGTAGCTAGAATTGAATAGTTCCATTTCTCCAGTTTACTGGTTTATCCTGGACTTATAATTTTTCCTCTTTGTCTCTTCCTTGGTTCCTGCCTATAGGGCAGAAATGAAATAAAAGAGGCAGAACCTCTTCTCCATGGGGCTGGTGTTAAACTGATTGGCTACTACCAATTCTTAGATATTTCCCCCTTCACATTTCTGGATTTGGGCCACAAACGATTACCAATTTTAAAGATCTGTGAGTATCTTCCAGAGCTGAAACTCCTAAAAGGGAAATAACCTTGGACCCAAGTCATCTTCTAAGAAAGAGTCACTTGCATCACAAGGGTTGCTCTCACAGATTTTTCATCAATTCTGCCTTCCCTGATGTCCTGAAATTTCTTTACAAAATATGAAAGAGATTCTCAGAATCCCCATCCCATTAGTTCTGGGATGTAGATGGTGATGTGCTGGCAAGTATTTGACAACCAGTTCTCTGGGGGAAAAACATGTACCCATGATTCTTTTAAGTTTAATCTGCATGAATAACATTTTCTCTATCCCTTCTTAAATCTAGACAATCAACAAAATAATAAACAGCCCTGATTTTGAAGGGGTTGCTGATTTCTGAGCTGCAAATGCTTGATGAGCAGGATAAGCAGGCTCCAGGTCACTCCTGCAGATAGAACTAAAGGCTGTGGGGTTTGGTTTTGTTTGTTTTTTACTTTCAGCTAGATAAACATGTTCAAGAGGTGGGACTGAAGAATACAAAGGGAGGTCACTGGATTTAGGGTATTAAGTGAGGTCTCCAATTAATGAATTCACTTCCTACAGCCAATCCGGTGGTTTTACATCTCATAGATGGCATGGCCTGTGAGTGCCACTAAAACATTAGACATGTTTTAAGCTAGCTTGAATTTGAACTATAATCCCTAACCTAAACCAGATTTAAACCAGAAATGAAAGCTAACTCCTAAAGCAAACCTTGTCATTAAATAACTCCCAATCCAAATGCAAAACAGATTTTATTTTATTTCATTTCAATTTCTAGCCAAATCAATAACCTCCAACCCTGCACCTAATCTAAGGCTAGTGGTTCCCAATCTTTTTAAACATTGACATTAAACAATTTTACAACCCTATAAATAGTTGGATTAATGTTGCATGTTTTGTTGGAACCAAACAGAGGGCAAAAGCACAGTGCTAAGAGCACATACGGATTCAGGAACCCTGAAGCTCCCTTAGGAGGTGGCAGCCCACACACAGCTTAAATTTAACCCAAAAGCTAGCTCCAGTATCTAAAATTCACCCCATACCCTCAAATCCAAAACTCATTTTAACTGTCTTCACTGTTAACTGTAATTTCCATCACTGATTTTAAAGGTAATCCTAAATTTTCCCAGTCTTTATCATATTTAAAAAATTAACTCAAACTCCAATTCTAATAATTGTCTCTATATCAAATCTAATTCTAACCCAAATCATGATCAAAATCCACATCTAATTGGGTCACTAAAGCTAATTAATCTCCATACCAGCATCAACTCTTAACAATAACAAAAAACCCAAGAGCTTAAATCTTAATCCTAACCATACTGATAATCTTAACCATAATCCTGAACTTCACTCCTACATTCACACTTTCCCTGAGTCAGAATTTAACCACAAATTTAACCATAGCCCTGACTCTAGGCCATGTGCTAACTGTTTTACATGAGGATGACAGTGGTGATCTGTCTTCCTTAATGGATCTTGATGAGTTCCTTATCCAGATGTGGCCATGGATTTATGTGAGTCTATACATTACTTCTTGTAGGATACATTTTGGGTGTGTATGAGAAATACACACACACACACACATACATATGTATGTATATGTGTGTATGTGTATATGTATGAGTATGGGTATATGTATATGTATGTGTATATATGTATATACATCTACATAATAGCTGTTTAGATTTAAGGAGATGGTCTGTGATAAATCCAGACCTTAAAACAAATGTGGAACTTAACCTTAATTCTAGACTAATTAGAATTACAGGGACAACTAGATGACACAGCTAGATGGTCCTGTAGTCAGGAAGACCTGAGTTCAAATCCAGCCTCAGCCACCTACTAATTGTGTGACCCTGGGCGAGTCACTTAACCCTGTTTGCCTCAGTTTCCTCATCTTTAAAATGAGTTGGAGAAGGAAATGACAAAGCACTACAATATCTTTGCCAAGAAAACTCCAAATGGGGTCAGGAAGAGTCAGACACAGCTATTTATTAACCCTATATTAACCCTATAACTAGAATTAATTATAATATCATATTTTATAGACCTTTAAAACTATAAGTAGAGAAAACATGTTCTCTTTTGTGACTTTATCCCACACAGGCTAGTGGTGAACAATACAAATGGTAATGCTACCTTTGTGCCAAGTTTAGTTCAATGTAAGCATCATCACTTGTCACAATCTGCATAGGCCTATGCAGCGTCCAAGCCATGATCCCTCTACACTCAGAACATCTCTGTGAAATAGGTAGTAGAAAAATGCTCATCCTCATTTTTAAATAAGGAAAACAAGTCTCAGAGAAAGTCTTACTAAAGGATACTAAAAGAAATAAGAGTTAAACTCATATCCTCCAATTCCAAATCTAACATGCCTGCATACAATCCTAACTCAAACTATAACATTAAACCCTATCTCATACTTGAATTTTAACCTTCACTCTGGTTCTAACCCCTAAGATTTATCCCACACTCTAACCCTAAATACAATCCACACCCCACCTTGGCCCTAATTCAATTTCAGCATCGACCCTAGCTTCAGCCCAATGTGGATCCTCAACCAGAGTGGAACAGGAGCTATGGAGGGGACCAATGAGATGGGATTATATTTCCCACCCAGAAGAGATGAGATAGAGGTTGTGGAAGAAACAGAAGAGGCAGAAAAGAAAAAGAACAAGGACAAAAAGGGGACATGATGGGATGAAACAGCATGGATGGTGGAACTGATATCATGAGGTTCTGAAATGGCTAAGAGCATCACATTGTAAAGAGGATAGGAACGTGTCCTCTGAACAGGGACATCTGAACTGTCCTTTCTGTGGGGGCTACTTTCTCTGTTGTCTCTGAACCTTTCCTGGGGTCCCTAGAGCCTGCTGGTGTGGTATCCTGGTCCAGTGAGAATGGCAACACCACAAGCCTGACCTCCTATCTCTTACTGCCAACAGGGACGATGGAGTCATGTGCACACCGCTGTGGAGAGAGATTGAACAAGGCAGCCAAATGCCAGTGTAACCATGAGTGTGAGCAGCACAAGGACTGCTGTGAGGACTATGAGAAACTGTGTACAAGTGAGTCTCTCTGCAGGGTGCCCGGGAGCACCAAGCCAATTGAATACCATGTCCTTTCCCTGTCTCGGACTCATTCTGGTTTAGGCATTCTGGTTAAGCTCAGCACAGTCTTCTGGGTGGAGGGGCAGGCACTGAGTCAGAACATGGGCAGTCAAGAGTGGGTACATGAGGATCTTGGGAGGAGGCTCCCTGTCCACCCCAAACACAGAACAATAAGAATCACTTCCCTCTATTCTGGCCTAGAGCCAAGAGCTCAGCTTCCACCCCTTTCAACTTCCAGCTCCGTTTCTGATTTACTGTACATAAAATAAAATGAAGACATATTCTCCATTGCCCCACCCATCCTCCGTCTGACTAGTATTTTATGGTACAGGCAGTACCCTTGCATTTCATTCCAAAAATTCAGTGGTGGGTCAGTTGTTAAGAAGTTGGGACATATTTTCTCATAGAAATAAGGTTACATGTAGTGGATAAGTTGCTAGGGCAGCTCATGAGAGCCCCTTTAATCCAAAACGTAGCTGAACTATAGCTATGGATAACTTTTTGAGAATGTCTATTGGCATAAAGTGAGATACACCTGTAGAATTATTTAATTGTGAACCTAAAGAAGATACAATTTAAAATGACGTGATATGTGTTTTTTTCCCCTTGGTCTGTAGCTTATCTGCCTACCTCCAATCTCTGCCCTCTCTAAACCATCTTTCACACACCATTTTCTGTGTAATATTCCTCTTCATTTATCTAATCATATCACTCCTCCACTCAAAAATGTTCAACAATTCTGTATTGTCTTACCATTTAATAATAATAATAATAATAATAATTAACATTTGTCACTTACTATATGCCAGGAGCTCTGCTATGCTTTACAAATAAGATCTCATTTGATCTTCACAACTCCGGGAGGTAGGCGCTATTATTATCTTCATTTTACAAATGAGGAAACTGAGTCAAACAAATTAAGTGACTTGCCCAGGGTCACACAGTTAGTAAGTATATGAGGTTAGCATTGAACTCAGGTTTTCCTGACAGCAGGAGAACACTCTATTCTTTTTGACACTTAGCTGCCCTCAAGCAGATCAAGTAGACAAGTTGTGTCATGGTGTTAAAAGCCTTTCACCATGACCCACTGCATAGTGATGGATGTGGAGTCAGGAATGTCTGACTTTGGATCCTGCCTTTGACATGGATAGCTGAGTGATCGTGAACAAAGTTTCACCTTAGCCTGAAGTTTCCTCATCTCTAAAATGGGGGTTACACTTTTGTAGTACCTTCTTCTTGGGGTTGCTGTGAGGCTCAAATGAGAAAATGTTTGTAAAACATGTTATTTTTATGATGATGATTCCACAATCTGTCTCCAATCTTCTTCTAGCCTTATCCCCTACTTCTCCCCTTCATGGAGTGTAGATACTCAGTCAAACTGGACTATTTTCCATTTCTTGTTTTCATTCTGCCTCCATCTCACTTTTGCTCACACTATACGTCATTTCTGGGATGTACATTTCTCCCCTCTCTGTAGTTTAAAGCTTTGATCTTTGATGAAGACCCAACTCAGATGCCCCGTATTCCATGAAAACTGTCCCTGAACTTGTGACACTCCGTTCCCTTGCCTACTCCCTCCCCCCTTGCCCAGGTATTTGCGTGTTCAAATTTCTCCCACGATTTTCTTCTAGCACTCTACCTCATGGACCTCTGCTTTGCCCTTATGACAATATCCTTTATGTTATAGTTACTTAGGACCTATAGATTCTAAGACCCCTCATCCCAATCCCCACTCTCACAGACAAGTCAGATCCCTCAGAATAAGGTTAGCTATGGCTTCCCTCAGAGTTCTACTAGCACCCCTCAGAGGCTGGGGACAGAGTAAATCTTCTCTATTGCCTTTGGATCCAGCTTCCATTCCTATGTCTTCTCCCTGATATTAATTACAAGCATTTAGAGCCAGTTTGAGTTAAATAATGAACTAAGTTAGCTTTTCCAAAAGGATATCTACTGAGAAGATATAGCAGAAACCCTAATACCTGAGGGAACTCTCTCCTGGGTTCCTGGAAAGAATGGGATAAAACTTAACATAGCTCTATGAACTTTTGTTTCACCAAGTTTACTTCTAAAAGCCAATGGATGGATGGATGGATGGATGGATGGATGGATGGATGATGGATGGATGGATGAGTGCGTGGATGGATGGATGAAGGGATGGGTGAATGGATGAATGTCAGTCCCCTTCTCAATTGCCTTTGATCTGTGCTGGGCCAAACAGTTCATTCAGGACTTTACTCCTGGCTGACCACAGAATCTGACATGGGCTCTAGATCCTGGATGTCTTGTGGCTTGTTATTCTTCCCCTTCATAACTCACAAGGTTGTAGCTATAACCAATACATCTTCACCTAAAAGCAGAGATCAAAACAAAGAATAGGGGCCTGTATTCACAGTTCACATGTCATTGCAGCATGTCTCTTTCACTAGAACAATGGCCAGGCGTGAAAGACTTGTTTTTGCCAATTAGTACGTTTTGAATGAACCCTAGTTCTGACTCAGCAGCCAATCAAAGGTCCATCTCTTTGCCGTATGGTTAGGGAAGAGAGCTGGAGCCAGTTAGAGGATATCTGTTCATGTTCCTAAGTATGATGTGTGGGCTTGCATCAGTTCTGCACCTTGGGCATGCTCATGAGAACTGGGCTTTGCCAGTTCCCTTTTGTACTTGTATAACTTATCTTGTATAATTTGTATAACATCTTTCCCCATCTTTTTGTATTTTTAATTCTTTAATGGTAAGATCTATTCTGTATCTATCTTTGTGCCTCTCGTGCCCAGCACAGTGCCCCTGCACACGACAGGCTCTTAAAACAGTTACTGAATTAGATATAAAACTTTTTTCCCATATACTCCTGACGTGGCACAGGTTCACACAGGCATGGCAACTACCCCCAACCTACACTCTCAGCTTGAACTCCTTGAGGAATAACTACTACCTTAGGATCAAGGTACCCCGAGGGTACCCATTCCTACTGCTATAGCTCACAAACTTCTCCACTGATGAATTTCCCCTTACTTGGCGGCTGGAAAAACCCATTTAGCTCCAAGTAATGATATTTGCTAGAATAACATCGTAATAGCTACAAAACATTCCCCCCAAAATGAGGCCAAGGTGGCACATCTCTCCCTTTCTCTCCTTGTGAAGTCCCCGTAAAGCTCCCCGCCCTGCGCACAGAGTTTCTGCCGGGCAGTTCACTCAGCTGGGTTCCCAGGGTCTGCTCCTGGAATTTTACTCTCGAGTCCTTAGCTGGCTCTCTCCTTGGAGCTACCTGAATGCTTCCTCTGTGTCTGTGTCCCCACAGAGCGTTTGTATCTCTGCTCCTTGACGGATGTGGTGCCACAAGATGCCCTTGCTTTTGGAGTCAAAGGGGAAAGAAAATGCCTCCCCAGGGCTCCCTGATGCCCTCTGGAATAGGGAAAAGGATCTCCTCTGCAAGGTCACCTACTCTGTTAAAGTCTCCAACTCACTCCAGCGCTAGAGCCATTTATGGACCACCAGAGATGGGGCCAATTTTTAGCCAGTCAACAACAAAGGCCTCTTCCAATTCAGTTAAGGAATTTGTTTGCACTTAATGGGAGGAGGTCACTAGGTGTGGTCAAATTTTTGCTGTTCCTTTAACAGCTCATTAATCTATCTATCATCACTGAGGCAGTTAGGCTGGTGAAGTCGCTACAGCAAAGGGCCTGGAGAGCTGAGTTTCAAATCTGTCTTCAGACACTTCCTGGCTGTGTGATCCTGGCCAAGTCATTTAACTTACCTGTGCCTCATTTCCCTTATCTGTAAAGTGGGTATGATAATAGCACCTACTTTGAAGGACAAAATTAGATACTTTAAAGCTCTAAATAATTACTGCTAGTAGTAGTAGTATCATTACCACTGCTATTTCCATATGACTCTCTGTTTATTGGGGATGGAGAGTAGTTTTGGAAAGACAACAAACCAATAGGTCAAAGACCACTTACTTATATGTAGACAAACACTTTCCTCAGTTTCTTCATCTGTAAAATGGGGGATAACAAAGCACCTACCTTCCAGAGTAGTTATGAGGATTTCATGAGCTAATAATTGTAAAATGCTTAGCACAGTGCCTAGCACAGAGTAAGCATGTTTAATGTTAGCCATCGTCATTGCTGTCATTGTTGCTGCATGTATGTATATATGCCCCTCTTCTCTAGTCCTACCCTAAACCACATACTCAGAATTCACAGGAAGATTACATTTTACCCTAAGGTTGCACTGACCTGGATTTCTTCGGGAAAATCTACAAACAAAGCTTAGGCATGACTTATTTCTAAGATCCTTCTGTCCTCAGTCTCCTTGGGAGTAGATGCCTCATCATGGAATCCCTAAGTCCATAGATAGATAGTTCCTCGTAAAATTGCTTTCCAGTGTGACTCGATCACTTTACAACGCTACCAATAGTGCATTAATGTGACCATTCCTCCCATAACCCCTTTAAAATAACTATTCCTGACATTCATCATCTTTGCCAATTTGTTGTGGAGGTCAAACTTTAAAGTTGTTTTGCTTTGCTTATCTCTTATTATTAATGATTTGAAAAAATTCAGATGGCCATTTATAGTTTACAATTTTTTAGAACTATTATTCATATCCCTTAACCATTCTATTGAAATGTAGCTTTTGGTTTTATGAATTTCTGTTGCTCGTATATCTCGGGCCCTTATTGGTTCACAGCTAATTCTTATTGACCATAGACTGGGAGGTTCTGAGAAGAGTGTCTCCTGACTCTCAGCTAACAAGCACTAGAGGGTAGCCGCAGTCACTGAGGACCAATCAGGAATTCCCTGCATCCTCCCATCAAGCCCCTAGGTCAGGTCGAGCTCCCTGGAAGGGTCTGTTTTCTGACAAAGGTCCAGGTCTTGGACTCCCAACAAGTTGATTAAGGGTTCATCAAAGTGAGCAAGAGTTCTGATAAATTTGTCTGTGGGGTCAGCTCTAACTGGCTGGTGAGAGCCAATTGTTACATATTTTCAGTACGAGTTTTTACAACTTAGAAATCTACACATACTACAAAGCAGGGCTTGATTTATTGTTTTGTTGCTTGTCTATACTTAAGAAAGTAAGTAATAATGAAGATTAAACTTAAAAGTGTCTTATGCATATATTCTTCTCTGGAAAGCCAATTGTCAAACATTTATTAGCACAGCTCTTCCTTTACAACACATAAGATGTTTGAAAGTCAGATGTTTGTAATTTGAGAAGCAGGTTACTAGGTGTTGTTTGGTTTTTAAAATTTCGTTTGGTTGTTTATTTTTTTAATGAAAAGGATTTCATATGATGGTATTAGCACTTGATTCTCCTCAAGTTCACAAGTAAAATATTTCTACCAGTTTGTCTTGTTTTATGGAACAGCCTGAAGAGTTGTGTGCAAATTGACTTTTTGTAATTTGAAACCTTTTATATGGAGGACTTTTATGATGTGATGCTTTTTTGAATTACAATACTCTATTTGTAAATTGAATAACCATCCCGTGAGTTATCATTTATTTGTGTTAGAATTTCATTTCAAAGTTTTGCAAAAAGTAAGACATTTTGTTTTCTAGTGGAAGTTGTTGACTTATTTCAATAATTCATCCTCTCGACTTATTACAATAATTCATCCTCTCACGTTTCCCACTTAGATTCTTCTGCCTTTTTATTCTCTGATGTTTGATAACCATACCACAGTTCCTGACCATTATATGTAATTGAACTGGATATTCTTGGTGAGGCTAGGAAGGATAACACTTAGGAGAATGGTTTCTCATTTCGATTTTATGTCTTTTAGGTCAAGAAGAACCCAAAGACACAGAGACAGAAACAGAATGGGAAAAAGAGACAGCCCCCGACAGCAGTAGGTTTCTTTACTTCCCTGAAAATTTAGAAATCCCAAATCTTTGAACATTAGTACTAAGGATGCAGACACCTACAGGAAGAGAATAGGAAGAAAACAAAAGGCAAATGAGAGAATGATGAAGGGAGTAGGGTAGGAGATTGTATTATCAGCAAGAGCAGTGTCAAATTTGGATGAAGCCAGAATGTACTGGATTGGGTCTCCAAAGATATGTTCCTGGCTACAATGTTAAAGGGGTCCTGACCTCCAGGGATTTGAAGTAGAACAAGCCTTAGGCAACTGGGACAGAGCCAGAATAAGGATTCTAGGGTCAGATTCCAGGAAGTTTCATGTAAAGTCAATGAGGCATTCATTGAAAGGGTAGGAACAAAGGAAAAGAGCATCAGGAAAATGAAGTTAGACACCAAGGTTGACTTCCTGACTGAGGGGCATGAGCAAAGTTAGGCTGATGTTTTTCCTGGGGATCTTTAAGAAGAACCAATTCCCTTTACCTTCGTCTTTCTTGCTTTCTGAGATTGTGAGGAAAGGACAAAATAACTTCTAGCTGGGTTCATAGGAAAGTTGACCCCAAAGATCAGCTTGTTTTTGTTGGGAGGACCTGTATACAACTAACCCTTGCCTCCTCCTCATTTTAGATCTCTACTTGGCACCTAATTCTTGCCATGGCCGTTGTCATGAAGCCTTTGACAAACACAACCCATGCCACTGCAATTCAAAGTGCCAGGAGTTTGGGAACTGCTGTGAAGATTATGAGAGTCTGTGTGCCCATGGTGAGCCCCTCTGTGATGACTTCTAATCATACTCTGTCTAAAAAACAGAGGAATGCCAGAGGAGAGAAGTGCTGCATTGGACAATAGACATGGTCCTACAAGATTCCTTGCATACACCCAACCTTCAGGGATATTACTGGGGGAGTCATCCCACATGGAGATAACTTCCCTGCCTGCTCCTTTTCCCCTTTTTGGTGGTACCCCAGGGAGAATGAGCAGAGAGGTCTGCTTGCTCTCAATCCCTCACTTTAGCTCTCCCACAATCCACTCCTCACTCCTTCTAGATGGTTTCTCTCGAAGCAGCGATGCCATCACTAAGGAGGAACTCCTGACTATCTCAGAGAAGATCTACAAGGCAGACACCAACAAAGCTCGGAAGGAAGATATCATTCTCAACAGCCAGAACCGTATCTCTCCCTCTGAGACAAATGACCGAGTGGACCGATGCCCTGAGCCGTGAGTCTTCCTCTTTCTCCAGACTTGTTTTTCTATTTATTTCCCATTCCTATTTCTTTTGAGCCTAACTCAGTTCTAGAATCTCCAGGTCTTTCAGAAGAGTAACAATGAATTAGAAGGGGAAGATATTTCAAGGGAGGTTGTAAGGATTGTAAGAGAAAAGGTTTAGGAAAGTAAGACTGTCTTATAGCAAAAGAGATTAAAATTAAACAGATTGTCTTTAGAGAGCTCTTCTTCTTGACTTGGGTAGTGAAGCATTAATAAAAGATCACTGAAGTAGTTGGGAAGAAACCACTGGAGAGCTATAGGATTGTCTGGAATGACTAGAATCTTCCTATTGGCAAGGTCAAAGACAGGATGACCTGAGGCAGGGTCCTACTAGCCCTAGGAATCTGGTGAAAAGAGGCATTAGAACTCTTAGAAAAAAGAATTAGAACTCAGCTTCTCCCATTTCATCTCTCCCCTTCCTAAGTAACTCCTGTGCCAGTCCTTGCCCTTCTTGGCAGTTCTCCTTGCCCCTTAATGGACTGAAGACAGTCTCTGCACCAGAGCAGGGGCTCTAGATTTAGTATTAAAGTAAGTGCACTTGCATAGTCCTGGCCGTCCTCAAAGTTCTGACTTGGCAATCCCTGTTGTTGAATCAGTGAAGGCAAGGATGTGGGTGGGAAAGTAATTGTTCAAATTGTAAACCTTGGCTCTCTGGTCAAGCTCTACTTCATCAGACTACCGCATCCAAAAAGCAAGTTAGGGGGCAGTAATGGAGTACATAGAAGTGACATGTAGATGTCTGCACACAGTCCACACTGGGGAGCAATAGATTTCCAGTGAATAACAATTTGTGCCGATTGAGTTCCTTTTCAGGACAGAATATAGTGTATTATATTCTGGTATGTAATATAGTATGGTGGGAGGTTGGGGTAGCCAGATACTTGTCAGAAATTGAAGATACTATGGGCCAAAGGATAAAAGCAGAACTTCTGTGTGGTTGGGGCACTGAGAGTGGGCTGTGTCCAGTGATTCCCTGGGGCTCTTCCCCAGGACTATTTAAAAGTTTCAGGAAGTTGCCTCAGGAGTAGTGGTGGTTTCTAAGCAGATGGAAACTAGCCTGGGTGTGGTAAAGGAAGGAACCTGGACCAAAGCCTAGTGTTTATGTTTAGTGCTTGGAAGTTAGTTGGTTCAAGGAGAAAGAAAACTGTGAGGTGAACAAGTCAATTAACTCTTCTGTGAGTGCGAGTAGCATGGGAGAGAGATAATAACAGTAACGAAAGCTAGAGAAAGTGCAGAGCTGGTATGCCCTGGCAGTTTGTTGAGTCACTGAAATGAGGGAGGGTATTACAGTATATATGTGTATATGAATATATATGTATAATACAGTATATACATATATGTGTTTACATATATACACACATACTCTAAGCCTATATATACACATACACACATGTATATATGCCTACACATACATATATACATATTCTATGAATAGCTACATATGCATAGAAAAGCTGTAATCAGATTTAGCCTCTTATCACAGTTCTGAATTCAGCATTTTCTGAGTTGTTTTTAGGTTATTTAAGGAAAAGAATCTGAGTAAGAGGAGTAGAGGGCAAGGGACAAAGTATGAACTAGGGCATGGGTCTTGCATGCATGTCTGTAAGAGATAGTTCAGAACACCAAATCCCTTCTTGCTCTGTTATGGGACCACAGTTTTTGTTCTGCTATGGGATCCAATCACAATTTCTTCTGATGTCACCCAGGCTCTACAGCTATGTAAATGAAGAACTCTTCTCCAAACCAACCTATGCCGCATTCATCAACCTACTCAATAACTACCAGCGGGTGACAGGTCAAGGGGAACATTTCACTCCCCAGCAGCTTGGGGAACAAGATACCTTCCTTCAAGAGATAATGAAGACAGCAGTCATGAAGGAACTCTATGGCTTCCTCCATCAAAAGAGTGAGTGAGCCCCCACCCCTTTGGTAGAAGAGAGAGAGCACCTGGAAAAGTAATGGAGAAGGTTTATGAAAGGGCATAGAGATCCTCAGGGCATGTGGACTCTGGCAAAGATCTATAGCAGGGGGCCAAAGAAAACATGGGGAATGGAAAGATGACTAGACCCTAAAGAGCTGAGAAATTATCTGGTTTTCAAAACCTTCAATAATCAGTATACTCCTTGTCCATTAGAATGTAAGGCACTTGAGGGTAG
>CM053585.1:366659290-366718622 GCA_028646515.1 Pseudochirops corinnae
CTCTCTCTCTCTCTCTCTCTCTCTCTCTCTCTCTCTCTCTCTCTCTCTCTCTCTCTCTCTCTCTCTCTCTCTCTCTCTCTCTCTCTCTCTCTCTCTCTCTCTCTCTCTCTCTCTCTCTCTCTCTCTCCCTCCCCCCAGGATATAATATACCTACCTTCTCACTCCTTACTATGTGACAAAACTCCAAAACAGAAGAGTCAATAGAATCTGTAGCTAACTCTTTAAGTCTTCCCCTCCAATTCTGCCAATGAATTTTTATAGCCTTATCAAATGAGAATACAGTCTGGGAAGTCAAAATTACTGGAAGAAGGTTGGCATGGGAGAGGAGTGGTTAACTAAATCCCCCAAAAAATCTAATGAAGAAAAGGATGTAGGTTCTCCTCTCAGGTTCCCTTCTTCCCTACTAAGTAACTCCCAAGTGAGTCCCTACCCTTTTGGGGGAATCCTTTAGCTGACTTGGAAAGTTGGCTGCTAATACCACACATAACAACCTGTCCTTGACTTCACCTTTCCTTACTAACTAACCAGGGAACTCTTCCACAAGAGATGTTCTAATTTGCAAAAGCTTTTGCTGGGAAACTAAGGGGGTGGGAGAGATTTCAAAAAGCAACAAAGACACAGGAAGGAAACTCCTACACAGTACAGGTTCCTGATACAAACTAAGCCTAATCAAGCCAAAGGTATTTTTGGTTGGCACAGCTTCTCGGCTTGATAGACTTTCTTCTTACTCTAAATCAGAGGTCCATTTCCATTTTCCTGTTCTTTCCTGTCTCTCTTTGTCTCAAAATAATACACTCATTAGCCATTACTCCTCCTGACACTCCTGCCTCTAAGAGTTGTCTTCTCAATTGTTACAGTAAGGCAGTACCTAGGCCCGGTGACCTGAGTGGTTGTCACCAGGACAATGGGCACCCTCTTTTCCTTCCATGTCAAAGGGTTCAATTTTTTAGGTGTGTCCCATTACATCTTCTCCTTCCAGAATAGTGTAATGGAATAAACATCAGATCTAGAGTCAGGAGACCTACATTTGAGTCCCAGTTCAGTCACATGTTGGCTGCATGGTGTGGGGGAAGGAAAGGAAAGGAATAAGCATCTCTCTTGCACCCACTATGTGGCAGGTACTGTGCTAAGCACACACATTATTGCATTTGTTTCTCACAAGCTCCCTGTGAGGTAGATCCTGTAATTATCCCCATTTCACAGTTTAGGAAACTGAGGCGAATATAGGCTGAGCAACTTGTCTAAAGTCATATAGTTAGTAAGTGTCTGAGGTCTGATTTGAACTCAGGTTTTCCTGATTCTGATGGGATGCTTGGACCCCAATTTCAAGACCACATTTTCCCCTATCCTCAAAACATTACCCCTGACAATTTTCTCTCCAGTCCAAGGACACTACGCCTGGCAATAACTCATGAGTGAGCCCCAGTGAGGCAAACTATCTCTCCCTGTTACAAGAACAAGCTGACCTCTGTAGAGTTTCCCTTGTATGAGCAGGACTATCTTGTACCAGCAGAACTATCATGTACTGATTCCCAGTTACCGTATACAATCCAGAGGTCAAGCTACAGACGTCAGCCCCCGAAGCTATCTTGTTACAGATGTAATAGAACAAAAACACACCCCTTAGGAATCCCCCTACTCCCTGGGTTTCCAGTAGTGAATGATGCCTATGATCAAGGTTGTATGTTATCACCTAATTAGCATACTTGCCACATACACCACTACTTGTCCTATATGATCTTCAGCATCATTCCTGTTAGGTTGCAAGTTCCCTAAGGAGCTCTGCTTGCCATATTACAATAAACCTTTGCCAACTTGACTTAAAGAATGCTCGAGTCCATGAATTCTTTTGAGATGACCCTGTCTTGTACTTTTATCTATGCACCTGCACTCCAGGTGCAGCTGGGTTGTTGCAAAGTATGCACTTTGCAGATCTTAAAATGCTCTGTAAATGTCAGTTATCATTATTTTTTAATCTGGACTAGTGATTTCATCTGTGTAAGAAATTCTTGACAGAGCAACTATCTGTTTACCAAGTTATATTGGCAACTTGTCTGTACAGTCTTAAAGAGTTGCTTGAAGCTGTGCCCAGGGTCACATAGCTACTATATGTTAGAGGCAAGACTTGAACCCAGGTTTTCTGGCCCTCTCTCCATTCACTACAGGACACTACCTGTCATAATCATTATGATAAGGCAGCATAGATTTGTGGATAGCATTGGACATTAAAGGACCTTTAAATTTTGCCTCAGATGTTTACTGGTTCTATAATCTTAAGCAATTATTTAATTTCTGTGCCTCAGTTTCTCTATTTATAAAATGAGAGGATTAGATTCATTGGTTTCTAGGGTCCTGTCTGGCTCTAAATCTATGACCCTGTGCTTATTATTCCATATTCTTGCTGAATATTGACTCTCTTTGCTACTCCAGAATCCTGGAATTCCCTTAATCCTGCTTATTTTATCAGGTTTCTGTCTAAGCACAGCCTGGTATTCTCAATTTGTTTATGGATGGATGGCCTGAATTGCATCCAGGGCAATCGCTCAGATGTTAATGTTCCACTCACTTCCTGCGGTGGGAACCTTTCTGGTAACATGTTGGTCTCTACTCAGGTAGAATATGTTTTCTGTGGACCTCTTGACTTCTAAATTGTAAAATTTTCAAACACAGTGAAACCAGATTTCCATTAAGGGTAGTCCAGCACATAACCCTCTCCAAGTCGTCTTTCCTAACATTGTTTGGGTTTCTCTTGCTTGGAATGTTTCCTAAGTCTCTCACTCTGCCCCAGGCGAGATCCTACTACATTCTTCAAAGCCCATCCCACCTCCTTTATGAATCCCTCCCACTATGCTAGCTCACGTAATTGTTTATTTATTTTAAAATATTTTTCCAATTACATGTAAAAATTTTTAACATTCATTTTTAAAAATTTTTAGTTCCAAATTCTCTCCCTTCCTCTCTCCCCTCCCCCTCATTGAGAAGGCCAGTAATTTGATATAGGTTATACATGTGCAGTCATGCAAAACATTTCCATATTAGTCATGTTGTGAAAGAAAATACAGGCCCCAAAAAACCCCAAGAAAAATAAAGTTTTTAAAAAGTGTGCTTCAATCTGCATTCAGATTCTGTCAGTTCTTTCTCTGGAGCTGGATAACATTTTTATTCATAAGTCTTTTGGAAGTGTGTTACATCAGACCTGTACAACCTGCTGCTTATGGCCTATGGGTCACAGGTTGGTTGTACAGGCTCGTCTTAGATCATTGCTGAGAATTGCTAAAGTTATTTCAGTTGATCATTGTACAATGTTGCTGTTACTGTGTACAATGTTCTCCTGGTTCTGCTCACTTCACTTTCCATCAGTTCACATAAGTCTTTTCAGGTTTTCCTGAAAGCATGGTGCTCATCATTTCTTATAGCATAATAGTATTCCATCACAATCACATACCACAACTTGTTTAGCCATTCCCCAATTGATAGGCATCCCCTCAATTTCCAGTTCTTTCCCACCATGAAAAGAGCTGCTATAAATATTTGTGTATGTGTATACACACACACACACACATATATATATATATACATAACATATACACACATATATACATACATACATACATATGTCCATTTCCTCTTTTTTCATTTTTTTAAAAATCTCTTTGGGACACAGACCTAATAGTGGTATTGCTAGATCAAAAGGTATGCACAGTTTTATAGCCTTTTGGGTATAATTCCAGATTGCTTTCCAGAATGGTTGGATCAGTTCACAATTCCACCAGCAGTGCATTAGTGTTCCAATTTTCCTACATTCCCTACAACAGTATAATTGTTTAGAATAACACATTGTTACCTAACTATTATGCATATTAATTCTCTCTCTGAGATTATGTTATAAATTCCTCGAGGGGAGGAATCCTTTTTGACATGTCTTTCCTACTCTCTATACACTCAAAACCCTCTTGGCTATATACTATACGTACTATATAATTCAATTAATGTTTGCTGCTTGACTGAATCCCATTAGCATCCTGAGAGTCTGAACGTGAGATCCTCTCCTCTAACAATTAAAATCTGGCCCATGTCACTTCCCAGGTTCTGATTTGTCTGTGTCCATTTCCCCAGACAGATACAGCTCAGAGCAGGAATTTGTCAGTGACCTGAAGAACATGTGGTTTGGGCTGTATTCCCGTGGCAATGATGAGGGTGACTCCAGTGGTTTTGAACATGTTTTCTCAGGTAAGCACTCTCTGTTTGACAGCTGAGGGGAAAGTGGGTGGGAGACTACTTATTTCTCTAAGTCAAGGGTCTAGGGGACCCAACTCAGACCAGAGGACTTGAAACCATGCCAATGAGCAGGAAAGAGTTTTTCCTGCTCCTTTTTGTTTTCTTCCCCAACCAGTCCTAGCCAGAGACTAGCATGCTATTTTGAGGTAGTCTTTCCCCTGGAAGAACCGAGGTGAGAGAGAACTCTGAACACTGGGATTTCCAAACACTATTTCTAATGGGAGACCCTGTAGGGAAGATTTGTTTCTGGTAGCATTCCAGTCATTTTAGTATCTTTGCTTTCCAGTTTATAAAGGTGGCACAAGAGTCTACAATTATCTCCCCCTCCCCTGTTTTCTCCAGACCATCTATAGACTACCAGATTTCTGTGTCTTATGACACAACCAGAGCTCCTTACCTTTGGAGAACTGGAGTAGGCCTATTCTAAGAGAGGAACTAATCTGAAAAACTTGAAGCCAATATGTAGATAAACATAAAGGAAGAATTTTCCTGAATGTGGGGAACGGAAGATTCTGAGAAAGAAAGTTCAGAAAAGTTGTGAAGAAACTCCTATCTATCTGGAATGGTGGAAAACTCATCTTAATATTCAGGGATCTAGGCATCATGATCTCCATGAAGTAAAAATTATTGGAATCTCAGAGGTGTCTCAGAGGGTAAATGATCAACCCGGAAATTTTTTATTGTTTTAGGTGAAGTGAAAAAGGGGAAAGTGACAGGATTCCATAACTGGATCCGCTTCTACCTACAGGAGAAGGAAGGTCTGGTCGATTATTATAGCCACAACTACGATGGGCCGGTGAGTCCTGAGGACCACTCTTATAGATGGAAAAAGTCTTATTGAGTGTCCTCCTTCCCTCTCTTTACCCCCCCTCCCAACCTCCAGATGCCAAAGCTGTCATTGCTTATCTCTCCATCAGCAGTTCGATATGGGGGTGGGTAAGCCTGGCAGCCCTCATGGTCTCATCTACCAGAGAGCGGGTTTGGTTTGAGGGTACTTTGTGATGGTGGAGGGGAGAGAAGGAAGTAAGGTACATGTATAGTTGTTCTCTCTGTTTCACTTCAAAAGAATGAAAACTGAGGGCACCTGGAAATTATTTATTCAACAAATGGTTACAGTTATTAAGCACCCCATGTGTGCAAACCTTTGCTAGGAGCTGGAGAAACTGCTACACGAGCTAAGTGAGACTTCCTTGAACTTATGCTCTAGTAGGCTGATAACTATCGATCAGTAAACATCTTTTTAGCACCTATCCCATAGGCACAGTGCTGGGCACGGGAAGTACGAAAAGAGGCAAAAGACAGTTCCTTCCAAGGAGCTTACAATTTAATGGGGGAGACTACATGAAAACAAATATATACAAAGCACAACCATAGTGTAAAATATTGCCTGGCATGGGGATCACCAGAGGGCGTAAAAAGTGCCATTTGAGCCCTAAGAGAAAAGAGATCTCTGGCAGGGGGACAAAAGAAGGTGATTTCTGGGTTGAGTTTTAAAGGATAGGTGGGAATTGAGCGAGTGAAGTCAGAAGGGAGAAAATTCCAGACATGGGAAACAGTGCAAGTAAAAGCCCAAAGGGGGAAATCAGGGAATGTTCTGGGACAGAGAAGAGGCCAATTTGACTGAAACAAAGGCTACAGGAAAGAGAGTATCATAAGATAAATTTGCTTAAGGGGAATATTTCTTTTAAAAACTTATTTTTATTATGACATTTTAATTACCAACAAATATTTCAATATATAAAGACTATGTGAAATCATTAA
This sequence comes from Pseudochirops corinnae, assembly GCA_028646515.1. NCBI lineage: Eukaryota > Metazoa > Chordata > Mammalia > Diprotodontia > Pseudocheiridae > Pseudochirops > Pseudochirops corinnae. Next base: position 366,665,330 of record CM053585.1, read on the forward strand.
TTTCTACTTCACATAGTTGGTTTTTTAAGTGCATGTTAAATTTTGCATGATGGTATTTTTTAAATTCCCTGTTTGCTTGTGTCTCTTTCTGAACTTTTTGTTGTCTTCTGTTTTTTGTTTTTAGTGTTGATGCTTTTTTTCTTTCCTTTTGTTGGGGAGGGGCATCTCTGTCACTACCTACTAACTCACCCCTTACCACTAAAAAGAAGCTTTCCCTTATAGCAAATAAGTATGTCCAAAATACACAACTGCTGTGTATGAAAACACAGGTTTCCTCCTTAACCTCTATTCCCTCACCTCCCTGTGCCAGGAGGTGGAAATCATGCTTCGTCATCAGTCTTCTGAAGTCATGATTAGGGATTGTGTTGTTCAGAGCTCTGAGATCTTTCACAATTGTTCTCTTTTATATTATTGTATTTACTGTGCAAATGGTTTCCCTGGTTCTGCTCATTTAATTCTATATCAGTTTATGTAAGTCTTCCAAAGTTTCCCTGATTTCATCATATTTCTCATTTCTTTCAGCACAATAAGACTCTATCATATTCATATACCACAACTTTTTTCAGCCATTTAGCTGAAACAGGAAAACAAATTGGATCCTTCTGCTCTGTTCACTCTTTGGTCAGACTTTTCTCCCCCAGCAGCTATGAAAATGACTTAGAAGCTTCAGCCTGGACAAATGGATTGATATCTTCACCCCTTGTCAAAGAGCATTTTAAAAAAAATTGTGCTAGGATATTTTTGGAAGACAGTAAATTGTCTTCATTTTGCAAGTGCAGGCTTGAAAATAAGGTGCCAGATACCCTTTCTCCTTTGTACTGGAATTGTTTTGCATGAGCCCAGTCTGTATAACTCTATTCTTGGCTCTTAACCGAACTTTGTAGGGTGGGAACTGACCTCACTCAGACATTACCAAATTTCAAGAATATAACTACTTCTCTATAAACCATGGTCCCTATATGGACCACCTCATCCAGTATTTGGTACGTAATGGATGCTCATTAAATCTTAGCTAACTTGAGGTATTTCCTTTAAAAGTTACATCCCTGTCATCCCCTCCCCCTAGCTGTAGAGCTCAGGTTGGCTAACTCTTCCCCCTTCTTCCTCTTCTCTCTGCAGTGGGACTCTTATCCCGACGTGCTAGGAATGCAATTCAACTGGGATGGCTACTACAAAGAAGTGGGATCAGCTTTCATTGGCAGTAGCCCTGAGTTTGAATTTGCTCTCTACTCCTTGTGTTTCATCAGCAGGCCTGGCAGAGTGTAAGTACAAGGAATATTAGTAAGTACAGGAATATAAGAACAGGCTAAGGGATATATAGCAGTCTTCACAATGACCAGAAAAGAAGACAGGAGACCTGAGTCCTAGTCCACAAACTGGCTCTGGGACTAGGTGTGTACATAACTTTCTTTGAGTCTCAGGGGACCTGGGACTGAATTCTAGCCCTGCTGCCTCTGACCTGTGACCTTGAATTAAGCTACTTCACAAAATCAATGAAGCTTAGGAATGGGAAGAACCTCCAGTGTCATCTGGTCTAACTTGTAACTGAATAAGAACAGCATACTTGAAAAGTAGTCCAAACACTTAGGACAGTCTGCTTTCCACACAATAGGCTTTCAGATACTTAAAAACAACTCTCAAGTGCCTCATAGCAAGGGTGTACTGGAGCCAGCTCAAAGCAGTCAATTGTTAAATTTCCAGTGGGAGCATTTATACCTCAGAAATCAGCAGACTCTTTAAATCAGGGCTAGATTTATTGTTTTACTCATTGTCTAGACTGAAGGAAGTAATGGAGAAAATACTAATAATGCAGATTAAATTTAACACACACACACACACACACACACACACACACACACACACTCTCCCTGGGAGAGCTGATTGTTAAACATGTACAAGCATACCCCTACCCATAAGTCTTATAGGTTTTGGTCCAGTGGAAACAACTTCTGCCAGTTAGCTCCAATGGAAAGACCCAGATGCTCTCAACCTCCAGAGTTAAGTTAATCCCCCAAAAGTTCAAATATACTTCATTTAAGGAAGATAAAAATCTTCTTTAACAAAGGAAGTTGTAAAACACATACGTGATACAGATAACAAGATGAACTAGCAGTCCACATAAGGAGGCATATTAAACCTCTTGAGTATCGTTTTCGTTCAGGTGTTTCAGTGTGTCCAACTCTTTGTGACCCCATTTGGGGTTTTCTTGCCAAAGATATTAGAGTGGTTTGCCATTTCCTTCTCCAGCTCATTTTTACAGATAAGGAAACGGAGACAAACAGGGTTAGGCGAATTGTCCAGGGTCACACAGCTAGGTCAGATTTAAATTCAGGTCTTCCTGACTCAAGGTTTGACGCTCACCACCTACTGCCCAATATCTTGAGTATCGCCAGGACTTTATTCCTCTGGGCATCAGTTTCCTTATCTGTATAATGAGGAGACTGAATTAGATGACCTTTAAAATACCTCTAAAATTCTATGAATCTAAGGAGCTATGTGATCCTGGGCAAATTATTGAACATTTTGGCTTTCAGTTCTAAAATTCTACAATTCTCTCTCTCTATTCCCTTCTTCTCTTAGACATAGAATAAAAGGTTCATGGGTTGAAACTGTAGAAGAGATTGAAAGTAGATAATGATAGTAATTAATAATAATAATAATATCTATATTTATTGCACTTTAATGTTTACAAAGTACTTTCCTAGCCATAAGGATTTAAGGCACCAGAAACTATAATCAAAGAAAAGTGTTACATTATCTTTTCAGATATTTAAAAACAGGAGAGATTCCCGTTTCTATTGGGTTTGCTACATTGTAGCCTTGAGTCAGAAGGATTGAGAGAATGGAAGACATCTGTGATTTGTGTTTTGTCTCTATAGGTGTCATTTGAGCCTAGGCGGGTACCCCCTGGCCATCCAGACGTATACCTGGGACAAGACCACCTATGGAAATGGCAAGAAGTACATTGCTACAGCCTATGTGGTGTCTTCTACGAATTAGAGTTCTGGGCAAGGAAGAACATAAGGGGCACTGGACGTCTTCCTGAGCTGTAGTGCTGTTCGCCCTGGGCTGATTTGGGAGGTATTATACATTAACCCATTTGAACTGGAGTTTTCATCAAGAAAATAACTGTGAGCAAAGGTTCTCAAGCCCAAAAAAGCCCAAAAAAAAGAAAAAGGAGAAAGATTTAAATTAGGGGGAAGAAACACTACTACAACAGAGAAATATTTGAACTAATGTGTTCTAGTATTTCTGCTGTACAGACTAGGGGATAAAATCTATAAGTGGAATATCAAGATAACTGGTTTTTTTTTACATCAATATGTTATGGAACAAAAACAATAATAGTAGTAATACATATGTACATATACTAGACCATTCCACCAATATAGACCTCAAATATACTGGAGAACTCAACTAATAAACCATATTAAAACTAGACAATTATCAAAGAAAAAACTATCACCCACAACTGTCTAGATATAACATTAATCTACGAACACTTAAGAACAATATTTTTAATAGCTTTGGCTATACCAAAATCTCATAATCTTCAAACTCCATGGGACAAAAAGTTTTCACAATATGAAAACTCAGCAGAAGAGATTAAAATCATGCAGGAAGGGGAGGCGAGGTGACACAGTGAATGGAGCACTGGCCCTGGAGTCAGGAGGACCTGAGTTCAAATCCAGCCTCAGATACTTAACACTTACTAGCCATGTGACCTTGCGCAAGTCACTTAACCCCAAATTCCCCTCCCAAAAGCAAAAAAAAAAATTGGGGGGTGGCTAGGTGGCGCAGTGAATAGAGCACTGGCCCTGGAGTCAGGAGGACCTGAGTTCAAATCCAGCCTCAGACACTTAACCCAAAAACTAGCTTGTGACCTTGGGCAAGTCACTTAATCCCAACTGCCCTCCAAAAAGCAAAAAAAAAAATTAAAAATTAAAAAAAAAAAAAGCAGGAACAGAATGAGATGCATATGATCCCTGTTGTCCTGTTCTCTAAGAGCTGTACCAAGGATGCTTTTGGAAACTCTACAAACGATGACCCTACCTCCTAATACTTTTATTCAACTGAAAAATCATAGTAATTTTGTGTACACTGAAATAATCTGTAGAACAGTAAATATAAAAGAAAAATAACAGGATACTAATTTGTCCCAGGACTGTCTCTATCTGACCTTTATTTCAAAAGATCAGAATAAGATGATAATCTGGCATCAGACACTTAACACTAGCTGTATGACCTTGGGCTTGTCACTTAACCCCAAATGCCCTGCCTTCCCCCTTGCCAAAAGAAAAAAGGAAAAAAAAAAAAAGAATAAGATGAGAAAAATAAAAATAATTTTACACTTACTGAGGCCAGCCTCAATATTGATATATCATTGAAGAAGGATTACACATACTTGAATGACTTGTTTAACATGTTGGGGGTTTTTTTGGTGGAACCATTCATAGAGCTTCATGTCATCCACCAATATCAAGTGAGTAATAAAATTTTCAGTTGGACAGAACCATAATGGACTTAAACAATCTTCCTCAAAAATACCATGCTTTATATCAATCCAGCAGTACTGTGTCAGTGGCATGGTTTTAAAGAACAGTTTTCCATGTAAAAATCAAATAGTTTATATCATTCATACAATACTTGAGTCTGTTTTTATAAATGTGCAATACACAAACTACAAATGTACAACTAAATCAAAGGACTTGTGATCATCAATAAAAGTAGTTTTAGTGTCACAGTACTTTTTGTGACATGTTCAATAATTACCAAATGGATAAATCTTGTCTTTATACTCCTGGGACCTCTTAGCACACCCTTTTTCCTTCTCAGATAATACACTGTTTCCTTGTGTTTATAGTTGTTGTTTTTTCCTTGGGAGACAAGCTGTGAATGTTTTGTTTGAAGGAGTGGCTTGTATTTTGAATGTTGTTCTTATCTTTTGTTAGTAGAAATGTCCATGTGTCACTGCGAAGTATTTGAGCCAATGATTTTGTAGTTTATCTGGCCTTGTGGCTTTGTGGTTTTGAAGAAAAGCTACAGTTTCTGTCTCTTCTTTTGACATAATTCTTTAATCTTTCATTGTACTGATAGTGAACAGCTTTCTGTTTCTGTTTGATCCAATTCATATTTTCAATCAAATCAAACATACAGAGATAAGCAGAAGTTGTCCATATTCTTCTTTAGTGGGGTCCCCTCTCACCTCTAACTTCTTTACTTCTCTAGACGCTGTAGTAAAGTTTGGTTGATGTTGAATGGATGTTGTTGTTTTGGGTTTTGTTTTGCTCTGCTTTGACCCCTTGTATTACCTAAAACTTGTAACCTTTGTTTTCAATTCCCAACTGAGGGAATCTCAAATTTCTGATATACTTTTGTTTTCTGAATTCTCTTTCTGTTGGGGCTTTTTTTGTGTGTTACCTTTAGTTGGGCTAAATGTCATTCAGATTCCCTATGACATGTCCCAACCAGACATGAACAGAATTTTCCAGTGCCTTTCTGTTTAATAGTTCCCTCAAGTCACTTCAGTCATGATGGTGTTTGACATACATGCTCAGTAGTATTTCTTAAGAGGTCCACAATTCTTCCTACAGTTTTTACTCTTACCTCTGCATGTGCCTAGGATAGAGCCTGGCACATGATAATCACTTACCAAATACTTGTTGATTAATTGAAGGATTATGTACATATCCTGAAATGATTTTACACTTTTGATTATGCATGCTGGTTATCACAAATAACAGATTTTTTAAATTACTCTGCTTTGGTAAAGAACATTTATACATGCCCCATTCCCTTCAGATCTGTACTGTCCAAAGCAACTCCACAGTATCACGAAGGGCTGGCAAGGTTCAGATCTCTTGGCCCACAATGGCATGGAATTGGTTTTCCATCTGTAGGGTAGTATTCTTCCTTGTTCAGATTATAGGCTGTTGAAAAAAATCTGTACCATTATAAAGTCCTCTGGGGGGGTGGGGTAGGTAGAAAAGGATTCTGAAATGGATCTGCCTACACCCTGTAATCTCATCAAGTTGAATAAGGGACTCCACATTGATCAGGGACATCCTTGATCAACCCCTGCTATAACAGATGGCATTTTAGGAGAGTTCTGATACTGGTAGTGTCTTAGCTGACTGACCTACCAGGAGGAAAGGGGTGTGGATATGGAAGGTGAAGTGATATGACTAAGACAATACATCTTTGTGTCTTTCCAATGCCTGAAGAAAAATTCTTCCCCAGGCCTGAAATTCTGGAGGCTTGGTTTAGTATCTAGCATATGAGACAAACTTGTTGGTGCTGACATTTTTAAAAATTTATTTGTAGAGCAGAAATTCAGTCCAGAGCAGTTCCTGAGACTTCTTTTCACTAAAGAAACAGTTATCCTAAGAAGAGAGTAGCGTACCTCTATAGTACGGCAATAAAGATTACTACTGGGCTCAGGGGAGCTGAGACAGTCACCATCTCCTTCTCTACTAAGCTTCCCCTCTTAGTTCTAGACCCAATCTTTTTTTTAAATCAGGTTCAATCAGTGGGGGAATCTGGCCCCTAACTAGCCCCTCTCTGGCTCCTTATTGTACTCACCTTGGAGGCCTGAGGATAATCACTTGAAGTTATATTTGTCTCATGTCCAGGGTCTCCCCAAAAGAGGAAATACAATGGTACTTAACGCACGATTTAGATCAGATATGTAGAACAATTATATATTTCTTTTTACAGAAAACATTTGTAAAGCCCACAAACTTTAATAAACACAGAGACTTAAATTAGTAGTAAAAGCAATAGAACTACTGTTCTTTTCTACTGGGAAGTTAAAGCTTAAGCTTCGATATACAAAGCAATTGGTAGGACTGCTGAATAAGTATTTTATATTTCACCTTTGACTTGTACTATCCAGACAATGTTCATGTCATTTGGCAAGTCAGGCCAGGGCCTGGGCTCTTCTTTCTGCTGTTGGTTATCCTCCTCCATGCAGAAATTTGCTTCAAGTCAACTCCAACTGAGAGACCCAAATACTCCTAGGTTCTTGAATCAGACAACAGTTGTGGATTACAACACCAGGTTTTCTGGGGTGACAGAAGAAGATCTGTAGAATGCATGTATAACGCTTTGGGATGTCCAGGCAATATTACCGAACAGGTTCAGTTCAGATACCATCTTGATCGGACACAGCTTAGAAAGTGACTTATTTGCTCTTAAGTTTATTTGCACCACAGTGGTGGACACATCAATGGTCTTCCCTCACTGTCTTGGCCTCCCCTACAAGAGGGCACTGCAGATGGGGATTACCCCAAGTGTATTATCCCGGACAAAGTTGAAGGCCATGATTCAATGAAGATGCCAGTTCTCCCATGGAACTGATGATTTGGAAACTCAAAGAAGACTCAAAAGTCAAGCAATGACTCCTCTCTCCTCCCCTCCCTTTCCCTTCCTCCTTAACTCTATCTTTGTCACCTCCATCACCATCCCAGTCTCTTCACTTCCTCCAAAGCAGTGCAACAGATCCTCAGAGTTAATGCTGTTCACCTTGCAAATAACAAGAGCCTCTCCTGCCCACCCCGCCAAGGGAGCCCCTCCTTTTTTCCCTCCCTGCCCCTGCTTCCACCCTAGCCCCAGCCCAACAGCATGGTTTACCCTGGCATGTCTGTGCACTTTAGGGTGCTCATGGAATCTAGAGACATGCCAGCTTAGCACAAAAGGCTGGGCTCCCCGGCTCCAATACCTTTTGTCTCCATCAGATGAGCTTTTTTGATTCTTGTCTTTCCAATCCCACAGGGTCATGTTGAGCTGCACACCCTTGAACTAAGTCCTAATTCTCTGCCCCAGACGCAGTTTGATCAGGTCTGCAAAGTACTGTTTCTGAGACTGACTCCAAGGCTGAACATGTCCATCTTGGGATTCATTTGGTCTCTTATACTTAGGGAAAGAAATATAAAACAGAAAAGACAGCCAGAGGCCCAAGGCTCAGCTCACTTAGCTGAATCCCTGTTATAAGTGTCACATGCAAGCAATCTGCCACAGTGCGGGAAGAGCATAAGTTCTTCCCAGACCCACAGGAGAAGCCCAGGGAAGCAGAGCTACTTTGGTGTGTTTTAAGAAACAGGAAGGAAGAGAGCGATCTGGAGGCTGGCTTTCTTTTTTAAGCAACATAGCATGCTGCCTTCCTACAAATGTCACTGACTTTGGGTGAGGGGTGGGGAGTGGGGTGGAAGTGGAACAAGGACCATTAAAGGTTTGCTGTATCATACCAAAGCAAAAAAATTCCTTCAGTGTTGAGCCACATTTACCTCAAAGTGCCTTGGGCACAATCTCAGTATTCTACTGGTTGCTCTCTAACCAGTGGATATCAGATAGGCCTATTCTTTGCTCCCCATTTTGCTAGATCCAATACTGCATTGTTATGGTTTATGTAGCATCCACAATATGCTCTGATTTGAGAGACTCTGGAGAAAGAAGAACAAGGATAAGTGTAGCAAACTGGGAATAGGACATGATCATATATATGTTGGCTTCTTCTCAAAGTCTTTCATGGCCCTGAAGAGACATCGGAATCTTATGCATTCTCTCTCATGACCCTGGAAGCCAGAGGAGCTAGAGTACGTGAAAAACCAGAAGGGACTGAAAAGATCTCTCCTGTTTCCTGCTCCCACACACTCTGCCCTGCCCCATATGCAAGTATGTGGCACTGATTTCCACTGAAGAGAAGAAAGTCCCACACCATTGACCTTTTGAGCTAATAGTTATATCAAGTTCCTTTCCCCGCCCCTCTTTCTTCTTCCACCATCTTATTGTGGTATAACAGATAAACCGGTAGGGTGTTCATCAGCTGAGATGTTTGCATGCTAGCGATTACTAACTCATTGGTGGTTAGCTTCTAAAACCTACTCCTCACTTCCCTTTGGAAAATGAAGTCATTTGCTCATCTACAGATCCTTGACATCTCTTTCATTCTATATTCCTTATTCTGCATCAGATGGTTCTATAATTATCCCCACGAGTTCTTTTGGTACCAAGTAGGGTAATTTGATTTGCTTAGTATTGGAGACTTGAAATTACATAAAACAGCTTAATACTTAGTACTTAAAACTTCCCTGTTTCCAAACTAGCATTCCTATTGCCTAATACTGTCAACTTTTCTTCACTGCTAAAGAAGACTGTTACAAACATAGCAGACATTTTTGGAGCTCCTCAAAAGTGGCTTGGACACAAATCAAGAGAAGACTGGACGGAGCTGCCTGCAGGTGGATCAGTCTGTGGACCAGACTGTGCTGCAGGAGATTTCTGTCTTTACCTGAGGGTAGCCTACCCAGTGCTTTTTGTTTGACTTTGAAAGGAGCTGGTGGTTATTAAAACAAAACAAAACAAAACAAAACAAAAAAAACAAGTAGGTGAGGGATAGAGAAGGAAAGAGAAAGGAAAAAGCCAGTGACTAGGAAGACAGGTGAAGAACGGTAGAGGCTGGAACCAGAGTAGCAGACCATACTGAATTTCTCCCACTCTCTTCTTATCTTAAGAAATAAAACAAGCATTTCCACAACAAAGTGGAATAGAAAAAAAGATTGCACTTGAAATTGTAGATTATGTGCAATTTGCTATTCCTTGTGTGTGTGTGTGTGTGTGTGTGTGTGTAGAGATGGTTACCATTAGACACAGGTATGTGTATGTATGTATTGTTCTTAAAACAATATTGCTGTTACTGTATACAATGTTCTCTTGGTTCTCATTTTGCTCTTCATTATTTCATGCAAGGCTTCCCATGCTTTTCTAAAAGAGCTTATCATTTTTTCCAAATAATTTATTTAAAATTGGAATTTATGGGTGTTTGTCCCATTCACATTCAAAATTATAATTACTATTTGTGTATTTCCCTCCATCCTATTTGATATCTGGCCACCAGACCTAGATGGCTCTGGCGGAGAAAGTAAGGTTGGTGACCTTGAACAGCCCTCCCTTCCTCAAATCAAAGTCAACAGTTGCAAGTCATGTCATCATCTCCCTGATGTTATGGTCCTCTCTGAAAATGAAGGACAAAACACACAATTTTTCCTCGCTATTGTTCATCTTAGTGTCTCTTTTTACCCTATCCTTCTGCTAGTTTACTTCTAACCACCACCTCCCTAATTCACTCCCTTTTTTTTTTTTGTTTGCTTTTTGGATGGCGGAAGGCAGGGCATTGGGGTTAAGTGATGTGCCCAAGGTCACACAGCTAGTAAGTGTTATGTGTCTGACGCTGGATTTGAACTCAGGTCCTCCTGACTCCAGGGCTGGTGCTCTATTCACTGTGCCACCTAGCCATCCCAATTCACTCCCTTTTTAAAGGATCTCTCCTGTAAGCCTCTCCCCTTACCTTCCTAATTCCTACTCGACCCACCCCTTTAAGAGTCCTTCCCTTTTCCTCTCCCCCCCATCCTTCTAAATCTTAATCTACATATCCTTCTAAAAATCCCCCATTTATCCTGTCCCCTTGCCCTCTTATTTCTTTTTAATTTAGACATCCTTTTCTAGATACATATGTTGTTCCCTCTTTAACCTAGATCTGAAGAGAGTAAGGTTCCAACACTACCAGCCCTCCACCCCATCTGCTTCCTCTGTATCAGTTCTTTCTCTCACACCTCATTTGTAAGAGAAATTTCTCCTTTTTTACCTTTTTTTCTATCCAATTTTGTTTTTTTAGAATCACCCCATGATACACAGCTTAGCCCCAACCTTTCTTTACTTTCTACCCAACTACTGATGACAGTTTTAAGATAACATTTTCACATATAAGAAGTAAACAGTTTGACTTTATTGAATCTCTTAAAATTGGTCTTTAATGTTCACCTAATATTTTTCCAGGATCTTATGCCAAATTTTCCATTAGGCTCTGGTCATTTTGTGACAAATATCTGAAAGCCTTTTGATTTATTAAACATTTTTGTTTGTTTTTTTTTTTCATTCTGGATTACACTAAACATTGTTGGTAAGTTTTTTTTAACCACAACCGCAGATTTGTTGCTCTTCAAAATATAGTGTTCTAAAGCCTTTTGGTGTAGTGGCTGTTGGGTCTTGTGTAATTCTGATTGTGGCTCCACAGTATTTGAATTGTTTTTTTCTGGTTGCTCATAATACTTTCTCCTTAACCTAGGAGCTCTGAAACTTGACTATGATATTCCTGTAGGTTTTCATCCTGGAATCACTTTCAAGTGGTGATGGGTAGATTTTTTTCTATTTCTACTTTACTCTCTTGTTTTAGAAGTTCAGGTCAATTTTGTTTAATTATTTCTTGTAATATTGCATCAAGATGCTTTTTTTGATCAAAATTTTCAGGCACTCCAATAATTCTTACATTTTCTGTTATTAATCTGTTCTCTAGATCAGTTTTTTTAAAGTAAATTTTATTGATATCTTTGTTTTTTAATATAATCTAACTTCCACCATATCACCTTCCACCCATCCTTTATTTTTAATAGCATTTTATTTTTTCCAATTATATGCAAAGACAATTTTTAACATTCATTTTTACAAAATTTTGAGTTACAAATTTTTCTCCCTTCCTCTCTCCTTTTCCTCTCCTCTTCCTAAAATGGTAAGCAGTGTTGATATAGATTCTCTGTGTGCAATCATGTAAAACATATTTCCATATTAGTCACAGTTGTGAAAGAAGAAATAGACCAAAAGGAAAAAAACTACACAAAAAGAGAAAGTGAAAATAGTATGCTTTGATCTGTATTCAGAATCCATCAGTTCTTTCTCTGGATGTGGATAGCATTTTCCATCATAAGTTCTTTATAACTATTTTGGATCATTTTACTGCTGGAGCTAAGTCATTCAGAGTTGAACATCACACAATGTCATCACCGTGTACATTGTTCTCCTGGTTCCACTCATTTCACTTTACATCATCAGGTTTTTCTGAAATCCTTCTGGTCATCATTTCTTATTGCAGATCAGTTATTTTTAATGAGAGGTTTCATATTCTCTTCTATTTCTTTTTATTCTTTCAATTTTGTTTTATTATTTCTTGGTGTCTTATAATGTCATTAGCTTTCCCTTGCCCAATTCTACTTTTCAAGGAGTTGTTTTCTGGATCTCTTCTTCCAGTTGGTTGACTTTCTTTTCATAATTTTCTTGGTTTTCTTGGATTGCTCTTATTTTTTTTCCCTAAAATTTCCTTGATCTCTCATTTGATTTCTAAAATCCTTTTTAAGTTCTTCCAAGAACTTTTTTTGGGCACATGATCATTTGATGTTGCTCTTTGGGGTAAGAGTAGCTTTTTTTACTTCAGATCGTCCTCTGAATATGAACCCAGATCTTCTCTGTCCCTATAATAGTTGTCTATAGTTGGGTTCTTTCTCCTTTGCTTACTCATTTTTATTTTTATTTTGTTTTACTTGATCTTTATCAGCTTATTATGATCAACTCTACCCCCAGGGTGTGGGGAATGGTGCCCCAGGCCTCAGGTCTTTCTTACTATTATTTTCTGAGGTGGGAGGGCAAAAGGAATATACCTTGGCACTCCTCTCCACCTCTAAGTCACAGCCAGGGCCCCCCCCCTGCCTCACCATGCTGCAAACACTCCCTGAGGAGCTCCCCACTCCCCAGCCCCAGCAGCTGCAACCTTCAGTTCCCCACTCTGGTCTGGAATGGAAACCAGGGTCTCAGCTCTCCTGTCAGCATCCCCAGCCTTTTGCATGTGCTTGTTCCTTCTCAGCACCAGCAACAGTCTGAGACTGATCAGCACAGCTAGGCCTGGCATCCCTGGATAGCAGAGAGTACTTCAAACCTTCCCTACTTAGATGTCTGACCCCAACACTGTCGGTGAGGAAAAGTTCCTATAGCCAAGGCCAAGGCTGCCTCCCAAGCTGAGATCTGGAGGCGTTTGTACTTCACTTGGGCCAAACCTCCCTCCCTGAGGTCTTCTCCAGTTGTCCCAGGAAGACTACTGCTCTGTTCCAACTGTTGTTTGTTTTTACTGCTCTACATTTACCCTGAGAAGATGTTCTGTCTTGTTTGTGAAGGAAATCTGGAAAGCCTGGAGTTTTCCGACCTACCTGTCATCTTCCCAGAATCTCTCTCTCCTGTATTGAATCTCTATAGTGAACTCTCCCAACATTAGATTGTAAGCTCCTTGAGGAAAAGCAGTGTATTTTGCTTCTTTTTGTACCCTGGGTACTTAGCACAATACCTGGTACATTGTAATCTCTTAATAAATATTTATTGATGGACTGATTGTTGATCATAGGTCGAGCTCAACACTATAAGGCATCACTGTTCTCTATCAATGAGTCCAAGTAAGAGCCAAGGACAGGATCTCCAAACTGGTCAGAAATCATCAAAGATTCAGGAACTTGGCTATTATTAACTCCTTGTGTTTCCTTGCGGGCACAGAGCCTTGCTTTACCTGTTTCCTAAGGGAGAACTGGATAGAAGGGGAGTTACCAGCTTTTGACACTTCTTTCCTCATTTGTAGCTGGAGAATATGGTGGCTTCTAAAGCTGCTGTTTTCATAAACACGGTGTATTAATCATTTTATCGGCACTTAGGTATTTATGTATTAAAATCTAGATGGCTATTAAAACCTGTGTTAATTCTGCTTATTTGAATGCAAATGGTGAGACTGGGAACTGAGAGGACAAAAGCCTAGTAAAGAAACAGATCTAGAGTATTAGAATTTATCCCAATAAAACAAAAGTTAATTATTCCAGACCGAGATTTATGGTTGAGGGTTCATGGAGCAAAGCATTAAGAGAGATGACAGGGAAAGAGAGCAATCCTCAAGGCTGAGTCCAATAGCCACAGGGGTGAGGTCAAACAGCAGATTTTATATCTGATCTTGGAAACAACAGGGAACCACTGGAATTTATTGCCTAGGGGAGTGACGTGGTCAGGCCTAACCTTTAGGAAGATCACTTTGATAGCTCACTGGAGAATGGACTGAAAATAAGAAGAGATTTGAGGCAAAAGCCATGTAAAAGGCTACAGAAATAGTCTAGGACTGAGGTGATGAGGGCTTGCACCAGGAAAGATAGTGGAGTGTCAGATGAGAAAAGGAGGTATTTACAAGAGATGGTACTAAGATGGAACCAATAGCATTTGCCAACAGATTAAATATGGGCTGTGAGAGTGAGTGGAGGATGGCATTGAGATTGTATACTTGGGTAACCAGAAGGATGGTGGTGACCTCAGCAGCAAAAGAGAAGTTCAGAAAAGCACAAGATTTGGGGGGAAAGAGAATGCATTCATTTCTACACCTGCTGAGTTTAAAATATCTACGGGACACGGAATTCAACAGGTTCAATAAGCAGTTGGACATTAGAGCCCAGAGGTCAGGAAAGAGGATAGACCTGGATAAAAGGATCTGAAGATCATCTGCAATGAAATGATAACTGAACCCATGGAGACTGAGGTGATGACTGATTGAAATTGTATAAAGGGAAAAGAGGAGGGGCCCAGGACAGAGACTTAGGGGATAATCCATTAGCAGTTAATAAGCATTTATTAAGTGTCAGCATTATGTTAAGTGCTGGGGATACAAAAAAAGGCAAAAAACAGTCAGTCTTCCTATTACAATCCAATAAGAGAAACAACATGCAAACAATTACATGCAAAGCTATATACAGGATAAACAGGAGATAATCAACAGAGGGAAGACACTGGAATGAAGATTAGGAAAGGCTTCCTGAAGAAGGGGGCATTTTGGCTGGGACTTGAAGGAAACCAGAGAAGCCAGGAGGCAGAGAAGAGGAGGGAGGGCCACAGAAAACAGCAGGAGATAGCGGCAGAGAGTGATTCAGCAGATGCTGCTCTTTTCTCCCCTGCAGAGCAGCTGAGGTCCTGCGGTCTTGTCTCTCGATTCCTGAGTGGGAGAGTTTTCTGCTGCTCTAATCTTCCTGTTGAACTGATCTCTTCTTCCATCTGCTGGTGGTTCTTCAGAACAGCATTTATATCCGCTGGGATTTCTATTTCAGCTTATGGTCCCAGGGTTGTTTCAACTTGTGATTCCAGACCACACCTGAACCCAGCTAGCTACTGCCTGGGGAAATCCACAGACATTTAATTCTGTATTTGAACAGAACCCCTCTACTAAGGCTCATGCTCACTCTGACCAAAACGCTTATCTGAATTATGGTTATTTCTCTTCTACTCCTTCAGACTAGCCAACGTACCTACATTTCATCCAGAGAGCAAAGGGGGTCTCTGAAGAGGTTTCCCCTTTCACTCTGCTCCCTTCCCCCACCCCCATGCTACTAGCTGCTAGCCAGAGTCCGTGAAGATCACCTTGGAAGACAGATGAACAGGTGTAGAGTGGAGCTGGTGAAGCAGGCGATGGTGACCTTCACCCTAATTTTCCTTAGCAACCAAAGTGCTGTAATTTCAATATTCTCAACCTTCCTCTAAGTTTTAACTTCTCTAACATCTCTAGTTCATTCAACTCTCTTTCAATATGTTCTCCAGGACTCTGGCTAACATGGCTGCTCTCTTCTGTAGCCATTCCAGTTCAACCTAATCCTTCCTAAAAAGTGGTTCCCAAAACGTAGCCCTCTACACATGACCTGATCAAAGCAGAGTATAACCCAATTATCATACCCTTTATTCTGAGTTTAAAAAAAACTGTGTAGGGAACTCCCAGGAAAACTCCTTCTACCTATGCAAAGTAGATCGACAACTATTCAGTTAGAGAGCTATAGGGTTACTGAGAGTTAAGTGACTTGCCAGGGGTCACACAGCCAGTATGTGTCAGAGGTAGACCCAGCAATGACTTATGTTGAGATATTTTTCAGAAGAATTGTTGTCTACTCATACATCCCTCCCTCATTTCATATTATATAGTTGATTTTTTTTACTACAAATTTAGAAATATATATACACATATATCCCTATTAATTTTGATGTTATCTATTTAACCTAGTTTTCTAGTCTGTTGAGGCCTTTTGGATCTAGATTTTTTTATGCAATGTATTAAGTGCAAAAAGGTGCTGGAGTCAACTTGTACAGGTTCACAAGAACCAATTTCTAAATTTTCAGTGTGAGCATTACACCTCAGAAATTGACAAATGCTATAAATCAGGGCTTGATATTATAAACCCTATCCCAAAGCCACTTGGCATGGCTTATTGGTGGAGAGAACACCAGCCTTCTTTGAGTCACCCTAGGCTCTCCTAGCTTCCAGTTTCAAGAAAGAAGATGGATGAGGCTAAAGGGCAACTTTTTGGGAAGACGTGAGGAGGCATCAATCTTCATCATGTTCCTTATCCACTGATTGCTACACAAGAGACTTCTGAGTTACCTCACTCCTAATGGGAGAGCTACCTTATCCCTTATTGTCTGAGATATGATCTCCTAAATACACCTTCTTTAATTTCTGTTTCGCTACAATTTGGATAAATGGGTTTCTTGGCTATCTGCTATATGTTTTCATTGTGGAACCAGTATTGGGTGGGAAAGGGTTCAAGTCTTTCTCCTTAAAGCTGGGGTATAGATTTTGGGGTCCCATTTCTCCCTTAAGGATAAACAGTGATCAGAAGCTAGAACCTGATCATATCCCCTTGACTAACAATATTGAAGGAAGCAAACAGATATAATTCTAGTCTGGTACCCCCTCTCTCTGTGGAGAGCAGAATGGCCTCTAGCTCCAGCTTCCTCCTTCACTTCCTGGCAGGAATGAAAGTCTCCTCTGAAGAAAGGTGGAGGGAGATGGAAGCTAGAGATGTCTATTCTGTCTCTTTTCTAGTCACACAATGATCCCCTCTCCCCATTCTACAGGTGAGAGAAGGCCCTTAATACACATAGGACTCTCTCATTACAATATGTTGTTTTGTTGATTGTCTAGATAGAAGAAAATGATGGGAAAATGTTAATACAGACTAAACTTAAAAGTATGTCATGCATAAGATGGTGGAGTGGTAGGAATTGGTGAAGCCATGCTCCTATATCTATACATCTCCTTTAACTAGACCTAGGAAATGCTCCAGAAATGGACTGGGAGATGCAGAGTCAATATGGCCAAGAGGAAGCATTAGATTCCAATTCTATTCCCCATACTTCCTCAGCAAAGATCTAGAAAATGCACCAGATAGAATGCTGATTAGAAAAACTAAGAAATCACAGTGAATCACTTTTCCAGTTCATGGTGGCTTAGGTAGAGAGACAAAGAGGTTTGTGAACTCTGGGGAAGGATTGTGGTCAGGAGTGTGGTGGAAAACATTGCAGCACCCAGGGACTCAGAGAGGGACAAGACAAGAAAGAGATTGTAGGGGATCCCTGAGCGAGCAAGCAACCCATTCAGGAATGGGTTCCTTTTGGCAGTTCTGTCACCTACTACTCAGTTTCAGCTCATGATTCCAAGGTGGAGAGGAGTAGTTGTGAGCCTTGACTGAACATAAAACAAGCTTCAGGAAGCACACAGTATCTGTGTGGCTCTGATCTCCAAAGCAGAGCACAATATCCCAAACTAAAGGGGAGCTGGCAGGTGAGTCTCTATGAAACTGTAGAGTTTCTCAGTGGGCTAATGGCTGAAGCAAGCAACTATAGTCTACTAAAAAGCCAATAGACTCAAACCTGAGTCCAGAATTTGTAGAATTCAAACCAGGAGGGCAGTAAGGACCTCCCACCACATCACACAACTTTGAGGGCACTGAAAGAAAGCTTGAAGAACCCAGCTAGAACCATGAAAGTAGCAGGATGACAGAAGATCAAATCAGATTTCCCTCCCAGAAGTGTTCAGAGGTCAGCCTTAAAACAAAGTCCAAAGTGAAGAAGTAAGCTGGAAGAATAAGCAAACAAAAAAAGAACCTGACCATAAAAAGCTATTATGGTGACATAAAAGCTCAAGACACAAACACAGAAGAGGAGAATGTCTGAAAAACATTTACAAGGAAAGCCTCAAAGAAAAAAAAATGCATCTTGGACACAAGTCCAACCAGACTTCCTAAAAAACTAAAGCATGAACTAAAAATAATTTTAAAAACCAAATGAGAGCAGTAGAAGAAATTATAGGGAAAGAGGCAAGAACTAAGGAAGAAAGATATGAAAAGAGAATTAACATCTTGGGAAAAAAAGGCACAAAACTTTATTGACTAAAATATATCCTTGAAAATTAGAATTGGCCACATGGAATCTAAGAACTCCATGAGACTCCATAAGAAATAATAAAACAAATTTTTTTTTAAAAATGAAGAAAATGTGAAGTATATCATAGTATATCATATATCATAACAACTTACCTGGAAAACAGATCAAGAAGAAATTATTTTAGAATCATTAGACTACCTGAAAGCCATGAACTAAAAGAGCTCAGTTATATTTCAAGAAATCATCAAAGAAAATTGTGCTAATCTCTTAAAACCAAAGGACAAAGTAGAAGTTGAAAGAATCCCCTTGTCACCTCCAAAAAAAATTTGAAAATGAAAACTTCCAGGAATATTATAGGCAAAATCCAGCTCTCTCTCTCTCTCTCTCTCTCTCTCTCTCTCTCTCTCTCTCTTTTTGCTTTTTGGAGAGGGGAAGCTAGGGCAATTTGGGTTAAGTGACTTGCCCACTGTCACACAGCTAGTTTTTTATGTTCAGTGTCTGAGGCCGCATTTGAACTCAGGTCCTCCTGACTCCAGGGCCAATGCTCTATACACTGTGCCACCTAGCCACCCTGAGATCTCTTAAGTCAAGTAAAAAAATACTGTAGCAATCAGAAAGAATGAATTGAAATAAAAAAGGAGCCACAATTAGGATCACGCAAGATTTAGCAGTCACCACTTAAAAGAAGTAGAGAACTTAGAATAAGACATTCCAGAAGGTAAATGATCTAGGTTTACAACAAAGAATAACCTACCCAGCAAAAATGAGTTTAATCCTACATGGGCAACAGAAAGTGTGACACACAAACACAGGATTGAAGAGAAGCATAATAAGGTGAACATGAGTGAGAAATCATAAGGAACTAAACAAGGCTCAACAGTTTATATTCTTAAATGGGACATGTTGCTTCTTAGAATTTTATCATCACCAGGGATCATATAGGGAGTCTAATTAAACAGAGGGTTTGGGTGTGATTCTGTTGCTTTTGGATAATCTCAAAAAAGAATGCAATGGGACTGGGGGAGAGAGAAATGCACTGGAAGGCAGTGGGGACGGGAGAGGAAGAATGGGGAAAATTATCTCACATAAACTGGGTACACAAAATAAGTTTATACAACAAAGTGGGGGGGCAGTGGTAGAAGTATGACACAAACACCGTTTTCATCCGAACTGGTTAAAAGAGGGGAGAATACATATAAACACACAAATGGGTACAGAAATACATGTTATCCAACAGCAAAAAGGAAGGAAAGGGGGAGAAATAAGAGGGATGGTAGATTAAGGGAGGCATTAGCAAAAACAAATTCTTAAAAAGAAAAACAAGAAACTAAATATAAGAGAATAAGATGGAGAGAAAAAGAGAATTAGTAATCAAGACTATGTTAGTGGGAATGAGCTCACATCAAAAAAATACTGGAGATAATAGAAGAATGAATTAGAAAACAATCCAACAATTATTTACAAGAAACATACTTGAAATGAATGAACATACAGAGTGTGCATGAGTTTGGAAGGAGGACTGTCAGGAATTAAGGGGAGGGAGAGAGAGAGAGAGAGAGAGAGAGAGACAGAGACAGAGAGACAGAGAGACAGAGAGAGAGAGGAGAGAAAGCAGAAGTACCTCTTTTAGATTGTAGGATTTTAGCCCCCAAAGGCATGAGATATGGTATGATAGCAGGGATGAAAGGATCGAGTGAATATTTTTAGAGGATAGGGGAGCCATGGGCATGTTTGTAGGCAGTAGGAAAAGAGCTGTACACAGGGAGAAATTGAAAGCAAGTGACAGTGTAGGCGTGATAGAGGAGTAATCTTTTGGAGGAGATGGGATGGAATTGTTCAATGGGGTCTCTTGAGCAGATAGAGGAGTTAGCCTTATTAAGGAGTGAAGCCACCTCATCATGTGAGACAGGGGTAAAGGAGGACATGATGGTAGACAGAAAATAAGGGGTATGAGTTGAGGAAGAATGGACAAGAGGGAGCTCATGGAGAATGGCTTCAATTTTTTTCTGTAACATAATGAGGCAAGGTTCTCAGCTCAAACGATAGGGTGAGGGAGGAACCTAGGGAGCTTTGAGGAAGGCTCAAAAGATTTGGAAGAGTCACCACGGAAAATGGAATAGAGAGAAACTGGGTGCAGAATGAGGTATATACATGTCAATGAAAGAATTTTGCTTCACTAGAAATTGTAACAAAGGTTGTTTCTTTTTTTTTTTTCAATATTTGTTTTTAAAACTTTGATTTCCAGATTCTTTCCCTTCTTCCCTCCTCATCCACCTCCTGGGTTTTGTGTTTCTCGCTTTCTCAATAGGGGAGAGAAAGGGAAGCAGAGAAAACAGATCTTTGTAAAAATAAAATTTAATGTTTAAAACCTCCTTGAGCAAAGTGTCTCGGGAGAAAACAAAAGTGGGGAAAGGGATTGTTTTTGTTTTAATTAAAGTGTTGAGTCTGAATCAACAAAATCAAAGAAAATGCAAATTTCTAAATACAGAGGAAAACAGAAAAAGGACTGTACATTAAACCGCAGAGTTACATTATGTGCAGTTTGAAGTACCTTTTTAAATATAACAAATTCAACATGTGACTTTCTAAGCTGTCCTGTTTCTCTGATTTTAGCCTTCTTTGTTTTTTTCTGTGCATTTAAAAATGTGAAAGGAACCTCTTTCCTTTTCCTTCTTTTGACTATCCTAGCCCTAGCCCTCTCTCCGTCCCTTGCATCCACTCCCCGTCCCATTTGGAAAGACCAAACACAGCAAAAACCAGCAACAGCCGCGTGTACTGGAAAGAGCTCTACTGTCTGTCAATAAGCATGTATGAAGCTCCTACTGTGTGCTGAGCCAAGTGGTGTGGATGCAAAGGCAAGAACGCGAAGCTAGCAGTGCAACGACATAAAGAATAAACGGGAGTTCGCTGCAAAGTAGAGGACAAGGAAGGCGGGGGAAGGATCCGGGCTGGACTAATCCCAGCCCCGCCGCGGGCAGCCCAGGGCTCCGAGCGCGACCCCCGGGACCCTCAAGCACCAATCTCCCTGCCCATAAAGTCGAGGTGGCTGCCCTGCTACCTCTGGCTGGGTTCGTTTTATCCATCGGCTTCTGGGACTCTCCATCGCTGCAGCAAACTTGCAGGAATTTCGTCTTACAGAGTTGGAAGGAAGTTACTGGCGTAAGTCGAGGTTCCCTGGCCGTAAGTATCTGAGTAGGATACGAACTAGGTCTTCCCCATTACCGATACAGCACTGCATCCACGGCGTCACGACCCCAGAATAGGGGTAATACGAAGTTACAAGAGAGCGCCTTACGGACGCCAGGGGTCGCCCTTCTCAGACGCTACGACACCGGCTCCAGCCTCCCAAACCGAGGCTCACGAGCGGGAGGGGCCAGCCGCGGCGGGCGGGGGCGGGATTTGGAACTTCTCTCCCGTGGTACCCCGGGCGTGAGAGGAGGCGGGGCGTGCCAGGCATTGTGGGATAGGGTGCTGAAGCGGCGCTGCTTGTGGTGCGTGTCGGAGAGCAGGCGCTAGCGTTCCCAGGACCAGGGGTAGCCAGAGGCTGGCGACGACGCGGGGCGCGTTGGCACCGAGGCGAGGAGCGGCGGCAGGCCCCGGGTGAGGGCAGCCGAGGGGAAGGAGGGCGAGAGCGCGTTTGTTGACGGTGATGGGGCGGCGGTGGCCATGGAGTCTGCCGGGTAGCGGAGCCTTCCGCCGGGGGCGGGGCGTCCATGAACCTCGTAGCACGCGTGAAATCGCGGACGAAACGGGACGGCCGAGGAGCTGCCAGTTACTGGAACTTTCCAGAACTGTCACCTTCCTCCCAAGTTTCTTGGAGTAACTAGCGCAGGTGGGGGGGAGGGGCAAGATCTAGGAGCTCTGCTGAGCCTGCTTTTTGCTCCCTCCCTGTAGCGGGATATCCCTAGGATCTGGGCTTGCAGAGCCTTGGTGCCCCTACGACTCGGTGCCTGTTTACTAAGCACCTAGGAGACTTAGTGACACCAAGACCCGAGTTCGAATCCTGCCCTAAACTCTTAACTAACAGCAGAAACTCCGGGCATTTTCTTTGGCTGAATCCTGTGCCTAGAATGTTTTTCTTTCCTGTTTGCAGCCCCTGGCTTCCCTTCCCAATTCCCTTTAACCCTGTCTGCGTCTTGGTCATACGTAACTGTCAGATTGGGAGCTCCTTAAGAGCAGGGACGGACTTTTTCCTTTCTTTTATCACCATGCCGACTTCCTGTTCTGTGACCCTGGGCAAGTCACTAAACCTCACCTTATTTACTACCTCTTAGGGTTGTGAAGATTACGTTATTGTAGACTGCTTTGTCCTTATAAGGGAACTTATAAAGCTTTCTAAAGTGAGCAGTTAAGGAATGGATTTTATGCAGGGACTCTTGGATCTTGTCTTATTTAATATGTTCCTGAAAAGTTGAGTGTAAGTTGAATTACTTCCAGAGATAATTCGTCTTTATTTTTCACTTTGTGTTCCTAGCAGTTCCAGCACCTTAGTTTCAGTTTTCTTTCTTCTGGGTCACATACGTCGTGATCTGACGCAGTTATAGCAGGAGCCTTCCTTATCAATAGAAGTTTCCTTATCAGTAGAATTTTTTTAATATGAGTGCCCCAATTTATCTGTTTTCTGAGTTTAGTTTCACAACTGAACTTAATTTTTCATGAAAATATTGTTGGAAATATTTTTCATGTTCCAGTGTTGTTACTAGCAAATCTAATTGTTGTTAGGGTTTTTTTATTCCAAACTCTAATTTCATAGTTCTCTGTCACGTTTTCCTTGTCTTTAATTTTGTCACTTTTGATGAGATATGAATAGTACCTGAAAAGCAGAAAAATTACTCTTTGGCTTCACTCAGGGTCATAGTATCCTAGACTTGTATTTGGGAGGGACCTTAGAAATCAGTTCCCTCATTTTACAGATGAAAAAACTGGATCCCTGGAGGGGAAGTGACTTGCTGAAGGTCCCAAGTATCAGAGTCTAGATTTGAACTCAGGGCTTCCTACTCTAAAGCCAGCTGTCTTTCCACTATATGTTTTACGTAGTATTTTTTTTTCTTTTGTCTTCACTGAATTCATCTTTACTTCTGGAGTCCTAAAATCCTCCTTTGAGGCCTCACTGTGGCATGGAGTTCTTAATATATATGCTGCCTCAGGGTAAGCTCTAACGGGTCCTGTCAGTTGAAAAGGCATTGAATATAGGCTTATCTGCCACTCTAGCACCAGTCTGGCCTCTAGAAGGTTGGCCACCAGGTGGTAAAATTTTGGGGCCATTCGGTTGAGTGCCTGTTAAGGCAGAAAGGAATTAAGATCTGTGTTGGCACAGGGGATAAATCCACACTGAAGAAATCATGACTTTTTAAACTTAAGTGTTCCTGCTTTTGTAAACATGCTAGACATTTTTGGGAAATAATAAAAACACACTCTTAAACAAAGATCCAACTATAAACTTTAAAATGTTTTTAAAAAATAAGTAGGTACCTTTCCAGCATCTTAAGTGAATTGAATGTATATGCCGTTTAATGAGTTTTGTTTTATTCTTTCTCCTATTTTTATGCCTTGACTGTATCTGAAGTGGTTGGAAGAATCCTTACTTTTCAGTTCCTATAAGAATATTTCTAATTTCAGGAAAATAAGCAGTACCTTTAAAAAAATTCTCATTAGAGGTTGAATGTTTCTAAAACTTTGCAGACCATAATGACTTCAGCAAGCAAAGCAGTTGAGTTACAATTACAGATGAAGCATAATGCTGAGGAACTACAAGACTTCGTGAGGGATTTAGAAAGCTGGGAAAAAGACATTAAACAAATGGATTTGGAATTGAGAAATCAAAATGGTGTTTCAGGAGAGGTAAATTTAGAGTTTTTAATTTAATATCCAGCACACCTATTTATTTAAAAATAAAACCAAACAGAATGTATCTTTAGAGCTGCAAAATTGAAATTAATTAATTTGCTATTAAATATGTCTTTTTTAGAAGTCTATTTTTTATTTATATTCATTTTTGGCAAATATGGTTAGTGAATAATTAGAATTACAATAATTAGCATGCATTGCAATCAAAGGGTTAATTAGCTCCTAAACATAATTAAATAATTTGAGCTTTATGGTATAGAATATTTTCATAGGGAATTAATTACCTATCTCATGGCATTACACTGATTTTTTTAAATGTTTACCTCTTTTTCTAAAATATTTTTCTGAACTTAAATATCAGATTAAATGGGCATTTCCATATACACAATAGGACGTGAAACTATCTCTTATATACAGGTTGCTTTCTTTTTAAAAAATACAAGAAATTCAACATGTAACTTTCAGAGCTGTCCTATTTGTCTGTCTTTAATTCTTTTCACTGAATTTTTAAAAATGCTTCAATAACTCTCTTTTCTTTTTTCTTCCCTTTTTGAAGGCTTTCCTGTCCTGAGTCCCTTTTTCTCTTCTACCCCCTCTGCCCAATTGAAAAGGAAAATAAAATCCTTTTAAACAGATTAGCATAATTAAGTAAAACCAATTCCCACATTGCCCTGTCTAAAAATGTTCTGAATTTTGAGTCCATTACTTCTCTGACAGGAAGTAGGTAGTATGCTTATATTGGGCTTCTGGAATCTTGATCAATCATTGAAATGATCAGAATTATAAGGAAAAGATTTTCATATGTGGGAGAAGATAAAACTTTTAAGACAGATTGTACTGTTACTTGGAGGACTTTGTATTGTTACTGAACCCATACAGCAACAATGCTGTGTTTGATATTTTAATCTATGATTTCAAATTGATTTATAATTACAACTGTCAGTTAATACTTTTTTTATGATTAAAAATATTTTCTGAAGTTGACCCTTGCTGAAAATAACTGCTTAACCAAAACTGAACTTGCTTTAGGTTTTTTATTAAAGTCTCTCCATGACCCTTGGTTCAATTTCTGGCATGTCCTGCCAAACTGGAAAGGCTTCAGATAGTAGCCCCAGCATGGGCTAGTCTGAAGACCAGCCTAACTAAATTTGAAAATGCTTATCAATAGGTTTGGCCCCTGCGTGATTAATTTCTCTGCCATAGCAAGTCAGATATTGAGGTGAGTTGTGTGTGTAGTATTGGTATCCACACTGATGAAGTCATGAAAATTTAAGTATGTAAATGGAAGTTAGCTTAAGCATAGATAATCATTACAAATGACAAATATATTCAGTTGATGACTGATAAGCACTTTTTTCTTGAAAATGTCACACTCCGTAAAAATATCTTTCAGATATTGATAGTAAAATCATACAGCACTTTTAAAAAAATGTTTTTCTACCTAGAACTTATTTCCTGTTCGAAATAAAAATTTTAAGAAAAAGAAGAAAAGTAAAACAAAAATGCCTTCTAAAAAAACCACAGAAGAAAACAAAAAAAACAGGATAAAATCTTATGATTATGAAGCCTGGGGAAAACTTGATGTGGTAAGTTACTTTAGTCGTATGCTTTTTGATATCCAAACACAACTTTGCTTTAACTAACAGCAGTTTGTAGATAAAAGAGATGTAAGAGTTTCTATGTAGTTTTTCTGTACCTATTACAGATTATTTCATGGTATTAGTAAAACTGCAATTTGAACCCCAATTAACCAATTAATTTTCCTTCTGTGATTCACTTTTAAGGAAGAGGCAAATGGTACTAAATCAAGCCAATGTCAGAGATTTACTTAAAAATTAAGTCATTGTATACTCTGGAGTCAGCGTCTATTCTCAATTTCTTACGCATTTTACAGTGTAAAGGAATATACAAGGAGAATTGATGGATTGAGACCCTCATTTTAGAAAGATTTCAACTAATATTGAAATGAAAAGATGTTTTGGTTCTCCTTTAATTAACATAATTAATTGAAATTTTTTAGTAACCTGTTTCCAAAATATACTGTTTAATTGAGGTTCTGCTGTTATTTCTTCCCTTCTTTGTCTTTTATAAGTTCATTTCCAAGTTAGCTATGATAATGCCCTTCTAAGACCCCAGGGGTCATGATGAAGTGATTCTCTGTGTATGATTTTTGTTAGGATTTTTTCCTAAGATTTTCTTTTTTTTTTTTTTTTTTTTTCAGTTTCCGTAGAACTGTTATTACATTTAGCATGAATAAAATGACACATAAAATGCATAAAGTGACTTCATCCTAGCTCCTTGGCTGTCTTATGACAGATTTATTTTTTAAAAGATAATAAAACCTTTAAGCAGCATGTGATATGATGTCAAAAGTATACTGCTTTATCTACATTTTTAACTTCTTGGCCTTAAAAATTGTTTAGTTGAGGCAAAATCATTATTTTTCTCTCTAAACTTAACCCTTCTCCTAACTCTTCTATTTCTATTTAGGACACTGCCATTCTTCCAGTTGTTCAGTCATTTACAGTTGTATATGACTGTTTATGACCCCATTTAGGGTTTTCTTGGCAAAGATACTGGTATGGTTTGCCATTTCCTTCTCTATCTTAATAGATGAGGAAATTGAGATAAAAAGATTTAAGTGACTTGCCCAAGGTCACACAGCTAGTAAGTGTCTGAGGCCAGATTTGAATTCAGGAAGATGAGGTTTCTTGACTCTGGACCTGGCACACTATCTGATGTAATGCCTAGTTGCCCTATTCTTCAGTTATCCAGGTTTATAACCCATGTATTCTTGAGTCTTCATTCTCACTTACCCTCTATATCCAATCAGTTGCCAAAGTCTTATTGATTTTCCTCAACATCTTTCCCATCTGTCTGTCCTCTTTATTTGGTTCACATCATAGTCACCTTAGTTCAGACCCTTATCTCTCACTTAAACTATGGAAATAATTTCTTACTTGGTCACCACTTCATTTAGTGTTTCTCATTTCCATTCCGTCCTCTACGTAGTCTCCAAGTTGGCATTCCTGAAACACAAGTATGATCCTGTCACTTCTGCTCTAGAAATATCTTGCCTTTAGGATAAAATGTAAATTCCTCTGTTTGACATTTAAAGCCATTAACTATCTGGCTTAAGTTTATCTTTCCAGACTAATTATCCGTTACTCCTTTTATATTAAGACATGCTCCAACCAAATTGGCCTCTTTGCTTTTCTCCGTGTATAGTGCTCTGTTTCCCACCTCTGTGCCTTTGCACCTGCTACAACCCTTTGTCTGGAATGCCCTCTTTAGCTTCATTGCTTAGAACCCCTAGCTCCTTTCATGGCTAAACTCAAATGTCACTTCCTTAAAGGGGCCTTGCCTGTCTTCCTCAGGTACCAGTCCCATCCTCCTTCCTTACTCTGCCCCCATCACTGTATTTTTTGTGTGTGTCTTATATGTCCTATATTTATCTATAAACATGTTGCCCTGCCCAAATAAAATGGAAACTTGGACTATTCAGTCTAGAAAGGCAAAGGTTGAAAGTGAAAATGAAGGAATATGTAATATTTTATCAAATCTGGAAATAGTAGAATGATGGGGCACCTTTTAAAACTTGAATGAGGAAGTCTTTTTTTGTGAGTATTTAGTTATTTTCCTATTACATGTAAAGATAATTTTCAGCATTCATTTTTACAAGATTTTGAGTTCCAAATTTTTCTCCCTCTCCTATATGCAATCTCATATAGGTGTATGAAGTCATGTTAAACATATTTCCACATTGGTCATGTTGTGAAAGAAGAAAGAACAAAAGGGGAAAACCACCCCAAAAAAACCCTCTCAAAAAGTGAAAATAGTATGCTTTGATCTGCATTCAGACTCTGTAGTTCTTTTTCTGGATGCGGAGAGCATCTTCCATCATTACTCTTTTGGAATTGTCTTGGATCATTGTATTGCCTAGAAGAGCATTTACAATTGATCATCACATAATATAGCTATTACTTTGTACAGTGTTCTTCTGCTCACTTCATTTGACATCAGTTCATGTAAGTCTTTCCAGCTTTTTCTGAAATCTTCCTGCTCATCATTTCTTTTTTTTTTTAATTTTGCTTTTATTTGCACTCTTAAGTCATATTTACTCCTATGCCATAAGCTTTTGTTTCTTCAGTTTCTTCTGGGATATGATTTTCTTTTGAGCAGCCTCCTCTTTTGGTTTAGGAACAATTTGTTCCTTTTCAGTAAGTATCATCTCAATATGGCAAAGAGAACTCATGTATGGGTTGATTCAACCATGAGCCCTGTTAAGTACACTGTCACATTTTGGGAGGCTTGTTAACCTGGGTGTGCTCAATGACAAGAAAATCCACATCCAGACCCTTCAGTTCTGCGTTACTCTCTGCATTTTTAAGCATATGCAGCAAGAATTTAGTGCTCTTTTTGGGCCACTGATCCTGTGTCCAAACCCACTGCTTAGCCTGGGCACATCTGTCACCTTCACCATTGTATCGATGGAAAGGAACACATTGTTTCTTCAATGTGACATCTTTCAAGTACTTGGTAGCTTTTCAGGTATGCATGCCCTTGCTCGCTTGGACTGTTTCACAGGTGTTCTTAAAGTGGACCTGGAAATTTGAACCCCTTGACTTTCATGATTTTGTGGGGTTCTCTGGATCAAGAGAGTACCTCACCATTTATAACACAATAGTATTGCGGTACATTCATATTTTACAACTTGTTCAACCATTCCCCAATTAATGGAGAATTTCCAGTTCTTAATCACCACAAAAAGAGCTGCTTTAAATGTTTCTTTTTTTATATGTCAGTCCTTTTCCCTTTTTAAAAATCTCTTTGGGATACGGTCCTTGTAAGTGGTATTGCTGGATCAAAGGGTATACACAGTTTGATTGCCCTTTGGGCATAGTTATAAGTTGCTTGATGAGAAAGTCTTAGGGACAAATTAAAAAGTTACAGCTCCACACAATGGGTAACAAACATTAACCCTAGTATGAATAGAAAAGCGAAATGTAGTCAAAAAAAATGGATTGAGAAAAATTTATGAATGAGGCACTTTATAAATGGCTCCTGAGAGTAGTTCACGCCCCTTATGGCAACAATACTGAGTTAGATGAACTGTTTATCTGTCAGTTTTTTAATTTTTGTTTTTTCTCTTAATACTGTGTGATGCTAAGTAATCTTAAACAAATCAGATTCAAATATCTGTAGGAAATCCAAGACCAGCATTCATTTTGTTGCTTAAACATTACTGCTCAGTGTTTAGCCAGATCTGTGGTTTGCCACAGTTATTTGACACTGTCAACTAGTCTCTTGAAGGCTTTCATATTTTTTGTTCTGATTTTTATCTACTGGCATATTGTATATAAGATTATTGTCAGTTTAGTAGAATGTATTCATAGCTATGGTTGCATTTCTTTTTTTGCTATGTAAAAGGCTTTTTGGTTTGAAATTGGTAGTAATTATAATAGCTGACATTTATGTAGAGTTTGCAAGTTTTCAGAGCACTTTGTGTACATTATCTAATTTGGTTTTCACAACAGCCCTAAGAGGTAGGGACAGAGTTTCAAGCATTGCATTTCTTTACAGTTCATGGACTTATATTAATATAGATCTTTCAGAATTATATTTAATTACAAGCATTTTGCAGGCCAATTCTCAGTCTTGGCCTCCATAAGAATTCTGTTAGATAGACAAAATCATGTAGCATATGAAATCAGAATATCTCTAGAGTGTTATTTTGGGTTAAATACTTGGCGATATTGTAGAACAGAATGTTGTCTTGAGGTCTCTCAGTGCTTACAGAACAAAATATAGTACACTATCTTTAAGCTTCCTAGCTATACAATTTTAATTTCTGTATTTTAATGAGCAGTTTTTGATTCTTGAATACTCCTCCTCCCATGTCTACTGTACATATCTACCTTGGCTAGTATAATGTGAGGGTCAGTTTCATTTTACTCATAGCAGTGGTTAGACAATTAGTAAATGTTGGAAACAGGATTTGAACCTGCTTCTCTTCTGAATCCTTTTTTGTTTTTTGGAGGGCAATTGGGGTTAAGTGACTTGCCCAAAGTCACATGGCTAGTTAGTGTGTCAAATGTCTGAGGCCAGATTTGAACCCAGGTCCTCCTGACTTCAGGGCCAGTGCTCTATTCACTGCACCACCTAGACGCTCCCTCTCTTCTGAATCCAAATCTTACCTCATCCTTTTGTTGTTGCTGCAAATTTTAATAACATCCCTAATTTGTGGCATGTCATTTTCAAAAATGACTTGAGTCTTCTGAGAACATAGTTATTGGTATACAGATATTCTTGAGTAGTAATCCCAGGGAATTTGCGAATGTAGCCTGCTATGCCATGCCGTGTTCTGGTTTGAATGTTCCATTATTTGGATGTAATATGTTTTTTTCTTTAAACTTATCTGTTCTCATCTTTTATTATCCTGTGTGATTTCAGGACACAATACTTGAAGAGCTTGATAAAGAAGACAGTCCTCATGATTCAGTATCTGCAGAATCAGATTCAGAAGAAGAAGGCATTCACATAGATTCACAAAAGGCTCTTGATGAGAAAGAAAAGGTACCACATAGTAGAATTAAGAATAGACCTTATTGGGTCAGTAGGAACATAGGATTAGAGCTGGAAGAGATTTTAGATGCCGTCCAGCTCTCTCATTTTCCAAGTAAGGAAACTGAGGCTAAAGGTTCAGTGATTTGCCCAAAGTCAGGTAGTAAGTGTCAGAGCTGGAGTTTGAATCCACTATATTGAATCTTTTTACTGTGCCACACTCGCCTTTAACATCCTCCCCTTCCCCCTGCCCCTGAATGAAGGTATGGTGTTATATCCTTTAGGAATCACTACAGGATGGCATTGTTTTGTGATGTCTTTCTGCTACCAGAACTTGTGCCATTGGTGCCACTAGGACAAGGTTTCTCCACCTGAGCCCTGTGAAATATTTTTTTTTATATTTTGATAATTATATTTTAATATAATTGTTTTGCTTTGTGATCCTCTGTGTGTTTTATGCATTTAAAAACATTCTCAGAAAGGGTCTGTTGGCTTCACCAGGTGACCATAGGAAATCAGTGACACAAAAAAGGTTAAGAAAGCTAGGATGGAGGATCAGATATCCTCAGGATTGTGATTCTAGGTAGGAACAGTCCAAGTGGATCTATCAGATCTATTAGGAGACAGGGAGGATCACAGAAAATCTTGGCTAAAAGCAAAGGGAAAGTTACTTTGGATTAAATTTTTTATTTTTGGTATCTTTCTCTTCCTTGTCTATTACTTTCTGTCATGTCTCTTGGGCTCCTCTTATCAGTTAGAAGGAGAGCTGGATTTTTTTGTTGTTTTTTTTTTTTAATCAGGGCTCTGGGAACAGTTTAGTGTGTGGTATAAAAAGAGTAAGTAAGTAAGACTTTGAGCTTGCAAAGCAGCATTTTTTGTTTCATTTTTTTCTAGGCTTGATGGTGACATACTAACAATACTAACAAAAAATTGTTGTGGAATTGTGCTCCATCATCATGAAAATTGACCAGAATTATTCTTTTTTAGGGAAATAAATACTTCAGACAAGGAAAATATGATGAAGCAATTGACTGTTACACAAAAGGCATGGCTGCAGATCCATATAATCCAGTTTTACCAACAAACAGAGCATCAGCATTCTTTAGAATGAAAAAGTAAGGGAGATTTGTGTACTTACACATACATTATTTGTTCTATACTATATTTATTGTAGCATTGCATATTTGTGTATGTACCATTTCTCTCTCATTTGATTGTGATCTGCATGAGTGCAGGGACCATTTCTTTATTATCTCTCACTGTGTTCAGCAGTGGTGGTTTAATAATTGAATTCATAAAGAAAGTCTGACTGTTTTGCTATTTATGGGTAAACATCTGGAAGATTTTTGAATGTATTGAATTTTACTGTAACAGCCTCAAGTTGACACACTGATCATTTTAAACATTTTGTATATTTTATGTCATTGGCTACATAATAAAGGAACTATTCTCCCTTATTTAGTTTAAATTTAAATTTTACTTCTTGTAAGTTCTTTTAAAAACAAAATCCATATAAACATGGTTAAAGGTTAATTTAATGTTGAAGCAAAATAAGAGGCTGTATGGAGCGCTGGATTTGGAGTCAAGACCTGGGTTCAGCTCCTAATTCTGCCACTGTTTTGTGTATTATGTAACCATGAACTGGTCATTTAGCCACTTTGGACCTCATCTCATTTTTAAAATAAGGAAAGTTGAACTAGATAGGCTATAAGGTACTCTCCAGCTCTACATCTGTGATCCTAAATGTATATGGTATCTATAACAACAATATGCTCCACTGATTATAGTTTAGTAGAAAAAGCCGTATAAATGGTACTATTGTTAGGGATAATTATTTTTTGGCAATAGAATTGGATCTTAGTCTTTGGTATTAATGCCTGGATTTTGATATACTTGTTCCATAGGAGTTTTTTTGGAACTTGTAGAGTGAATTTTCTTTCTTAACAACCTAGAGAGTTGCTTTTTTAAGGAAGAAAAAAAAGAGGTGATAATTTATGGTTATGTAAGAATACAAATAAAATGTATTAGATTCTTCTATCAGATAGGATCTTGTGTTCCAGCTTTTCTCTTTTAGATTGTCTTTGTTGGCTCAGGAAAAAGCAATGAAGAAATCAAAAACTCTTGGGTGCCATGAAAAGAACAAAGGAAGAAAAGGCTCCATTTTCTTAACACCACAGTAGTGAACTTCAAGGAATTCTTTGTAGTTTCAACATTTAATACTCAAATGGACTTGTACTCTCATTGATTTATTAATTCTCTTTTTTTGGAGGGGGGAGGTAGGGACCAACATAATTGAGGTTAAGTGACTTGCCCAGGGTTACACAGCTAGTAAGTATCAAGTGTCTGAGGCTGAATTTGAACTTGGGTCCTTCTGACTCCAGGGCTGGTGCTCCGTCCACTGTGCCTCCTAGCTGCCGATTCATTCTCTTAAACAATGTGAGCAGCCACCCATCCATGACTAACCATCCTGTATGACTCTTGTTCGTGTCCTCCCATAAAGTCACAATAGTGATGTGCCCCATTCTCTTTCTTCCTGTAGAGGGTCCACCCACTGTGAAAAGAGGCTTTCTTCTGATATCACAAGGGAATTAGTATTCTCTTTCTTGCCACATTACCAGCCTATGTAATTCCTTGATGACTTCTTTTACAGTTCTTCTAAGTTAGAGAGAGAGAGTGAGTGTATATGTGTGTATGTCTGTGTATCAGTCTATTCAGTGCTCACCGTACATCTTCCCATGCCCTCTATATAATGCCAAGTTTTAGGTTTTTGGAGATAGTTATAACTACCTTGTATAACTTTCTTGTCTCACTGCCATATAACAACACTAATAGAATGTTAATATTAAAAAGAAGTGTCTTGCTTTCATGAGAAGTTTGAGATCAGTAAAGGAGCATTGCGATTTTTCAAAGACTATCCAGCCTATCCTTCTGTTCAACTTTGAATCCAACTCATTGTCCATCTATACTATTTATCCCAGTTATACATGCTCTTGGACAAGCTCTATAGGGTGTCTATCTAAATGCTTATTGAAATGTGGGCAATAGATACTCTTCATCCACTTGGTTTTTCCTGTGGGGATGGATAGGCCAAATTACGTTGAATGATTATAGATCTCTTTTAGAACTCTACAGTGTTCTGAGGCTTTATATAATCATTATAACATCATCTGCAAACAGGAGCATCTGAAGGACCTTATCCTCTCTGTCAAAGTGGTGAATACTTTCAGTGGGCATCCGTCTCTCACTTTCATGCCTTGCTTTATGTTTATCATCAGAGGGTCATTGAACAAGGTTATTTCTTTCAGGAATTTTAAATTATTTTGATGTATTGATGGGACATACCTTACTGTAAATTAGGCATAAGGTGACCATACTAAATTAAATGCCATTTCTTAATCAAGAAAAATACAACGAGCTCATTTATTCTCTACATCTTTCAGTTAACTGTGAAATGTCTTTTGCCTGTCTTTTCAGGAACTAGGCTTACATGCCTGACAGCTAGCTCAGGGGTCACACCTGCATCATTTGTCCTTTCTTGTAAAAATATAATTTGGTTTGGTTTTTTTGATAGTTATTTGGTGTGTCTGCAATTATTTTCATAGTGGTTTTTTGCAAGTTTTTTTTGCAGTTTTGTTTTTTTGTAATTGTCATTATACCTCATAACCAGCTATTCTGTGGCATAATATTTCTTGTTGTCTTTAGGCATAGAATAAAATTCACTGCTTCATCTCCTTTCTTTACTTCTTTAAGGAATACTGGAAGCCATTCTTCTATTTATATGTAACCTTCCATTTTCTGGTTTTATTTTTGTAGCAAGAGCGCCAAGATCGATACGATTCAGGTCCTCCAGCAATATTGACCATCAGTCATTGGACAAGGATCTCACATTTTAACTAGTCCCTTTTCTATCCCTTCTGTAGCTACATGGGACTATGGGACCAGTTTTTATTTTACTTTGTTTTGTCAAGTTGCCGTGGCCAAAAAAGAATTATCGTCTTGTGGCCGTTTTACTAGTGCTCTCCTTCTCTGTGGTTCCAAGATTGGTCCCTGGAAAGTACATTTGACCAGTTACGCTCTGGCATCCTCCTTCACAGCTTCTTCACCAGCTGTATGCCCTGGGCACTGCCTTCCTGACTGGTCATTGCCTCTTCTATTACATATTCAGAAAAGTCCTAGCTATCCTTCTGTTCTTCTTTTCCAGCCTCCACAGCTTCCTTCTCATCTGAAGTGTTTCCTTTCTATCCCCTTCCACAACCTTCTGGTTCTGTAGCCATGAACTGTGTTCAGATGAATTCTGCCATTATCGGTCAGCAAGCCTTTATTAAGTGTTTTTTCTGTATGCCAGGCAATGTACTAAGTGCTGGGAATACAGATATAAGTAGAAAAATAGTCTCTTCCCACAAGGAGCTTAACATTCTAATGGGGGAAGACAGAACATAAAATTAATTTGAAAAGGTGTGGAGGGGGATAAGAATGAAGGTAGTTGTTCAGAGACATGGTTGAGAAAGTCTGGAATGTATCTTGGAGACTCATGAGACATCACTGGCCTAGGCAACCTCCTTAAATTGCGGTTCGTTATTCTTGCATGGAATTTCACTATTTTATGACTCCACTTATCCCTTTAACTTGACTCACCAGAATGCCCCTCTCTGGTCAACTCTTCCCCTCTGTATTGTTTCCTCATTAGAATAGTAATCATAGGGGTGGCAGGTGCTGCAGTGAATAGAGCACCAGCCCTGGAGTCAGGAGGACCTGAGTTCAAATGTGGCCTCAGACACTTGACACTTACTAGCTGTGTGACCTTGGGCAAATCACTTAACCCCAATTGCCCTGCCTTCCCCTCTCCAAAAAAAAAAAAAATAGCAATCATAATAATAGCTAGCATGTGTATGGCACTTGCCGTATGTTATTCTAGCTGGTTCTTACAACAACCCTGTAAGGTTGATGGGTGCTGCTGTTATCCTGAGGCTGAAAAGCAAAGTGACTTGCCAGGGTCATAGATAGTAAGTGTATGAGGTGAGATCCAAACTCTGGATTTCTTCTCAGCAGTGTAGTCTTGTTGCTTTGAGGGCAAGAACTGTCTGCTCATTTATTCATTTGTGGACAGAACCATTCTCAAAACCTTTCTCAGTGTGTAAAGCCTTTCAGAACTTCCCCTCTGCTGTCAAAACCTTCAAGAGCTCAGGGTTGTCTTCTTACTGCAGTGGGGCATCAGAAGAGGACTATGTTTAAGAAAATTTTGTAATATATTATTAATAAAGACATTTCATGTATTACAGATTTGCTGTTGCTGAGTCTGATTGCAATTTGGCAATTGCATTGAATAGGAATTATACAAAGGCTTATATTAGAAGAGGTGCTGCTCGTTTTGCTCTCCAGAAGTTAGAGGATGCCAAAGAAGGTAATAAAAACTTTAAGACATTATGAAATTGCATTCATTTTTCTTGTTGTAATACAAAGAAAACTACATAGTGACCACCTTTGCCCTTTAATGGGTTATTTTAAAATAATTTTTTGTATTTAATTTTATTCTTATTACTAAAATTATTCGGTAGTATTGACAAAAATGAGTCAGCTATGTAAGGGATTAAATGAGTCTTAATATTTGGTAAAAGAATTTTATAGTTTTCATTTAAATTTCTAACTATTGATCTGACAGTATAAGCTCTTTATATTATATATATCACAAAATTTCTGGCTGAAGTGAATATGTCATAGAATTGAATAACTTACTAACTTATGGTACATTTGCAAGTAGTGGTCTTGGGTCTAGTGAAGGATTATGATTTGTGCAAGGATTTTCTTTTAAATTAGATGTTGGGGTTAGAGCTGAGATTAAGTCATGTCAGTTTGCCTGATGTCAACTGTTAACAGTTTCTTAATGCCTTCTTAAAACTTGACTGCCAATGAAAACTTTTTTTCATGTATTTTTAAGTTTTGTGTTCCTATGTCTCACTTAGATTATGAAAGAGTATTAGAACTGGAACCAAATAACTTTGAAGCAAAAAATGAACTCAAGAAAATCAATCAGGTAAAAAAAAATAAAGTTGCTCATATTAAATAGTATTTATTCAGATAGATGGTGGTTGGGGCAGCTAGGTGGCACAGTGAATAGAGCACTGGCCCTGGAGACAGGAGGACCTGAGTTCAAATTTGACCTCAGAAACATGACACTTACTAGCTGTGAAAACTTGGGCAAGTCACTTAACCCCTATTGCCTTGCCTTCCCCCCTCCAAAAAAAAGAAAAAAACACAAACAAATAAATGGTGGCCAATCCTTTGTGCCTAGCTTTATGAAAAGCAGTTTTTAAAAAATTTCATGTAGTAATGAAATTTTGTTAATATGAATTTTTTAAAGTGCAAAATAACATTTTAACATTGAAGACTTCAATATTGCTATTTAAGTTAGCTAGCAAGTGATACTGTAGTCAGTTATAAATTTTTTCAGTTTGGTTTTTGATCAGAAGTTAATATCATTGTATACTAGTATCAATAATAGTAATAGATCACAGAAGGGAAGAATTTGTGACCAAACAGGAGATAGAGAACATTACGAAATGCAAT
Organism: Pseudochirops corinnae; assembly: GCA_028646515.1. Classification (NCBI taxonomy): domain Eukaryota; kingdom Metazoa; phylum Chordata; class Mammalia; order Diprotodontia; family Pseudocheiridae; genus Pseudochirops; species Pseudochirops corinnae. The sequence goes on from CM053585.1 coordinate 366,702,353, forward strand.
ATGGATAGTTTTGATGACATTAAATTTAAAAGTTTTTGCACAAACAAAACTACTGCAGCCAAGATAAGAGAAGCAGAAAGCTGGAAAACAATTTTTACAGCTATTCCCCAATTGATAAATTGTCAAAGGATATGAACAGGCAGTTTTCAGATAAAGAAATAAAAGCTATTTATAGTCATATGCAAAAATGCTCTAAATAACTATTGGTTAGAGAAATGAAAATTAAAACTACCCTGAAATACCATATCGCTCCCGTCAGATTGGTTAATATGACAGAAAAAGAAAATGATAAATGTTGGAGAAGATGTGAGAAAATTGGAATTCTAATACATTGTGGATAGAGTTGTGAACTGATCCAACCATTCTGGAACTATGCCCAAAAGACTGTAAAACTGTATACCCTTTGATCCAGCAATACCACTACTTGGTCTGTATCCCAAAGATATCATAAAAAAGGGAAAAGGGCCCACATTTACAAAATTATTTATAATAGCTCTTTTTGTGGTGGCTAAGAATTGAGATTGCGGGATGCCCATCAGTTGGGGAATGGCTGAACAAGTTGTGGTTTGTGATGTGGTTTTTTAATGGAATGCTGTTCTATAAGAAATGATGAGCAGGCTGATTTCAAAAAAACCAAGAAAGACTTACGTGAACTGATGCTAAGTTAAGTGAGGAGAACCAGGAGAATGTTGTACACAGTAACAGCAACACTGTGATGACCAATTCTGTCCTGATAGACTTAGCTCTTCTCAGCAATACGATAATCTAAGACAATTTCAAAAGGCTCAAGATTCAATATGCTATCCACATCCAGACAAAGAACTGTGGAGTCTGGATGTAGGTGGAAGCACATCATTTTCTCTTTTGTTCTGATTCTTCTTTTCCAACATTACTAATGTGGAAATATGTTTAATACGATTGTACATGTATAGCTTAAATCAGATCAAATGTCATATGGGGGGGAATTAGAAGTCAAAATCTTATAAAAGTGAATGTTAAAAAACATTAAAAAATAATTGATCACAGTTATTTGTACTTTAAAGTTTGTAAGGCATTTCCCTGCTTTTCTCTTTTTTCTTTTTTTATTTTTATTCTCATTTAAATCTGAGATTTAGGAAGTATCCTCCCTATATATCGTACATAGACAGAGATCTACTTTTAGTAGATATTTCTGGTTTGAAATGCTGGTTTGAGAGCCATGTCAAATATTCATTTTTGCTTGATTGTAGATTTTGAATTAAACTTACATTTGGTATTTTAGGAATTGTTTTAAGATAGTAAACAAATTATACATGGTATTTTGTGCAAAATGTACGAGTACATCATATGTTTGTTTTGGCTTAGTGTTTTTATTATTTACAAAATTTATATTTTCTAGGCACTGATGTCCAAAGAAGGTTCTCACCTAAAAGAAAATGATGCAGTGATTGAAGTAACTGAAGAAGAAAAAAAACAACTTGAAGAACAGCAGTGTAGGCAACAGGCCATCCGAGAGAAAGATTTGGTAAAAAAAAAAAATTGAATTTCACAAAATTGTCCTCGTTCATTAAAGTTGCTTAGTTTTTACAAAATATTCTGAGGACATTGTAACATACATCACAGATGATTCTGTTGAATATTTTTTCCTCGGTTCCTTATTTTCTAACATCTTTATAGGACCTCAAAATTTACAAAATACTTGTATTAAAACAACCAGCCTGTGAAATAAGTACTTTTATTATTCCCATTTAATCAGAAAAAAGTAGTTTAGAGAGAATAATTTGTGTGACTTGTCCAGAGTCACAGAGCTAGTAAGTGTCTGAAATGGAATTTGAACTCAGGTTTTTCTGAATCCAAACTACTATATGCTATATGCCTTATTTCCTATCATATTATTCTGATTTTTTAATTACTATGTAACTTCACTTTGGAAATCATTAGGATAGTAACTGTTGCAGGTAATCAAGTTATCCTAATTTGATGACTGATGTTAAGGTACTGGACTAAATGTATTTTATGTATTTGGGAATGATATTATAGTCCCAGCAAGTGACTTAGAAATAGATTATTTAATTATAAATTGGCATAAAGCCTCAATTTTGTACCACATAGTTAGAAAAGTGTTTTGCAAAAATATGTATTAACTTTCAGGTGGAAACCAACCCCCATGATAGCAAAATTGAATCCAAAAAGATTGTTATTTTTTGGGCAAACACCAGATTAGTAGAATCTTAAAATAAGTAAAACCTGATTAATTCAGGATTTTTGGTAATTGAAGCAGGTTAGAGTAATTAAATATGTAAATGTTAGAAAGTTGTTAGGGTAGTTTTATCTTAAAATGAGTTTATTCTTATTCATTAAAATTAGTTTTCGACTAAATTAGCATATTGTGACAATATTTTGGTGAGCCTAGTTCATGGTATTTTATGAACTATATTTCTTTTAAAACAATATTGAATTCATACTCCAGTAAATTAAACTGGCCTCTGTATGGATTCAGTGAATTTTTTTGTTCTGCCATGAAATGCCTCTATAATACTGGAATAGGGAACTAAAACTAATGCTTGAGTTTTAGTTTTTCCCCTAAGCTTTTATTAATATTAATAGTGCTTCTTTGACATGATTTTGTTTAATTTTAACATGTTACGGCATCTAGCTCAGTGCCCAGGCATTGAAGGTTATTTAATAGTTAATAATGAGTTGTTTAATTTTGAAATTAGACAAATCATAATTTAGTCTATATTCTGATATAATTATATCCTGATATATTCTGTTAAACTATATTTGATAAAACTTTACACAACCTGATTTACAAAATTGTTCTGTATCATAGCTGATAATGCTACTAAAAATACTTCAGTAATTTAACGTATCTGTGAAGATTATTCCCTCTGTTGGTACAGATTGTATGCTTTCTCATCAACCTCCTATAAGTCCTACACAGTGAGTCCGCTCATAAAGTCTCTTTATGCAGCATAAAAGTTGCTTCTCTGTTAACCTTTGCTTTCACTTCCTTTTATTTTCACAGATCTCCTCATGTATGATGCTTTGTGTGTGTATTTTGTCATTGATAATTTGCTTTATACAGCCCATTTGTACCACCAAGAACATCTCCTCTGCTCTTCGAGTTATCTGCAATTTTTAATCTATGGAAACTCTGGTATTCTGCTTCCTAGAAATATAGCATTTTTAGAAGAATGTTAATGTTAAAAAGATAAATTTTTGTTCCAAGAAGAAATCTGACATTCTTGAAAGGGCTGTGTAGTTTTCCAAATGTAGCCTGACCTAGTCTCCTCTTCTTGTTTACTTTTGGGCCCAACTTTTTGACTGTCTGCTTGTCTGACCAAGATAGAGGTACTGATGGATCCAACTCTGTGGACTGTTTATCTAACTGCATAAAATATTCTGGACAGTAAGCATTCTTCATTCTCTATGAATAGCTAGACCAAACTCCTTTAGTGATTGTAAAACATATTTAGGAAACTTGGAAAAGTTGTGGGACTTGATACATTTTTGCCACCTATATGCAGTCACTCTTCCATTTGGACTTTGTATTGGATATTCTTCATGACAATGACAAACACCTCTCTCCCTGTTTTATGACTATAATGGTCCAAAAACTATTTGATTCTAAACTATAGTACCTGTAGAAGTGGATAAAGAGCACAAAGAAGTATGGGTTACCATTGCCAAAGAATTTGTCACTTAATAGCTAGGCTACTGGTATTGAGTCTCTCTAGTACTTACTTAGCTAGCTTGAAAAAGAGACACAGTCTGTGGCCGGAATGGTAGTCAAAGCCTTATCATCATGGTAGCCCCTTCTAAAGGTTATTCTTTGCTTAGATAGCCTTTGAGGACTCAGGGTCACCTCCATAGCACAATAAGACATTGAAATAATTCTTTTATGGAATACAGCTTAAAATGTTGTCACTTTGAGATTATATGCAGAAAAATAAGTGTTTCTTTTTAAAGTTTGAATATTTTAAAATGTTAGTTTAATTTAAGCTGAAAATTAATATCGTAAGGTAGCACATATTAAAATTTTTAAAATGAAAATTAATTGCTTTCTTGTATATTTTTAGAAAAATGGCAAATATTTGGCCGTAAATAAATTGGACATGTAGAAGGAATTACTTTTTGATAATAGAAAAGCATGGAATTTTATCTCATGGAAAAACAAATTTTTAAAGTCAAGGAGGACTATTTAAGAAATTGCAGTCTGTAATAAAATAATGAATACTCAGGTGTCTATCTAAACTTAAATATGTTGTTGATGGAAAATCTTAATACTAGTGTGTTTGTTACTTTTGTATATATGGAGTATTTTTATTAAATACTTTTATAGACTAAGGTGTGGCAAGATAGAGGGTGGCTTCTGGTCCCTGGATATTTACCCTGTCCTCTCCAACCCCCACTCAATGCAACTCTCCATCAGAGGGAGGAGGACCTTGCTCCCAGAGCAGTGAGCACCAGTGAGGACCAGGAGATGGAACTGGAAGCTTTGCATTCTATTTGTGAAAGCGATAAAAGTTTCCAAGGGCTAAGTCCAGTTTCATTTCAGTGTAGGACAGATAAAAATGGTGATCCAAAAGCCTTCTTAATGAAATTTCTTGGACCAAAACACATTCACAAGCAGTGCCAATCATATCTATGAATGCTTTTTTTTCAGCAATACCATGTTATCAGCTACAAAGCAAAGTATTCTGGCTAAATTACAGGAAGAAGTTGAAATTAATCTTGGAACTGCTATGATGAATACATTTGAATATGCCATGGACAGTAAAGAACAGTTCTTGGAGAATCATCATATTTTTAATTCTGTGACATCGATAAGCAATATTATTTCACTTGAAATTCCTAATAAGGTTTCCTCAAGTAAGAAAAAAAGATTTAAAAAAAGAATACTTTTCAAAAACTGAAATAGAGGCTGGCAAACAAGGCAAATCACAAAGGTGAACATCCACACAGTTGGAACTGGGTTGATGTGGTTAAGCATTTAGGCAAAACTGGTTTTAAAGATGATGATAAATGAAAAAAACTCAGGGTGGCTGGGTGGTACAGTGAATAGAACGGCAGCCCTGGAGTCAGGAGAACCTGAGTTCAAATCTGGCCTCAGATACTTAACACTAGCCGTGTGACCTTGGGCAAGTCACTTAACCCCAATTGCCCTACCTTCCCTTCTCCAAAAAGCCAAAAAAAAGGGCAAAAAACTTGATACAAGAAACTACCATCTTTTAATACAGTTAGCTATGGTCATTATTTTTCTTCCCATACTCTTCTCTTGAAGTGGCATTTTTTAAAATGTAAGTTTTTGTTCCTAACAGTAATGGAGTAAAAAGTACCTTAATGTCATTTAATTTTTTGTTGTTGGTGACATTAATTTTAATAAGTTCCCTCGCGCATACATACACACTCTTGTGTACGTCAGCTCTTACCTAGTCTACTTTCTTTCCTATTTTTAGGGAAATGTATTTTTCAAAGAAGGAAAGTATGAACTAGCAATTGAATGTTATACTAGAGGTATAGCAGCAGATGGCACCAATGCACTTCTTCCCGCCAATAGGGCTATGGCCTATTTAAAGATTCACAAGTAAGTTTTCTGTATTTTGTACTGTTTTCAAATGAAAATTGAATATTTTTTCTTTTGACAAAATATCAAAATGATTTACTAAAGTTTAGTTCATTGCTTTGAGCACTATTTATATTCAGTGATGTGCATCTTTTAATTTTTTTATTGTGAAATTCAAATGAAATACTGTATAGAAAGATCATTGTGCAAAGCTCTAAATGTATAGTGTCGATATTTAACAAGTACCCTACGTGCTCTAGTCTTTGTGCTAGTAATACAGCGGTGAAAAACCTGAATGTACTTGTATATTCCCTGACATCCTATGCCTTAGTGTGTTGCAGTCTGGCTTCTGACCTCACACTCAACTGAAATTGCTCTCCAGAAGGTTACCAATGATGTCTTAATTTCTAAATCCAATAGTCATTTCTCCATCTTCATGCTTCACCTTTTGCTAATATTTGCCACTGTTGATTGCACTCCCCTCCCAGATACTCTTTCGTCTTTAGATTTTTGTGACATTGCTATCTCTTGCTGGATCACTGCTATGCTTGGTTATATTCCGAGGCCATGTCCTTGGTCCTCTTCTCTCCACACTTTATAATTTTGCCCCTCTCCAATTCATGCTCCATGAAGCTGCTAAGTTTAATGTCCCCAAAAGTCAGATTTGACCATGTCCAGGCTCAAGAATTTTCAGTGACTCTTGCCTGTAGGATAAAATAAAAGTGTCTCTGTTTAACATTTAAAATTCTTCTTACACTGACCCCAGCCTATTTTTTCAGAATAATTTTATAGAACATCCTCTCACAAAGTCTATGTTCCTGCCAAATTGGTCAACGTGTTTTTTTCTTTACATGACATTCCCTGTGTTTTTTGATGTGCCTTTCTACACAAATTGTCTTCCTTTCCTGTAATATTCTCTCGTCACCTGCCTCTTGGAAATCCTAGCTCCCTTCATAGTTTAGCTCTATTCTGCCTCCTGTATGAAACCTTGATTGATCTCATTTTGTCTCTTCTCTCTCCGTGGAATGATTTTGTATATATTTTACATTAATGTATCTGATACATGCTATTTCCCCCCCAGCAGATTGTTAGCTCCTTGAGGGCAGAGATTTTGTTTTTTTGTTCTTCTTGTTTAGAAGAGAACCTGGTAGTATTACCAAATGCTTGTGGAAATGAAAAAATGATAGTCTTGCCTTCAGAGAGCTTATAAACTAATGGGGAAAATTTAATACATAGACTGTATATTGTCATATTTCCCACTTTTAATGTGTTTATTACAATTTGTGTTCAATCTCTGATGGTTCCATTTATAATAATAATAGCTGATGTTAATACTGAGATATAGTTAGACCTGTGATCTCATCCATTTGGATATATACTCTAATGATACAGGTTGCAACCCATCCATTTCTGTTTATCCTATGTGACTTTTGTCCATGACCACAAGTTCTCCATTGAGGGATTCAAACCAACATGCTGCAAGCCTTCCTCCCTTTCTCTGGACATTGTGAGCCATTCGAGCACTCTGGCTTTCTACCTGTCATCTCATCCAATGTGACTAGTCCATCTTCTCTTCTTGCCATATATTTCCTTCTGGTAATCGTTTGCTTCTGCTATTCAGAGTTCCTCATTGGTTGTATTTTGCAGCTTTCTCGCATCTACCATTGTCCTCTGTTTGATACTCTCAAGTTCAGTTCTTTAGAGACTCCTGTTCCATGTGTTACTTTGCAGCAACACCTTTAGAGTGTTGGCATATCATAAAGATTGGCATTTGTTTCTGCAAGAAGTTAGGGATCGTTAAAGGAGCTTTGCAATTTCCCAAAGGCAGTCCAGCCCCTTTTCCTCCTCTTGTTTAACTCCAGGCCCAACTTGTCCATCTTTATTGTCAGTCCCAGCCAGATTATACTAATAGACATGCTCTGTATTTGTCCATCCATATGTATGTCATAATCTAAGCAATAGATGTTCTTCATTCACTTGCTTTTTATTGTATAGACAGCTAAACCAAACTCTTTTGAGTGATTACAGATCTCTTCCAAGAGAGGTGTTCAACATTATTTTGCCAACATAGTGTCTTATACAAACAGGAACCCTTAGAAGTCCTCACCATTCTTAAGAAATCCTTCTTTACCTTGAGCACTGCACTGGATCTCTTCTGTCAGTCGTGACCACTTTGGGTAAACATATCTCCGTTTTGTGCTTTGCCTACATTTATAATCAGATGGTGATTGAACAGGATTATTTCTGTTGTCATATCTTTCAAGGAATCTTGAGTAGTTATGATATATAGATTCCTTGTTAAAAGAGACATTAGAAGGGATCATTTTTGCTCTTCCAAATCAAATGCTGCAACAAATGATAAATACAGTGAGATCTTGTACTCTCTGCATCTTTCAGTCCAATGTGAGATAGCAATAAAAGTGTGGTCCCTTATAGAGGATTCGTTGGGAAACTCTGTTTCCTGCCTACTAATATCCTCAGTCAGGATGTCTTTGACTGATGTGAGATGAGTCTCATAAAGGGAAAGTAGGCATAAATTTGATCATTTTTTATGGTTTTTTGTCCTTTTTTTTTTTTATTAATGCCCAAGAATGTTTTCCATGTCTTTGGTATCTTCTCCTTCAAATACCTTCTGAGTCAAGAAACCTTCAGTAGCATAGATAAGACTCTCCAAATTAAATCATCATACACTTAGATACTTAATAACTTGAATAGAATACAAAGGTGGCAAAAGGTGAAATTGTTGAGAAATAAGAGAAAGCATGGCTCAGGAAAGGATTGTGAGTAGCCAGACTTATATAATACACAGAAGTCTTTTGACTTTACGTGAACACTTTATTTGAGAAAGATGCTGGATACAGCAGAGACCAAGTAGCATCACAAAAAATGAAATTGTATTTTAACAGACAGCGAAAAGCCTGTCATTCCTGAATCTGCTTTTTTTGCTTAGACCACTAACTTGTCAGAGATAATAAATAATGAGAATATATGGCCTACAGTTGAAATCACTCAGCCTTGACTGTTTAAAAAATAATGATAAAAACTTGGTAATGGACAAGAGAAATGACAAATACAGATTTTAATAATTTCATATAGATATGTAGCTGATGAAAATTAATTCCACCACAAGAGCCCAGAAAATACTTTAGTTAAACACTTACTTGCCTCAAGAAGAGAGTTAGCAGCTGGCAAAACTGGTTTAGAATATAAATTTGCTTGTGAAAATCTTAGAATAATGATGAATGATGGTAAACAGTATCTAAAGCAGAGAATTAGTGGAGGATAAAGCTAGTTTAAAGAAAGTGCATCTAAGCAAAGCCATCCCAAGGCTGTTAAAGGACACCAAACAGAAGAAAAATGAAAGACAATCTATAAGAATTTTTATACTAAACTTTTCCATCGTGGACAATTATATTTGGACTCTCTAACATCCCATCACCAGATGTGCTTATAGGGGAAGTAGAAAAGATAGTAAAGAGAATAAAAAGGGGAAAAGCAATTGGATTTAACCACATACATAAAGAAGAAATTGTTGCTTTAGCTAACAGAAGCTGACAGTAATTTAGTGTGTTAAGTTCATAATGTGTTCTTCTCATCTATTCCTCTTAGTAAACCTGTGAAATAGTTACAGTAGAGGTTCTTATTTTATAAATGAGTAAAATGGCGCTGACAAAGCTTAACCTGCCCATGTGCACACATCCATGAAATGTTGGAGGTGGAATTTGAAGCGAGGTCTCTCCCGATTTCAAGTTCAGCACACTTTGCACTATTGCTGTTGATTGTCACTTCAAAGGATTGAAGTAAGATTTACCCGCATTTTAGAAGAACGTCCAGATCCAAGTAAATCTCTGGGAACTTTGTCACAATTGTTGACCAAGCCGCAAAGACCAGTGCTTGGGCTGGTAGGAAACAGCAGTGGTAGGCAAAGGTAACAGTACCTGCTTAGGGCTTTTCCTTCCCTTCCTTCTTCAAAATCTAGTTCTCTTTCCACAAAACCTTCCTTTAACTTAGTCTGGTCTTACATATTTTAATATAAGGTTTTTGATAGCTAGAACTAGCAAGTATTGGGATTGTAACAAGTAATTAATTGGGGGGGGGGGGGTTGGGGTAGAGAGGTGGAGTAGTCCCTGCTTGTGGTTTCATCATTGTGGGAACTTCTAGTGTGGAAACTTCTCCCAATACAAATCAGTAATTTTTCAGTAATTTGTGGAGTTGCAGGGGCCACTGAGGGGGTAAGTGATTTGTCCATGGTCACGTAGCGTATGTCAGATGCAAGACTTGAACCTAGGTTTTTGAGACTTGAAGACCAGACCTCATTAACTGTATTGAACTGTCTTCGTAATGAATTTTTTAGGGATAGAATACTTGGGTGCTTTATGTATAAACTGTTGGGACTACTAGTATAATATCGCTGTTATATTGCATCTTTTATCTAAATATACTATAGCTAGAAATTTTGCACTAAATTTTGACTAGGCAGAATATATATGTTAACATTTATATTTGTTGTTGATGCTCAGTCATTTTAGTTGTGTCTGACTCTCTGTGACCCCATTTGGGGTTTTCTTGGCAAAGATCCTAGAGTGGTTTGTCATTTTCCTCCCCAGCTTTTTTTTTTTTTACCAATGAGGAGACTGAGGCAAACAGGGTCAAGTGACTTGGGCAGGGTTCCACAGCTAGTGAGTATCTAAAGCTGGACTTGAACTCAGGTCTTCCTGACTCTGGCCTGGTGTTCGATCCACTGCTTTGCCTTGCTGCCCTAACATTTATTATAGTACTTATAGTATGTGCCAAGCCCTGTGTTAGGTGCTTTGTAGTTATTATCTTAATTTATCTTCACAATGACCCTGGGAAGTATTGCTCTCATTATTCTCATTTTACAGATGAGGAAATTAAGACAGAGAGGTTAAATGATTTGACCAGGTCACACAGCTAGTATCTGAGGCCAGAGATTTGAAGGGCTTCCTGATTCTAAGCCTAATGCTCTTTCCAAAGTGCCAGCTCTCTACCCACCTGAAATTGTTGGTCAAGCTTTTGCCTTATATTTCAAGGATTTGGTAGTAATTTTTAAATCTCAGAGTAATTCTGTGTTACTTTGTCTATGATTAAAGAAAGGAAATTAATGTATGGTTCTCCTTGAAAAGGTAAATAAAGCCTCAGTTGATTTTATCACATACTTGGGAAACAAGCAACATTGTTTCATGGAACATTTAGTCACCTCATAGTGATTGTGTGAGTAGTTGCAGAAGTGCCATCAAGAGGGCTGCTAGGTGGCAAAGTGGATAGAGCACCAGGCCTGGAGTCAGGAAAATTCCTTTTGGGGCCACTAGGTTGCACAGTGAGTAGAGCACCTGCCCTGGAGTCAGTAGGACCCGAGTTCAGATTTGGACTCAGACACTTAACACTTACTAGCTGCATGACCTCAGGCAAGTCACTTAACCCAAGTTGTCCTGCCTGCCTTCCACCCTCCCAAAAGAAAAAAAAATAAAAGAAGTGCCATCAAGAAAATAATTGCATCTTAAGCACCAACATGTTGTAGAGACTAGAAAGACAGAAAAATTCTCTATGTCTAACTTGATAAGGTCCTCAAATTAAATCAGCTTATATTTTAATACTTTGTGATTTCTTTTTAAAGATGGGACTTGTTGAGAAATATAGTGAGACTATATAGACAGATCATGTCTGCATATTATGAATATTTGATTCTAGAAAAGAACTAGAAGGGGATGGACATGGCAAACACTGAATAACCACAAAAAATGAAATTGATTATATATTAATAGGCAGGAATTAAGTCATTACTAATAAGAAAGTCATTCCTGGATCAGCTATCTATGTTGGATCAGACCACCTGTTTGTTAAAGCAACGATCAAAATTAGTACAAAGCTAGATGGAAGAATAAAAGTGAGGAACCAGATGGTGATGATGAGAAATCTATCAGCATGGTTTGGGAAAAAGGAATGTGAATGACCAAAGACTTGCTGGGCATTTAAAACAACTCCATTCTGATCAGTTTAAGTTATTTTTGAAAAATATTTAATGGACAAAATGATATTGACATCTAATTTAATAATTTCATATGGAAATATAACCTATGTTAGCTAGTTATCATCACAAGGGAGAACAGAAATTCCTAAAAATTCTATATTATCACATATTTGATTTGTCCCAAGTAGAGAGAGATGGCATCAAAGACAGCACTAGTTTATGATAATGAAATCATTTTAAAAATTTTATGGAGAGGTGAATTATTCAGGATCCTGAGCAGAGACAAAAAGTGAAAGATGTAACCAATTTTAGAAAGCTTGGTGAGGGATCCAGGTAAGCATAGTTGTTCAGTACTATTTGAGACTGACAGTAGTAGGATAGCAACAAAGAAAAGAAAAATGGAAAAGATTTGCAAAATTTGGGGGTTTTTTGTTTGTTTTTTTAAGTAACATTTACCACCAAGAACCATGAAGCCAAGGATTCTAATATCACAACCCCAGATGTACAAAAGAGAACAAAGAGGGAAAAAGTAACTGTATTAGACAAAGGCTGCACAGAGGAGATCAGTGGTGGATGCTTCACAATTATTGGGGCATCGAGAGATGGATCCACAAGATATTTGAAGGGTATGAAGATATAAAAGGCATGGAAAACATCTTAAACTTTATTAATACTAGAACTTATTGCATTGGAAAAAAGGCAATGGAAAACATCAACTGCCAACTAGAAAGGAACAGGAAGACTTGCAAGTGATAGAAATTTAGCTCCTTGAACATGAGTGCTATTCTGTTTTGTTTTTGTATCCTCAGCACTTAACACAGTGCCTGACATATAGCTGGTACTTAATAAATGTTTATTGATATCATTGACTGATTAATTCACTGAAAACAATAGAGATTTTAACATCCCATTGTTCATGTTTGTTGATTATGTTTTTTTTGAAAGACTTGATTTGGTGGAGGACAATATATTCTCAAAAGTTCTCTTTCAACACAGTATCTCCCATCCATACTCAAAAGTTTTCAGGATTCCTCAGAGGATATACACAGGATTCAAGATGAGGAAGATTCCCTAAGGATAGTGTGGTCTTCCGAAAAGTCCTATTTTTGGATGACATCATAGTGGTTGCATCAAATCCTAGAACATTTTAGAACCTCCTGGAAAAGATCCCTAACTGCTCAAGAAGAGTTTGTTTTAATAGTACGCATTGGAAAAATCAAATTAATAAGCAATATCTTTTGTCTAGATTATGACAAACAGGCAGTGTTTGTCAACAAACATTTGGGCCTAGAATTAAACCAGAAGAGAATGGACTGTATTGACTTCAGGAAATTGCATAGCTCCTTTAATCATTCCATACTTTTCCCTGAAATAGAGATCCATCTTTTTAATAATGATTTTTGCCCAGTATTGAATGGCTATGAGTTGTATAACATTTTAGATGCTGAAAATTACACTAAGTCAAAGTCAAGGTACATAGCAAATAAGGGAGTGCTGAAAAAGTAAAGGGTGTCATTAGAGAAATGTATGATCCAAAAAAAAATTGGGCTGTTCATGTGGTAAGAGCAAGATAACCAACTGATGATAGATAGTGTTGCTGTCCTTGCAGTGTCTGGAGAAAATCCCTCACCATGTTGGGTGGACTTGCTATGGTTTCTGAGAGGAATTGGACAAAAGTGGGACAGGAAGGACAGATTTGGGTGGGGTCTGATGTGGATTGTTGGAAGAAACATCCAAATTTATAATATTAGAAGTTGATTTAAATAAATTAATCTATACAGAAGAAAGTGTTCATAGTAACTTTAAACTCAAAAGATAACTGAGCAAGGCTTAAAAGAGTCTTCCTCACAGGTTTAGAGGCAAACATAGTAGTGCAAATCTCACAGGCTCTTTTAGAATTAATTGACTGCTTGAACAGAAAACAATATTGTAATTAGATCGCTCATGCTAGTCCATTCCCCTGCCCAGAGACTTAGAGGAACTCAGGAGTGAAATTGTAGAACTTATCCCTTTTTTGTGCTTATGCTGTTTCTATAAGGTTTTTATACTTTTAAAGTATCCTTCCTCTCTGTTAAAAATTTAAGTTAAGGAGTGGCTACATGTCGCAGTGAATACGGGCCCTGGAGTCAGGAGGACTTGAGTTCAAATGTGGCCTCAGACACTTAACACACAAAAACAATGCCAGCCATGTGACCTTGGGCAAGTCACTTAACCCCAATTGCCCTACCTTCCCCCCCTCCAAAAAGCAAAAAAAAAAAATTTAAGTTATGGATTTTTACATGTGTGAATTGGGCTCCATTGTATTGCTAGAATACAAGCAGCAGGAAGCAGATAAGAGTTTTATATAAGGGAAATTTTACAGAAAGAAAAAAGAGAATCTGTAAGACCTTGTAAGGAGAGATTGGGCACAAGAAATTCATTATGTGTTGCCTGGGTTTATTTCTCTTTGTGAGAAGTAGAGGTTGAAAATCATAGAACAGAAAAAATGTCAGTGAAAAAGAGAGAGATAGTAACCCGAAAAAGGCTCCAATAGAATAATCATGTTTTCATTCATTAAGCATCTTTTAAGCAGCAATCATATGCTGATACTGTGCTAGGTGCTTGGGATACAGTGGGAAAATGAAACAGTCCCTTTTCTAAAGAGTATACATTAATATAGTGGAAAAATTTCTCAAATTTAAAAAAGGGACTTTAGAGATCAGCTAAGGAAAAGGAGTTAGGAGACCTAGGCTCTAGCTATTACTAAGTAGCTCTGTGGACTTGCACAAGCTATGTGACCTCTTTGTGTCTGGGGTTTCCTCATTTCTAGAATAAGGGGCTGTACTGGATGACATGACATCCTGTTGATTGTATCAAATCATAGAACATTATAGAACCTCCTGGAAAAGATCCATAACTTCTTGGGGAATACAACTGGCAACATGTTTCATTCTCATTTTCATTTGAGATTTTACTTCCTCCCTTCTCCTGACTTCAGTGTTAATGTCTCCAGCTGACCTTAAAGGTTTCAGAGACATGGATAGTAGCTCTTCTTCACAAGTGTGAATACTCTTGATTGGTATTTCATTTTAAATGGCATTATTCATGTAATCTTTTAAGATTTTTTAAAAGCTGAATTTGGGAATTGTAAAACTGTGTTTATTAGATATGAAGAGGCCGAAAAAGACTGTACACAAGCTATACTGTTAGATGGTTCATATTCGAAGGCTTTTGCCAGAAGAGGTACTGCAAGAACAGCTCTGGGAAAATTAAATGAAGCCAAAGAAGGTAAGATTTTTATAGCATTTCCTAGAATTCAGTCATTCTGATGAGACCTAATTTATATAGCCTTCTCCACAGATCAGGGAGAAAACTCTGTGATCCTTAGCTTCATTTATTTATTCAGTATATATTGATAATTAAGTGAATAAGACACTATGGGACATGCAAGAAAGAACAGAATCATGGCCTTGCACTAAAGGATTATTTGGGCAGCTTTCTAGTAGGATCGTAGGCTTTAGAACTTGAGAGAATTTTAAAAATTAACTGCTCTACAGACCTTATTTTGAAAATGAAGAAATCAAGAAACATTAGTTGACTTGGTAAAGGTCACAGATGTAAGTGAAAGAATAAATCCTGGGCTTTACCCAAGTCTTCCTAGTCTAAGTCTGATGTTTTTTTCCTCTATACCTGTGGTTCTCAACCTTCCTAATGCCGCAACCCTTTAATACTCATATGTGGGCATATCTGCATGTGGGCAAACCCACCTGGAGACGGATAGAGGAGCGGTGTCTTGGTTCCTAAGACCATTGGAAATAGTGTTTTCCGATGGTCTTAGGTGATCACCATAGGGGTCACGACCCACAGGTTGAGAACCACTGTTCTATACCATAGTGCCACTTGTAATAGGTTACTGTTTTTAAGCATGATGAAACAAAACCTCCATAGCAGTTTCAGTCATTTGTTTGGATGGCATGAAATAAAACCTCACTTATTTGTGATATTTGTGATGAAACTAGATTGAATTAATGAAATGTCTGAATAACAGTATTTTTAAATCACTCGACAAGTATTAAGCATCTACGGTGTTGCAGGCACTGTGCTAAGGGTCCGAGTACAAAGAATGAAGCAACTCCTACTGACAAAGGAGCTTACGAAAAGTACATGTTAAAATATGTACGGCATAAATTTGAAGTTAATAAATTCTAATATGGGGGGGGCGGAGCCAAGATGGCGGTGTAGCAGCAGCAACATATCACAGCTCTCACATAGCCACCGCAAAATACCCACAAAATAGGACTCTAAACCAATCCTAGAACTCCAAAACGCACACAAAGATACTTCCCACTAAAGTCAGCTCCGCTACAAGGAACTATATCAGCACTGCGAAACAAAACCAGCCTGGCCTGAAGCCACGGCTGTGCCCTGGGGGCGACTGGACTGGAGCAGCAGAGGAGCCTCTCAGGTGAGCGGATTAGCACCAGCTGCAGTGGGGATTGCGAAAGGGGGAGATAAGCAGTCGGGCCGAAAGGCTTCCAGAGCAGAAAAGCAAAAGGCAGAGGTTTTGCACCCGCCTCCGCGTTGTAGCTTCCCGCCCGCGGCCTGCAGATGGCAGGGGGACTGAGCGATTGTTCTGAGGCCAAGAGCTCTCGTGTTGAGCGGCCTGGATCTGGATCGCGGTCTTGGGCCTCGGTTCTGGAGTCTTCACTATCCAGTCAGCCGGAAGTAAATAGGAATAGTTCCCAGCCTCTTCC
>CM053585.1:366735468-366747527 GCA_028646515.1 Pseudochirops corinnae
GTTCATATTTTTCTTAGAAGCTTTTGGTGCAGGAGTTCTGACTGTGTTGTCTTCCTCCCTTTCCATGCTTTGATCCTTTTTGTCCCCCAAAAAGGAATCTAAAGTTGGATGGCTGTGCTTGCTTTGCTTCCTTTGCTTGCTCATCTTGCAACTCAGTTACTTAATTTTTGAGCTCTTTGCCACAATAGAACTGTGCTTCCAGAGGGGAAAACTTTGTCCCAAATCGCTGGGGTTTTCACAGCTACTGGAGCTATTAGGAGGGTGCTGTCTCTACAGCCCCCACAAACTTTGGCTCACTGATCACACACCTCAGGACCACCACCCAAGACCGCGATCCAGATCCAGGCAGGTTTAAGCAAGAGTGCTTAGCCTCTGAATCAGCAATATTGTTTTAAGAATGATTTTGAGTGAATAAGTTATTTTGTCTATTATAAATGCCCAAATTAGCTATAAAGGACAAATGAAGAAAGATGCTATCTGCATCCAGAGGAAGAACTGATAAATAGAAATATGCATAGAATAATTTTGCATATTTATATACCTATGTCTAATGGTAGCCATTCCTAAGGTAGAAGGGATGGAGAGAAGAAAAAAAAAGAAATTTACATGATAATTTTGTTGTCTGTTTGAAAAGAATAGCAAGCTATACATAGTAGATTTGCATTTTCGTGTACAATCATCTTTTTTATTGTAAAATGTTATGGAACTGCTTATTTTTTCCCTCAATTAAAAATAAAATAAAAAAAAGTTTCCAACCCAGATTTACCCTAGTCATTACAACTTCTTCTTACTTCCTTTTTTTGCAACTAGCTCCATCACTCATGCTGTCAGCCAGCAAACTGAAGTAGTACAAGATTTCAGAAGACTTGGCATTGGGGACTGATAGCAGAGAACTTAATTTTTATAGGAGTTGAAAGATAAGATGCTTTATCTTGGGGATTAGTTTATCATTAACTTGTTTCAACTTGCCTGAAAAGTGTTTTTGAAGAAAGAATTCAAACCCTTTGTATGGAGCCAAAACTTATTTTTTGCAGTCCTAAGTAACAGTAGCCTCTGTAATGGAGCTTAACATGATGTTTTCTAACTCAAAGTCTAGTTAAAGACTGAAAGAGATCATATAAGATTATAGTGACATAGGATTGCCTTAAGAGAAAAAAGGCAATGAAGCCAATATACCAGTCTCAAGAATAGGGGGTTAATGTGTCAGTTAATTACTATAAGTTCAATTCAAAAGAATCATGAGATACTACAGAGAAATTGAATTTTGCCTATGTAGTTGATTGATTGATTGGTTGTTGTCCTTCTTTTTCAAGAGGACCAAAATGGAATCAGAATGTCAGGATCATTGTACAGTGTGTTGGACAGTGGCTGATCAGACCACTACAAGCTCAGAAGACTCTATCACTGGTTGGACACAAATAGTCAATAAGAACATTTGGGATGGAAATGTCTCTAAATTTGCACATTTCTGTTTTTGAGCTACTGCAGTTCTGCTTGGCTCATAAGGCACAGCACCTTCTTTGATGTGGGCATGCCAAGTTGAATAGTCCTGTGCCAGTGTCTCCCATGTATCATAATAGACACCAAAGTTCTCCAGAGACACCTTTAGAGTATCATTGTATCACTTCTTTTGACTTCTCTGTGAGCGCTTGCTTTGTGTCAGTTCTTGTAAAATAGTCTTTTAGGTAAACCTGCGTTTGGCATTTGAACAATGTGGCCAACCCATTAGAGTTGCGCTCTCTGCAATATAGTCTGAATGCTTGACTTGCTTGGCTTGACTTCTCTTGGTTCAGCTTGAGAAAGGACCTCACTGTCTGGTACCCTATCTTGCCAGGTGATCTTCAGAATCTTTCTAAGACAATTCGAATGGAAGTGATTCAGTTTCCTGGCATGGCACTGGTATACTATCCAGGTTTCATAGGAACACAATAATGAGATCAGCACAATGACTCGGTAGACCTTTACTTTGGTAGACAGCCTAACACCTCTTCTTTCCCACACTTTCCTTCAGAGCCTCCCAAAAGCTAGCTCTGGCCGTGTGTCGACCTTGTCATCTATGTATAGCAGGAAAATATATGCAATAGCAGGTCAAATGACTGACAATTTCCATTAATATTGCATATTAAATTTTACACAGGACTTTACTCACAACCACCTTGTGAAGTAAGTAGCACAAGCATGAGAGTCCCCTCCAACAAAACAGTTTTAACTCTGGATTCATATAACCAGGTTCATCCTGAGGAGGTCTTGATCACTAAATAAGAGGTCAATTTTCTCTTCTTTCACCCACGCTCTCTTTGTCCCCACCCCAAAGTAGCCCCGGGGACATCTTTAAAACAAAGCATAGGAATGGCTCTTATCTAGAAAAGTCTCCTCTCATACTGAGTAGCAAGGTCTCTTTTAGAAAAGGTATTCAAGGTACATCCTGGGTTCAAAGTATAAAACAGTGATTTATTCCATCAACTATGAAAAAAGAGTAAAGCATAAAAGTTTCTTAAATACACATTCATATAAAAGTACACATTCATATGTGAGATATTCTCCCAAAAGATAAAATCAGTTAAGTGGGACTGCAGAAATAGACATTTTACTTTCATCTCAGACCTGTATTATCTGAATAATTCACAAAGTACAGATCTCCTGGCTGACTGAAACATGAATCAAACTTTTTTAGTCCTTTCAGATGTCATATGATCCTGCAGATGGTATTTCTTTTTCTCTAAAAAGTAGTGCTTTTGCAGAAACTAACTTCCACTGGGCAGTCAGCACCCAGCTCAGAAACTCTCATCCTTTCAAATTCATGAGGTTCTTGCCAGGGTTGGAAAAGTCCATTTTAAAAATTGCTGGTTGTTGGTCTGCACTCGGGGAATAAAGCAGAATGTATCCAAGAACTAATGCTCACCTAGGCATACACATATTCTTGCAGCCATGGACATGTAGTTGCCATTGCCACCGAGAAGGAAGGAGAGAGAACCCTCTCCCCTTGGGCCCTACTGGAAATGCAAGGGAGAAGAAATTCTGGAAGAGTACCAAAAGAAAGAGAGTTGTTTTTCCTTAGTTTCTCTTATAGTGGACCAAATGGGCTGCCCTCCTGACTAATCATCTTTTGCAGTTAGAGGAAGTATTAATAAGTAGTTACTGTATCATCTCTGGAAAGGGAATGTTGCTCAACAAAGAACAACTTTGTTGTTGTCCCTTCTGCTCTAGCGATTATTTCTGTTATATATTCTCCCCTCAGCTAAATATTCGCTATATCCAGGAAATCAGCAAGGGTTCTCTTTTATATTAAACTATATCTCCAATTCTGGATAGTTCTCTGGGGGACCTTGGGAGATGAAAACATTGTTCTTTTAAGTATCTTCTCCAGTGTTTTGCATTAAAGAATCTCAATAATGTTCACATAGAACAATTTTTATTGGCCTCTTGCATGTCGCTCATAGAGTCTTATTCAATTCCCAGATAATCCCCAAAAACTCTTTTATAAGGACTGCATTGCTGGTGGGCCTAGGGATTTCACTTGTTCCCAAATACAAAGTTATACAAATTCAACAAATCAACATTTTACGAAGTTCTCTTATATTATTGCTGGCTTGGTACTTCAGAAAGCTTGCCTTGACCCAAAGAGAATTAGCAAAGAAAAAAATGAAACAGAAACAGCAATAACAGCAAAGTGATAAAGGGAAAAGAAAAATAAGCTTAAATAGGATTCTTCATTCTGAGAAGAGTTTCAGTCACAAAAGAGCTCTCAGAGTATGTAGGGCTCTCCTAACAGGGATTGGTGATTTGGGGGTCATCTAGAAGTCAGTCACTTTCTTGTATTTGGGTAAGAAACTAAAGTGTCCTGGGCGAAAATTCCTTCCACACTTCCTTTTAGTACAGTCGTTCAAGTTCTCCAGTAGATCCCTCTATAACACTAAGTGTAATTCCAGAAGAAAGTCTGAATAAAATTTTTGGTACCCTACAAATGCTTAAGAAACCCAACATTTCTCTAGTGGATCCTTGTACAATCTACAACATCCAAATAGAGGTCCAGATTTGTCCAACAATGGGACAAACAGGCTAGCTTGGAAAGAAATGAAACAGATTCAGATGAGCCCTGAAAATGTATGAGACTCCCTAAAAGGGAATAAAGACTTGGTGTAGGTAGGAATCAATCCTTCAAATCCTAGATGAGCCACCACAATGTAGTGTTCTGGGATATATTCTTCCCAACTCATCCTCATAGATAGGGTCCTAGTGGGATGACCACTCTAGGTTCAAGGTACTCTATGGTATTACACTCTTAGAGCTATAGCTCTACCTATGTACTTAATTTATTGCTACTCAGCAAGATGATTCAATTAGCTTAAAGAAATGCGATTACTAGGGGGCAGCTAGGTGGCACAGTGAATAGAGCACTGGCCTTGGAGTTAGGAGGACCTGAGTTCAAATCCAGTCTCAGACACTTGACACACTTACTAGCTGTGTGATCTTGGACAAGTCACTTAACCCCAGTTGTTTTGCCTTCCCCCTCCAAAAAGAAAAGCAAAGCAATTACTGAAATAAAATTGTAAGAATAGTAGCAACGAGACATCTCCCCCACAAATCTAGGTCACATTTTCCCGTGGATACACATAGCACCACTAGGAAAATTAGACACACAGATGTTTCCAAGAGATA
Organism: Pseudochirops corinnae; assembly: GCA_028646515.1. Taxonomy (NCBI): domain Eukaryota; kingdom Metazoa; phylum Chordata; class Mammalia; order Diprotodontia; family Pseudocheiridae; genus Pseudochirops; species Pseudochirops corinnae. Next base: position 366,740,128 of record CM053585.1, read on the forward strand.
TACATATATAGCTAAGGCGTTGGAGAAGAGGAGAGAGCAAGTTTCTTAGGTGGGAGACAGGATACTTTCAGTAGCTGGAGGAGAAAGAAGGAACACCTTTCTTTCACCTTGGAAGTTTTGACTTTTTGAAGCCCTAAATCCAGTCTTTGCCTATGAGACAAAGCCAGCAAGGAAAGATAGCCAAACGCAGGCCTCACCAATTAACAAATCTTGAGTCATAGAATCATAGGATTGGAAAGAACACAGTGGGTAGATTCCCTCTGCAACATTCCAGACACATGGTTGTTCAGCTATTGCTTATGAATGCCTTGAGTGTTGAGGAACCACTAACACATGTGACTGTTCTGTTAAGAAGTTTTTGTGTTTATCAAACTGTAATCTCCCTCCTTCTATCTTTCTCACATTCATCCTAACAAAGAAGAATAAGTCTTGGGGAAGTGAATAGAGCACTGGCCTTTGGAGTCAGGAGGACCCGAGTTCAAATCCAGCCTCAGACACTTGACACTTAACTAGCTGTGTGACTTGGGCAAGTCACTTAACTACAATTGCCTTGCCTTCCCCCCTCCAAAAAAAAAAAAGAATAAGTCTTATTTCTTTCCCATTATGCCCTTTCAAATGTTTGAATGCACTGATGAAGTTTCCCTGAGAAGTCTTCAGGCAAAACATCCTCAGTTCTTTCAGGTGATCCTCATAGGACCTGGTTTGAATCACCTTATCCTTCTATTCTTTTTACCTAGTAGAGTTGGTACCTATGCCAGTGGAGGAAACCTCATTGCTACCTCCCGCCAAAAGGGAGATACTATGAGATATGAAGTACCTGACTTATCCCAAAAAATGTCCTCTATCCCACAGGCCAATAGGAATAAATTCATTCACTCTCTTCTATAGTTCAACTTCAGCATTGAGGTTAAGAGCAAATGAAAATGTGTGTTTTCTCCTTCTTCTAATCCCAAGGGAGTTTCTTAATCTAGCAAACATGAAGGAGAATGAAGGGCAGGATTGGATGGACAATGGAGGTGATGCCAAGTTAGCATCTTTGTGGCTGGCCAGGAGGACAAGGCAGTAATCCTTTGCCCCTCCACTGAAGCGTTTAGAAGAGAAGAGGAACACAATTAGGTCTATGTATAATGACATTAATTAAGCAGTAGTTGTCTGATGGCTTGATGAGGGGGTGGGAGAAGAAGAGGGGAAAGACTAGTTAGGGGGCTATTGCATTAGGATGCTAATGAGAGCCAATACTAGGATGGTGAAAGTGAGACTACACAGGAGGGGACAGACACGAGAGATACCAACTTTGTTGCAACTATTAACGTATTTTTAAGGATTTATGACTGGGGCAAGTTTGGAATTAAAAAAAATAACAGATGCTTCTTAATTCTCTTGATAGGAAACACCTGAACAAAGCAGCCAGAGAATTCATTCCCATGGTTGTACAAACTTAAAAATTCACATCACTGTAATCCACCAAACATTTATTAAATGCCTCCTTTACAGGGAGTGAGCAGTTTTATGGCACAGTAGATAGAGGGATGGCCTTTGGTAGCTGGCACATATGGAAGGCAGGACTTTCTGATTCTCAGGCCTTTTTGTGCTTCCCTTCTTGGTATAGCTTCAAAATAAATAAGTACCCATTTTGTAAAAACTAATGCATGTTAATGGGTTAAATGAAACTGGGGCATTCATCACAGGAGGCCAATTGTGGGGGGAACACACTGGAAAGGCAACTTCTGCTGATAGCATTAGAGAAAGGTATACTGAACACTCAGGAATACTCCTGGAACACGGAGGTTGAGATGGAGCCAGGCTCACTTTGGGAATTGTTTTTTTCCCTAGACCTGTGTAACTCACAAAGTCCAGATCTTCTGGCCACACAGAATGGTGCTTTAGACCATTCAGATTCTCTCCTCTGAAAAGTGGCATACTATCCAGGAAACATCTCTTTTTGATCAGTTTACACAGACTTAGGACCCCAAAATTCTCAAACCTATGAAGTAACTGCCAAGGCTGGATACATCCATCTTTCAGCAATGCTGTTTGATCTGTGCTCAGAAAAAAAAAAGCAACCAGAGAAAAAGGAAACAGGGACTTTAGGTCATGGCTCAGACTCACCTAGGCTAATATTGTTTGTGGGGGTAGGGAAGGAGAGAGAAATCCACACCACCACCACACCTCAAATCAAAAGGTGAGTTGATAAGAGTCCCAAATTACAATCTAAACTGAGGGGTGTCTGTGTGTGAAGCCTTTATATACCTCTTTTTTTTTTTTTTTTTTTTTTTTTGCTTTTTGAAGGGGGGATTTGAGTTAAGTGGCAATTTGAGTTAAGTGACTTGTCCAAGATCACATAGCTAGTAAGTGTTAAGTGTCTGAGGTCAGATTTGAACTCAGGTTTGAAGTTAGGTCCTCGTGACTCCAGGGCTGGTGCTCTCTTTACTGTGCCAACTAGCTGCTCCCTTTATATACCTCTTAAGGCCCATTGAGGGAGTAACTCTTCCTGGTTCAGTCTTTACACTTTTAAAATTTTTTATTAAAAAAAAATTTTTTTTTGTAAATAATATTTTACTTTTTCTAATTACATGTAAAGATAGTTTTCAACATTCATTTTTTTCTCCCTCCCTCCCCAAGATGGCAAGCAATCTGATATAGGTTATACATGAACAATCATGTAAACGTATTTCTACATTAGTTATATCATGAAAGAAGAAATGGAACAAAAGGGAAAAGACACATACACACACAAAAATGGAAACAGTATCCTTTGGGGGCGGCGAGGTGGCACAGTGAATAGAGCACCAGCCAGCCCTGGCATCAGGAGGACCCGATTTCAAATTTGACCTCCTCTGACACTTACTAGCCTTGTGACCTTGAGCAAGTCACTTAACTCCAATTGCCCTCCAAAAAGCAAAACAAAAACAAAAACAAAAACAAACCCGTATCCTTCAATCTGAATTCAGACTCCATAGTTCTTTCTCTAGATGTGGGTAGCATTTTCCTCTCCATTTCCAAGCCAGCACACAATGTACTACGTACAATGTTTTCCTGGTTCTTCTCATTTCATTCAGCATCATTTCATGTAAGTCTTTCCAGGTTTTTATGAAATCATCCTGTTTATAATTTCTTTTTTTTAAAATTAATTTACTTTTAGTTTTCAACAATCACTTGTATAAGATTTTGAGTTCTAAATTTTTCCTGCTCTCTCCTCACTCCCCTCCTCAAGATGACATGCAATCTGATATAGGTTATATATGTACAATTATATTAAACATATTTCCACATTAGTCATGTTGTAGGAGAGGAAAAAGAACGAAATGGAAAAGCCACAAGAAAGAAAAAAAAAGAGAGAAAATAGCATGCTTTAATTCAGACTCCATAATTCTTCTTTGGTTGTGGATAGCATTTTCCATCATGAGTCTTTTGAAATTTTCTTAGCTCACTGCATTGCTGAGAAGAGCTAAGTCTATCAAAGTTGGTCATCACACAATGTTGCTCTTGCTGTGTACAGTGTTCTCCTGGTTCTGCTCACTTTACTGAGCATCCCTTCATGTCTTTTGAAGTTTTTCTGAAATTTGTCTGCTCGTTGTTTCTTATAGCACTTCTTAGCATTTCTTATAATTATCCATTATATTCATATACCCCAACTTTTTCAGCCACTCCCCAGTTGATGGGTATCCCCTCAAATTCCAATTCTTTGCTGCCACAAAAAATCCTGCTATAAATATTTTTGTATGTGTAGGTCTTTTCCCCCTTTTTATGATCTTTTTGGGCTACAGACCTAGTAGTGGTATTGCTGGATCAAGGTGTATGCACAGCTTGATTGCCCTTTGGGCATAGTTCTCAATGGCTCTCCAGAATGGTTGGATCAGTTCACAACTCCACCAACAGGGCAGTAGTGTCCCCTTAATTTTCCCATATCTTCCCTAACATTTATCTTTTTTTTCTGTCATATTAGCCAATCTGATAGTTGTGAGGTGGTAACTCAGAGTTGTTTTAATTTGCATTTCTCTAATCAGTAGTGTTTGGAGCTTGTTTCTTAATATGACTATAAATAGCTTTAATTTCTTCATCTGAGAAGTGTTTGTTTATATCCTTTGATCATTTATCAATTGAGGAATGACTTGCATTTTATAAATTTGACTCAGTCCTCTATATATTTTAAAAATGAAGCCTTTGCTATAAAAATTATTTCCAGCTTTCTGCTTTCCTTTGAATCTTGGCTGTATTGGTTTTATTTGTATGAAATCTTTTTTATTTAACGTAATCAAAATTATCCATTTTGTATTTCATAATGTTCTCTATCTTGTTTGACCACAAATTCTTCTGTTCTCCATAGATCAGACTTGCTCTCCTAACTTGCTTACGGTATCACTCATTATGTCTAAATGATGTACCCATTTTGACCTTATCTTAGAATACAGTGTGAGGTATTGGTGGATGCCTAATTTCTGTCATACTATTTTTCTAGTATTCCCTGCAGTTTTTGTCCAATAGTGAGTTCTTATCTCCAAAGCTGGAGTCTTTGGGTTTATCATATAGTAGATTACTATAATCATTGAGTACTGATCTTAGGTACCTAATCTATTCCACTGATCCACCATTCTATTTCTTAGGCGCTACCAAATAGTTCAGATGATTGCCCTATAATTTAGATCTGTATGGCTAGGCCACCTTCCTTTGCATTTTTTCCCATTAATTCCCTTGATATTCTTGAATTTTTGTTCTTCTAGACTAATTTTTATTTATTTATTTGTCAGGGTTCTCTTTCAGAGTACCCTAACTTACCAGCAGGGGCAACTGGTTACTTACCCTACTAATGGATGCTAGCGTACCTTTTAGAACAGAAGAGTCACGGCTCTGAGGTCCAAACAGAAAAAATTTATCAAGGTCTCTCTATGGGAAAGCCTTACAGCCAGATCTTAACGCAGGCTTCAAAGAAACTTCCGAGGTTTAGATCTTATATATCCCCCACATCCACCTACCACACGTGACAGAGCCCAGCTGAACAGAATTGTGAGAGGGGGAGTGCAATTACAAGGGTATGAAGGCCCCAGGGTGTGGAGATGCCAATCAGGAACATCAGGTAACCCCACGCAAGAGAGTCTTGAGCAATGCAGTATCCCCTGGCCGGGGACAGTGCAGTATGCTCTGACCTCTACATGACCCAACTAATTCTTGGGCTTCAGACACTTCCCTGTGCCTCGACACAACCATTTGCAATCTTGCACATATATTCTAATCCTCAAATTTATTTTTTATTTTTTCTAGCTCTATAAAATAATTTTTTGATAGTTTGATTGGTATGGCAATGAATAGGTAAATTAATTTAGGCAGAATTGTCATTTTTGTTGCATTATCTCAGCCTATCCATGAGCAACTGATGTTTTTCCGATTGTGTAGGTCTGACTTTATTTGTGTGAAAAATGTTTTGTAATTTTGTTCATATGGTTCTTCATTTTGTCTTGCATCCAGACTCCCAAATATTTCATATTGTCTATACTTATTTTAAATGGAATTTCTCTTTCTCTCTCTTCTTGTTGAACTTGGTTGGTAATATATGAAAATGCTGATGATTTATGTGGGCTTATTTCATATCCTTCAACTTTGCTAAAGTTGCTCATTATTTCAAGTAAGTTTTTAGTTGATTCTCTAAGATTCTCTAATATACCACCATATCATCTGCAAAGAGTGATAGTTTTGTTTCTTCATTACCTAGTCTAATTCACTTCAATTATCCTTGCTTCACCCTTCATCTTACTGGGAAGGTTTCTAGCTTATCCCCATTACAGATAATGCTTACTGATGGTTTCAGATAGATACTACTTATCAATTTAAGGAAAACTCAATTTATTCCTATATTCTCTCATGTTTTAAATAGGAATGGATGCTGAATTTTGTGAAAAAGCTTTTTCTGCATTTATTGAGATAATCATATGATTTCTGTTGGTTTTGTTACTGATATGGTCAGTAACAAACAATAATAGTTTTCCTAATACTGAACTAGCTTTTCATTCCTGGTATAAATCCCACCTGGTCATAGTGTATTATCCTTATTATAAATTGCTGTAATCTCATTGCTTGTATTTTGTTCAAAAATTTTGCATCAATATTCATTAGGGAAATTAGTCTATAATTCAGTTTTGGGTCTTCCTGGTTCAGGTGTTTGCACCTTATTTTGTCATAAAAGGAATTTGTTAGAATTCCTTCTTTGGCTATTTTTCACAAATTGTATAGTATTGGGATTAAGTGTTCTTTAAATGATTGATAGAAATCACTTGTAAATCCATCTGGCACTGGAGACTTTTTCTTAGGGAGTTCATTGATGACTAGTTTAATTTCTTTTTTTTTAATGGGGTTATTTGAATATTTTTTCCTCTTCTATTAATCTGGGCAATTTAAAAAAATAACCATTCATCCATTTCACTTAGATTGTCAGATTTATTGACATATGGTTGGGTGAAATAGCTTCTAATTATTGTTTTGATTTCATCTTCATCGATGGTGAACTCACCATTTTCATTTTTGATAGTGGTAATTTGGTTTTCTTCTTTCTTTTTTTTTTAAATAAAATTAATCAAAGTTAATCTATTCATTGTTTTTTATAGCTCTTAGTTTTATTTTTTTTAATTTTTAATTTTTTCCTTTTTTTTTTTTGGAGGGGGAAGGCAGGGCAGTTGAGGTTAAGTGACTTGCCCAAGGTCATACAGCTAGTTCCTGTTAAGTGTCTGAGACTGCATTTGAACTCAGGTCCTCCGGACTCCAGGGCCGGTGTTCTATTCACTGTGCAACGTAACTGCCCCTAGTTTTATTTATTAATCCAATAGTTGTTACTTTCAATTTTATTAATATCTTCTTTGATTTTCAGGATATCTAATTTGGTATTTAACTGAGGATTTTTAATTTATTCTTTTTCTAGTTTTTTAAATTGCACACCCAATTCAATGATCTGCTCTCTCTATTTTATTTATGTAAACATTTAGAGATAAGAAACTTCCCCAATGTACTGCTTTGGTTGCGTCTCATAAATTTTGGTATGTTGTCTCATTATTGCCATTCTCTTTGATGAACTTATTGATTGTTTCTATGACTTATTGTTTAACCCGCTCATTCTTTAGGATTAGATTAGTTTTCAATTAATTTTAATCAATCTTTCTATGGTCGTTTATTATATGTAATTTTTATTGCATCATAATCTGAAAAGGATTCATTTAATATTTGTCTTTCTACATTTGGTTGTGAAGTTTTTATGCCCTAATACATGATCAATTTTTGTGTAGGTGCCATGTACCCCAAAGGAAAGGTATATTCCTTTCTATTCCCATTCAATTTTCTCCAGAGATCTGTTGTATCTAACTTTTCTAAAATTCTATTCATCTCCTTAACTTCTTTCTTGTTTATTTTGTGATCAT
>CM053585.1:366747627-366769400 GCA_028646515.1 Pseudochirops corinnae
TTTTAAACTTCAGCTGAAGCATGATATATTCTGCTCCAGACTTTTACCTTTACTCTGTGGGTGTTTCTCTGCTTCAAATGTGTTTCTCTTAAAAAATATATTGTAGGATTCTGGCTTTTAATCCACTCTGTTATTCTCTTTCACTTTATGGGAGAGTTCATCCTATTCACATTCACAATTAACTGTGCATTTCCCCCCATCCTATTTCCCTCCTTTTTATATTTTTCTCTCTCCTTTCACTTTATCCCTCCTCACTAGTGTTTTGCTTCTGACCACTGCCTCCCTCAATCTGCCCACTCTTCTATCAGCTTCCCCCCTCCCTTTTCTTTCCCCTTTCCTCTCTTACTTTCCTGTAGGGAAAGATAGATTTCTCTACCTAACTGAGTGTGTATGTTACTCCCTCTTTTAGTCAATTCTGATGAGAACAAGGTTCAAACAATGCTCTCCCCTTCTCTTCTTCCCTTCTAATGGAATAGGTCTTTCATGTCTCTTCATGTGATATAATTTACCCAGTTCTTCCTCCCCCTTTCCTCTTTTCCCAGTACAATCCTTTTTTTCACCCCTTAATTATTTTTTATCATCACATCAAAGTCAACTTATACTCACACGCTCTAAGTATACTTTTTCTAACTGACCTAATAGAGATACAGTTCTTAAGAGTGACAAGTATCATCTTCCCATGGAGAGCTGTAAACAGTTTAACCTTATTGAATACAATACATGTATTGGTTCTTTTATTTCCTGTTTACCTTCTTATGCTTCTCTTGGGTCTTATATTTGAAGATGAAATTTTCTGTTCAGCTCTGGTCTTTTCATTAGGAAACTTAAGACACCTATTTCACTGAATGTCCACCTTTTGCCCTAAAAGATTGTGTTCAGTTTTGCTGGATAATTGATTCTTGGTTGTAATCAAGCTCTTTTGCCTTCTGGAATATCATATTCTAAGCCCTCTATAGTGCCAATGCAATATTCCCAGCACCAGTGGTTACTATAAATATACCTGCATAGTGCTCAATTGCAAAATATAACAGACTCTCCATACAGAAGATGGAAGCAAAACACTTATTCAGACACCAGAAAACCACATCCCAACACCAGGAAACTGAATCCATCATAGCAACATAGAAGTTAATGTACCACAATGTAGCAGAGAGCCATGCCATCCTTTAGCCTTCCCACAAACCAAAACAAGACAAATATTTATTCACAAGTCTAACTATCTCCCTTGGAAGCATCCTTTCCTCTAACCACGTCTAGCTTCTGTGACTCCCAGTTTCCTGTGGGCTCTGCTCCACCCTTCGGTAAACTCCTCCCACCGCAGGCTCCATGTGATTACTGAATGTCAATAGACAGAATGTCTATTGGGGGCAGGGTATATTTTCAAAGCAGGGAAGGTCTTTCAATTCCTTTAGACTTATTAAGAGGCAGGGAAGATCTTCAAATTCCCATTATCATTACACTCTCCAATCCTTTAATGTAGAAGCTGCTAAATTCTGTATAATTCTGACAGTGACTCCTTGATCTTTGGCTGTTGGCAGTATTTCCTCCTTGACCTGATAGTTCTGGAATTTGGCTACAATATTCCTTGGAGTTTTTATTTTGGGATTCTTTCAGGAGGTGATTGGTGGATACTTTCAATGGCTATTATACCTTCTAGTTCTAGGATATCAGGGCAGTTTTCCTTTATAATTTCCTGAAAGATGCTGTCCAGGTTCTTTTTTTGATCGTGGCTTTCAGGTAGTCCAATAAATCTTAAATTACTTCTCCAGGATCTATTTTCCAGATAAGTTATTTTTCCAATGAGGTATTTTACATTTTCTTCTATTTTTTCCATTCTTTTTATTTTGTTTGACTGATTTTTGATGTCTCATAGAATCATTGGCTTCTACTAGCCCAACTGTAATTTTCAAAGAATTATTTTCTCAGTTGGCTTTTGTAACTCCTTTTCTCTTTAGCCAATTCAGCTGTTAAAGGAGTTGTTTTCTTCAGTCAGTTTTTGTGTTTCCTTTTCCAAGATGTTGACTCTTTTTTCATAATTCTCTTGCACAGCTTTCATTTCTTTTTAAAATTCTTCTTCTGCCTCTTTTACTTCATTTTAAAAATCTTTTTTGAGTTCTTCTAAGAGGGCTTTTGGGGCTTGAGATCAATTCATATCCCACTTTGCACTTTGCCATCTTCTGAGTTTGTGATTTTTATTTTCCCTGTTGCTACAGTAGCTTTCTATTGCCAGTGCTTCTTTTTGGTTTTTTGTCCATTTTTAAAAAGTTAAGCTCTGCTACTGGGGTACAGGGGGACACTGTCTCAAGTTTCTTTCACTGGGGACAAGGGGCCTGGTCACTATTTCCTCTGGGGCCTCAAGTGCTTCTGGCTTGCCCACTGCACTAGGGTGACCTGACCTCATTGTATCTGTTGTGCCCTGGGATTCCAGGGCTGGCAGTTTGCCTGCTGTATTGAGGCTGGAGACCTCACAGCTGGCCTGTTATTCCACTGGCCTCCTGAGCCAGAACCACAGGGCTTTGGTTGCTGATCTGTGCTGTGGCTAAAAGCATCCAGCTGGATACCTCTTGTGCTGGGCAGCACCCCTCTTCTACCCAAGGGAGACAGATCTTTTCTGAAGTTCCTGTACGTTATCTTGGACTGGAAAATTGTTTCACTCTATCTTTTTGTGGATTCTGTTGCTCCAGAATTCTTTTAGAGACTTGATTCAATGTTGTTTCTGAGGGAAACTGGGGAGAGCCCAGGCAACTTCCTGCCTTCTCTTCGCCATCTTGGCTCCACCCCTCTTCAAACACTTTTGACCCCACTCTCCCTTGTTCCACTGTAAAGGGCCAGCTCAATGCAGTTCTCTAATCTAACTTCTACTTCATTATAGTAAATAAAATTAGTTATAAAATAAAATCTTGGTTTTTTATTTCAGAAGTGAGAATTTTTTCCCCCTATGTCTATAAATGGTGATTGTGTATTTAAAAGCCAGCTAACCAGACTTTGCATAAATGGAAAGACATCCCTCTTGTAATTAAGTCTATTCTGCTCACCTCTACTCACCAGGGGAATTATTATACAGTATGAGGTGTCAAACACAAATTGGTTTTTCCTTAAGTGATAGTCTAGCAACCTCAATTGGTTCTCCAGAAATTCAGTTACCTCCATCTCAGTTGTTCATTGTAATTGTTAGATACTCCGACTAATGTATTAAAATGACAATCTTAATAATAGTCTTTAAAGAGATAAATCACTGCTGTTATTCTTCCTCAAGTTCCTTTGGTATCTGCCTGGGAGATGTGATTTTTTGGTTTGTGTTTGTTTTTACTGCTAAAAGGCAATGGCAGCCACATGCTTGCTTAGTCAGACATCACTAGACAAGAGCATGTTGCTAACTGTTCCAAGGATCCCACTACTGTGATGAGTTGGGTTTTTTTGCTTGTTTGTTTTTTAGTTTTTAATTACCTCTCTGGGAAAAATCTAGGTGTCTAAGGATATAAGGTGGAGAGACGATCTGCAACTGTCTTTGTCTGAATGACAGCTAAAGCTAGCCCTTCCTTACATCCATAAAGACCAGGGCACTCTCCCCTGGCACAGAGACAATTGTTGCTTCAAAGTGGGACTTCGGTGGTTTAATTTTATTTCAGTTCTGGGTGCTAGGAAATAACACCAAATGAAGCTCAGAACTTTCAAACAGAGGCATTTCCTTCACTTATGCATAGCAGGGAAACCAACTTTTTTTTTTTTTTTTTTTGCCATCAACACCCACAACTTCCAGCAGAATTCTCGCTCAGCATGGAACGTACAAAACGAGTTGACTCTCTGAGTGACTTTTCATGGGCCCAATCAGCGGGGGTTTAGGAGCGGCCAGCTCCACCCCGCTCCCTGACTCTCTTTGGCTAGTCCCCACGGGGGGGAGGAGAGAAGGAGGCAGTGGAAGGAGGGAGGTACCTGGAACAGAGAGTGATGTCAGCTCCCAGCTCACTGCCTTCCCGGATTCCTGACATGGTGCGGCAGGGAGAGCGGGTGGGAAAGCCCAGGAAGGAGAAGCCAAAGGATTCATGTTTTGCAAGCCTGGGGAGGACCAGAGTGCTGAGCTTATGAACCCTCAGGGGAAGTGAACTCGAACTTTTGCAGCGGTGCTGGCGATTTTACACCCAGGTAAACTTGTTTTGTGGCACTTTGGGAGAAGGGAGGGAAGTAGCATGGTGTGTGCAGAGCGTGTGTTCAGCTGCTGGTCTTTGCAGCTGCCGCTCCTCCCCTTCCAGGGCTTGGTTTCCTTCTCCGATTCCCTCCCTGTTTTCCAGCCGGAACATTCACTTTGGGGAGCGGGGGAGAGAATGGGAAGGGTGTAGTTTAAGCGCTGGCCTTCGCTTTGGTTTTCTACATGGAAAATTCCCGAAGGTTTGCAAATGCAAGGTCTGCCCTTTCTGTCCACTCCCTCTTTGCCCCTCATCTTCCTACCTCCCAGCCCTCCCACCCACAGATCATCCACACCCCATACTGGGGGAGATGTTCGGAAGGGGAGGAAAATCATTTTTTTAAGAGCAAAAGAAAGAGGTGCGTCTAAGGCTTTTCTCAGTCAGTTATTTAGAAATTTCAAGAAAGAAGTTTCTTTGTTGTATTCCCCCCCTTCCACTATGCATAGCGTATAAGACCAGACAGGATATGAGAAATTCAGTTTAGGCGTTGAATCATATCCCTCTTGGGGACTTCATCAGCTCGTACCTACTACGCTTTAAAACTTCATTGGAAGGCACCTTTCTACAACAGTGAACAATTCTGTCTTCTCTACTCCATCCCTCTTATCTTTTAAAACCGGATAACTTTCTGTTGCCAAGTTAAATCAGGAGGGTTTTGCAGAATCAATGTTTGCTATGCTTTAAGAAACCATTGACTTACAGAGTCTGCTTTTTGGCTTATTTCTGTAGTATAGTATCTCACTAATGAAGAGTGAATTGGAAGGGTACACTCTATGTGATTATTTGGGAACAAGATTTTCAAACATGTGGGACTAGAACAAATGTCTCCTTTGAATGACACGGTGTCTAGATCTATGTTACTTTATTAGGAGACCAATCAAATGTAGAAAGAGAAAATGTATTTTTGGAAGCAGAGAATATAGACTTGGTTTTCCCGACTCTGAGAAGAGATTTTGTGAACTCTCATCATTATCCAAGAAGCTGTGATTTGCAGCCTCCCAGATGTTTTAACCCAGGCACTGAATCAGTCGTCAGCAGACAGCATTTGAGGTTTTTCTTTAAAAAATAAAATAAAAAAAGTATGAAATGACGATCAAGAATTGTTTCTCTTTGCATTGGGCATTCTCCTCAGAGCATAGTAGCATGAGCCCTTGATGCCAACTAGTAGAAAAATTGTTACTGGTTTCATTGTGAGTAAAGCTGGTTCCTTGATTTGGGCATCAGTCTCCTGTTATCAAAGAGAACCAGTAGATGGGGAAAGAATGCAATCTAGATTTTGTACAATGTAACCTCTAGTTAATAAGTGTTGAGGCAGAGGATGCTTATAAATTATATTAAAAGAATCTTTCATCTTTCCAGTTGACTGACTGACTTCAGAATAAGAAAGCATGGGATTTTGTTTAGTTGGTTGGCTTACGGAAAAATTGAATCCAATTTCTGTTGTATTTCTACAACCTAGAGCAATTTGGCTGCCCAAGCTTATTAAGATGAAGTTGATGTTCAAAGATATACCCTTCTAAAAAGATCAGAATTGTTTCATTTTTGAGGCAGCAGGAATTGATACCTCTGAAAGAGACAGTTTGCATTTTGATATGTTAAGAAATAGATGTAATAGATGGTGTTGAAATTAAAAGTCAATTTACCTATTGCATTTCCAGTGTCATTCTTTCTTCTTTAAGAGAAAATGAAGTGATGGAGAATTCTTCTGGAAGGTCACGTGTGCACTGAAACCATGACTGACGCTTTTGTACCATGTAAAATGTAATCCTACATTCCTCATCGTCAGAATGCACATACAAAAAAAAATCAGTCATGTTGAACTTCTTCCAATTTATGTGACAATATAAGCTGTCTTTCAGTAAGTTGTCTTGATGCATCCAAACCAGATTTATGGCTTCTGTTAAAGCGCCTGGTTTAGGGCACTGTACTTCTCCAAACAGGTGTTACTTTTAATGTTAATTCACATTTCCATCTCCTGACCCAGAGAGCATTTTTACTGACTCTCGCCCATGCCTAGGATGTTCTCCTCATCTCTGCCTCGTGCCTTCCTTCTTGTCTCAGCTTAAGTCCCACCTTCTGCAAGAAGTCTTTGCTAGTCCTTAATCTTAGTGTCTTTCTTCTGACATTACTTCCAATTTATCATTTATATATATCTTGTTCATACATAGTTGTTTACGTGTTGTCTCACTTATTAGACTGTGAGCTCTTTGAGAACAGGGACTGTTTTTGCCTTTCTTTCTATCCTTAGCATTTCGCAATGCTTGCCATATAGTAGGCACTTAGTAAAGGCTAGCTAGACATATGCAGTTAGGTGGTGTAGTAGATAGAGACCCAGAACTCAGGCGTGAGTTCTTAGCCACTTACTAGCTGTGTGACCTTAGACAAGTCATTTAACCTCTGTTTGTCTCAGTTTGCTCATCTGTCAAATGGGGATAATAATAGCATCTATCTCCTGGATTGTTTTGAGGATCAAATGAGATAATGCCTAGAACATAGCAAGTGACACATAAATGTTAGCTATTTGTTTTTATTTAGCTGACTGTCTAGCTCAGCGGTTCTCAACCTGTGGGTCGCGACCCCTTTGGGGGTCGAACAACCCTTTCACAGGGGTCGCCTAAGACCATCGGAAAACACATATTTCCCAATGGTCTTAGGAACCGACACCGCTCTCCTATCCGTCTCCGGGTGGGTCCGCCCACATGCAGATACGCCCACATACGAGTATGAAAGGGTTGTGGAATTAGGAAGGTTGAGAACCACTGGTCTAGCTAATAAGGGATTGATCTGGGGAGCCAGATTTCTTGAACTGGGTGCCTCCAGTGGAGGTACATATGCATACTCTGGCTCCATGGAGAGAGGCATGCTAAAGGATTTGTGCTTTGGGATGATGGGGCAATCCTCTGTTGGTCCCCTTAGTTCCCATTCATTGGGGTTGTGCCAAAGAAGATTGGTGACCGAATTAGGAAGAGCCACCCACTCAGAATTCTTAAAAAGAAGTACCAGTGTCTCTGCTTTCTCGTTTCCCCTTTTTTGAGTCTGTGGCTTGGCACTCTTAACAGCTTTTCACAAGATGCCATCTTACTCAAGGAGCTCTTGCCATGCACTTAGACAAGTTGGATTCAGTCCAGGTGGATCCTGACTCCACAGGAGGGAAGCAGGCTTTTTTCTGGTACTCTCTACCTTATCTTTATAGAAGAAATTTTCCAAGGAAAATCTTTTCTGTATCGGACCATGAGGACCTATGAGGCATAACTGTATCATTTCAAGCACAAGTCCTTAGGTGTTGTGCCAGAGCACCAAGTTTCTCCCCATGGAGCTAGAACTTACATGCTCAGTTTCATGGGAGGTGCTCAGTACCAGTAGGTCAGGAATGCTTTCCCAATCACCTCCTATTATACTAATAGCTTATTAAGTTTGTATGTACAATGGCTGGTCTTCCTGCTTCAGAACTCCCTGCTCCAATCCATCTTTTTCTCAGCTACCAAAGTGATCTTAAAAAGCACCAGTATTACCTTGGGTAAGTCACTGAATCCCAATTGCCCAGCTTTCTCCCCTCCAAAAAAAAAATAAAACAAACAAAAAAAAGCACCAGTATCTGACTGTCACTCCCTGACTCAGTAAACGTCAATGATTCCGTTACCTCCTGGATTCAATAGAAAATCATCCTCTTGGCTTTTAAAGCCCTTCTGCTACATGGCCCATTCCTGCCTTTCTATTTCATTCCCTTTCACGTGCTCAGCCATCCAGTGACACTGGCTTCCTTGCGTGTTTCTCATTCACAAGAATCTCTTGACAATTCCCCCTTCCCTGCTTGTCTTTTCATTTATCCCACAATCATCTCCGTCTCCTATTCCCTTTACCCGGGCTGTCCTTCGTTCCTTCTTCATTCCTGCCTCTTGGCTTCTACGGCATCCTTCAAAATCAGCTCAAATCCCACCTTCTGAAAAAGACCTTTTCCAGTTCCTCTCTGTTACTAAGGCCTTTCCTCTGAGATTACCTCCAGTTTATCCTGCATATATCTCATTTATACACAATTGTCTGCATGTTGTCTCCCTCATTAGAAAGTGCCATCTTTGAGGGCGCTTCCTGTTTTACCTGTCTTTGAAACCCTGATGCTTAGCACAGTGCCTGGCTTAATGAAGGCTTGTTTTTTTTTTTTTTTTTAATTAACTTTCGTTTATTTTTAGTTTACATCATTCATTTATACAAGATCTTGAGTTACAAATTTTCTCCCCATCTTTCCCCTACCCACCACCTCAAAATAGTGATCCCATTGTATACCCCCTCCCCCAATCTGCTCTCTCCTATGTCCTCCCCCATCGCCCCTCTGACTTTCTGGTAGGGCAGGATGGATCTCCCTACCCCAGTGCCTGTATATCTTATTTCCCAGTTGCATGTAAATAATAATAATATATATATTTTTAAAGATTTGATTTTAAACCTTTAAATTCTAGATTCTTTCCCTTCCTCCCTGGTCACCCACCCCCACTGGGAAGACAAGCAATTCTTAATGAAGGCTTGGTGACTGACTAATGCCTTGTGTGCAGTAGTTATTTTATAAATATTTTTTGAATCTAATTAGTTTGAATAATCTTTCTGTATATCTGCATGTATCAAATACTGTACAGAAAGAGGGCGATGTGTTTTATGTTATATGGTGCTTTCAAGAGACAAGATAGGAAGCCATGATCTATGATCCTGTCCAGGAGCTCCAGAATGGAGTGACTTTAAAGTAGATGGAAAGGGGCTATCCCAGTAATTGTTTTGGGGTTGTTTCTAAAGGAGCCAAATTATATTGTTATGAAAATAAGTACTGGGGTGGCTAGGTGGCACAGTGAATAGAGCACTGGCCCTGGCGTCAGGAGGACCTGAGTTCAAATGTGACCTCAGACACTTAACACTTACTAGCTGTGTGACCTTGGACAAGTCACTTAACCCCAATTGCCCTGCCTTCCCCCCCTCCAAAAAGCAAAAACAACAACAAAATAAGTATTTAATATGTTGAAGTAATAGTTTAAAATGTGCTGAAGAGGTAGTTTGGGATAGTGGTAGGATGCATTTGGAGTCAGAGGGCCTGTGTTCAAATACTGGCTCTGTTACTTTCTAGATGTGTGACTTTGTGTGAGTAACTTTACCTTTCTGGGCCTTGGTTTCCATATGTGCAAAATGAAATGGAGAAATAAGAGGAGAGAGTTAATCCAAAAAAGGGAAATCTTGGGAGGAGCTACCAGCTGTCTTCCAGCATTTGAAGTGCTCTTGGGTGGAAGAGGGGTTGGTCTTGCTCTTCTTGGGCCCAGAGAGCAGAACTAGGAGCTATGGATGAGTTTCTGAGGTGTGATAGATTTAAATCAATCAACATTTAGTAAACACTAAAGTGCCAGGTTTTGTGCTAAGCCTTGGGGATAAAAAAAAGGGCAAAAGACCCGTCTTTGCCCTCAAGGAGTTTACAGTGTAACAGGAGACAACATACAACAAATAGGGATCCTGGAGCATATAGGGAATCAGATGTTTACTGAGGCAGGGCTTGACATAGATACTTGTGCTTGAAAAGATGACTTTCAGGTAGGTGGTGCAGTGAATGGAGCACCGGCCCTGGAGTCAGGAGGACCTGACTTCAAATCCGACCTCAGACACCTAACACTTACAAGCTGTGTGACCTTGGGCAAATCACTTAACCCCAATTGCCCTGCCTTTCCCCTCCAAAAAGCAAAAACTAAAAAATAAAATTAATAAGCTATTAGTATAATAGGAGGTGATTAGGGGAGCACTTCTGACCTGCTGGAAATGAGCATGCGAGTTCTAGCTCCATGGGGAGAAACGCCCAAGGACTTGTGCTTGAAATGATACAGCTCTGCCTCATAGGCCCTCATGGCCTTTACCTTGGAAAAATCTCTTCTATAAAGATGAGATAGAGAACACCGCCCCCCCCCCCCAAAAAAAAAAAAAAGCCTGGAAGGCACTGGACTGAAGAGGGCCGGGGAAGTCTTTCATAGAAGACAGGGTTTTAGTTGGGTCTTAAAGAAAGACTGGGAAGTCAGTAGTTTGAAGGGAGGAGGAAAAGCAGCCTTCCAGGCAAGGGAGACAGAAAATGCCCTGAGCCGAGAGATGCAGTGCCTTGTAAGGTGGGTCCTCAAGTAGAGGCTAAAGATAACTTTGATCCGTGACTTTACAGACAGTAATTACACAGAGGCAGCTAGGCGGGTGCAGAGCAGCAGGCCTGGAGTGTGGAAGATTCATTAACCTGAGTTTTAATGTGGCTTCAGACACTTACTAGCTGTGTGATCTTGGGTGAATCCCTTAACCCTCTTTGCCTGTGTTTCCTCATTTGTAAAATGAACTGGAGAAGGGAATGGCAAACTGCTTCAGGAATTTTGCCAAGAAAACCCCAAATGGGGTCACGAAGAATCGGATGTGACTGAACAACAACATTCAACCCTTCTTGCCGTGGCTCGGGCCCTTTGAGGTTTATGGTGATATAAATTTTAAAAAAATGACACAGTGCCTGCCCTCAGGGGGCCCACGTTGTGCTGGGGGATGTAACCTGTTCACAGATAAATAAAGATGAGCTTTATACCAAACAAATACACAGTGATTTGAACTTATCCCCAGAACATCTGGGAGAATCAGAAAAGGCGTCTTGAAGGCGATGTGGAGCCTAGAAGGGAGCACATCCCATTCCAGGAGTGGGGGACAGACAAAAGCACGGGAACGGGCAGGAATTGCTTGTCCATGTTGTATTAGGCCAGTTCAGCTGGAGTATAGAGAGCGACAGGAAAAGTGGAGTAAAAGTGAAACTATCTCATCCCTGTCACTATTTGCAGTTTCAGAACTGAAAGGTCTTCTGGTTACCTCCTTTATGTTGCACCACATGGATTTGAAAGCCGGAGCTCTTCCTGGTAACTGCTGCTTTGATTTTTTGAGTCACTTTATTATTAAAAATAATAACAATAGTTTACATTCTTCATGACTATCCTGGGAGATAATAGTTGTTGTGGTCTAGACCTTTTAGTTGTATCCTACTCTTTATGATCTCTTTTTGGGATTTTCTTGGCAAAGATACTGAAGAGGTTCGTCATTTCCTTCTCCAGATCATTTTACAGATGAGGAAACAGAGGCAAACACGGTTAAGTGACTTGTCCAGGGTCACACAGCTAGTGAGTGTCTGAGGCTGGATTTGAACTCAGGTCCTCCTGACTCCAGGGCCAGTGCTCTATTCACTGCGCCACCTAGCTGCCCCCCTGCTTATGTCTTAACAGGGAATCTGGGAGCTACTTGGAAAGAAAAATCTTAAAGTAATAACATAAAGATGAAAACAGATGCTGAATGTTTTTGTATTTCCAAATGTCCTGTCCCCAAATCATATTGTTCCTAAAATGAAAGAAATATTTTGAATTGGAGAATCAATTGTGAATGTATTTTAGGGAGCCATGATTTTTGTGTTCCCTCCTCTGACTGAACAGCTGGAGTTGGTAACAGTTAGCAGGACTGTGTGTTGTTTTGGGAATTGAGAGGAACAAAGTATCCGTTGTCATATCAGCCTTTTATTTTTGCTAAAGTTTGGCTGGTTCCATTAATAAATCAGTCATCACACTGGAATAGAAACTGCTTGTTGGAGAACTGATAGTTTGCTCTGGGTGTATACAGTTCTGCACATTGGCAGTACTTTATATCATGTGTTTCTTGATGTTCAGTGTACTTTTAAAATTCTGGTAAAAGTTCAGTGGGTTGTATTTTTTAAAATTAAAATTTTTTAACTAAAAAAAAAAATCTGTTTTCTTTTTTCCCCCATCTTTTCCCATTAAGAGGAAAAAAAGAAAAAAAACCCTTTTTATCTTTTGGAGGGGAGAAGGCAGAGCAGTTGGGGTTAAGTGACTTGCCCAAGGTCACATAGCTAGTAAGTGTTAAGTGTCTGAGGCTGGATTTGAACTCAGGTCCTCCTGACTCTTGAGCCAGTACTCTATTCACTATACCACCTACCTGTCCCTCATACAGGTTTATTAACTAACTGGTCATTTCATTCAAAGTTGTTTGTCTTTATTGTTGTCATACAAATTGTTCTCCTGATTTTCCTCACCTCACTCTGAATCATTTCAAACACACATTCCCAGGTTTCTCTGAAATCATTCCTTTCATTATTTCAGTGGGATTATAGTTCTTGTGAGAGGATAATGATGATAGTGGTGATGATGATGATGATACCACCACTGAGTTAAATTAAATATTAATAAAACAAAACCCAACGAAAATACTGCCCCACAAAATACCACCCCTTTTTCATGTTTCCTGTGAAATCCATATATTAATTGACATTGAATGTTGAACAAGATGCTAAGGTCTAGAACTAGCCATGAAATTCCCATGCCCACAAACCTTTTGTGGTTCCATATTGCTTCACAAACTGGCTTGAACCTATCTTTCTAGATTTATTTCTTGTCATTTGCTGGCTTTCACTTAATGTCCTAGTGTTGGGGTTTAAAATGTTGAGGCTTAAGAGGTATTCGGGACCCCAAATACAGAATGAATTTGGCCCAAACCTTCTTTCAGCCAAAGAAAAAACAAAATTTTTATTAAAGATTCCCCATGTTGGGGAATCTTAAGGAGCCTAAGCATTTGTGACAAGCAGGGCAGATTGAATCTTTGATAGATTGAGCTCCTTTAGGGAGACAAAATGGATCCTATGTACAGAAAGACTGTGGGAGGGATCTAGGGGTGGCCAAGTAGTTTGGGGTGACTAGAGGAGGGGTTTAGGGAGGGTCTTGAGGAGGAGTCTAAAGAGGATCTTGATGGCACTGGGGTGATTAGAGGTCAGATTCCAGGAACCCAGAGAATGGAATTTTGATGGTATTGAGGGTGGGAAGCAACTGGAGGTAACCGACAGTAGGTTAAGGGTAACAGATTTGGGAATGAAAAAGCCAAAGTGGGAAAATTCAGAGAGACTTCCAGGTGGGGGTTTCCGAGGGCCTGTGGACAAATGGCACTCAAATTCTTTTGGGATAAAGGGAAAACATCTCAGCTTGGATTTTACCCTGTCCTAGCAGTGTCTAGTATACATTTCTGTTTTTCAATTCAACATTCCATGTGCTCCCTACCTTCATTCATTCTTGTGGAGTGTCCACATCAGCACAAAATGATAGAATTTCAATTGGAAGGGAATTCAGTAGCCATCAATTCTTTTTTCCCAACCTATTCATGAACGGATTCTGTACTGTAACATACCTGAGAACAGTCACTCAGCCTCTGCCTGAAGACTTCAAGGAGAAGAATCCACCACCTCTCAACACTGGCCATTCCATTTTTGAACATGGAACCTAAATTGGCCTTTTAGCAGCTTCTGATCATTGTTCCTGGTTCTGCCCTTTTGGCCCAAATGGAATGTCTTATCCATCTTCCTCTTGACAGCCCTTCAAATACTTGAAGAGAGCAATCATGTTTGCTCTGAGTCTTCTCTTCTCCAGAGTAGTTCTCCTTTCCTTCCCTAGTTCCTGATCTTCACAGGACACAGACTCAAAGCCCTTTACTACCCTAGTTAGCCTTGTCTAACTTATCAATGCCCTTTTAAAACAATTAGGCAGGGGCGGCTAAGTGGTGCAGTGAATAGATCACAAGGCCCTGGAATCCAGAAGACCTAAGTTCAAATCCAGCCTCAGACACTTAACAATTACTAGCCCTGTGTCCTTGGACAAGTCACTTAACCCCAACTGACCTGCCTTCCCCCCTCCAAAAAGCAAAAAAACCCAAAAATAACAACCAAAAAACCCCATAATGCTCAGAATTGAACACAATATTCCTTGATGAAGCCTGATGAGTAGTCAAAAGTGGAATGCTGTAATCGAGTTTCCTCACCTAGGAGTTCCCTCTTCCAATGAAATTCCTGTTCCAGTCTCTATTCTCTTTCTAAATCTACCTATAGAATAATAATATAAGATGATATTTCAAGAGCTTTGCTAAAGTCTAGGCAAACTATGCAAAGCATTTCCCTCATCTGCAAGTTTAGTAATGCTGTCAGAAAAGGAGAGTGTTCTTGATTGTGCTGGATTTTTGTTTTGTTGTTTTTTTGAAATCATTTTTTATTATAAACTTAGAATCAGTAAAACCAAGTGAAAATAAGCAAAAACAAACACCTGTATAACCATGGGATCAGAACTATTTATGTTAAAACATTTTTTAAACTGATAACAATAAACATGTCTTCTAATCTCTTATTTTTGCATCCTTAGATAACATAGATATACTTAGTCACAAGTGATATTTATGCTGCTTTTTTCATTCTGTTGTATTTTTCATCACTCAGGCTGTCTTCCCATATGTTTATATCCTCTTTGTCATTTTTGATGGCATGTTATGATGGTATGGCACAATTTTTCCAGCCGCTCTACAACTATTAGACATGTGTTAGGTTGTTTTTTACTGCTAAAAATAAAGCAGTTACAGATATTTTGTGTAGATAGTTCTTTTTCCTTTTAAATTATACCCTTAGGAAACTTTCCCATTAATGGGATCAGCAGGTGGAAGGGTATGATCAGTTTTCTAATTCTTATTAAATATTGCCAAATTTGTTTCCCGAAAGATTTCACCAATTTATGCCTCTTTGAGAAAGGTCATAGTGCATTTCAGCCTTGCCCATGCTGTTTTGATCTTTTAAAATTTATTTTAAAACTAGATTTCCATTAATATCTTTTGTTAATTAATACTTTTCCTTCTGTATCCTTTACCCTTGTCTCTCTCCAAGAAACATTCCTTATAACAAAGAAAAAAAGAGGAAGGGAAAAAACTGAAAAAGTTTAACATGATATGCAAGATTCTACATTCATGGTCCCCCCACATCTACAAAGGAGCAGGGGAAATGTTTTCTCATCTTTGGGATGGTCATTATCATTTTGTAGCTTTGTTTCAATTGTTTTATGGTGATCATTCATTTGCACTGTATGTAGTGTTTGTGTATATTGTTTTCCTGGTTCTGGGCACTTCACTTTGCATCAGTTCGTTTAAGTCTTTCCATGCTCCTCTGTCTTCATCATGTTTTTCATTTCTTATAACACAATAATATCCCATTATATTTATGTACCAAAATGTGTTTAGTCATTCATCAGTTGATGAGTACCTGTTTAATACTTACTCCTTCCAATTCTTTGCCACCACACAAAAAGAGTGCCGCTATGAATGTTTTTGTGCATATGAATCCTTTATTTTTGTCAGTGACCTCCTCGGGATATATACCTCACAGTAATAGGTCAGATGAACGTTTTTGTTATTTTCTTTGTATAATTCTGTATTACTGTTCAGAACAGCTGTTCCAAGTTGGAACACTTCACAATTCTGCATATAAATGTTTGCCTATCTTTCTGAAGCTCTTCCAAAATGGACTATTCTCATCTTTTGTCATCATTACCAGTTAATGGAGTATGAGATGAAACCTCAGAATTTTTGATTTGCATTTCTTTTATCATTAGTGACTTGGAACATTGTTTTCGTATGTTTGTTAATGGTTTGCTGTTCTTTTGAAAACTATTTGTTCACATTCTTTGACTACTTAATTTCTTTGGAATTGCTATTATACTTTTCTGTATATATCTTTGATATTGAAACTTAATCAGATATATTTTGGTAAAAAATTTGTTTTCCCAATCCACTCTTTTACTTGTTATTCAAGATGCATTAATTTTTGTGCAAAAGCTTTTAATTTCATATATTTCAAAACTATTTCATTCTTTTATAGTCTCTGTCCCTTGTTTGATTAAGAATTCACCCCCTCCTTATAGTTACAAAGATATATGGTCTACATCTCTTGCAGTTTTTTAATGGCACAATCTTTAAGATTTACGTCACTACATTTTTAATTTATTGTGGAATAAGGTGTGAGATTTTGGTCTAAACTTAATTTCTTCCAGACTATTTTATAGTTTTCCTAAAAGTTCCTCTCCTATCATCAGTTCTTTGCTAGATAATATTTTTGAATTTATTGAACACTGGATTATTGAGTTCATTTACTTCTGACTATTTCCTTGTCTACTCTATCCATTGATCTACTTTTTCTATTTTTTTAGCCACTACCAAATAGTTTTGTGTGGGATAGAGACCACTACCAGATCTTCAAAATCAGAGTCTGAGTCTGAGTTGGAAAGCAGAAATTATCCTTTATTCTTTCTCATGAGAAAGGGCACAGCCCTCATCACCCAGGCAATGTCAATCAGGGAGTGCAAATTGTGGAAGTTCACAGGCTTCTGTTACCCTAGTCCTAACCCGGACCATTCTCCTCATCATTGGTGGGTGAGGTGGGCTCACAATCTCTTCCTCAGAGCAAAGCAATCTCAATCCTTCATTACCATAATTGTTCATGAATTAGTATCCTATCAGAGGAGGATGTTTTTCAGTCCCTCATTATGTACCAATTTTGGAGACAGCCAATGAGAGTTAAAGTTGACAATCCTTTATTATCATAATTATTCATTTGAACTTTCTACTCAATCAGAAGGAAACATCCATCAATTCCTTACTTATGCATATCCACACACCAAATTTGGGGACAACCAGTGAGAAAAAGGCTAGTGTTGTTTCATTTGAGTTTCAGTACCTCATTCAGGGGCCTGTAGAAACTTAACCCTCTGCACAGTTTTGATGTTTGCCATTTTATATTATAGTTATTTGAAAGTGTTATTTTGCTTTCATTTCTACTATTTTTTCATTTTTTCCTTTTCTGGGTCTTCATTACTTCCCTTTTTATATTTTCACCTACCATCTCTTTAATAATCTACACATTCCTCAAAATCTTTTTCTTTCTTCAAGGTTCAGCTCCAGTGCCTCCTCTTTTCTGAAGCCTAACTTCATTTTCTCTGATTGATACTGTCTTCACTATTCAAATTACTTTTTATTTATAAATCCACAAATATCTATGGGAAGATTTTACATATACATGTATATGTGTGTGTATGTACATACTCTCACATAAAATCTTCATACATGCACATACATATGATCCAGCATTCAGCTATGATTAGTTAACAGTTAATGAGAGAATGAATATTACAACGAGAAGCTGGACTATATTACAATGAGGATCTTGGGGCATGTGACTTGGATCACCTAAATCTCAGTCAACGAAACTTAGCAATTTCCATATTGCCTGTCTGACAAAAGGAAGAATCAACATTTTTCCTGACCAATCTGAGTAAACACAATGAGCAGGAATTCTCCCATTACTCCTAACTTAGACTTTCCTTTTACTGTCTTTGATTAGCTCTTAGACTGGTAAGTCTTTGAGTAAAATTTCCCACACTGATTGATTTCTGGCTGACGATGTAGAAAAGGGGAATAACCTTGGTTCTCATTCAATAATTAGTTATTAATACAAGAAAAAATAATCATTTATCTCATGTATATATGCACATACACACACACATATAAAATCTTCCTGAAGAATGTAAAGTTGTTTGTGGACAAGAACTTTGTATTTGTATACCGTTAGCACTCAGACCAGGTATAATTTGCATAATTTTGGTCTGGCCTGTAATTTTTCATCTATGTATGAAGCTGGTGTAGGAAGGAAACTTCCTACCTATAACAGATCTTGAGGGTCTCAAATGTTCCATAACTTACAGTTTTAGAGAATTCCCTGTGGCTCTGGGAGATTAAGTGATGTCCTTAGGGTCAAAGCAGCAGTATGAATAAATGAAGGAATGACAAAGTATTAATTAAGTACTATGTGTGAAGCACTGTTAAGCCCTGGGGATACAAATAGAAAAGACCGTCTCTTCCTTTTAAGAGCTCACATTCTAACGGAGGTGATAACACATTTGGAAGATTTCTTTTGTGGAAAGGCCCCATTGTCCACAGGATGCAGCTACAAAGCATACGTAGTTCATCATATTAAATGTCAGTTCCACTCACTGAAATGGTATCATTTTCTAAAGTTGAATCATTTGATACCTTCAAGGAGTTTGGTAGCAAGGATTAGCAAGCAGGGCTCTTGAGCTTCCCTACTCTTGGCTCTTGGTGGCAGTTGGTCCATCAGTAGGTATTGGTGGTGAAGAAGGTGGCTCCCTTCTCCATAGTGGTTTCTTCCCATTATTATGACTGTAGGCTGAAAGCAGGTTTTATGATCTGGAGGACACTGCTATTTCCAAGGTTTCTGGACTCAGGATCTTAGGATCTCTGTTGGGGAATGTGGGGAGATAGGGATGGTGGTAGTTTGATTTGTCTGGCATGTGCTACCCCAATATCTATCAGGGTGGGTTTCCGCTTCAGCAAGGTTGATTTATCTGCTCTACTGGTCATAATTGGTTACAATTGGTGGATATGGCTGTTTCCCTCTCCACAGTGACTACTCTTGTCCATGATGGTTGTGGGGTTGTTGTGGAAACAGAGCTAGTCATCTGGGAACATTGCTATTCCCAGGGGTCTTGGAGTCAGGGTTCTGGGGTATCTCCCCTGGGATCTGAGTGGAGGTAGTAGTCAAAGATGGTGATGGTGGTGGGTGGTGGTAGTGGTTTAACTGGCCTGGTATAGGCTGCCTCCTGTCTGTGTCCCACACTGTATCTTGCTTCTTTTGCTAGGCTGGCTTGGCTTTGAGGTCTTCCTGGCTCTGAGGTCCTACTCACTCACTGAGGCACATTGTTGTTCACTAATAAATTTTTAGTGAGTTGATACTGTCAGTCACGATTTCACTTCAGTCTCTTTAGAAAAGGGACTGACCTAACTGTATTATTACAAACTAATAAGTTTGTAAACAATAAGAAAGAATTGGACAGTGGCATTTCAAGAAAAGTAAACGGGGACCTTCCAGTGTTTTTAAAATTGTACATTTTTAGTCAGTGATCTGTGGTAATGTGCAGTGGCATTTAGGGGAAGGGAAAGATTCTGTGCTAGAAAGGGTAACGTTTGCTTTGATTTAGAAGCCCTTATATTTTAAATATTGAACTTGGCCACTGTGTAAACCCAAGTGGGTGTGTACTTCTCTGAGCCTTAGTTATATATTTCCCCAGAGACTGAGTGACTCACCTTTTTGACACGCACATGCATGTTTTCATTGGCAAGGTTGATAACTGTGGAATGGCAAGATTGTGTCTGTGCTTTCTGTGGACTTACCTATAGCTGCTCACTCACTCAACAAATGTCTGTGTTGTTGATGGAATTGTGTAAATTCTAATGAAGACAAGGTTATCGCTTGGCAATTTCTTTCATACGAATATTAATCATGTAAAAGCCATCAAGAGAAAAAAAGAGAACAAATGCTGTAATATCAGGGGTGGGGGCTGGTAGTGGATGGATCTTAAGACATTTATTTTAATTGACTTTGCGTTGAAGAATGTTTTGTATTTGAATATCACCTTTAATTTACGGAAATAGAGTACTTCAAAGGCCATGTGATCTCTTTCACGTGGACTCTGCCTCCAGTGTTATAACATTACAACTCATCCATGTCTCTATCCTATGTGATTTTTGTTCATGTCTTTCCCAAAAAGAGAATCCAGCCAACACACCGGCAAACTCTCTTTAGGTCTTTTACCAATATATCAGTAGTAGTACAATGTTTGGGCTATCAGTATTTCTTCCACAGTATTATGACAACTATTTTGCTCACTATAATATGCTTTGCCCAATTATATTGCCCAAATATATACACATGAGTTGTATGTTTATTGTTCTGTGAAAAAAATTATTTTTTAAAGTTGTTTATTTATTTTTAGTTTTCAACATTCACTTCCCCAAGATTTCGATTTGATATAGGCTCTATATGTACATTCATATTAAACATTTTCACATTAGTCATGTTGTAAAAGAAGAATTAGAACCACTGGGAGAAACCACCAGAAAGAAGAAACAAACAAAAAGAAAAAAAGAGAGAGAGAGCAAATAACTTGCTTCAATCTGCATTCAGACTCCAAGGTTCTTTCTCTGGATGTGGATAGCATTTTCCATCTTGAATCTTTTGGAACTGACGTAGATCCTTGCATTGCTAAGAAGAGCTATGTCTGTCAAAGTCAGTCATGACACAATGTTGCTGTTACTGTGAATTGTCATTTCTCTCAGCATCAGTCCATATAAATCTTTTCAGGTTTTTCTGAAGTCATTTCTTATGGAACAATAGTATTCCATCACATTCATATACCACAACTTGTTCAGCCATTCGCCAGTTGATGGGCAACCTCTCAATTTCCAATTCCTGGACATCACAGAAAGAATAACAGAGATTCTTAAGGTGGTGTCCATAAACTTGTTTAAAAAATATTTGATATAGGGGGAAGGATCAGGAATTTATTATATACCTACTATGGGTCAGACACTGTGCTAAGCACTTCACAAATATTATGTTATTTGATTTTCATGACAACCCTGGGAGGTAGGTGTTATCATTATTCTAATTTTACAGTTGAGGAAATTGAAGCTAACAGAGGTTAAATGACTTGCCCAGGGTAACACAGCTAGTAAGTGTGTGAATCTGGATTTGAACTCTGGTCTTCCTGACTCCAAATCAAGCGCGATTTCCGCTGTGCCACCTAACTGCCTATATATATTTTATTTTTTGTCTTTAAAAACATTATTCTGAGAAGGGGTCCATTGGCTTTACCAAGACTGCCGAAAGAGTTCATTATACAAAAAAGTTAAGAACTCCTACTTTATATAACTCTTCTTTAAAATTCAAGGCATATGATAGCACATAAAATAATACTCATTCAACTAGTGTCTTTCAAGAGATGTTTGTCATAACTGCACAATGTGGATAAATACACATGGCATAAAAGAGCTTTTGTTTTATCTGAATGAAAACTTGGAACATTCTCTGCTTTCTCTCATGAGTGATAGGAGAATCAGACACTCCTGCACTTTAGCTCTACATTAGTAGGAAGGAATGAGTATGTAAGAGAGAAATGTCAAAAGGGAAAAGTCAAGGAAAAGACTTTTTATTGAGCCTGTGAGTCTACCAGTATGATGTGTGTGAAGTCACCTGGATCTCACCTGTTTGTCCTCTTTTCATCAACTGCATGAAAGCTGTTAGAAATGCTTCGCTTCCCCAACATTATTGTGACTTTGCAGAATAAAAAAAAGATGGCCCAAATCTGGAATTGAGGTTCTTTAATCTTTCTTTTTTGCTTGTAGTTGTTTTTCGAACCTTTCCATCCCATGTTCTCTCCCTACCCTTAACAACAATCACATAATGAATACTAACCCCATGCCCCTCATTTCCACAAAGGTGCATGAGCTAGAAAGAAATGAAAAATGTGCCCCCAAAAGAAAATAACGGAGAGCCCAGAAAATAAAGGTGGTCATCTTGACCCTATTTATCTAGTGTGCTATTTCCATTAAAACTCAATATTTAGGTCTTTATGGCTTATCATTTCTATTTTCTTTTGCACCATCTCCTCTAGGACTCTTCTGTATCCCAATTTCAGTCTGAGAAGATATTGCCATCTTCTACCAAAAATGAATACAAGTTGTCTATGTTTCACTTTGTCACTTAACTATGTTGTAGGTAGATGTCTTGTCTCATCAACTAAATTTGGAGGACAAAGGATATGTTCTTATGACATGGTATCCCTAGCACCTAGTGTAGTACTTTGTACGTGGTAGTTGTATTAGCAAGCACCCTAGCAT
>CM053585.1:366769900-366795419 GCA_028646515.1 Pseudochirops corinnae
TAGTCAGTCAAAAGTCTCTTCTCAAATGGAGATTAGTCTCCAACCATAAACAAAGTACATTCATTTGGTCAATCACAGAGCACAAAAAAACTCAAAGGCTTCCCACCCCTGAATCTCAAAAGGGGCGGGAGAACACAAAAGGCCATCCTCCCTTAAGTTAACAAGGTTAAACTCAGCATTGAATACTCAAGGAAAGGTCTTTCTTTCATCCTCACTCAAGGCAAGCCCTCAGCAATCTCATTTCCTGGGGAGAAAAGCCATAGCCAGAGTCCTCATCAAGTCACTCTCTGCCTGTAGAACAGTCCCAGAACCCCTGAAAACATCAGCAAGGCCCTCTTCCAGGATTTCTGTAAACATACAACAGGGAAATCCTCCTTCAGGGCATCTAAACCAACAGCCAGGTTCCAGGACCTCTGCAGTAGCAGCACTGTCCTTCACCAGCAGGTGAATCTGGCAAAACAACATCAAAACAGACAGACAAAATGTTGGCATCACAGCCATGCCTCCTCAGTCCTTGGCAGTTCCAGGTGGCAGTTCTCAAAGTCCTGGGTAGCTCCCATGGGCTCTCAGCTGTCTTTCTCTCAGCAATTCAGGCTCCACAATACTGGATACTGTTCTCCCAAAGTCCTTCTGGCCTTCTCTAGGCTTAGGCCTCTCTCCCAATTCACGGCTCCTCTCAGTGCAACCCTCTCTGGTCATGTCAACAAGTCCATCCCACAAATGGGATTCACAAGCTCTGGGTTTTAACACTCATCCCCAAAACCAAGCCAATCCAGGGGCATCTCCAAATTCCATTACCAATACACTTGGTCATGCTTTTTGGTATTGTATGCACTTAAAAAAAATCCTCCTCAACTCACTGGGGAAAGGGGGACACTCAGAATACTCCTCATTGTTCATTGCCACTTCCAGATTCTTTTTCATCCTGCTTTCCCTCAGCAATTCCTCTTTTAAGGTTCACGTTATCCATTTATTACTCACAGAACCTGTTGACCATAATCTACTGACCTTTAGGATATTCACTTTCCTTCCTCAATGAATTTTAGTACCTAATCCTCATCCTCTATATACATATTGATTGATGCCCTCAAATACCTTCTGAATTCCCTGGTCTGGGGGGTGGCTAGGTAGTGCAGTGAACAGAGTACCCTTGTTGGAGTCAGGAGGATGTGAGTTCAAATCTGGCTTCAGATACTTGACACAAAAACTAGCTGTGTGACTTTGAGCAAGTCACTTAACCCCAACTGCCCTCCAAAAAGCAAAAAAAACCCAAAAGCCCCCCAACATGAATTCTCCAGTCTGTTAAAATCTTACCCTTTAGTCCACTTTAGTTATAGGCAGATACTAATTTGGAATGACCTTTCATATATATGATTGTTAATAGTTTTTAATTCTTTTGAGAATTATTTATTCATATCCTTTGACCACTTATCCACTACTGAATAGTTCTAGGACTTAAGATTTATGTTAGGTCTCTGTATATCTTGGATGTCAGACATTGATTGGATTGGGTTCTAAAAGTTCATCTACAAGTTTGGGACTCATGTTTGCTGCATAGAAAAAAGATCATACTGTGAGGGATAATTTATAGTGAAGTTTCCCCCTTCTGAAAATCAAATCTAGAATGGCTTCAGTATTCACTAGGCCTAAAGTCAGGTTACCTGACCTTCCAGCAATCTGCAGCTTACAGCAATGAAAACCCTCCCGCAGCACCAACTCAGCACAAGATATGCCAAATAAGGTTAAGATTGCTTTCACTGGACACCCACATGTTTCTGGGTCCTTTGTCTCAGAGAGATTCCCACGTTTAGATTGTGGGTCAGCCTCCTACCAATAAGAGTGAAGGCCAGTTGGGGGTGTTGGGTTTCTGCATTAGAAGATTATATAACCATGGACTGGCTTCTACCTGTTGCCCTCTCCCTGCTGCCATGTGGGCGACGGGCAGAGTCCTTTCTCATGAGAAAGAATAAAGACATTTTCTGACCTCAGATTCAGACTCTGAACTCTTTCATCTTGCACAATACTTATTAAAATTTTTAGCAATGCACCTCTCTGTGTAAAGCACTGTTATCAGTGATTGTTAGAGACTTGAGCTAATTTAGAGTAAGGTATTGTTTAGATTCTGTCACTTTTCAAGTCTCTTCTAACACTGAAATTCTGGGAAGCCTTTCCAGATTTAGCTATCAGTGATCAAACCCTCATTTAAATTCCCAATGTTGCGGCTTTGGGGGTGCTCACGACCCCCAGATACTGACAGACCAGGTCCTGCCCAAATGAATTTTCAACCAAGTCTTTTTGCAGTTAAAGTAAAACAAAATTTATTAAAGATTTGCCATATTGGGTAGGCTCTTAAGGAACCTAAGCATTTGTGACTCTTGTATTGACAAGTGTGCCAGATTAAATCTCAGCTAGATTCAATCTGACTACCTTCTTGGAGGCAAGATGGATCTTCTATATACAAAGACAGTGGGAAGGATCTAAGGGTGGCCAACTAATAAATGGGAGGAGGGGTTTAGGGAGGATCTTAATGGGGCTGGGGGGGGGGTTGAGGGGGTGAGACAGGGTTGAGGTCAGACTTCTGGAATGGATTAAGGGTGTGAAATAGCCAAAGACTACCTGGAGATAGCTGATGGAGGGCTTGGCTAATTTAAGTGTAACAGATTTGGGTATAGATATTTTGATAGTGGGAAGTAGCTAGACTTTGGAGGGCTTGGTTTAGGTTAAGTGTAGCAGAGATTTGTGCCTTGATAATGACAAGCTTATGACCTCAGGCAAAAGCGTCATCAAGTGGGAAGATCTAGGGGGTTCCCATAGCCTGTACCCCATCACTAAGACTTTTTCCTTAAACCTTATTAATTTGTAATGCCTCCTAATGTTAATTTATTTCTTTATGTGTACCTCTTATCTCTCCAAGTAGACTGTAAGTCCCTTGAGGGCAGTCTCATATCTCTTTGTGTCACCCCGTAGGAGGTGCTCAGTAAAGGTTTGAAGCTCCTGGCATTGCTAAGACACATAACTTTTGGGATAAAAATGTCTACAGAGCATTAGTTTTAATGCCACCCATGACATCCTGAGATGAAAGAATTTATGCTTAGGATTTCATCCTTTGTTTAAACTCTGGTGTCTCCTTATGTTTGGAGGTGACCCCAGTTCCTCAGAGGTATAGAGCAAATAATTTCTGGCTAGAACAGCAATAGCACCTACCATATACCAGCACTGTCTAAATGCCTTACAAATTTTATCTTATTTCTTCCTCACAACAGTTGTAGGAGATAGGTGCTATTTTTATTCCCAGTCTGCAGAAACTTGCAGAGGTTTAGTGACTTGCCCAAAAATATGCAGTTTGTAATTGCCTGAGGCAGGATTTGAATTTGGGTCTTCCTGGTTGCAGGCCTGGTACTCTATTCACTGGGTCACCTAGCTGTCAGCAGGTCCTGCCAAACCGGAAAGGCTTCAAGTAGAGGGTGAACAACAGACAGTATCAGACTATGCAAAGACCAACCCAAATAAATTTGTAAAAGCTCACTCCTAGGTGATGAAATTTCTTGGCGAAGGCCACCTAGGAACATCTGATCAGATACTGCATGGTTGTGATCTGCATCTGTGAAAATCTTCTGGAGTAAAAACCTTCAGTCCTTGAAATGTAGAAATATGTCAGATAATGATTGCCCAACTACCTCTGCAGGAGAATATTTGTATTGCACTGTGTGCATGAGCTGGCATGGACTTATCAGTGCTGGAAAAACTGCTTAATTTTTAGAGTGTTACTAGTAAACTTCCTGCTGGCTTAAGCAATCTGTTTTGTAGAGGAGTGTGTGTGTGTGTGTGTGTGTGTGTGTGTGTGTGTGTGTGTGTGTATGTGTGTGTGTTTCCTGATAGGTGTTTAGGGAGTGAATTTTCAAAATATGCCTTGATAAAGGAGAGGAATCTAGAGTCTATTAATTCACATCTGGAATGCTGTTATGTCTTTGCAAGGCCTAGATGTATTGTCTTCATGTTTTAAGACTTCTTTCCTTTCCCTGGGTTTGCTTTCAGTGATGTCATTAGGTTTTATTGTGATTTGTTTTCAGTCTTGTAGATTTTTTACTTTAAAGCCTCTTCAGTCTTCTTTTGCTTTAAAATGAACTTGTTCCTGCTCTCTTTTTCCCATAGGTAAGGGAGGCGTCTGTGCACTGAGCCAGCCTTGCATGAAAACAGTAACC
This sequence comes from Pseudochirops corinnae, assembly GCA_028646515.1. Taxonomy (NCBI): domain Eukaryota; kingdom Metazoa; phylum Chordata; class Mammalia; order Diprotodontia; family Pseudocheiridae; genus Pseudochirops; species Pseudochirops corinnae. The sequence goes on from CM053585.1 coordinate 366,774,103, forward strand.
CAGAGCAATGCTGGTAGGCCAGGTGGGTGGAGAAGCCTATAAAGGAGGCTCCCGTGGAGTGTTTACCAAGAGCTTTTAGCTACTAAAATGCTCCACAAATTATCCACCTGGCTTGTCAGTCAAGGGAAAAGTGGTACTGCTTGATGGTGTTGTCTTTGTGGTTGGCCTGTCAAGCGGAAGAGTTTGTCTCTTCTGGTTTCAAATGCTCTCGAGCTCTGAATTGACATTGAAATAATAATAGTAATAATAAGTGGCATCTCTAAGATTTTGTTCGCAAAAGTCCCTAACTTCGTTGCTTTCTTTTGATTCTCCTTGTTCTTCTGGTCCAGTTCAGACCTGTGATTTCATCGATGTAGGGAACTATCCCTAGGGGAACGCCCTACCTATGAAGACTGCCAGCTGTTTTCTGTTTTAGAGTCTTCAGAGTCACACAGCTGGTTTTGTCAGAGGCAGGACTTCAACCCAGATCTTCCTGACCCTGCATCTTTGTTCTATATCCACATTTTACATATCAGGAAACGGACAGAGACATGTTCAGGATAACACAGGGTAATAGGGTAAAAAAGTTAATAAATAAAAACAGCTTTCTTATGTGTAACATAATGGGGAAGCCAGGAGAATTTCCTATTTATTTCAGCTATCTTTTAAATTGTCTAGTAGTTTGCCTTTGCTAACGTTTCTGTGCTCTGCTTTGTTTTTTGCCAAGAAAATTGGGTCCACCCGCTGACTCTAGGCCTTTCACCATAAACCTTTGCCACAGTGTAGTCGTTTCAGACCAAATAAAACAATGTTTTCTTTGCAAAAGCATATAAATGGTAAATAGAACATGAACAGGAAAGAAAATATATACATACATTTCTTTAAACATATTTGCTCTTTTTGTCATTACTTTGTAGAGTTGCTACATGTCTGTGCAATTAAAAAATGCAGTAGTCCAGCAGCACTGATTTCTGAAATGCTTCATGGAAAAGAATGAGAAAACAAGCCGCCAAGTCAATCTGCAAGGTGATTAGCCAGATGAAAGGCAGGTTAGTTTTGGCTGGTCTTTCTTGTATAACCACACAAGAAGTCTACAGATACTGTTTGCTTTTATTCTTGTTACAACACTCCTCCGCATGGGAGGTTTCATGCTTTTCAGTATCTATGGTGCATCTATTTTGAGGTGTTCCCTCCAAGCTGAGAGATGCTAACTATTTTCCAGATTAAAATCTTCTGTCTGTTGACTGCTGTTGATTTGCTGTGAGAGCTGAACAAGCTAATGCATCTAAGAGCACCCTGGGAAGGTTTATTATTATAAATAAAGGATTATTATTATTACTATTATACTAAATGAATGACTAAAACACGTTTGGATTTACTTTCAAAAATTGATTATTCCAGGGACTCTTTTCTTTTATCTTCACTTGAAATCAGGATTTATGGTAGGTTTATTTTTAAAAAAAATTTTAATAAAGTTTAAATGGTAAATTAATTTTGTAGGCTTGGCTATAAATAGGAATTTTAGGACTGGCATGTTTGTTAGAGGTGAGGGGAAATCTGCCTTAGGATTTGTTATCTTCACCAGAGGCTCTGCAATAGCACCCCAGCTACCCAAAACTAAACTGATCTTTCCTCCCTAAATCTATCACTCCTCTATTGAGTATGCCTTCTTCCTTCCAGCAGCTCAGGTTGAGAAGCTTGGATTCTTCTGTGACTCTCTTATTCCCTTCATCATTCCCATCCATTGGTTTTCAAATCCTTTTGACTATGCCTTGGCGATAATATCTCACTTTTCACTCTTAGCTAGTTATCATCTTTACCTTTCTTTGCCTGTACCATTGGAGACACAAGATGGTGATGGGGTAGGGACCCAAGCCGAGACCTTTTCCCTTTACCTCAAAAGAATGTGAGTCCCATTTGTCCCTAGGCCCAGGGAAACCCCTGACCTGGAATTCTCCCTGAATTTTCCCATTTAACCTGGCTTTTTCCTGCCCAAATCTGTTACCCTTAACATAGCCTAGCCCTCCATTATCTGTTACCTCCAGATTGCCTCAGGCTGTTCCCCACCCTCTATCCCATCCATATCCTATTCTCTTAGGTCTGGGAATCTGACCTAGTTACATCCTAATCCCATCAAAGTCCTCCTTATCATCCTTCTCAAGATCTTCCCTAAACCCCACTTCTAGACCTCCCAGATTGCTTGACCTCACTTAGATCCCTGCCATAGTTGTTCTGTATATAAGATCCATCTTGCCTCCATGAAGGTGCTCAGATTCAGTCTAGCTGAGATTCAGTCTGGCCTCCCTGCATCACAAATGCTTATGCTCCTTAAGAGTCTACCCAATATGGCGAATCTAAGGCTTGAGTCAAATTCATTTGGGCTGCACTTGGTGCATCTGTATTTTGGGGTGCCAAGCACCCCTAAACCTCAACATTCTAAATTCCAACAACGGTCTAGTGGATAGAACATTTATTGGACTTGTATTTAGGAAGATCTGGGTTGCCTCAAATACTTAGTAATTTTGTCACCTTGGCAAGTCAGTTAGCTTAGCTTCTGTTTCCTTATCTGTCAAATGACCATAGTAACCATAGCTTTTGTACTTTTAAAAAGTTAATTATTATTAAAATAATTATTATTACTACTACTGTTGCTGCTATTACTAGTACTACTACTAACAATTTCTAGTTTCTTTCCCAGTCCATCATTTCTGCCATTTTCTAAACCCCTCCTGATCAAATCACCATTCAAAATTCTTAAGTGCCTCCCCATTGCGTATTAAGCACGGTATAAACTCCTTATCCTGTACTTTTATAGAACCTTTTCAGATGTATACTGCTTCTAATTTACTCTCTGTCTCTACTTTGTTCTTTTATCCATCAGTACCTACAGGGTCTTTGTTCATGGCATCATGTGGCTCTCCTGGAATAGACTCTACCACTACTCCCACTCCCACTCCCACACCCCATTCTCTGCTTGTTGAAATTTGAGTCTTCCTTCAAGGACCAAAATAGGTACCACATCTTCTACACACCCTTCTCTTGACACATACACTCTTCTCTCCTTCATATTTCTTATAAGGACCCTGATGTCCCCTTCCTGTTTATAATTTATAATACAGTCTAGGGGCAACACATAGGCTCTGGAGTCAGGAGGACCCAAGTTTAAATCTGGCCTCAGATGCTTAATTAACTCTGTGACTTTGGGCAATTCACTTAATCTTAAATTGCCTTAAAAAAAAAAAAGAAATGAAAAAAATATGTAATTGTACTGTCTGCTCCTTTGTATCATAATTGTTTGGGTACATTCCCAGTTCTAAATCTATGATCCTGTGATCTTTCTTTTTCCACTATCAGACTAAATTCCTCTAGGACAGTGGTTCTCAACCTGTGGGTTATGTTCCATTTGTAACGATGAAAATACATCCTGCATATCAGATAGTTACATTACGATTCATAACACTAGCAAAATTACAGTTATGAAGTAGCAACAAAAATAACTTTATGGTTGGAGGTCACCACAACATGAGGAACTGCATTAAAGGATTGCTGCATTAGGAAGGTTGAGAACCACTGCATTAGGATATAATCTTTGTCATATTCCTCGTAACAACTAGCACTGTATCCAGGGTCTTCCCATGGTGGTCACTTAATGTTTATTGAGTTTTGTATAATTTATATTTCCTGTAGAATAAAAGCAAAAGACAATAGTTAGGTGAAGTTGGCCAACTTGAACCCCATAAATAGCTGGCTTTCCCAAGAAATACCTCTGGCCTAGCCTAATGGCCCCATGGAAATTCCCATTATTTCACTCTTGGTCCAAGGAAGAACATTTTGGCAGGTGGTAGAGTGGGTGTAGTAAAGCAACATTAATGTCACTTCTCTTAGAAAATTGATTCATAGGGTACAAAGCATTAAAAATTAACCTGCCAGTTCTTGAGATTGTCACTCAGTAGGGCAGCATTCCTACAGCCAAATGGTGACGAAGCTGAGAGTAAGAATAGAATTAAGTTTTACAAAGAGTTTTAATGCTGTTGGCTGGGTTATACAGTAATTACCTCTTATTAGCACCACTACCACGGGCTGTAATTCACTCACCTGAGGCGGGGCTGTAATTCACTCACCTGAGGCGGAGTGCAACACAGATTTGTCTAACCATATTCTCATCCAGTTGACATCTTGCTGAAATCCAGACAAAACATATCTGTGCATTCCTTCGATCTGCTTGCCTTGTTGCCCTGTCAAAAAAAATGAGGTTAGTATGATAGAGTATGATATGATTTGTTATTGATAAGACTAAGTTGCCTCAACTGATGACTGCTTTTCTTTTTTAAATGCTCATAAATCATGCCTTTAATAATAATGACTCATAAAAATTTTTTTTTATCAGGAATCAATTAAGCTCACCAACCTAGGTACCTTTTTCCCTTTTTTCAAAATCAGGATGTTTACTGTCTCTGGGTTTTCAGGACTTCTCTTGTTTGCCCCTGGTTTTTTTCCAAAGTTCGTTGATACTAGCTCATTAATCACATCTGCATATTCTTTCCGGATCTTGGGCAGCACTTCTTTGAAGACACCTTGGACACCTAGGTATTCTTTTCAAGGCCTCATTTGGTTAACAAATACCTCTTCTTTCTTCTGTACTTCTCAATCTAAAGAAATTTACCTTGCTTGAGAAAACCACAGCAAAATGGGAGTTGAACAGCCTTTTTTTTTCCCTTTGGAGTTCATTATCATTCCATAAACCCTAGAGATCAGTCCTAGCCCTTTGATCTTCTTGCTTCCAATATAAACAAAAAAGTCCTTTCTGTTGTCTTTAACATTTATCACAATCCTTAGTTCATTCTGTATAGCATTCCTGACATTCTTATTCAATAGTATCATTATTTTGCTTTTTAAAACTTTAAATATTTTTTTCCATGAACAAAAACCAGTTTTCTTTCCCACACTCCTCCTCCTTTCCCCAAAAGAAAAAAGACAACTTGGTAACAAATACGATAGTCAAGCAAAAATTAATTCCCACATTGGTCTTGTCCAAAAATAAATGCGCCACAGTGTTCTGAGTCTCTCACCTCTCTGTCAGGAGGTGGATATAATAATGTTTTATTATGGGTCCTCTGGTACCAGAGTCTTTCAAAGGTATTTGATTAACTGTGTTATTTTACAAATTGTTCTTCTGGTTTTGCTTAATTTGTATTAATTCATAGAAGTTTTCCTGGGTTTCTTAGAAACCACCCTCTTCCTAATTTTTTAGAGCGCATTAATACTCTGCTAAATCCACATACCATAAATGGTTTATCTATGTCTCGGTTGATCAGTATCCCCTTGGTTTCCAGTTCTCTGCCATCATGAAAAGAGCTGCTGTAAATATTTTTGTACATATGGTCCCTTTCCTCTTGTACTTGATCTCCTGGGGGTATAGACCAAGTAGTGGCTATGTCTAGTTAACTGACTTTGAAGCATGGTTCCAAATGGTTTTGGAAATGACTGAATTGAGACCGAATGGATGTATTTCATACAGCAGGTTTTTTTCCTTTTTTTGTCAGCTTTGCCAATATAATGGTTGTGAACTTGGACTTCCCAATTTACTTTAATTTGCATTTATGTCTAAGTCATGTATCCATTTAGACCTGGGATCTTGGCATGTGGCATAAGCTGTGGGTCTATAACTAGCGTCTGCCAAACTGCATTTCAGTTTTCTAATAAATTATGATTATATGGTAAGTTCTTGGGGCAGCTAGGTGGCTTAGTGAATAGAGTAGCAGCCCTGACGTCAGGAAGACCCGAGTTCAGATCTGGCCTCAGACACTTGACACTTAACTAGCTGTGTGACCTTGGGCAAGTCACTTAACCTCAATTACCTTGTCTTCCTCCAAAAAAGAAAATGTTAAGTTCTTACTGCATTGACTAGAGTCTGTGTTTATCAAGCAGTGGGTCACTGTATTTGTTTATACTTAATCTCATTAATCAGGGTTTCCTTTTCTTACCTAGTAATCATTTTGATGACATGGGATAGATAGAAAGCTAGCCTCAAACTAGTAGGATGTGGGTTCCAGTGTTGCCCCTGATGATGCATACTGACATGATCTTAGCTATGTCATTTATTATTCTCTAGGGGTGGTATTATTTGTTGCTTGAGATCTGAGTACTATATTTTTGTATTTATCCTTGGTTATTTGACCTTGTTCCCTTCTGTACTTGCTTTCTGTTTTAAAAAATATGACTATTTAATTTTTATAGCCAAATCCATTTCTTTAGTGAATATTCCTTTTTCTTCCTCATCGAAATCCTTTTGAGTTGTTTCGTTAGAGATTCTTTCTTGAGAGCATCTTGTTTCTCTTGAGCTGACCTCTCTACTGGCCATCAGATCTATTTCTATTCTTTGAACTCTTTAAAATTTGTTTTTCCTGAACCTGGGGTATACTTCATACCACATCTTTGTCTATCAGGTACTGTAATTTGACATTTACTGGTAAGATTCTTGTTGTTTTGGTTAACTTGTTTAATATATTCTTGTTTAAGCAAAGTCAAGTCCAGCACAGCAGTTCTCAGTACTTTCTTGTATGAAATTATCAGCAAGTCAAGTCAAGAATACCTTAGCTGTTTAGCTGTTAGTGGGAGACCACCAGGATTTGTCTTGTCATTACAATATATTGTATCCATTTGAGCTTTGTGATCTGCTTCTGGAACATATCCATTTCCTTGTTCTGACTAGACAATAGCACGTTATTATATGGTGCTGTACATTGAGACTAGACAGAGAAATTTCAATTTGAGAGACAGTATGGAATAGTGGATAGAAAACTGCCTTCAAATCCAGGAAAACCTGGGTTCAAGTCCCATTTTTGACACAAACTGGCAGGATTTTGGATTAATCATTCAACTTATCGTGCTCCAAGGGACTCTCTAAAACTTTAAGTTAAAGAGAAATTACTGACTACATTGGCAGAAGGAATTTCACATATTAAAGAAATCACAAGCTCAGCCTCTGTCTTTCTCCTATCTCCATCGGTATACTACATTTACAGTGTCTCCCGTATTTCTCTTGCTACCATGCTTCTGTATGACCACACTGGAGTCCTACTTGATAAATAATTCTATTCAAGTATTTCTTTTACACATAGTAATCTATTATTTTTGAGTAAGTATATCAAAACAAAAATAGTCCTCTTGACCTTCGTTATTGATACTCCATCCCTGGTCAGAAGTCTGTCATTCTTTCCTTAAGGGTTGATTCAGGGAGTCACAAAGAACAGAAACCCGGTTGTATGACATCATCTTAATCATATGCTCACTTCTGTCTTTTTCTGCCTTCAGTCAGTAGCAGTCATGAAAATACTGGTGCCAGTGAGGTTTTTAGTTTTCTGCTTTAGCTTCTATTTCTATGTGTCAGCTGAATCATTAGTAATTCTATGAATGCTACAAATACAACAATCTGGCTCAGTCTCCTAGAAGTTGCTCTTTTATTCCTCATTCTTGATTTTAGGCAATATGGCTAGTTTCCCAAAGTTTGGTTGCATAATAGATAGAGTGCTGGGCCTGGAGTCAAGAATAACTCATCTTAGAGAGCTCAAATCTGGCCTTAGGCACTTACTATTTGTGTGACCCTGTGCAGATAGCTTAACCCTGCTTTGCATCAGTTTCCTCATCTGCAAAATGAGCTGGAGAAGGAAATGGCAGAGTGCTCCAGTCTTTGTCAAGAGCCCAAATGGGGTCAGGAAGACTTGGATATGACTGGAATGACCGAGGAACAAAAGCTACTATTCTTTTCAGATAAATCAGGCCCCATTTTGGGCCCTAAGGCATTTGATATTATAACATGGGTCATCCTGTTTCAGTAATTAGGGAAATAGTGTTTTTAGTTTCTAAATTCCTCTAGTCTCAAGTTTATACTGCTTTTCATTTCATAGTATTAATCAAGTTAAATCAAGTTAATGTGATAGTAATTCACTTTGAAACAATTTTATTTCTTGCTCTTTACTAACCTCAGGAATCACTCCTTCAGTCTGAGTCTAGGTTCAGAGAAACTTGAATTCTGTTATATCGGATGTTAACTTTTAAATGGCAAAATGTTATCATTTCATATCATAACAATAGTTTGTATAGTTCTACATAATTTTCAGCATACTTCCACTTGTCTTTCATGCCATATAGCAGGTGCTTAATATTTTTAGGAGTTAGCTCATTTTGAAAACATTTTTGTTGGTCATTTTTATACCACCTTCATTTCCAAATACATCGAATATTTCCCCTCTACTTAGCAAGCCCCGTCCATAGTGACAATGACTTAGAGTGGTTCAGTGAACTTACCAATACTTCAACATTGTTTTACATTGTTGTAATTTTCCATACTCATGATCTCCCATTTCTCCAAAGAAGGGAGGAAGATACCTTTCTTTTTTTTCTTTAAAGTCCTGTATCATAAAATGAGAAAATAACAACAGGTTTGATTTCACATCACGGCTATGGTTTGACCAAGGAGATGCAGCTAAGGTCATTAACAGCAACTTTCTGGCCCATGTCAGTAATTAATGCCCTCTCTGTAAACTCAGGCATTTCCTTTTTATTTCCCAACAAAACAGTGGGTAAATAAGCATGAAGCTTATATCAACAAACCAAAAAAAATTTAAAGTGCCCCAGTGCACCATGTTCTTTTCTAGCAAACGATCGAGTGTTCCACAATAGATATTCTGCATAAAAATTGTACCTTTTATAGCCATATAGTGGGAGACACTGCTTGGTATTCTGAGCAGGCTCTGAGTTGTAATTATAAAGCTACCACTCTACATTCATGATAGGGACCCTTTGCATTTTCCCCTCCTGCACTTTTCAAGAACATGTGGCAATGCCACTAAAAGATCTGGGGTGAGTGGGGGTGCGGAGGAGGGATGTGTGCCGTTACACTGGGTTAGAACAGTCTGACACTTCAGCACGTTTGGTCAAACATGAATGACGAGAGATTGTTAAAGACCATTAATAAGAAGCAAGACTAAAAATTCTGAACCAGCTGGAAAGAAATGGCATCAGATGTTCTTGGACTAGATTTTTATCTTACTTCAGTTCAGATCCCATTGTCATTGTCTGGATTTAATTCATTTTTTATTGCTCTTTCTCTGGATCTAGACTGCAGGGACGGACCCTCAGTAGGCTGATTTTCTCAACTTTTCTCCCGGTTTGCAGTTGGAGCTTAATGTCCATTCAATGAACATTGAATGGATAGTAGATGTGTAAATGAATACTTCTTACAGCAACCTTGTGAGAATGTTATTATCATGCCCACTTTATAGTTGAGGAAAAAAGGCTTGAAATAGATTTGAGTAACTTGTCCAAAGTTACACATCTGTAGAGAGATTTCTAGTCTTAAGTGAATACTAAGTGCAATACAACTAACCCTACTCAGGATGAGCTTGCATTTTGAGGAAGGAGTCTTCCTGCTGTGTCAGATCTACTTGGTCAGCACTGACACATGGCAAGGCAAAATGGATAGAGAGCTGTTTTTGAAACCAGAAAAAACAAGGATGCAGATTTTGCCTCTGATAGGTAATAGCTGTGTGACCTTGGTAAGTTACTTAACCTCTCAAAGATCTAGACAACTAAGTTGCTGCAAAGGTGCTGCTGACCTGTATTGCTACAGGGAATTTTCTTATCCAGGTGTTCTCTATCTTCAGGGAAACCATAGGCCCAGTCCTTCTCACTCTAGGCTAACTTCTTTGGTCTCTCACTTCTTCATTTACTCTTTATTTTCTTTGGGCAAAGAATCCACCTTGAACTTCAGCAAATAGACATTCTGAGATTTTAGAGCAGGCCTGTACAACCTGCCACCCAAGGATTTCAGGTGGGCCATGAAAAATGTAGAGGAAAACATCCTTTGCATTTTTCCTAGGGCCACTGGAAATCCTTTGGAGTGCCTGTCAACCGACCACAGGTTGTGTGGTAGACTTGTTTTAGAGAGATGGCTAAAATGTGTGTGTATGTTTGTATGTATGTGTGTATGTGTGTATGTGTGTATACATATATACATATATACACATACATGTAGATATATTTTTGGGAAGTATTTGACTTTATTGAAATTAAATTTCCGGATCTCTTGGGACCCCATTAAGCTGATAGGTGCCTTATAGTCTGTTTCATACTTCATAGATAATATTGAGGTATCCTTGTGACTGAAAGGCATATTGTGGTACCTAGGAAGAAATATGCTGGATTTGGAATCAGAAGACCTGGGTTTAAATCCTGCCTCCCACTTACTCCCTGTGTAACCCTGGGCTTAACCTCAGGTTTTATTTGTAAAATTGGTGGTTTGAACTTAGAAGGCTTCAGGGGTCCCTTCTTGCTCTAAATCTGTAATCCTCTGCTCCAGGAAGTCACTACTTCTGGTGGATTTGAGATTAAAAATTTAAAATTCAGTGTTTTCATTATAGGATATGGAAATATTTTAAAACCTACATTCCTAAAGAAAAGTCCTACTGAGCAAATCTCAGAAATTGGTAATATTTCTTGCTGTGGATATGATAAGTAAATGTATGCAGAAGTAAGAGATAACTTCTTTCTCAGCTGCTTTCTAAATTATGCCTGCTCAAGCTAGTCTTGTTATCCCTTTCCCTAGATGTTTCTTATCCTGTAGGCCCAGAGAAAGTCTTTAAGGAAAGTAAAGAAGGTCACTCAAGGTTTATGAGTATCTTCTTCGAGGAAATATCTAATATTTAAAAGCCTCAATACAGCTGACTATAAAATTGAGAGAAATCTTGAGTTGGGGGATAAGGGTGGGATTGGAGTACAATGTCTCACCTACTCTTTAGTATTCAGTAGTATTCAGTTCTGTGTTTAATCTTTGAGATCCTATCTTGCCTTAAACCTGGGCTATATAGCCTGTAAAACCATACTAATTTTCATGGGAGATGTTATTAACTTGCTGCTTCAATAGATTCAGTGGGAGAGAGATGAGAAATAGATCAGTATTTCTTGTTCATAGACAAGAATGACCGTTTTAGTACCATGATGACAAGGTGTTGGATAAAAATTGTGGTTCTGTGAGTGTTCTGAAGACGTAAGTAGACTGGATAATCAAGTGAATGTGACCTAATATGATCTGCCAGTTTGCTACATTGGAGAGTGATGGAAGAGACACATGAGTCCTTCAGATTTGAAGGAAATTAGTTTGGCTCATTGGTCTTTGGCTATTGAGGGAGAAAACCAACCTGAGAGTTGCTGAGTGAGTATTCACACAGGGCAGAGTTTCCCCTCCAAGGAGAGAGGAAAGTAGAGGAGTCTGATGACTCATGATTCTGTACATCTTTGGTTCCCTGGTATCTTAATTGAGGGCTAAGAATGTTTTCATCTTTTTGCCTGTGCAGATTTCTCCTCTGTGTTTTTGTGACATGCCTATACAGGTACACTGGTCATAAGCATCTTTGAGCAATGTGTTTGTGGGCAGGGAAGGCACTTATATTTAGTGAGTTAGATTTCAGATGCAAAATGGCCAAATGTTCACTATATTCCTCACTACATGTAGTGGCTTTTCCAAACTTATTTTATCCTTTCTTAAACTTCTCATAGTCTCCAGACCCTCTTAGCTGAGAACCTTGCCTCATTTTAATGAAAAAATCAAGACCATTCTCAGAGTTCTCTTTTCTCTATTCTTCATTTCATATCACCCAGATGCCTTCTAGCATTCTCCTCCTTCATTCCTATTAAACATCAGGGGATGTCCATTCTCCTGACTCTGACACTGCCCCTTCCGCATTCAGGCCTTCATCATCTCATGTTTAGACTATTACAAAATCCTTCTGGTATGTTTCCCTGCCTTTAGTTTCTGTATTATTCCAGTCTACCCTTTACTCAGTTGTAAAATTGATTTTTCTAAAGCACAAGTCTGACCCTATTCAAACAACTCCAGTAGCTCCTTGTCACCTCCAGGATCAAATAGAAAATCTTTGGCTTTTAAAGCTTTTAAAAACCGGACTCCCTCCTACCTTACACTTTACCCCTCAGTCTCCTTGCTGTTCCTTGAACAAGGCACTCCATCTCTTAACTCTGAACTCCCTCCTCTTCTCTTCCTCCTAAATTTACTGGTTTCCTTCAAGTCTCAGCTTAAGACCCATCTTCTGCACAAGACCCTTTCCAGTCCTTCATCTTAGCATGATCCATCTGAGATTGTCTCCAATTTATCCTCTATATTAATTTTGTTCGAACATAGGTTTCATGTTTCCCCAATTTGATTCCAGGCTTCTTGAAAGCAGGGCCTGTAGCCATGAAAAATAAATCAAGGAACAATAAACTGTAAAAGACCAATTAAATTATACTTATTATGAATTTAAAATTTTTATCAATATATTTTGATTTTACAGTTTCAAAATTACTTCTTCCTACCAGAAAGACATTGATTTTTATGAAAAAGGGGAAAAAAAACTTGATCAATGTATTGATGAAAGAATGTTATACTATATATAGAGTTCTATACTTTTCCATAACCTACCTCTGCAAAAGAGGGGAGGGAGGCATCTTCTTTCTCTTTGGGATCCTCCTTCTTTTCATAGTCTTGTAACCTTTATTTTCTCTTGTATAATGGTGCTTCTATTTACATTGTTATAGTCCAGGCTGTGCTTATTCACTTTGAGATAGAATATTCATATCAGTCAGCAAGCATTATCAGATACCTACTGTGTGCAAGGCACTGGGGAAACAAAGGTCAAAGTAAAATAGTCACAAGTATAACCATCCTCCTTAGTCTCTAAAAGGGAGTTCAGGAAGAGTTTTAAAATATTTTCAAATATTCTTCTTTGTAATAAAGCTTGAGTAATTCAATGTAAACTGTGATTCCTTATGATCCTTTCCCCATTCAAGACTGTTGGTCTTAACTCAATTCAGCATCTGGGGACTGCTCCAGTGTAGGAAAAAATCGTTGACAAAGAAGTAACTTCATGTGACCCAAGATGTTATGAAGATAAGTGAGACTTCTGCATTGATGACTGACTTTTTTTGTTTTATCTTTCGAGCAGTGCTGAACAGTAGACTTCTGTCCAGTTGTGTGGGAGATTGTATTCCCTATGGCTTTGTTTGAATACTGTTTTGTGTCCTGCTGGGTTACATTCTTTGGTAACCTTCTATAAACTTCAGTTAACAACAGCGCACTGGCAATGTGAGTTGCAAGCCTTTGGTTAATTGCCTGCATTGCCAGCCTTGGATGAAACTTGATTTTGTGAATTGCTGGAAGGAAGGAAGTCAAGGCAACTTTCACAGTATTCACTGTGGACTGTTAGGGCTTGTCTTTTCCTAATGGGTTAATTTTAGTGGGTCTTTCACATATTGCCTCTTACCCTTCTTTAGGAAATGGAGTAATTTCTTTGATTTTTTCCAAATGATCAAGAAAAAACTCATAATATAGTCTATGAATTAAGAGAAGTGAATTAGTTTTTAGTAAATCTCGCTTTTACTTTTCAGGTTTATGCCCTGTTAAATATTCTGAGGATGCCATTTGGTGACCTTTTTATGGAATTTCTCTTATCTTCCAAAACCTTTGTAGCATTTTAGCTGATCCCTTGCTGTGACCTGAATGGGCAAAATTCCTGAAACTACAATGAATCCTATTGTTTCTCTTCTCCAGGCTCTTCTAACTTGTCATATTGGAATTTTTTTTACACTGGATTTTGAATGACCTATATAAACCACTATTATCAAAGGCAATATTGATGCCTTTTGTTTTTACATCACATTCTTTACTGATAAATCCCTCATTTTGAATGCTTCTTTGTAACATTTTTTAAAAGTCAACACAGAATCAATCAAGTGACCGTTTCTGACAGTATAGGCTATATCCCATATCCTCCGTCCTCTGTCTCTACTAAAAGTAATGTTTGACCATTGGTTTTATAGAGCTAAGTTGAATTATTAATAGTTTGTCTGAATTTTATTATCTAAAACTTTTAAGTAGCATAGATTTTTGAATGTACAAACCTACTTTCTTAGACTCAATCAAAACGAGTTTTTCTCATTGTCAGATACCTGGTTTCCAGAAACAGCTTGACAAGAAAGTTACAGGTTAATTTTGTCTACAAGTGTATGTGCCTTCTGGCTTTTATTGAAAAGAACTGTTTCTCTCCGAGGTAGCCAGAAGCAATTTATAAATTATTTTCTGAACACCCTTCTTCCTCCACATGTGGTTTTAAATTGGGTACTTACGGGAATATTTCTACATTAAGCTTTACTACTTGCTTGATTCTGCATCAAATTGAATATTATCATAATATTAATAAGATATTATTTTTACATTAAGATAGCATTATTTTGAGGGGAGGTGAATGGTAAAGACATTTCACAAATGTACATGTGCCATTTAAAAAAATTTTACTTTCCTGTACTATAGAATGTGGTATTATTTTTCCCCCATATCCATTTCTAATTCACTTTTAAATTAAATATTTAATTCACAATTTAAAAATTCCCAATTAAATATCTCATGATAAAGTTGGAAATTGGGTTACTCTGGATATTAGTTGCTTGAGTAAAACTCAAAACTTATTTTTCCTGGCATTCCCACTTTTACCATGCTACCTTTCTAATCTTATCTCACATGATTCCCTTTTCCACAGTTTGTACTCTAGCCAAACTGCATTACTTTCTTACTGAAAAAACTCTGCTGGAAGTTCTTTTATTTCTAAAAATACTTCGAATGATCATAATGGCTGATGCTTTGACTAAAAAGGACTTCACTTTTTAATTTTTTTTGCTCGCATTGCCTTATTTTCTTACCTTCCTGCCTTTTTCAAGCACATTGTAAGGACTTTAATAAATGTATTACCGTTCATTCATTCTTGCTTTTACTTTTAGGTGTATATGTAACTTTCAAAGCTTGCCTCGTTAACATCTAGTTTTCTTTCTTTTTTTGTGAATTTAAAAGCCAAGGTTCAATGACTGTTTTTTTTTTTTTTTTTGGGCAACTCTATCCCTTCTCCTGTTTTCATTTTCTTATGCCTTAGGATGATCAATGGGTTATGTTCAGTTTGTAACAATGAAAATACATCCTGCATATCAGATATTTACATTACGATTCACAACAGTAGCAAAATTATAGTTATGAAGTGGCAACGAAAATAATTTTATGGTTGGGGGTCACCACAACATGAGGAACTGTATTAAAGGGTCGTGGCATTAGGAAGGTTGAGAACCACTGTCTTAGATTATTTTTATTTTAAATAATATTTTCCCAATTATTATGTAACATTCATTTTAAAAAATTTTTCCAAATTTTCTTCCTCCCTGGGACAGTAAGCAATTTAATATAGATTATACATGTTCAATCATGAAAAACATATTACTATGTTAATCATACTGGGAAAGAAGTCACAGAATCAAAAGAGGAAACAAACATGAAAAAAATAAAGTGAGAAATAGTATGCTTTGATCTCCATTCACAGCCCATCAGTTCTTTCTATGGAGGTGGATAGCATTTTTCATTATGAGTCCTTGGGAATTAGATCACTATTTTGCTAAGAATAGCTATCATTCACAGTTGATCATAGTATGTTTACTGTTGTATTGTTACCGTGTACAGTGTTCCTGGTTTTGCTCACTTCATTTTGCATCAGTTCGTGTAAGCCTTTCCAGGTTTTTCTGAAATCGTTCTTTTAATATTATAGTAGTATTCCAGTACAGTCATATACTACAACTTGTTCAGCCATTCCCCAATTGATGGACATTCCCTCAATTTCCAGTTCTTTTCTACTACAAAAAAGAGCTGCTATAAATATATTGTTACAAAGAGATCCTTTTTTTTTCTTAATCTCTCTGGAATACAGACCAAGTAGTGATATTGCGTAGAATAAACAAGAAGTTAAGGAGGTGAATAAATTTTAGAGAAGGTAGATATGATAGACCTCTGTAGAAAATTAATGGAGATAAAAAGGAATATACCTTCTCAGTAGTACATGGCACATACACAAAAACTGACCATATACTAGGGCATAAAAACCTCACAATTCAGTGCAGAAAGGCAGAAATATTAAATGCATCCTTCTCAGATCATGATGCAATAAAAATTATATGTAATAAAGGGCCATGAAAGACAGACTAAAAACTAATTGGAAACTAAATAATCTTGTCCTAAAGAATGAGTGGGTCAAACAAGAAATTATAGAAAGAATCAGTAACTTCATTCAAGAGAATGACAATGATGAGACAACAAACCAAAACTAGTGGGATGCAGTAAAAGCAGTTCTTAGGGGAAGTTTTATATCTCTGAATGCATACATGAATAAAATAGAGAAAATGGAGGTCAGTAAATTGAACATGCGACTGAAAAAGCTAGAAAAGAACAAATTGAAAATCCCCAATTAAATACTAAATTAGAAATACTGGAAACTGAAGGAGAGTAGTGAAATTGAAATTAAGAAAACTATTGAATTAATAAAACTAAAGAGCTAGTTTTATGGAAAAAAACCAGTAAAATTGATAGACCTCTAGTCAGTATAATAAAAAAGGAAGAAACCCAAATTATGAGTATCAAAAATTAAAAGGGTGAATCTACCTCCAGTGAAGAGGAAATTAAAACATAATTAGGAAATATTTTGTCCAATTATATGCCCATAAATTTGACAATCTTAGTGAAATCGATGAATATTTACAAAAATATAAGTTGCCCAGATTAACTGAAGAGGAAGTAAAATGCTTAAATGACCCCATGTTAAATAATCCGAAGAAATTTTAAAGGCCATCAATGAACTCCCTAGGGAAAAAATCTCCAGGGCCATATGGTTTTACTAGCAAATTCTATCAAACATTTAAAGAACAATTGATTCTAATACTCTACAAACTATTTGGAAAAATTAGTATGAAGAAGGAGTCCTACCAAATTATTTTTATGACACAAATATGGTACTGATACCTAAATCAGGAAGACATAAAATGGAGAAAGAAAATTATACACCAGTTTCCTTCATGAATCTAGATGCAAAAATTTTAAATAAAATATTAGCAAAAAGACTACAGCAACTTATCATGAGAATAATGTACTTTGATCAGGAAGGATTTATTCCAGGAATGCAAGGATAGTTCAATATTAGGAAAACATCCATACATTCAATCATATCAACAACAAAACTAGTAGAAACCATATGATTATCTCAAAAAACAACACCCATTCCTATGAAAAAACACTAAAAAATACAGGAATAAATGGAGTCTTCCTTCTGTCTAAAGCAGCGGTTCTCAACCTGTGGGTTATGTTCAATTTGTAATAATGAAAACACATCCTGCGTATCACATAGATTCATAACAGTAGCAAAATTACAGTTATGAAGTAGCAATGAAAATAATGTTATGGTTGGGAGTCACCACAACATGAGGAACTATATTAAAGGATTGCGGCATTAGGAAGGTTGACCACCACTGATCTAAAGCTATTAGCAAGTATTATATATAATGGGTATCAGTTAGAAACATTTCCAATAAGATCGGGGGTGAAACAAGGATGTCCACTATCACCTGTTATTCAATTTGTTTTTTTTTTTTTCTTTTGCATTTTGAAGGGGGGGAAGGCTGGGCAATTGGGGTTAAGTGACTTGCCCAAGGTCACACGGCTAGTAAGTGTTAAGTGTCTGAGGCCAAATTTGAACTCAGGTCCTCCTGACTCCAAGGGCCGGTGCTCTATTCACTGCACCACCTAGCTGACTCCCGTTATTCAGTTTGATACTAGAAATGTTAGTGGTAGCAATAAGAGAAGAAAAAGGAATTGAAGGAATCAGATTAGGCAAAGAAGAGACTTAGCTATCACTCTTTACAGATGATATGATGATGTACTTAGAGAATCCTAGAGAATCAAGTAAACCATTTGAGATAAGTAAATTCAGCAAAGTTGCAGGATATAAAATAAACCCACGTAAATCCTTAGCATTCCTGTATCCTTCTAATGAAATCCAACAAGAACAAATAGAAATTCCACTTAAAGTTCCTGTAGACGTTATAAAATATTTGGGAATCTACCTGCCCAAACAAACGTAGGACCTATATGAATACATTTACAAAACACTTCACCTTAATAAAGTCAGATGTAAATCATTGGAAGAACATCAGTTGCTCGTAGTTAGACTGAACTAATATGATAAAAATGACAATTTTACCTAAATTAATTTACATATTTAGTGCCATACTAATCACTCTACCAAAAAATTATTTTATAGAGCTAGAAAAAATGGTAACAAAATTCATCCAGAAGAACAAAAGGTACAGAATATCAAGGGAATTAAGGAAAAGAAATGCTAGGGAAGACGGCCTAGCCGAATCAGATTTTAGTCTGTATTATAAAGCAGCAGTCATCAGAACTACTTGGTACTGACTGAGGAATACAATAGTGGATCAGTGAAATAGATTAGATACATGAGACACAGCAGTCTATGACTATAGTAATCTATGCTTTGATAAACTCAAAGACCCCTTCTGGGATAAAAACTCACTATTTGACAAAAATTGCTGGGAAAACTGGAAAATAGTATGGCCGAAGCCGGGCATAGACCAATATCTTACATTGTTTACCAAAATAAAGTCTAACTGGGAGCACTATCTAGGTATAAAGGTGATACTGTAAGCAATCTGGGAGAGCAAGGAATAGTTTACCTGTCAGATTTATGGAGAAGGGAAGATTTTATGACTAAACAAGAGTTAGAAGGCATTATGAAATTCCAAATGGATAATTTTTATTACATTAAATTGAAAAGTTTTGTACAAATAAAGCCAACGTAACCAAGATTAGGGGGGAAGTGGAAAATTGGGCGAGAATTTTTACAACCAGTGTCTTTGATAAAGCCCTCATTTCTAAAAATATATTGAGACCTGAGTCAAATCTCTAAGAATACAAGTTATTCCCCAATTGAGAAATGGTCAAAGGATATGGACAGGCAGTTTTCAGAGGAAGAAATTAAAGATATCTATAAGCATATAAAAAAAGCTCTAAATCTCTCTTGATTAGAGAAATGCCAATGGAAACAACTCTGAAGTACCATATCTCATGGGTCAGATTGGCTAAGATGACAAAACAGGAAAATGATAAATGCTGGAGAGGATGTGGAAAAATTGGAACACTAATGCATTGTTGGTGGAACTGTGAACTGATTAAAGGATTCTGGAGAGCAATCTGGAACTATGCCAAAGGGCTATAAAGATGTACGTAACCTTTGACCCAGCAATACCACTTCTAGGGCTGTATCCCAAAGAGATCAGAGAAGTGGGAAGAGGACTGAAAGCACAAAAATATTTATAGCAGCTTTTTCTGTGGTGGCAAAGAATTGGAAATCAAGGGCATGCCCATCAATTGGGGAGTGGCTAAACAAGTTGTGGTATATGAATGTAATGGAATACTATTGTGCTATAAGAAATGAGGAGCAGACGGACTTTATAATAACCTGGAGAGACCTATGTAAACTGACGCTGAATGAGGAGAGCAGAACCAGGAGAACTTTGTACACAATGACGGACACATCGTATGTGTGAAGACTAACCGATAGACTGGGCTCCTCTGAGCAATACAAGGTTAGAAGACAACTCCAAAAGACTCATGATGGAAAGGGATATCTACATCCAGAGAAAAAGCTACAGAGTCTAAATGCAGATGGAAGCAACTACCTGCTCTCTTTTTTTTGTATTCATTTTGTTTTTTTCCTTCTTTCTCATTGTTCACTCCATTGGTTACAATCTTTCTTTACAACCCGACTAATGTTTAATGTGAAGGTATTTGTAGATCCTATATTTGACTGCATGCAGTCATGGGGGGAGGGGAGAGGAAATTTGGAACTCAAGGGATTGTGGAACTGAATGTTGTAAACTGAAAGAAAATAAATAAATAGATCTCCTTGCTGGTGTTTTATTAATTTTTTTTGCATCAGTATTCATTAGAGAAATTGGTCTTCAGTTTTCTCTGTTTTGTCTCTTTCCAGTTTTTAGGTATCAGCATTATATTTCTTTTGTAAGAGGAATTTGTTTGGACTCCCTGTTTTCCCCTATAATTTATATAGTACTGGAATTGTTCTTTAAATGTTTGGTAGAATTCACTCATCAGTCCATCAGGGAATTTTTTTCTTAGGGAGTTCATTGATCTGCTTGTTTAATTTCTTTTTCTCAGATGGGATTATTTCAGAATTCTGGTTCCTCTTCTGTTAATCTGGGCAGTTTATATTTTTGTTAATACTCATCCATTTTACTTAAGATTATCAGATTTATTGGCATACTTTGGACAAAATAATTCCTTGTGATTGCTTCAATTTCTTCTTCACTGGTAAATTCACCCTTTTCATTTTTGACACTGATAATATGGCTTTTTTAAAACCATCTTAACCAATAATTTATCTATTCTTTTCAAATGTTTTTTTTTTCATAAAATGAGCTCCTAGTTCTGTTCATTAGTTGAATGGTTTTCTTATTTTAATTAATCTTTCTTGGATTTTATTCAGAATTTCCAATTTTTCTTTTAATTGGGCTTTAATTTTTCTTTTTCTAGTATTTTTAGTTCCCAATTCCAGTGGTAGTAAGGTTCAGGCATGCTCATATCCCATCCCCTATCCCCACCTCAGTCTTTCCATCCACTGTAATAGGTTTCTTGCACTTCTTTATGTGAGATAATTTACCCCTTTCTACCTCTTCTCCCAGGACAATCCTCTTTTCTCACCCCTTAATTTTTTAAAAATCATTCCAATTAAGATCAACTTATACCCACATTGTATAGTCTTTCTAAGTGTCCCTAGTGATGCATTTCTCAAGATAATGTAAGTACTTTACTGAATCCCATGTTTTTCCTTCTGTTTACCTTTTCATGCTTGAGTCCTGTGTTTGGCGATTGAATTTTTTTTTTTTAAATTTTTATTAGGAATGCTTCAAATTACTCTTTCTTTGATTGAATGCTCTTTTTTTTTTCTCAAAGGATTTTGCTCAGTTTTCCTGGATAAAAAAAAGTTTCTTTGCCTTCTAGAATATCATATTTGAAGCCCTCCCTTAATGTATAAGCTACTAAATGCTGTGTAATCCTGACTGTGGCTCCATGATAACTTGAATTATTTCTTTCTGGTTGCTATTTTCTTCTTGACTTTTGAGAGTTCTAGAATTTGGTGTAATATTCCTAGCAGTTTTCATTTTTCATTTTACAATCTCTTTCCATTGGTTATTGGTTGATTCAATTTCTGTTTTACCCTTCTGTTCTAGGTCATCAAAGCAGTTTTCCTTAATTTCTCAAAATATAATTTCTAGGCCTTTTTTTTTGGATCATTGCTTTTAAGTAGTCCAGTATTAAATTATTTCTCTTAAATTCATTTTCCTGGTCAATTGTTTTTCCAATGAGATACTTCAAATTTTTCCCACAT